>JAEOAD010000006.1:15762500-16362500 GCA_036365145.1 Orientallactaga sibirica
TTCATTTGCAGTGGCCGGAGGCCCTGATGTACCTATTCTCCCTCTCTCTCTCTCTCTCTCCCCTCATTCTGTCTCAGTGAAGAAACCAGTGACTATTTGAAATTCTTCTCAGGGTTGAGTCTATTATTAATTACCAGTATGGTGGCAGTCACCACGTAAGGCCATTGACTAGTGTCTTCTGTAAAATCAAAGCCAAAGTTACTATAGTTTGACCACACAAAGAATAGTCAGTATGAAGAAAGGTACTAGAAACACAGCTTTTGCTTAGGTAAGCAAATTACTAGTATTGACTATTTTTAATATTCTACTCATTATAACATTCTTTCCATCCATCCATTAGAACACCACCTAATGCTGTGAGAAAATTGGCATACTGAAGCCTTATTTTCTCACTTGGAAACTGGAAGTGTAAACTTAGAAGTACAATTCTAGTGTGATTTAGAACCCTTGGTTCAGAAGCATGTTTCAAATTCATGAAAGACTGACTTATGTTTAGTCACCAAACTGCTTTGTCATGCCCGGAGGACAGCATTCCACAATACCCTTTGTCAAAATAATAAGTAGTAGTAGCAGTAAGAAGAAGAAGGAGGAGGAGGAGGAAGACACCCATGGTGCTTTTAAATGTAAAATCTTCATAAGCCTCAGGTGTTTGTGATTAATTGTCCTGCATAGTAAGAGTTTGGGAGGCAGAGCCCTGCTGGAAGAAGTGTGTCATGAGGGGTGGAACTAGAGGTTGAGTCCAGCTCTGTGCATGCTCAGAGTTAGTTTGTACTTGTTGACACTTGCCGTTGTCTCTCTGCTGTGGATGTACAAGGGAGTGAGCCAGCTTCCTCCCCCATAATGTAATGAAGTTTCCCCTGGTATCTATAAGCCAGAAATAAACCCTTTCCTCTCACGAGCTGCTTCTGGTTAGATGTTTGTCACAGCAATGAGAAGGTAACTACAAAAACACTCAGTGTTGACCTTGGGTCCCCATACACATGTGTATGCAGAGACACTGGATGCCCATAAACATACAGAGACTGCACATTCATTTGGCTGTTCTCAAGCTGAATATTTAGCATACATTGTCTTCTCGCCCTTGCCGAGCTCCACACAGAAGGACGTGGGGAGCAGAGTTCTACTGCAGAATTTTATATCAACATAGGTAAGATTGGAGCAAGATCTATCCACCACCCCTTCCCTTCCCTCCCCACTTTCTTTCTTCCCATCTTCTTCCCACAGACGCAAATGCGCACATGCTTTTTATTCTCGTTAGGGCACAAACCTTCACGATAATTAACTGTGTAATCGTCATTACAGTGGGGAAAATATTATCTGACAGAAGATCTTCCAGTTTTTCTCAAGTCTTGGTACAAGTTCCTCTTATTTCACTAGTGGCATTCAAAAGTTTTCAGGTATTGTTCTGTGGAGATCACTTCCTACATGAGAAGACAATCTTTGAGCTGCATTCCAAAAGAAGATTTTTACTCTTGTATTTATGTCCTATGTTTTGCATGATAATTACTGCACCCTTAATAGTGTCATATAACACAAATTTTATCTTAGAAATATGTCAATCAGAAATTCAACCTGGTTGCCACCAGTCGAAAATCGCTAGTAGTTTTGGTATAGTTATATCCTTTTCAGAAGGTTCTAGCAAAGAATCCATTTCCTTGGTTCCTCCAGGCTTTACAGTTAGTCCAGATTTGTTGACTCATAGACCCCTCCCTCCACATTTTCCAAGCCAGCAAGAACCCATGATCTTTCTTCTATAGGCCTATGTCCTCTAGACATGGCCAGGACATATTCTATGCTCTTTAATGAGTCCTAGACTGATCTAGATTCCCTCAGCTTTCTCTTTATCTCAAGGTTGGAATCTGACAGCTACAACATCCTGCTTGCTGTGAGGAAACATGTTCAGTTTCTAGGGCATAGACACTTTGGGAAGCCATTGTTCTGCCTGTCACACTCATGACTTGGATACAATATTTCCTAAACAGAATCTTGTGTAAAAGAGAATCAGAAGCGTGGATGCTATCCCAATAGAATTCATACAGGGCATATGCAAGCTAAATAATGCAAGATGATTTAACGAAGACCACTCATAACAGTGAGAGGGGAGTTGAGAACTATAGAGATACTGAAGCACCAGGGGGGTCAAGGAGAGCAGGGGAGACATGATTGAGTGTTAGCTGAATGAGTGAGCAGGTACCAGAATCTGAACCCTGCAGGCTACTTGTTAGACATTGTGACTTCAAGTACATTGAATGAGCCAAGCTGTTATGACTCAAGAGGGAAGTAATCCTTTTAAGTCTCTTTCCAGTATTATTCCAGTGCTTCTCCCCCCACCCAACTTGTTGAATCCAACCAGCAGTGGAATGCAAGGAAACCCACTGACACCGTCTGTGTTGGTCTTTGAGCGCAGGGACAGGCTGGATACCACTGAGATGTGAATCTGTGGCGGAAGTGGAAAAACAAAGTTACAAATAATGGATAGGGCATCCGCTGGGAACATGCAGACACAGTCTAGAAAAGAGGAGAATCTTCAGGAATATGAAAGATTTGTATCCCAATGGGCCAAAAAATTCTACAGGAACTTATTCTGGCACAAATAACCACATTCATTCAAAATGCTTATGTTCTAAGTTCAGATCCTTCACAGCACAATGACTCTATCCCCAGCACTGGTGGAGCTTAGTGATAACTGTGCTTAAATTTCAGGATCGCATCATGGGTTCTGAGAAGACTTTTCTACGTACACAGTCACTTAGCCAAGGACTGCTTATTGGCTTTCTCCTGAGTACCACTTTCTATAAAATGTGTTTGGCTTCAAAGTTTTTAAAAAAATGCATATTCTCTGCTTCTATATTCTTTTAGTCTGAAAGAAATATTTCAATGTAAAATTTCTATAAAACAGAAACAGGAGGAACTATGTTCTTGCAAGTCCACCAGGAATCTTCATTTCACCTGGGCTCATGCTTGACTTATTTTAATTAGTGTAGTGTATATTCATTGTCAAAATAATAGATTTCAGTATGACATCTTTTTTTTCTATTCTTTTCATTCTTGTTTTGCACATGTATGCATGTGCAGTGTGTGCTCATGTGTTTACACATGTACATATTATGTGGGGACACACGTATGCACATGTACAAGCATGAGTGTGTACATACATGTGGAGGCCAGAGGTAGATTTTGTGTCTTCCTCAGTCATTCTCCACCTTATTCTTTGAGACCTGATCTCTCACTGCATCTAGAGCTCACTGAAAAAGCTGATTAGCTAGTCAGCCCCCATCTATGCCTCCCAGTGCTGGGATTAGAGGTACACACCACCACACCTGGCAATTTAC
Source organism: Orientallactaga sibirica (assembly GCA_036365145.1). NCBI lineage: Eukaryota > Metazoa > Chordata > Mammalia > Rodentia > Dipodidae > Orientallactaga > Orientallactaga sibirica. Next base: position 15,765,833 of record JAEOAD010000006.1, read on the forward strand.
ATGGGTTCTGGGAATCCAAGTTTAACCTTTCATGCTTGCATAGCAAGCATTTTTACTCTGAACCATCTTCCCAGCCTTTATTTTGTAATTCCCATGTATGTCCTTTGATCATATTCATCCCAGCACACTCTCTTATCCCTGTCTCCTCTCCTACAGATTCCTTTTATCCTACCACAAAGTCTTCTTCTATATGCATGCCTCATTTTTTTTTTTAAGTTTAATTTGGGCTGGAGAGATGGCTTAGTTGTTAAGGTGCCTGCCTGCTAAGCCTAAGAACACTGGTTCCAAACTCCAGGTCTCACATTTAGCCAGATGCAAAGTGATGCAAGGTTGCAATGCCACACTTGCCCAAGGGGGCGCACTCATCTGGAGTTTGTTCACAGCAGCTGAGAGGCTGCTGACGCTCCCATTCTCTATCTGACTTCCTCTCCCTCTCTTTCTGTCTCTCTCCCCCCAAAAAGTTTATTTATTTTAGAAAGAGACAGAGAGGCAAATAGAGGGAAAATGGGTGCATCAGGGCCTCTAGCCACTACAGACAAAATCCAGATACATGTGCCACCTTGTGCATCCCTCATGCCTCATTTGTAATATACATTTTGTATATTAGAGAAAACATGCCATTTTTTTGAATATTAATGTTTTCTTATTTATTTATTTATTTATTTATTTATTTATTTATTTATTTATTTATTTATTTAAGAGTGACAGAGAGAGAAAGATACAGATAGAGAGAATGGGCATGCCAGGCTTCCAGCCACTGCAAACGAACTCCAGATGCATGTGCCACCTTGTGCATCTGGCTTACGTGGGTCCTGGGGAATTGAGCCTCAAACTGGGGTCCTTAGGCATCAAAGGCAAGCACTTAACCACTAAGCCATCTCTCCAGGCCTCATATTTTTCTTTGAGTCTGCTTATTTCTTTTGATGGTCTCTCGCTCCATGCAGCATGCCTGTTTTCTCACACTTGTGAAGGACTGGCTCTCTGACTTCACATGTGCTTCTGGATGCATCTAACACAGTCAGCAGAGGCCTTTCCACAGAAGCAAATCTGTGTGAATCAGGAGGGTTAGTTACATAACAGAAGTCAGATTCTAGTTAGATGGTTGTTGACAAGTGATGGCAAGATGATTGTTTCCTTGTTTATGTCCTTTCTCTGGATTAACATAAAAGACAGAAAAGTCCTGTCTTAATGATAAACAATGGAATTTTTGCACTGCAATCAAATTTTAAAGAATGCAACAAGGGCTGGAGAGATGGCTTATCCATTAAGGTGTTGGCCTCAAAGTCTAAGGAACCAGTACCCACATAAGTCAGATGCACAAGGTGACACATGTGTCTGGAGTTTGATTGCAGTGGCTAGAGGCCCTGGCACTCACATTATCTCCTTTTAAAATTTTTATTTATTTATTTGAGAGAGGGAGAGAGAGAAGAAAGAAAGAGGCAGATAGATAGAATGGGTGTTCCAGGGCCTCTAGTCAATGCAAATGAACTCCAGACACATGCACCACCCTGTACATCTGGCTTATGTGGGTACTGGGCAATCAAACCTGAGTCCTTAGGCTTCATAGGCCAACACCTTAGCCACTAAGCCATCTCTCCAGCTCCATTCTTTCTCTTTCAATCTGCTCTCTCTCTCTCAAATAAATAAACAATATATTTAAAGAGGCATCAAATGGGAAACCCATATTGTGATTCAGTTCTGTTTCACTCCATGCCTGCAATGTTTCCATTGGCTCATACATGATGTAACATTTCCTCTTTCTCTCTCCAAATATAGATTCAGTCTTCCTTAGCCTAGTGCCCTAGTGAACTACTCCCAATGTGTCAAGATCATCCTTGAAATACATTGTGATCTCTGAAGGCTAGTGGATCAGTTGGGTCAGCGATAGGACTTGAAAGTGGTCAATATGGAGCTGGAGAGATGGCTTAGTGGTTAAGGTGCATGCCTGTGAAGCCTAAGGACCCTGGTTCGATTCTCCAGGTCCCATGTAAAGCCAGATGCACATGGTGTCTCATACATCTGGAGTTCATTTGCAGTGGCTAGAGGCCCTGGCAAGCCCATTCTCACTCTCTCTCTTCATCTACCTGTAATAAATAAATAAAACTTAAAAAAAGAAAAAGAAAGTGGTCAATCTATGCCAAGGGAAGTTTGGTTTTAGGTTCTCAGGAAATTATCCCCTTCTTTTACTGTGTTGCTATCCAAGTGGACCCTTGTTACTCATTTGATGGCCATGCAGCCTGTTTTCCATATCATGATCTTCTGAAGGTTGACATCTGCTGAAAACTTGTTTCGGTAGATCGTATTATGCACTGGCTCTGTATCTTCAGAGTCCTTCCTATGATAACTTTTAGGCAAGCCCAACCCAGAGAAGAAGAAAGCGAAGACAAAGCTACATCTTCCAAGCCTTCCTTGTGTTGCTGCTGAGTCCAGACCTCTAGGTATTTAAGACTAAAAGCCAAAAGTGTGCAAATAACCCTTGTCTTATATGTTATACAACCTCGACTAGGCTACATCTTCCTCAGCCTTGATGATCTAGGAGGAAATCTCATTTTCAAGTATTACTTGTGAAGACATTTTTTTTTTTTTTTCTTTTTGCCCACTTCTGTTCTGTTTGCTTGGGTGAGAATTACTGATCCAACGGATGGTTTACTATCTGCACGATACCTTGCATTAAGCCTTATAAATAGTTTATTCCTTGTACATGATAATGCAGTGAGTCATAGGCCAAGATAAGGAAATGGAACATTCACAATGTATCTGTTCACTGGCAGGGTTTCTAAGGAGACTGGGAGCCAGGCTCAGTATGAGCTGGCACTCTCAAGAGGGGCCTCTGGGTCTACTCCATCTCCTGTGTGTTTTGATGAAGTTATAGATGTTATTTCTCCAAACATGTGTCTTTGGGCACTTCTGATGCTAGCTCTAGCTGGATGTACAAAAATGAATTATGTGCAAATATGAAAATGCAAATAAGACTCACAGAATATTGCTCACTCTCTGCCACCATCTCAGACCTACACTCAGGAAAGGATGGTTATTTCAGAAAACTTGCTAGAAAGTTCCATCTTCCAATAACCCTTTGGTCATACTGTCAAGGTAAATCATCAAGTCAGTCATACAAGTCATACACTTGTTAGTTTTTTATTCAGATATTTCTTGCTTTGTTCAATCTCATTTGAAATTAAACCTGAAAATATGAATCAAATGCTAAAAGTCACAAGCTCATCACATCCCACTTAAAGACATATATCACCAGACGAACCAAACATCACACCCCACATTTTGTGTCATTTAATTTTTAGGAGGAATCTCCTTGTATAATTTTATAGAAGCTGGAGAGATGGCTTAGCCGTTGAGGATCTTGCCTGTGAAGCTTAAGGAACCAGGTTTTATTCCCCAGTACCCACATAAGCCAGATGCACCTGGTGGCACATGCATCTGGAGTTCCTTTGCAATGACTGGATGCCCTGGTGTGCCCGTTCTCTCTCTCTGTCTCTCTGTCTCTCTGTCTTTTTCTCTCTCAAATAAATCAATAACTAAAATATAAAAAAGGCTAACTTTCTTCAGGCAACTTAATTTAAAAATGTTATAGATGTTACTGCCTTTCTATTTTATGATACATAACACAAGACTGTAATATATATTTCACATGTAGCAAGACTATACCTAAGTACACTCATTCCGTATATCAGGCACATAAAGAGGTATGTTGAGGCCTTGTTGGAGGAAGCAAGTGACTAGGGGCTGGCCTTGAGGTTTATACTTTGGCCCTACTTCCAGACTGCTAATTAAATATGGCCAGGAAACGCATGCTTTTCTGCCATGCCTTCCATACTATTATAGATTATCCTCTAGGTCTGGGAACCAACATAAACCCTTCCTCCCTTAAATTGCTTACTGTTAGGTATTTGCTCTGGGCAATAAAAATAACTAAGACCAGTAATGAGGCCATTGCTGTGATAAGCCTTACCCGGTGGTTCTTAAGCCTCTGTACTGCAGGTTGGAGAGGCCCAGAATACTGTCCACAGAGCTTGAACAGAATGCCAAGAGAAATATGGGTAGCAAAAGCCTGGCTCCTGAAGTTTCAGAGGGAAACAAAGAGTCGGGGACTGAGTAGGGATCATTCCCATTATTTTCTGGCAAAGAACCCGGCTTCATTCTGCCCTTGTCCTGAGAAGTTGAGTGAGGCTCTATTCCAGATAAATCTCAAGACAGGATAGCATTCAGGCTGTGTAATGGTTGGCGCTCACTGACTTTGTCCAGGTCTATAATGAGAGCAACAAGTGAGGCAGAAAGATAGAAAAAGGTGTCACTTGACTGGGAAAGGAATGGTTTTTAAGTTGCAACACAGCAAGTTACAAAGCAGCTGTAGTTATTAAAGGATTAAGCCCATTAAAAAGAAACTTAGTAAATTGCACTGGGACAATAGGACCAGAGCCCTGAGGGAAAACCACACCCATTCAGGGTGCTGACTTGTGAACATGCAAATTCATCTGAAAGGAGAGTCTGAACCTAGAAAGGCACAGAAAGTGTGACTTCCTCAAAAAACCACTACCTAGAAAAGTGTTTTCTTAGATGGAGGCAACCAGAAACACAGATGGTCCAAGGGGGGCAAGCTATATCTCCACATAGTTTTGTAAAAAAAAGAAAAAAAAAATACAAGAGTAAGGCAGTCATGGAAGTTTGCACTAAGGTACCAGAGAGCTACTGAGGCACAGCAAAGCAGGGTTAGAGCCGCTCTGGAAAGCCCTGAAAGACTATTATATTTAAGGAAAAACTGGAGTAAGATAGGTTTTTATAGGCAGTCAGACAAGGACAGAGGCTCAAAGAGCACACAGAGATGCCACCTGATCTGCCCTGGTAGGGCTAGAACCAGCATCCCAGGCAGTCTCATTCAAGCTGCCTGCAAGCAACATCCCCTACAGCAATTTCCTGCTTCTTCCTCCACTCAGCACACCTGGTTGGTCCTGGTAAGTCAGCCCCTTGAGTTCAAGAACCAATCAGGTCTCTCCTTTACACACCTGTGTCTAATGATGGCAAAGCTCATTCCGATTGGATGTCTGGGCCATGTAAAGGGTCTGCTTATGTGAGTATGGGCTTTCTTCCATCTTGGGTCTCCTCTGTCCTGTGCTTTAGCCTGAACAATGGCGTTGTTCTCTATCTCCCCCCACCCCACTTTCACAGCCTGGCTGGGAAAGTAGTGGTGGTGGTGGAGAGAGGGGCAGGGTGTTTCCTTTGGCATGGATCTGGATCTTTTCCTGCTTGCTTCCGACATATATTTTGCCTTCTCACTTTGTTACATGTATGATTTTTCCCTAAGCTGTCTTTTACTATCTTATCTTTCTTCCATGCTCTCTCTCTCTCTCTCTCTCTCTCTCTCTCTCTCTCTCTCTGTGTGTGTGTGTGTGTGTGTGTGTGTGTGTGTGTTTCTTCTGAATCTTTTGGCCCTGGCTGTCAGGTTTTACCTTCCATGTTTGTGTGTATGTGCCAGAGGGTTTTCCAAGGAGATTTCTCTGTGAATGAGATCTCCATCTCCCCTCCCTACTCTCTAGCTGGGCAGAGGGCAATCCCTTCCAGCCTGAAAGTTTCTGGCATTCCCCTGGATACTATTTCTCCCTAAAATGAACTTTGAAATTCATAATTTACCCTTCCTGGAGTCCATTTTCTCAATTCCTTGTTAACTGGATAAGAACCTAAAAGTTAGGGTTCACAGGTCTGGGGCCCCATAAATCACCGCATCCTGCATCAGGATGGAGCTATGGAAATGAAGCTAAAGTTGCAATAGAGACCCAATATGTTGTAAATATAATGACCACAGGGAAGTCTACCAAGGTAATCCACAAACCCGGAGTGTTGTAGACAACAGAGCTGGAGAGACAGTGCTGCAGACGCCCTTTAGAACGCAGATGATCTTATCAGGAGCTCCAGATACCAGACATGACGTTGCAAGGATTTGTTGGTTGCCCTCTCGGGTTTTGGTCTTAGATTTGTCCAACTTTTCCATGTTATACCGCATTCCTCCCTTTTGGAAAGGGACTATTTCGTCTGTGACATTGTATATTGGAAGTATGTAACTTGCTTTTAATTTTACAGGGACTCGCAGGCGATTGCCTTGAGTCTCTGAAGAAACTTTGGACTTTGGGAGGCTATTAAAGATTACGACTATGGGGACTTTCAAAGTGGGAACGTAAGCATTTTGCATTGAGAGGTGGCCATGGGACAAGATGGGAGCCAGCCACAGGATGTTGTGGTTTGAATGTGACATGTTCCATGTAGGCTCATGTGTTTGAACACTTGCCCATAGCTGATTAAACTATTTGGGAAGGTTGTGGTCTGTAGGGGGTGGAGCCTTGCTGGAGAAAGTGAGTCACTGGGGCTGGGCTTACAGCCCACTTCCTGTGTACTGTCGGCTTCTTGACTGGTGATTCCATGCTCATGCTCTTTCCAACATGCCTTCCATGCCATGATAGACTACACTCTCAAACTGTGACACAAAATAAGACTTTCCCTCCTTAAGTTACATGGGCAAATGTTTTGGTGGGACACAAAATTGTCATGAAGAGTATAAGACAACACTTCATCGTGTTTAGATTGACTACCAATTGCAGGACATTAATATCCCTACATGCCATCCACTCAATTACATTTAGCACAGTGTTATTGGAACAAGAAAAACTGTCCCCAGGCATGGAGAGATGGCTTAGCGGTGAAGGCGCCTGCCTGCAAAGCCTAAGAACGCTTGTTCGAGTCTCCAAACACAATGTGAGGCAAGTGTGCTATGCCATGCATGCCCACAAGGGGGAGCACACGTCTGGAGTTCCTTCACAGAGGCTGAGAGGCCCTGGTGCCCATTCTCTCTCTGCCTCTTCCTCTCTTTCTCTCTCTCTCTCAAATTAAAAAAAAATGTCCCCATAAATTCCTAAAGGATATTTGTGGGGTAGAGTTGACTCATTGAGAACCACTTATTTAAGGAAAAAATAATGACTGCTTTTGTCCAAATCTCCACAATCCAATTGATGGCTACAGGTGAATAATATTCTTATTTCTTTGGAAACATGTTTCTTTGATTGTCATAATTCTTTTCTATCTACATCTAAACCAATGCTACAGGATTCCATAAGCTGAAAGTATATGTTTTCATTTCTTATATGTAGTAAGACAGATGTGTCTGAAATATTTGATACCTTTGGTTCACTCAGGGTGGCCTGGAAATACAACATCTTAGGACTGTCCTCTGTGAGAGAGATTCATGCAGAGAACACAGCCAGCGTGATGTGTGTGTGGATCTCCCATGGAAAGCTGCCTCGATAATTAACATCTTTGCAAGCTCAATCTTGTTACTAATGAGGCTCACATGTGGCCTAATGAAGCTTTGTGCATGGGAAAACGATATTAAAGATACATGAAGGGATGATAGCTTTCAAAAGAAGAGTCAACAAAGTCCATTTCTCGATCTCAATTACTTTAAGAAGGAAGGCTATTTTATCTTTTCTTGAGGACAACAAAGAGTATAATTTTTCTTAGTATCTATTCTCTCCCTTTATCTCCCCCCTCCTCAAGCATTATTAAGACCTCCAAAATATTAATGGTCACCTTGGTTCAATATATCTTAAAAATAACTCAGGGAATAACCAAAAGATGGAATAAAGATTCCATAGCTAGAACTCCTTTATTCAACCTAGGCAATAGCTACAGTCAAATGCAACAAAATTATAGAGAAGATACAAGTAGCATCTTTACTGGGTCTGGAAAATCTTCAACATTCATGTTATATCAACGGAAGAGAATTCCATGAAAGACCCATTGTATAGGTCATTTGCTCATGAATTGGACATATGTGAATACCTGTGAAGTGGTGATCCTTTTATCAGCTTGCCAGAGATTCCTTGATAAAAAGAGCAAACATTTATTGAGCACTTATGGAGATCCAGACATCCTTGCAAACATACCACCAGTGCTGAACCATTGCATCCTTAGAACACCCTTGGGGGATAGTTTAGACTTCTTCAAATTACAGGTAAGGAATAGGTGTAGAGCATCTCCTTGACTCACTTTTTTGCTCTCCTTGAAGTGTTTCGCCTTTATTTTTAAAACGACAGAAAAAAGTTGGTGATTGGTCAATCTGACATTGATTGTAAATAGTTAACTACAAGCGTTGTCAATAATCTCTTGCTATATAGGACTAAATTTTCTTTAATTAAGATCGGATGATTGCCTATGTTATGAAATGTCTACTTTTAATAATTACAGGGAAATCCATTCTATTACAGCTGGCAAGAACTATATGGGGTTATATCGTCATGCTAGAACTTCAGAATGTAGCTTTTCCCCCACCATATCCACTCTTCTGTTTGCATTAGTTGGTATCTTTTGTGGTTTGAATGCAATACGCTCATGTGTTAAAACACCTAGTACTGGCGGTTCTGTTTTGAAAGGTTGTGGAACCTTTGGGAAATGGAACCTCATGACAGGAAATGGGGCAAGGTGGTGGGCCTTGAGGTTTTATATCATTACCGTGGGCTGTCTGCCTGTTGTTATGCTAAGATGTGAGGAAGCGAGCAATTCCCAGCAGAAAACTCCCGACCCCATGGAGCTCCTCGGTGCCATGCCTCTTACCATGAGGGACTGTCCCCTCAAAGTAGGGGCCAAAAGAAACTCCTTCCTTTAAGTGACTTTTGTCAGATTATTTTTTGCCATAGCAGTGAGAAAAGTAACAAATACAGAATTTTCGCCTGTTTTTCAAAAAAGGTACAAGAAGCCATAAACAGGGCGCCTTATGTCTACCTTTTCAAAAATGCTGATTCTTCTCCTTTGAAAGCAGCATTATGTGTGGAGAGATTTGACAAGATCTTTCAGTGGGTGGGCCCCTTGGATGTACTAGGCCTTCCTTCCTCAGCTCAGTTCCTCCCTCTGTGCTTCCCTCTGGTGGAACACACCACACCCTCATCCTTTTGATTGTGTGCCTTTCCCTTTCATTATCTCAAAGGGCTCTAAATGGGCCTCTTGTGTGAACGGAGAGACAATGGTGTGCATTTAGTGGCATTATTTACAATAGGAAAAAAAAAAAAAGCTTTAAGAAGAGAAAGCAGAGACAGTTATAGCAAGAAGCCAGACTGTGAAGTCTTTCTTTTATTGAGAGGCGGGCACTCCCTGTACCTTTTCCTGGCCATGTGCCATTTTGCTTCCCCTTGAGAGCACCCTTGAGTCCTGTGGCAGTTCCCTCAAGATGCCCCATGAGCTAGGCTCTGGGATGTGACTCATTTTCCACACAAAAAAAGGTGCTTCCGCATGCTAAGGGCCCTTTCTTCTTTGATTAAGTGACACAGGGACATCCATCCTCATGGCCAAGGTTTTCAGATGATTAGTTTTTGTCCCAGGGAACACCCACATGGAGAACTGAGTGCTGGCTGCAGAGAAAGCAGAGTATCTGTTAGCCATGGGGAAAAGAGACAGCTCAGACCTCAGATCTTTGCTGGGGAAGGCAGTGTCCTTGTGAGAAGATCAGAACTGTCCTCCCTGGGTCAATAGGTTAGGAAACATTGTGTCTTATAAGTAGACAAAGACTATTTTCCACACTGAAGGGCATGCCCAATATGCTCAAATTCAGGACTTCCCATGGCAGCTGCATTAGCCATGATGACTCTAATTGCCATTTGAACTCCAGCTAACATTGGCGGAAGCATAGTATCCTGCTGAGGGTTTGCATCCTGGCTGTCTCATTTATATTTTAGACAAATTAGTTAAAATGTTGCGTGTCTTGGTTTATTTATGTGTAAAATGATTACGCTACTGTAATATCTAACTCAGAGTTCACTGTAGCAGTTACTTCTCATTGCTGAGATGAAATAACCCACCATAGTGGCTTGTGGAAAGGAAGGTTTCTTTCTAGTTCATAGTTTCAAGAAGTTTTTATTTGTTTGTTTGTTTGTTTGTTATTTTCATGTTTTGGGAAGCATGGGAGGGGCAGACAGGCAGGCATTACACCTCCACAACAGCAGGGAGGAAGGAGAGCGTGTGAGTTCCAAACACCCAACCGTTCTGGACTAATAGACCTTAAGGCTCACTCCCAGTCACAGCTCTCCTCCAGCAAGACCCTACTTCCCAAAAGCTCCACCAGCAGAGGATAAAGCAGGAGGGCTAGTCACAGACACGTGAGGTTAGAGGGGACATTTTACATTCCAACCACCACAGTCCCTGGGAAGACTTTGTGGGAAAATTCAACTCTTCCAACTGTATCCTCTACAAAGGAAGCTCCCAGGAAAGGTTGGTTGCCTCCATTTATTCATAGCAGAGAGCTAAAAGAATGTCGAACCTTGGCAAAAACAGAAAATAACTGAGCTCTAAACAATACTACCTCACCTTGTAGTACGTCATTCTTTGATTTATTTGTGTATGTTTATTTTATAAACTCACATTAATTTTTGAGACATTATCTCACTGTGTTGCCCTACCTGAGATGAAGTTCACTGTGCAGGCCAAGGTGGCCTTAAACTTGCAGTCATTCTCCTGCGTCTGCCTCTGAAGTGCAAAGATGATAGTAACATAGGGCCTAATATCAGGCTTTGTACAGTTTTTCTTTGATATCCAAAAATTCTCCCCCATTTACTTAAAAAATGATAATTTCTACTGATTTATTGTACACTTACAAGGTGTCAGAGGCAATATGAATTTCACATATATGATGCTGTAAATTATTCCATCTACTTTCTAAACCTGGTTCTTCTTCTGATAATCCCATGTATTAGGACAACAGTCTGATGCCCAGAGAAACAGTTCAACAATTAGAAGGCGGCCCCTCTCACTTTGGGGGGAACCCCTTACTGTAGCCCTTCCACTTCATTCTGCACTGCAGAAGTCTCCTTAACTCTGCATTAATTCATTGCCCCAATCAATTTTACTCCTATAGCTTTAGGTCCTAAAATTGCATATGCTTTAAAATTTGAGTTGAGTCCTTTCTGGAAGCAGAGGTTATGGCGTTATGTACAAATAGGTTTCTGCCTATTTGTAAGTGAAAGAGAAGTGGCAGATATAAGTTAAAAAATATACTTATTACAATTTATTAGTTAAAAACAAAGCATAATGCATAAAGGGGCAAGTTTAGTGGCGAATAAGCATCAATGACATCCTGTCAAATATCAGCAAAGCTGGGACTGGAGAGATGGCTCAGCAGTTAGGGTGCTTGCCAGCAAAGCCTAAGGACCCAGATTCAGTTCCCCAGTACCCACGCAAAGCCAGCTCTACAAGGTGGCACATGTGTCTGGAGTTCACTTGCAGTGACTAGAGGCCCTGGTGTGCCATTGTCTCTTTCTATCTGCCTTTCTCTGTCTCTATAACTCTCTCAAATACATAAACAAAAAGTATATTTTTAAAAAAGTATCAGCAAGGTGAATAGAGATGGAATGGTGCTCTGTGGGTCACACCATCAGCTGCACCCCCTTCTGTATATTCCAAGTCTGAATTCACGGCCTGTCCTGTCTAGTTTTCCAAAAATTTGACAGTTGTTACTACCACTGTTATTGTTATGTAAACATATAGGCATTGTGTTCCCCCCTTTTTATTTGGCCTATGTTTTATTAGTATCTTCTCGATTTGTTTCGTCAGTATTCTTCCAATTGTACCATTTGTTACTTAGCCTTAGATGACTGACAATTAAAATAACCTAATGATTTTAATGGACTTAAAATGGTGGAAGAACACCCCAACCAATGATAAGTAGGAAGCTTGCAAATAGGTGCTACACCAAGAAGGATGTGGAAAATGAAGCAAGGTGGCCTCAGGGTGCTGAAACCCCAAACCCTGCAGGACATTCCTGAGGAAGAAAAGCTCTCAGAATACACGCAGTGTTGGAGAATGTCACTTTGCTATAATTGTAGTGCACACAGCAGTGGACATTTTAAGTCTCAAGAAAAATCACTTGTTGAAAGGGTTATGATATATGTAATCATAGACTACATAAGAGTTATTTATTGAATTCCATTCCAACCCCAGAGGAGTTAAGATTTGGTCAAAAGAACTATTCCTGCACAACTGTCCACAATCGTGGCTAGTGGAGATGTGAGGGATCGAAACGTCCCCTGATCTCTGGCTAATCCTGGTGTAACAGATAGTTTGAAGAAAGAAGCAAAAGCAGTAGATACATTTGCTACATAAAAGTATGTTGCACAGGCCATTAATCCCAGCACTTGGGAGGCAGAGGAAGGAGGATCAAGGCCACCCTGAGACTATATAGTGAATTCCAGGTCAGCCTGGGCTAGAGTGAGACCCTACCTTAAAAAAAAAAAGCCACAAAAGTATGCTGCACACAGTTACATGAAAAGCAACAGAGATGACAATTGCTTGCTTACCATGGATCCTACCTTGAAAAACAAAACAAACAAACAAAAAAATTATGTTGCACCAGGCATGGTGGTGCACGTCTTTAATCCCAAGACTCAAGATGCAGAGGTAGGAGGCTCTTTCTAAGTTTGAGGACACCCTGAGACTTCAGAGTGAAACCATACCTTAAAAAAAAAAAAGCCACAAAAGTATGTTGCACACAGTTATGTTACATAGAGATGACAATTGCTTGCTTAGCATGGACAAAACATTAAGTTCAATCTCAAGCACCAAACACATATACAAAAAAAAAAAAAAAAAAAAAAAAAAAAACAGAAAAGGAAAAAGAAAAAGGACCAAGCCAGACAGAAGAGAAGCATAACCTTACAACATGGAAACCTTACCAATCTTATTTAGTATCACCTATGTATGTTATAATGGGTAAAAAACACATTGAGGTGCAGGACGTGGTGGTTATTCACCTAAGATCATCACCTAACTATGGGCGGAGACAATGAAAACATGTTCCTCAGCGGATCTTCCTGTGGTTGACTCTACCACATCATCCGTACGATGAAGAGCCACGCCCCACCCCTCAGTGCCATTCTAGTGAAGATCTGCTCTGAAATAAGTTGTACCTTCACACACAGTGCCAGCCAGGTGAATCACATGGTCATAGTTTCATGCAAAAGAATGTCTCACTTGGAGACTAGGCTATGAATAACATGTGCATAATCAAAATGCTTACACACATCCCAACAAACAGATGATGCTAAAGTTTTCATCTGGGGGCTGGAGAGATGGTTCAGTGGATAAAATGTTTACTTGTCTGCAAAGCCTAATGCCCCAAGCTCAATCCCAAACTACCCATGTAAAACCAGATGCACAAAGTGGCACATGCATCTGGAGTTTGCAGTGGCTACAGGCCCTAGAATGCCCATTTTCCCTCCCCATCCCACCTCCTCTTTCTCTGTCTCATTCTTTCTCTCACTCTATCTGCTTGAATATATATATTTAAATATATATTTATATATATTATTTACTTAAATTTAGTTTAGCCTTTAATACTATTTTCTAGTCCTAGCAAAAGTGAGAAAGAGTCATAATCTCTCTGGGTATGGTGAGGCATACCTTTAATCCCAATACTTGGGAGGCAGAGGTAGGAGGATTGTTGTGAGTTTGAGGCCATCCTGAGATTACATAGTGAATTCCAGGTCAGTTTGGACTAGAGTGAGACCCTATCTCAAAAAAACAAAACAAAAAATAATCCATATTCTCCTTCCAAAGACCTTGCAGTACTCAGAACACACGTCCATTACACTGTCTATTATCTGAAACAGGATGTAGCTGAATTTTCCATTAATGTATCCTTAAAAAAATTGACACAAGGGGGCTGGAGAGATGGATTAGCAGTTAAGCACTTGCCTGTGAAGACTAAGGACCCCGGTTCAAGGCTTGATTCTCCAGGACCCACATAAGCCAGATGCACAAGGTGGTGCATGCATCTGGAGTTCATTTTCAGGGGCTGGAGGGCCTGGTGCATCTCTCTCTGCCTCTTTCTCTCACTGTCTGTTGTTTTCAAATAAATACAAATAAAATTAACAAAAAAATTGACATAGTCCATAAGTGCACAAAGAGTGATAGATAACATTTTGGGGAAAGAGAGAAAACAAGGAATGTATGGATGGATTCAGAAATCCGTCAGGCCTGTAGGGCTGAGTTGGAGATATACCTCTGGAGAAGCTCACAATAAGCGGGGCAGAGTTCTGAATCAGACCCAAGTACTGGCCAGTCTCAGCTGAGATTGGGGATGAAGAAAATGGGTAGAGGCCTCGGGGGAGGGACACTGTTAGGCATAAGTTGAGTCCACTACTGGAGAAGGGATCTAAGCGATTTTGTCATTTGATATGATATGAAATGCCTGTTTGGGGTTGATATGAAAGAAGTTTTATTCTGTTTCTGAGCAACAAGGCCTATAATAGGGGAAGTTGGAGATACAACAGTAAAAGTTAAGAAACCTGTGTGTTGGGTCTGTGCAGCACCAGGGAGAGCTCCGGGCAGCCATTAGTTTTCTCTAGACTGTCTTGGAGATGTGCTGGCATCTGGAGGGCGTGGGCATCACTTTCATTAGCTTTTGTTGGCCTCGGCTTGTCTGAAGACTCCCTGCTCCTTGTCGTCAGCACGTCTGTCACTCCCTCCATCTCTTGTGGTTTTGGTAACCTTGAAAGATGATACACATAAAACATCAAGGACATGTTGAGGCTTGAAGTGGGATGTTTATTTGTTCCTGAGATGGACGACGTATTCTAAAAGAGCTTCGTTACAATCCTTTCTACAAGGGGCCTTCCAAAGGCCTTGAAAACTGAGCTCTGATGATGCGCTTAAGATACCCATTGAGTCTCTGTGCACTTATGTCATTCTTTTAAACCACAGTACATGAACATGATCATGTCATGAAAATTTCATGTCATATCATGTCGAGCGACACCTGTATTCTTCCCAATACCAAGTGCAGATATGACTGTCAATCTTATTCTTTGTTCAGGCATGGATTTGGTCCGCAATTCACTTCTAAATGCACTGTAACACCTGGTAATACTTGGGATCTCTAACATGTAATTTTTGAATTGCTCTTAAATAAGCACATCAGTGGCAGAATTGTGGCTTCTTACATATTATTTTAGATCAGAGTCTGGACACAAACTCGTGACTAAAATTGGATACCTTTTCTGAGCTCACTAGAGTTGGTCTTCTTCTGTCCAAAAGTGATGTCATGGCGTTCAGCCTCTCAAAATTATCATTCCATAGGTTCGCATGTTCCTCTACTGGTCATTCTATTATCTCAACTTCTAGGTAAACAGAAAGCTGAATTAGGCAATTAGGTGAGTACTTAAATATGATGCAGGATGTGATAGATGACAAAACTCAGCACACATGAAATGTTTAGGTCTAACACCATGGACCAGACTTGCACAAGATTGGGTCTGTCACATCTCATCACTGATGAGGGAGGAACTTGTGATGACGTACCTTTCCCGAGTAGCTGTTGGCAGTTAATGGTTGCTGGGGGATGGGAGACACTTTCTTTAGTCATTTAATCACTAGTAAGTCATTCATGCTCTGGTAAATATTCCCTCACCTATACTCATGTATGAAATCCTAATTAAACTCTTCAGATCACCAAGAAAAGAAAGAAGGAAAGAAGGAAAGGAAACGAAGGAAAGAAGGAAAGAAAGAAAGAAAGAAAGAAAGAAAGAAAGAAAGAAAGAAAGAAAAGGAAGGAAGGAAAGAAAGAAAGAGAACAAAGAAGAAAGAAAGAAGAAAAAGGAGAAAAAAGGAAAAGAAGAAAAAGGAAAGGATGGAAGAAAAAGGGTTGAAGGGAAGGAAGGTGGAAGAAAGGAAGGAAAGGCAAACATGAAAGTAGAAGGGAAACTAGGAAGAGGAATAGGTTTGGGAGAAGTGGGTCAGGGACACGAGGATTAATGGTGGTGTGAATCTGCTAAAACACATTATATACATATAAAATTATGATAAAAGGAATAAAATTGATTGGCCATTTTTTAAAAACTAAAAGTTTCTAATTAAAAAAGTGGAAAGCTATTAAATCTATTAAAAGGTTTTTTCATTTGTCTGATCTATGAATTGGTTTTTCAAACTGATGACCAGTAGTCTGCCATTGCCCAAGGAAAGTGATCTTATTGTCTGTACCAGCCTGGGTATGTTCTACTGAGTTTCCTTCTGTTTCCCATAAACTCAAGGGAACAATGCTGTGTGAATGACCTATTGTGCAAGGTTACTTGCTACAGCTTGAATATTATGTGAGTTGGCATGAGATTACAGACGAAGCCATGCAGCTGAGAGGCAGTTAAGTGTGCTACAGCTGTCTTGCCCTGTAATAGACATGCATTGATGGACTGGATGGGCATTTGGAGGGGAGGGGGGTGACAGCACTGTTTCTGGAAATGAAACAGTTAATGGAAGATTGAGTGTGTCACTTTTGCAAAACCCATTAAAACTTTTGCCACTATTTTTTTTAAAAAGCAATTGGCATAGGCCATGTCTTTTTAATAAATAAAATATGCAAAGAATTGAGATGTATTTCTTAAGTAGTCACTTTCATTTCATAGGACATCAAAGATCAAAAGCACAATTTCTGATTCCCAAAGCTATCAGAAGTCATAAACTCTACTACTAACTAGGTTTGCTTGCCTTTCTAGTAACTGAACCATCTTCCACCAGCAACTGATACATACCTTTTAAACTTTGCAAAAAAAAAGTTTTGTCTACAGTTATTGACCAACTCCCATTATAAAGCACCCGGTATTTATTGCAACAGTTATAAACAGAAATAGAGCTAGCTCTGTTATATTGATTTGTGCTATCTTTCCCACTTAGAAATCTTCATTTCCAGGGGCATTTAACAGAATACTGAATGGATATGCAAAAATGAATGGATATGCAAAAATGATGATTCCTTAAGTGAAATTTTAAACTACTCTCTATATGCAGTTAATAAAATAATATTTAACTTAACTACTAAAAAATAACTTTTATTCTCACTCTTGTTTCAAAACATAAAAAAGTATATCAGCAAAGGTTTGGAAGGGGTTTATTTACAGACTTCATATCTTGAAGTTTATCCAAAAGTTCCCTTTAAAGTAATTTTTCTTGCCAATATATATGTATATATATATATGTGTGTATACACACACACACACACACACACACACACACACATTTTTTATATATATAGGTTTTTCAAGGTAGGGTTTTACTCTAGCCCAGGCTGACCTGGAATTCACTATATCATCTCAGGGTGGCCTCAAACTCACAGCGATCCTCCTACCTCTGCCTCCAGAGTGCTAGGATTAAAGGCATGCACCACCACTCCTGGCTATCTTGCCAATATTTTTGAGAAGCAAATCACAGCTAATTTCTACCTGCTTTAAAAGATACCTCTAAAACACATACAAAAAATAAGATTTCATAAATTTATGTGGACCTTAAAAGGGACAGAAACTTATAATCCTAAAATTACATAGGTAGAAATGTTTATTATCAGATAACATAGATTTCTGTAGGATGCACCATGACCACTCTCTCTCTTAAATAAATAAATAAATAAATAAATAAATAAATAAATAAATAAATAGAGCTGGAGAGATGGCTTAGCAGTTAAAGTGCTTGCCTGCAAAGCCTAAGGACCCATGTTTGACTCTCCAGATTCCAAATAAGCAGATGCTTAAAGATGAAGCAAGTGCAAGGTCACACATGCCCACTAGGTGGTACAAGCATCTGGAGTTCAATTGCAGTAGCTGAGGCCCTGGCAGGCCAATTCTCTCTTTGTTCCTCCCTCTCTAAATTAAAAAAATATTTTAAAAATTAGTTTATGTAAAAGAAAGAAGACAACCTCTGCTTGGTTCTGAAGTTCTGTGCCATTGTTCAATGCCCTACTGTTTTTCTTACCTTTTCCTTTGTTTCTATTTAGTTTTATCTAATCCAGCAAGGATTTATGGAGTACTGCTAAGTATCAGAAACCAGATAGGGCACTTGGACTTTAAAAAAGAATATGATTAGCATGGGAGGCAGAGGTAGGAGGATGTTCAAGGCCACCCTATACATAGTCCAGGTCAGCATGAGACCCTACCTCGAAAAACCAAAAAAAAAAAATGAATATGATTATATCCATGCATGTAAATATCTTACAGCATGCACCTCACGGTACTGTATTGAACAACTCAAGACCTACTCCAGGATGGGTTTAGAAGCAGGAAATGGACATGGCTATTAGAGTAAGTAACAAGAAATGAACAAGCATGTGACATAAGTGCTCAAGCTGAAAGGTTCCTAGGTGGAGCACTAAAGGAGGAGAAAACATTCCCCAGAGGCATAGGGAAGGGAGATGACCTGGTTTTCTAAAGAAAGTGTACAAAACCCACACTAATAAAGTTATGGTATATATTTCAAGGTAATAAACAACAAATGATGAGTTAGGAAAAGGAATATGAGATCCAAAAAATATTTTTCAAAGGTATGGAAGTCATAGATATAACTTAAATATGAAATGAATTGTGTATCAAGGTTCATACCTTAATATGTTTAGAGAGACTTTTTTCTTAATTGAGGCATGTAGATAGATATAGATAGATATAGTTAGATATAGATAGAAGTATAGATATATAGAGATAGAGACAGGTAAATAAAGATATAGGAAGATATAGATATGCCTAGTAAAGGAATCCCATAACTTTCCATCCTCTAACAGTTTCAGAGTTTCAGGTCTGATATTAAGGTCTTTGATCCATTTGGACTTAATTCTTGTGCATGGAGAGAGAGAAGGATCTATTTTCACCCTTCTACAGATACATATCCAGTTTTCCCAACACCATTTGCTGAAGAGGCTGTCTTTTCTCCAATGACTATTTTCAGCATTTTTCTCAAAGATCAGGTGGCTATAGCTACCCATACTTACATCAGGGTCCTCTATTCTGTTCCATTGATCTACATGTCTGTTTTTGTACCAGTACCATGCTGTTTTTGTTACGATGGCTCTATAATATAGGTTAAAATCAGGTGTGGTGATACCACCAGCCTTATTTTTGTTGCTCAAAATTGTTTTAGGTATTTGAGAATTTTTGTGCTTCCAAATGAATTTTTGGATTGTTTTTTCTATTTCCATGAAGAATACCATTGACATTTTGATAGGGATTACATTAAATGTGTAGAGTGCTTTTGGTAAGATTGCCATTTTCACAATATTTATTCTTCCAATCCAAGAACAAGGGATGTTTTTATCCATTTCCTGGTGTCTTCTGCAATGCCTCACTTGAGTGTTTTAAAGTTTTCATTGTAGAGATCCTTCACTTCCTTGATTAGGTTTATCCCAAGGTACCTTAATTATTTAATTATTTAATTATTTAATTATTTAATTATTTAATTATTTATTGATGCAATTGTGAATGAGAGTGATTCTCTGATTTCATCCTCTGTGTATTTGTTGTTAGCAAATAGGAAGGCTACTGATTTCTGTGTGTTTATTTTGTATTCTGCTACATGGCTATAGGTGTTGATCAGTTCTAACAGTTTGCTGGTAGAGTCTTTAGGGTCCTTTATGTATAGAATCATATCATCTGCAAACATGACCATCCTAACAGGAGGAAAAGATGATGACATCAAAATGAAAAGAGAGACTGATTGAGAGGGGAAAGGGATATGATGGAGAGTGGAGTTTCAAAGGGGAAAGTGGGGGAGGGAGGGAAGTACCATGGAATATTGTCTACAATTAAGGAAGTTGTCAATAAAAATTTAAAAAATTTTAAAAAGTAAAATAAGCTAAGCCTAATGACACAGGCCTATTATCAGCTACTTGGAAAGCTGAAACAGGGGGATCGCCAATTTAAGGTTCCAATGTGATAGCCTGACTCCTCATTTTAAAACCACATGACTTTTAAATTGTTTTGTAAAAATAAGTACATAATTTTAATATGAACTGTGCCTGATATTTTCTCTTTTGTTCAGGCTTTAAACAAATAAGATGTTATTTAGAGACACCTTTTGGTTTCTTTATTAATCTGAACAGTCCAACAGATCTCTCCTAAATTTTCTGTTGGCATTTGATTTATTTCAAGGGTTTTTTGTTTGCTTGTTTTTGTCTCTAAAGGTCAGATTTAACTAAAGCCTACAGTGAGCTAAAATTTTATGTAAACAGCCATAATTTGTTACATAATATCATATCTATAATTACTGAGTTTATGTTCTAGGTCAACTTCAACCTACATAGAGGATTATTGAAAACAACAAAATTCTCTCTAAGGTAGTGGCTCATAATTTGCCAGGTATTTGAAAAGATTGTGATATCCTGTTACTTAAAAGGAAGAGGCAACTGGCCTGCCTCAAGACAAAAACAAAAAATTTGCCTTACTTTTAATAAAGTCATTTCCAAGTACATTAGAGATATTGATCAAGGTTATCACTCCAAAAGTTGTCCTGTTTTACCAGTATTCAGAGGCATATAACTTTTAAAATGTATTTCATGGAGTTTATTAACAGGATCTGTCTCATATCAATGTGTTACATACAATTTATAGGTATATATACTGGTATTATAAGACAAGTCTAGCTGTCATTTTTCTTAAATTTTGTTTAAAATGTAGAGAGTTTTGGTGATATAACAATAAGAAATTCTAAGTTTTTCTGCTAAGGCTGTTCCTCCACAGGGTTCCAATAATAAGATGTTAATTAACTCTTTGAAAAAACAAACAAAAAAAGCAAACAAACAAAAAAGTTCCTGTGTGCCTGGACCATAGTTAAATGACGTAACAGCAATCCACCCACACACTCACTCATTAAGGTAAATACACGGTACGGCATGTTGATAAATGCTATGTGGAACTGAAGAAAGACAGTCAAGGGTATGAACATGGACAGCTATTTCCGTCAAAACAACCTCAATGACTTAAGTGTATTTTGACATTTATCTCTTCACAGACTGCTCAGACCTCAGGTCAGACATTGGGTCACTGATTTTTGTATTTTCAGTGCTTAACATCGTGTCCAGAGCTAAAGAGATATTTAATAAATATTTGTTGAATAAAGGAGAGAAAGAATAATGGAAGGAAAAAAAAGAAGAATACAAGTAAGAAAATCAGCGTAGGCTGAAGAAAGTGGGCATGGGAATAAACAGCAGGGAGTGAGGTCAGAGATGCTAGGAAGAGTCAAACTGTGCAATCAGTATTGTGACCAACAATAGTTCATGAAATCCACATGCAACATGAAGATTGTGTGCACCATGTTCAAGACCACCCCCCACTCACGTGTGAGTCACCCCAGATAATTACTGTGGGTTCCTCTCTCTCCCTTTATATATGTGCTACTGTCTGGTTGACAGACAGAGCCTTGTACCATGATCTTTGGGCCCAACCTGAGTTTAGTGACTTACTTGAACAATACGGAGTAGCAGAAATGATGATCTGAGGTTCAGATGAGGAGTTATAAGATGTCCGACAGCTCATCTGAATCACTTGGGATAGTCCTTCATAGAATGCCTCCTTAAGAATTCTAGTCATAGCCGGGCACTGTGGTACACACCTTTAATCTCAGCACTTGAGAGGCTGAAGTAGGAGGAGTGCTGTGAGTTCCAGGCCAGCCTAAGACTGCATAGTAAATTCCAGGTCAGCCTGCGCTAGAGCTTTTAAGACCCTATCTCACAAAAACAAACAAACAAACTAAAAATTCTACTCACACATCATGTGAGCCTGATGTTACCTGAAAGTTATCAGACATCAACACCCCAGCAGAAATGAAAGTTCCAGAGAAGCTTCCAGCTGATGGCCAGCATCACTGGACTGGGTGTCTTGTCCGAACACACTGGAAATCAGCTTCTAGATACAATTTCATCAAAGTCACAGAGAGAGAGAACCAGTTAAGGTGAATGCAGGCCATTTCTAGAACTACAGGAGCTATTCATAATTTGATAAGTTTAGGGCCCATCACATTGCACCCATAGTTCCAGCGAGATTCTTTTGCCAAATCTGGGACACTTCAAAAATCACTGGTGGTTGTTTTTGGTTTTGCTTCTGTTCTCTCTCTTTTCTGCTTCCCTTCCTTATTTCTTTGTTTTTTCCTAAACTTGAGAGCTAGAGACGTGTGTGTGTGTGTGTGTGTGTGTGTGTGTGTGTGTGTGTGTGTGTGTGTGTTAGAACAGGTGCAGTTCTTTCACCTACCTTTGGCTCAAAATCAAGAAGAAATCAGCCATGCAGTTCTGGATGTCCCAGGAGTGAGCTGATCGCTCACAAGATCCACGACGAACACCTGTCCAAGCGTTCCTGTCCACATCTCACTCTGCCAACGTGTCCCTTCTCTTTTGCACAGTTTCAGCATGTTTATTCAAGTATTTTATTGGTGTTTTCTTAATCAAGCCAATGGTATTTATCTTCTCCGCAGACTGGTGACTTAGCAGATATTCATATTATACTCAGGTTAATTAGATATTCATGTCACCATAAAAATTCATTAATTAACTGATCCCCACAGACATCTCTTTAACATAAAATGATTTTCTAAATCTGAGGACATCCCTTGCTATACACGTATTAATTGGTGAATAGTATATGCTTACTGTTAGTACATTCCTTATGCTTAAGTATCTGGTAACTATTGTTGACTGTGGTTTGGGGATCTTATTTTGAATAAGCAAGTCAATGAGGTTAGCATGGCTATAAATGCAGCTCTTTCCACAGCATCAAACACGGATAAAGGGAGGATTATGCAGAACAGAACAAAAATAAAATAAACCCCTGACTTCTACACATTCCGGTATTTTTAGGAAAAGAAGAAAAAAAATAGAGCGGATATCCTGTGGAACCTTCATGCCCATCAGTTCTGAGAAGTAAAGGGCCAGAGCCAGTCTCAGACTATAGAAAATAATATGACTTGTAATTGCAATGACGGGGTTTAAGTAAACAGCGCCAGTAGTCTGTTGGCTTGGTTGCCAATATGGAAATCAGTCCTTATAAATTATGTTCTATGATGTTTCTAATCTTACAGAAAGTAAGTCTTCATTGTCTAACTTGGTTATTTTAAAAGGGATTTTGATGGCTCTAAATAGCTATCAATTAACTTTCTATTTCCTGTTATAAAAAGTGAACATTATGATAATCTTGAGTCACCCACGGATGCGAGGTCATATGACCTCCTTTATATGGTGTATAAATGTAGCCTTTATATATTTCTTACCATAAGGCTAATCATATTCTGGTACCAAGTTAAAACATAGACTTAGAAGAGATCTGGGTACAACCCAGAAATTACTCCTCAGAAGTCTTTTGAGCACTTGATTTTGCCAGAACACTGAGTCTGGGGAAGGCTCTTTGTGTGCAGGAGTACTCCGGCACTATTTTATATGTTGCACTTGGAGCTATTGAAGCTTCTTTTGAATTATTTTCCCTAATGATGAAAAGCAGCTGAAATTAAATATTGCTGTGAACTTAAATAGCATTATATCATTAGTCATAAAAAAATCTCAATAGTAAAAAAACATTTTACCATTAACATTTAAAATGATCAATGGAGCTGCTCAAGCCTACGTTTTTCTTAGTGGATAAATTTATCAATTTGAACTTGGCTCATATCTTTGTGCATTGTCGATCCATTTGATTTGACTGCAAGACATACCAACATATTTTGTTTTGAATAACTGTTACTTTTTACAAAGTAATTTATTTGGGAGGTGGTAGCTGGAGGGAGGAGTAGTGAAATAGAGTTAACCTAATTACACTATAATTTTTTTTTCTTTTTAATAATTTATATGACATGTCTTCAAATATCCCTTTATAAAAAAAATGTGGGCTTTTGCTTCATCAGGAAAAACTAAATGAAAATACTAATGTATTTCAAAGGAAATGATTTGGGGTTCTTAATTTTTGATATTTGAAAGAACAGTATTCTTATTCATACATAAATAGGCTAATATCTTTAACACTTTTACATTTGGGTTAGAACGTCTGAGTTTTATGAAGAATATGGGATTTGGGAAATTCTCAAAGGCAGTGGTAGGGACTGCCATTTTCCTGAGGCCTGTGACTCTACATCAACCCACGAGATCCACTCTCTGAAGTCACCTTCCTTGCTTCACATCCTCGGGAAGAACAGCCTCCTTCTGTTGTCTGTTCAGAGGTAGCTTACTCTGTGAGACCTTCTCTGAAATGATGTTTGTAAACTACTCAGAACCCAGAGACTATTTCTAATATTGGGGTCATGTTTCTAACATTGGGGTTATCTGATGTTTGCACATATTTCCCCCAATATTATCTTCATCTTCTCACTACAATGATTATGGAAAATATAGGGAGGTTGTGGCTTCTTCAAGGTAAAATCAAACTCTTTTTTTTTTTTTTTAAATAATCCATTTCTGTAGAAGTATTTATACTTAACGTTATTGGCAGATTGAAAAGGCTTTGAAGGTCATAATAAAGAAAAAACTTGGGGGCTAGTGAGATGGCTTAGCATTAAGGCACCTGCCTGCCAACCCTAAGAACGCCTGTTTGATCTCCAGGTCCCACATTTAGCCAGACACAAACAAGTGACACAAGCATGCAATGCTGCACTTGCCCACAGGGGGAGGACATGTCTGGAGTTCATTAACAGCAGCCTCTTCCTCTCTGTCTGTCTGTCTGTCTCTCTCTCTCTCGGTCTCTCTCAAACATTAAAAAAAAAATCAACTTTGAACTTTACTCTCATTCACTTTGTTAAATAGACACCATTTCATAGGAAATAGAGTTCTCTTTCAAATATGGTGGGTATGCTTTGGAAATGGTTTTATCACCATGTGATCCATTAATTGGTATGATTCTCTTTCCTTAGTGATTAGTTTTGGTCCAAGAGGTTAAGGGTTCAGAGCCCTATGATGTTAATGAATACAATTCAAGAATTATCTCTTCCTAAAGCAGAGAGAACAGAAGATTCACAAACATATAAATAGTAATTCTAGTTCTTTGATTACAGATGTATGTAAACTGTGCAAAATTTTTCAAAGTAAGGAATGGTAATAATTATTGTTATTTTAATACTACAATTTTATGGAGTACAGATTGATAATTAAACTTACACATACAGTGCATAAAAGTCAAAACACAGTGGTCAATATTTCTCTGTTTAAACAATAAATTGTGTATCTTTATTGTGTACAATGTGGAATTTTAGGACATGTACATATTACATATTAATCCAATCAGGATCTAGTGTGCTGCTGGCTAGATTATATGCATGGTCAAATGCTGACTCTGAGGCTGGGAGGATTGTTCAGTGAGTAAAGGGCTTGATACACAAGCATGAGGACCTGAGATCAAATCCCCAGCCCACATTTAAATGCCAGGGTGTGCCAGCATACATATGTAATCCCAGAACTGGGCAGGCAGAAAAAGACATTCCTAGAACACACTTGCTAGCTTGTTTCACCAAATCTGCAAAAGTGGAAGATCCTATCTCAAAACCTAAATTGGGCAGTGACCGAGGAGGACAGTTATCATTGGCTTCTGGCCTCCATATGGGTACACACACACACACACACACACACACACTCACACATGCACACATGCACGTGCGCGCACACACACACACACACACACACAAATTGCTCATTCAAATTAATGGGACTCAAGCACTTGAAATTTAAACGAGTGTTCCAGATCATTCTGACTCAGGTACCAGCACTCTACATGCTGAACAAACACAGCTTTGGATGAGGCATTCATTTGTTTAGAAGCCATCAGATTCCAGTTTCCTAAGGAACTGCCCAACTCACAGTAGATGTTCAATGAATACGTGGTAAAAATCATTTAATGAATTAACAAGGTACAGATTGAGGCAAGTATTTAAAAGACAGCAGAGGGCTGGAGAAACAGTTTAGTGGTTAAAGCATTTGCCTGCAAAGCCAAAGGACCCAGGTTTGATTCCCCAGGACCCATGTAAGCCAGGTGACCAAGGGGCACATGCATCTGGAGTTCGTTTGCAGGGGCTAGAAGCCCTGGCATGCCCATTCTATCTCTATCTGTCTCTCTTCTTTCTAACTCTGCTTGCAAATAAATAAATTAAATTAAAAAAATTAAAAGACAGCAGAAACTGCAAAGAGTTAATTAAACCATCCAATCAGATATCATTTAAGACCTCCTTATTAGAGCCAATAGGGGTTCCACAGTGATTTTAAATCTTACATTAAGCTTAAAACCAGTATCACACATTAAAAGGCAAGGGTTTACTTGACTTTGAATTGTACATTCATAGGTATGAGTTAAGGGATGATTTCTTCTTTCTGTCTTCTGTAGATATTTCTGGATTTCTTTGTAACAAGGGACATTAGTTTCAACTCCTGCAGTATGGGTCGGTGAAGGGCCCGGAGATCAAAGTGCCATGGTCAAGTCCTTCCTGTCAGTGTTCCCAGATAGTACGGATCAGCTCAATGTTAGACGGGTTCAGCTCAATGAGCTTATAGGATGTGCCTGATCTTGAAGGTGATTTATTAGATCTTCGGTAACTTTCCATCCTTCCTCAGTATGCAAGCTGGAGTCAGATACCCCTGGGTTGCAATTTCAGCTTTACTCTTTCCCGTAAGTAATTATTCACATGTCAACTGGATATAAGAAACCAACACAATTATTTTGATTCCAAAGCCTGAATTCACATCTTTCAAGTAACATGCTCAGGTCAGATAATCGATTTTCATAACACATTTACTTTTCTGTCCTTTCACTGATAAAACTCATTAAAATGTAGGTGATCTCGTTGCTTTTCTTCTGCAATCCAAGGGAGCATCTTCCATGCCATTAATAAGAACAATTACTAAGCAGTGAAAAATGATAGTTGACTATGTTGAGTTCCTCTGTGAAATGCTTCTCTACCAATAAGCAACGCTCAGTCTTTGACTTTATGTCGAACAGAGTGAGGGAAGGACGGCTTGGCTCCGCACCTTCATTTTGAACTTCCAGCTCTTGCTTTTGTACCTAGGGGCTTCCACATTTAGGGCGATGCTCATTGGGCCAGTCATTGAGAAAAGATCATGGGTGAGTTTGAACAGAGGATTCTAAAGGCCAGACACCAAAGTGGCACATTTCATCTCCACCCACATGTTATTGTTAGAACATGTAGATTAACGTAGAGGTGGTGTAGCTTGGAGAACATGGGCGTTCCTAAGTATCCGAGATGTTTTCCCACCCTAACACAGAAAAGTCAAAATTAGGGCTAGGTAAATGACTTAGCTGTTAAAGGTTCCATTTCCTAGCACCCACATAAAGTCAGACTCATGAAGTGGCACATGGGTCAAGTTCATTTGCAGTGACAACAGGCCTTGGCATTCCATAATGTATTTCTTTCTTTTTTTTTTTTTTTTAGTCAAATTTCTTTAGTATCAGTTTTAGTTTCTCCTTGAATGACTCTCTCTCTCATTTTCACCATGTTGTTTGGATTAGATTGTTCAATCTGACTTACATGATCTGAGTTTTATTTCACAGAAACTCCTTTAAAAGAAAGAATAGTGCCACCACAGTCTTTAAGTCCTTTTTCTTGCTTCTTCTCAGGAGAAGATAAAAGTAGACACCAAACTTTTTCAGCCTTAGATCATCTAAGATGGCAGGTTAGAACAGGAAGAGGCCCCCAAAAAAGCTTTCTTTGTGCAGAGGAAATTTAGGCCCAGAGAGATAAAGGAATAGCCCTGGGCCAAAACCCAATCTGTTGGATTCCATTTCTAGTTTCTTTCCAAAGACTCATGTTGTCTCCTCTTGCTGTGGGATCATACCTAAAGGGCAGCTTTATTCATTAAAGGTTTTCAGAATTTCTCTAATTAACCTCAAGTTTGTATAAAAAAATAAAATAAAATTAGGCTTTATTAAAAGGCCACCAAGAAAAATCTTCTTTGTACAGACTGGCAGATTAAAATATCTCCATAGTTCAGCTTTATGATCCTGTAAGTTTTGAAAATTATTTAGTTTTTCTTAGAGATTGCTTAAATTTCTACAAGAATAGATATATTTTTTTTTCTTGGCAATTGAACCTAGTGATAATTGTTTTTGTGCATTAGTCATAATCACTTTTTAAGCAGCAAAGCCTATTACTGTTACAGAGTGAGTTTCAGATGCCCTGCAGATTTGAGTAATTTGGGGTAATGCATCTGTGTGTGGTAAAAACATTTTACAACGCCTATAAAATGTTGCCTCCTGACATGTTCTGCAGTGAATCTGTGCTTCCACATAGCCATTTCAGTGCTTTTTATTCAACACCAGATACCATTTACTATTGTGCAGTTTTTAAACAAGAGCCATCCTCTAAGATAAGGAGGCCCTTCAAGCTGCAAGCATTTGGGAGTTCTGAATGAGTAGTAGCGTTTTATAAATATATTTCCAGAAACAACATAAAAACAATAAACACACACACACTTACACATGAGAGGATGTTTCATTTTCCTGGTTAAGCTTATTCCTGTTTCTTTCAGTCTTTCTCATCTGCCCACAAAAGATCAGAAGATGTGACAGGCAGAAAATAGTTTGCCTCATCTACAATTTTCCAAGAAAATGAAACAAGAAGCGAATAAGTAAGTCACAAGGAGAATGTGTGCTATTTCTCATTGACATGTGGAGTTATCTTTTGTTGTCTTCAATTGCCTTTGTGGCAATTGCTGTTGTTATAATTAAATTAGAAGATAAAATCATTTGTTCATTCCATCAGCTTACACCTATGTACTTAGGGCCAATATAGATATATGTCTGGCAAATGGATTGAAGCCCAGGGTAAAAAGTGGATATGAGAAAATGGGCTGAATTAAAAAAAAAAAAAAAAAACATGTTTTCTGCCTCCCCAAAAGGCTCAAAATGTTAAAACCATACATCAGAAGTTCCAGATTTTACCATAAACTCCACACCACTTTCACATGCAATGATTAGTTAAACTCATTCAACCCTAAATTCATCGTTTTGTCTGAGCTAGGTTTATTTTTTACTAAAGGAATTTACTCTGTAATAGCAAGCCCCACACACGTGCTGCTTGGTTTGCTTTTCATTAGAACTATTCTTTACATCATGCATTATCTCAGACATGCAAAAAATAAGATATTGATGCACAGAGACTTTGCCTGTTCCCCATAATTGATGGTTACCCCCACAATGCATGACCTACATTCCCCAACGAGGAGAGTCCCTTCAGAGGGGGGAGGATCCAGCATGACTGTATATACACTATCAACATAACTAATTAAAAAAAGTAAGATATTGGACTCCCCATGCTTCCATTGCACAGATTCTTTCAAAAAAGCACACATTTTCCCCTGGAGGAATATATTCATTTCTTCATACCCTCCTCTTTCCTTTTTAATCCATTCATCATTCTACATCATGTCATTTTATTTTCAAAACACTATGATTTGATTTTGACACAATTAGGGCACAAACTCTCATAATTTACAGCCTATATCTGAAGCTTGTTTCTCAGGTATATTGATGATTGGGTATAAGTGTGGGCCTGAAGCATAAGCTCAAGTCCAGCTCCTATCAACTGTGCAACCCAGTGAACAGTGACGGAGCTCAGTGGGGAATTAGAGCATATTAGAAAGAGCATTGTGCTTTATTCCTTTTTTCCCACCATTTATTTGCTCAAAATTTACTGAAAATATATGTAAATAGGTGCAGTTTCCTGCCAAGCCTGAGAGACAACCAGATCATGTGAATGCTTTATCTTCCTTCAAGGCTATTCATTCAGGTAAGGGAGGCATGTATGATCTATTTGGATTCCAGATACCTACTCAAGGTTGTTTAATATATGTCCTAGATCATGCAAATCACTTGTTATTATTACTAAGGTTTGAATTAAATTCAGTTATCTCTGACTCCAAAGCATGTGTTCTTTCCGTGATCACTGACGAGTACATTGTGAGATACCAGCATGTGCATAGATCTCCACCCATTCCCTGGTTTTGAAGTGGAGAAGACCTTCGGGACAATCCATGGAGAAGAGCACTGGGGGAGGGGGGACTTTTCAGCAGGTTCCAGTGGAGGTTAAGTTCCACCCGTGTCTACTTCTGCTTTAGCACATCTTACTGGAAGCACCATAAGCTCCCTACCAAGAAAGGGAGAGAAGGAGGGGATAGATCAAGGGGGCAAGAGGTCAGTGCATTTGGTTAGTCGCCCCTTCTAATCACATAATGAGCACTGAAGAGATGAGAGAGAGAGACAATGTTAAAGATAATGTAATGAATAGCCTTATATAAAGATAAAAGAGGAGGAGGAGAAAGGAGTTTGTTGTTAGACACAGAAAGTTTTTATTTTATTTTATTTATTTTTTGTTTTTAGTTTTACTTTTGACAGCAGACTACCCTGAACTCTTTATAAGACTTGAGAAGTATATAATTGGTCAGTATGTATTTGGCCTATCATCAAGCTCAACTTTACCCACAGTTATTACTTCGGTCAATGCAAGGCAACTTGTTTTGTGTTTGTCTTGAAACAAGGCAATGAAGAGTGTTATTTACTATGAATGATGAGTAACCATCATGTTAAAGATTTCTTCAAGGCTTTGTCTGGCTCATGTTAAAACTTAGCTTAATACATTAATTTTCAAGTTTTGAAGGTTTAGAAAAGGAATTTGCCAGCCATTATGGTTACATTTATTGCAAGTAATTTTTATTTAATCTTTCTTAGAAACAGGCCAGTTTGGTAATACAGTGACTTTGTTTTACAAGGCAATTAAAAGAGAAGAGAGCCCTCTTCTGCCCAAAGGATCTATGTAAACCAATAAAAGTCACTTTGTGGCCTGAATAATTATCTGGATAATTATCTAAACTGTTTTAACTCTGCTTTTCTGTGCTCAGGGTAGATATACATTGGAAACTTGTTAATTTGTTTTTCCCTATGAAGATCTGACCAACTACTTCTGAAAGCCAAATGCCTTGAGCTTCGTATCAGTTACTTCTCTCACTGCTGTGAACAATACCTGACAAAAAGCAATTAAGGGAGGAAGGGTTTATTCTGGCTTACAGTTCCAGGGGACACAGTCCATCAAGGTAGGGAAGGCATGGAAGCAGGAACTGGAGGTGACTGTTTACATTGTATCTGCCATCAGGAAGCAGAGACACTTAACAGGAAGTAAAGCCCAACTAGGAAAACCACAGGGCCTAGTACAAGTCACCTACTTCCTCCATTGAGCCCCCACCCCGACCTTGCCTAAAGACTCTATATTCTTCACAAACAGTGCCATCAGCTGAAGACTCAGGGGTTTAAACACATGAGACTATGAAGGATGCTTTGTAGATGAACTATAATATGCACTAAAGGAAAATAAATTACCTGTAGCTATGCTAGAGTCATGAACCCAAGAAAGAGTAATACTTGCTTCCTTCATTAAGAAAGGACTTAAGAGGGCTGGAGAGATGGTTTAGCAGTTAAGGCCCTTGCCTGCAAAGCCTAAGGATCCATGTTCAACTCTCCAGATCCCACATAAGCCAGATACACAAAGGTGAGGCAAGCACAAGGTCGCACATGTCCACTAGGTGGTGGAAGTGCCTGGAGTTGGATTCAAGTGGCTGAGGTCCTGGCGCGCCAATTCTCTCTCACCCTCTGTCTCTCTCTCTCTCTCTCTCTCTCAAATAAAAAAATTATATTAAAAAAAGAAATGAGGAAAGATAGTATTTTACTATAAAAGATATGATACTTGCTTCAGTAACAATTTTTGCTGCCTTATAAATTAAGGAATCAAAAGATAACACATATATCTAAGCATAAATACCACTGATTACTCTTCTCTAGTGGGGATACATTTCAATGTCACATTTTTTCCTCCAGTGTAAATGACAGAGAACAGTGAGTTATCCTAGTCTATGTATACGCAGATATCAAATATCCAAAAGTCCATGATTCCGTCTATGTTAGTTTTTAAAGGTGCAAGGAAGAAAGATTTGCCTTGAATTAAGCTGTGAAAGGATGTGCCTTCTTCCTTCAGAGGACTAAGAGTGCATGAGGTCAGTGCCTTGGCATGTTCACCTGGAACAATTGACTTCAAATCACTCCAAAGAGGTTACCAATCAAGTTTCATTGATCTTTTTGAGAAGTACTGTGATAGAAGCAATCGCCTTCATTTTAACACAATTTTGAGGCATCATTTGCATAAAATTAAATACATATATATTAACTGCTTAACTTGGTCAGCATTGAGAATTGGTTTATATTTCTTTCAGAAATAATAATCATATTAAATAGTCATTTAGAGTTTATTACATAAGTTATTTTTCCTCTCCTTCAAACTTATAGAAGTTGGATTGTATGTTATTAGAATACTTCTACATATAAAATTAACAAATACTTTTGCTTTCATTAGATGACTACAGCAATAAACTGAGGTAAAGACACCAAGATAATAACTTTCTGATGAGTACATTGAAATTCAGAGTTTTTTTTTTTTTGAGAAAGAGACAGAGAGAGAAAAGGAAAGGAAGAAAGATAGAGATGGGCATGCCAGCAGCCTCTCAACTGTTGCAAACAAAATCCAGATGCATGCACCCCCTTGTGGTCAAGTGTGGCATTGCACTCTTGCATCACTTTGCATCTGGCTAAATGTGGGACCTGGAGATTGGAACCACTGGAGATTGGAACCAGTGTTCTTAAGCTTAGGAGGCAGGCGCCTTAACTGCTAAGCCATCTCTCCAGCCCTGAAATTCAGAGTTTTAAAAAACATTTTTGGTTTGATCGCATTATCTTAATATTCCATGGTAAAAATCTAAAAAAATCCTATCAGTATTACTTAGGTGCATGATTTTCAGTAACTTAATTAATTTATTTCAGACTCAGGAATAGAAACAACCCCATTCATACCTCCACCTAAAACACTATTGCTTTCACTTTAAGACTTTTATTTCCTCCTCATTTCTGTTTAGTCACTAGAAAGCCTATACTGTGAGTAGCTGAACTTAGAAGATAATGGTTGGAGCCATTACACAATAAATTTAAGTATTTGGAATCGTGTTTCCTTTGAATGCTTCTTTAAGAGTGTCTTTTTTTTTTTTTTTTAAATGAGGCCCAGCTGTTCTTGTTATCATTTCTCATGTACCTAAGAATTTACCTGGCCAGGTTCACTAAATCTGTAACCAGGAGTAAGGATGGTCAAAGCTCCTTTGTCTCCATGTGGATTGACAGATAGTAGCTATACATGTGTACCACAGGTGCTGTTGTAGTCACCTTCACATTATGGGTACAAAACACCCCACCAAGAGCAGCTTGTGGGAGGAAAGGGTTTATTTTGATTCACAGACTTCAGAGGCAGTTCCACGGTGGAAGGCGGAAATGATAGCATGCACAGAAGATGGACATCACCTTCTGGTCAACATCAGATGGACAATAGCAACAGGAGAGTGTGCCAAGCACCGGCAAGGGGAAGCTGGCTATGATACCCATAAACCCACCTCCAACAATACACCGCATCAGGGGGATCCAGTTCCCAAACTGCCTCCAGCTGGGGACATAGCAGTCAGAAAACATAAGTTAATGGGAGACGCCTGAATCAAACCACCACAGGTGCTACAACTATTATATGACATAAGAAATATGACTTTCAAGGTCATCTAAACAGGTTAAATCACACCATTAGTCTCCAGATCATTGAATTAGAGAATAAATTAATCTTGGAGTTGATGAGCATGATGCTTGCTGGAGTTTGACATTGACAAGGCCCGTGGAAACAGCTTCTGCCCAGTGTTACCCTTTTCAGATGACTAACTTAATATTTCCTCAGCTTTGCCTTCCTCCAGCTACCTCTAGTTAGCTGTGGCGCTGTGGTGATATTAAGGGAAACAGTAGTGTCTGCTAATGCTGTCAACACCTTGGCAATATCTGCCTTTCTTCAATTACTTTTGTTTACAAATTACTCCTAATTTTGTCCTTAAAAGCTAGTTAAGAACAAACGCTGCTAGGATTGATGGGAAGCTAACTGCATGATTAAGTAATTACGTTTTTAAAGCTTGCCTTACACTAGGACTAATGATATGTCACCCAGTAGCAGAAACCCCAGATAATGAATGAGAAATGTTTATATGTACTTAGTTGCTTTTAAATCTCCCTTCACGCTAGAGCTGGTGCCATGCATGGGACACTGAGATGAAGAAAGGGAGTGACAGCTTGGCCTCCTCAGCCTTTGTGTGGAACACAAACTCCTATGAAGGTGTCTTTTCTGCCCCAGTTGATGCTTTTATTTTATTTTATTTTTTATGTTGTAGTGTTGATTGCTCAATTGCTTCACTGATGAAAATGCTACACCGTTTTGTTGACTATAAAGAGTTGAATGAATTTAACTAGTAGGCAATTGTGCTTGCACTGCAGGGATGAGATTTAGAGCTGATCTTTTGAAGATCTACCATAGAATTAGAGTTGGACCTGAAGAGGCCCAGCCACCCTCCTCCAAATCCACACTCCTACTGTGGTGCATTAGGGAGCAAGTGTTGGGGCCAAGCAATGGAATGAAGAAAGAAGGTCCCTCCATCTTCATGCCTAAGGAGTCTCAGTTAACACTTAGGGATACACTGCCTCGACATTCAAGAGTCATGCAGCTGTTGTCATTGAAGCTGCCTTTCTGGAGAAAGTGTCTGAACTCTTTTTACTATAGACGTAATAATTTCTCAAATATAGAATAAATAGAGTCTCCAGAAACTTTTTGCAGGGTGAAGAAAGTTGTGTAAATAACTCAATATGTGTGCATATAAATTAATAAAGTAAGTTTTTCATACATTTTATATATAATTGTATGTATATAATTACATGTTACATGTGCGTGAACATTTACATATATTTAGATTGACATGTTTTTCAATACGTATTCTTAATTATTTGGTAAAACATACATATAAAATCATAGCACAATAGCTATCAATGAGTTGCTATATGATATGTATAAATTTATCAGGATAATCCATGAATACATAGCTCCCATAAACATGTGGGTATATAATAATTACGTATGTTTATTATATCACATAAGACAAGCACCTATTGCATAAATATGCACATATTTTCAAACATGTAGAATTTAACAGTCATGTTAAAGATGCAAGAGTTAATAGATGTGCTCGCATTTGATAGATTGCCTTACCTGAATAGTGAGTCATCGCTCTAGACTCTCATGTAGAATCACAAGGATCTCCTGCTTGCTTTTCTTACCATTTCCCCCAAACTCTTTTACTTTGAAATGTACTTGATATGTACAAATGCAGATGGAGTTTACATGAATAGAAAATGAGAATAAACAAACCATCCAACAGTTGTGTACACACGAGTCACTCATAAATGCTAATGTTCCTTCCTAATAGCTGTAATTGAACTCAAGAACTGACTAACAGCAACCTCTGAGATGAACAACACACTCTGCATTTTTCTCTACTTTTGAAATTCAAACTAGTCATCTCTTACTGCCATATAGTAGTGATGGTAATACACGGAGGAGATTTTGTTTAAATAAGTGGATGGTTTTAGCTGACTCCAGAGATGTCAGTGGACCCTAATTAACAAATGCCTTAATCATCCCTCCTGCTTCTTCTTTATAGACACATTATTTCCTGCCTAGGGGTGAACACTCTGAGTGCACATACGTTCAGATGTGAATATATAGGTACATATGTGCACATGTTATTGTACCAACCTTAATGAAGAGGATCAAAAGATGGGTATTAATTAGGGCTACAAAAATTGCTCAAAGAATTTCATGTGCATCTGAATGGTCTGTCTACCCTAGGTTAGGCATTCAAGGACACTATATTCATTTCAAGAGACATCCATTTCCTCTGAGCAGAAAATGCATTCACTGAACCAAGGCTCTGTTTACATTATTTAGACAGGGTCTCCTACCTTCCATATTGTCCTCACACTTGGTATGTAGCTGATGATGATGGCCTTGAACTTCTGGTCCCTTTGCTATCACCTCCTGAGTGCTAGGCTTAGCAATGTGTGCCAATGTACCAGTTTTATGTTGTACTGGGGATCAAACCCATGTTTGACATGTTAGACAAGCGCTTTACCAACCAAGATCTATTTTCATCCCCTTTAGGGGTTTTAATATCTTACTTCTGAAAGAAAATGAAGTAGCTATTGTGTTTATCTTATAAAAATATTGTATTACTCATTATTGCTTGTCTAATGTAAAATGTTTACATTCATGACAGGAAAAATTAGGCACACACACACCATAGAAAGTAAAAATGACCAATGATTCCATCAGAGGGAGATGATCTCTGATATCATCAGAAATTTTGATTAGGTTTCTTCTGAGATTTTCCTATGTTTGGAAAACAGATCAGATTACTTATCAACACACCCCATGCCAATTTTGGAAAATTTAGGATCCTGATAGATGTCTGCATTTTAATTAATATAGTAGAGGTGTTTTTCAATTTTAGGAAATTGTGTTTGGAAACTTTCAAAAATATTTTTACATTTATTTATTTATTTATTTGATAGAGAGAGAGAGAGAGAGGAAATGAAGAGAGTAGGCATACTAGGGCTTCCAGCCACTGCAAACGAACTCCAGACACATGCACTACCTTGTGCATCTGGCTTACATGGGTATCGGTGAATCTAATCTGGGTCCTTAGGCTTTGCAGGCAAGTGCCTTAACTCTTAAGCTATCTCTTCAGCCCCTTGGAAACATTTTCAATAACTGAAGAAAGGTCTTATGAAAGAATACCATAGATGATATATTGCATTTACATATTGGTTCTTGGTTATTTAAATTACTATGCTTTTATTCATATAAGTAATAAGGATCAGGCACATCTTTTCATAAGAAATCTTTTATCTTCATCAGACGTGGTTGTGCACACCTTTAATCCCAGAAGTCTAGAGGCTGAGGTGGGGGGATCATGTGAGTTCAAAGCCAGCCTAAGACTACATAATAAATTCCAGGTCAGCCTGAGCTAGCATGAGACCCTACCTCAAAATTAAAAAAAAAAAAAAAAAAAGTCTTTATCTTCATGTTTGCTTCTAAATTCAAAGTAGATTTTCTTTAAAGTACCTTAATTTAAAATCATAGAAACATAGCCAAATTATTCTCCAAAAACAATTCTATTCACTTTTACCCCTTAAACAATGTCAAGTAACTCATTGTTATCTCAGTTCATAGCATGGACACTGGGGATGTGGATGAGTAGAGGAGCACTTGGTTACCACATATAAGGTCATGGGTATAATCCCACTAGGGGGATGAAAATAGCATGGTCTTCTTTGTTTTGAATTGAAAATATAACTCAGTGTTGATGCCATTACTCTGTCTCCACTCTTAATGTACACTATATTTTTATATTTTATTTATTTATTTATTTGAGAGAGAGAAAGAGAGAGAGAGAATGTGTGTGCCAGGACCTCTAGCCATTGCACACAAACTCCAGATGCATGCGCTCCCTTGTGCATCTGGCTTACGTGGGTCCTGGAGAGGTGAACCATGATCCTTTAGCTTTGCAGGCAAATGCCTTTACTGCTAAGCCATCTTTCCAGTCCAATGTAGACTATTTTTAAAAGGTGAACCTTTCCAGCTTGAAAAAAAATTCTGAGCTCATTATAAATTCATTTCTTCCAAATTAGCTTTCTTTTCCCTCTTTGCTAGTACTTGGAATTTTTTTCTGTATTCAAGATAAGCCATTTTTTCCTAAAATATATTCATATATTTCTCTATTTTGCTCAATGGATTTTTGTTGTCTTAAATATGTTCAGTGATGTTGAGTGCAGAGTATAATTCTGAAGAGGCTCCTGCTGTGCCTGGACATACAGAAAGCTGCCATTGGTTCTCCCTTGTCGGCTGTCTTTGCGTCCTTCCATTCTCCTTCCCACTGGTGTCCATCCTGTTCGTGATGCACGATCCAGGACGCTGAATTTGGATTTTCACTTTTACTCCTTGCTGCTGAATTGCCAGTGTCACACCGTCTTGAAGAAGAGGGGCTGTTGCAGTAGAAATCCTGAGGGTATTGTAAACAGAGAAGTCAACGAGGAAGCAAATCCCGTGAGACTCTGAAAGATTGGGTTGACGAAATTATTGAAAGGAGAACATGTTTCTTTAATATAAGAGAATTTAGGGATGGGAAACTATGCAGAGGAATGATTTTGTTTGTAGATTTTGTTGATTCTCTCTGTATTTATTATAAATTTGGCTGAACCACTTTGTATTATTGAGGTGGTCACTAGAATTTCTCAAGTAATCTTACTCAAGCTAGAGTGATGATAATTTTTTAATTATTTGAACATCAGCATGAAATTTTCAGGTCTATTGAGACAGAACACTTTGTTATGCTTTGCTTCATGGGCAAAGGATTGAATGCAGCACATCTCTGTGTTGACCCTGTGCCTTGGGTGTATATGGAAGACAGATACTTTTATGTTTGGAGAATGGCAGCCTAACGACACACATCTCAATCCAAGCTGATGGTCCCATACAAAGAAATGATATGATCATTCTTCTTGAAATAAATTGCTTATTGAACCATTTGCTTCTTTGGTTTTCAATTGAAAAGTACAATGTAGAAAAGACCTAGTGGTACAGTTATATAATACCATATGTTCAGGGGGCTGAGGCAGGAGGATTCCAAATTGAAGGCCAGCCTGAGCAAACTAATAAGAGACTGACTCAAAATATATATTAAAATGAGGGCTAGGGGACTGGAGAGATGGCATAGCAGTTAAAGCATTGCTTTGAAAGCCAAGGGACCCAGATATAATTTGTTAGGAGTCACCTAAGCCAGATGAACAATGTGGCACTCTGTTTGCAGTGGCTGGAGGCCCTGGTGCACCCATATTCGTATTTTTCTCTCTCTCTCTCTCTCTCTCTCTCTCCTTTCTCTCCCTCAAATAAGTCAATAAAATAAAAAAAAATTAAAATAAAAATATAAGGCTAGTGTGGTAGTTTGAATATATGGCCCCCAATATATTCAGTGTTTTATTAGTTTATAGTTTGCATCCTCATCCACCTTGCTAGAGGCAATGTCACTGGGCATTAAGGTGTGATGGTGGGTTTGAGATTCCATTGTAAAGATATGCAAAGTGTGCCTAGCGGGAGTTCCTAAAGTGTGCTGTGCACCTGGTTGGTTTTCTCTCTCTGCTTGGCCCTGTGAAGGCAGGCCACTTCTCCTGCCATTATGGAACGTCCCCTGGATCTGTGAGCTTCAATAAATAATATCCCTTCCTCCATAACTGTGCCTGGTCTGGAAGTTCATCTCAGTGAACCTGAAGCTGTCTGTTACAGCTAGGGATGTATGAGTTCAGTGGTAAAGGGCTTTCCTAATATGCATGAGGCCCTGTGTATAACCTTGACTATGGCAAAAAAATATAAAATTTAGGGGTTTGTTGGGTAGATATTTAATGAATTCATAACAAGCAATCATTGAGTTATATTTTTTAATTATAGTTTACATTAATGTTAATGTTTGAAATGTAAATAATTCTAGTAATATAGGAAGAGGTTGACAAAATTATGCTAAGAAAATAATCTTCTGTCAGGAGGACAGATTTTTAAATTTTTATTTATTTATTTATGTACTTATTTATTTGATAGAGAGGCAGATAGAGAGAGAGACAGAGATGGAGCGGGGAGAATGGGTACACCAGGGCTTTCAGCCACTGCAACCAAATTGCAGACACAAGTGCCACCTGGGAATCTAACCTGGGTCCTTGGGCTTTGCAGGCAAGCACCTTAACTGCTAAGCCACTCTCCAGCCCAGGAAGACAGATTTTAATGTGGAGATGCAATCTCAAGTGGGAAGCAATACAGGAGAAGAACAACTCATTTTGAACTTTGTCATAATCTAGTTCTATCTCCATTCCTGAGATAAGATGTATCAAAGCAACAATATGTGTTAAGTGGGGTGTGGTGGCATACACCTTTAATCCCAGCACTCTGGAGGCAGAGGTAAGAGGATCCGATGTGTCAAGGCCAGCCTAAGATGACATAATGAATTCTAGGTGAGTCTGGGCTAGAACAAGACCAAAAAAAAAAAAAAAAAAAAATGCTGCCTATAGCTATGGTCAAAATAACTGCTAGGTGTTTTGTAATAAACATTATCTTCTAGTTCAGAGAGAAGACGTTGGAGAGGAAGGTGATGGACTGTATGTTCCAAGACCAACAAAGCCCATTGTGTGAGCCAAATCTATTCTTTTAATCTTGTTTAGTTGCATCTATCAATTTTTTTCAAAATATAATAGTGAGGTAGCTGGAGAGATAGCTTAGTGGTTAAGGCACTTGCCTGAGAAGCCTAAGGACCCAGGTGCAATTCTCCAGATCCCACGTAAGCCAGATGCACATGGTGGTGCATGCTTCTGGAGTTCATTTGCAGTGGCTAGAGGCCCTGGTACACCCATTCTCATTCTCTCTCCCTCTCTGTCTCTAATAAATAAATAAAAATAAGTCTTTAAAAAACATATAGTAGTGAGATAATAAAATAAGTGTGAGGTCTTTAGAAGTATAGATTCATTATGTTATTATGATTAGGAGACTGGGCCAATTAAAATCCTAACAAATTAATGAATGCAATATGAAAACAGTAGCAGAAAAGGAAAAATAAAACATGAACATTTTAAGAGAATTTTTTCCAGCTCTCTAATGCAGTCATTATCCACCAGTGTTGTATATCTGAATAACTTGCTGCAGCATCTCCAGCTTACCAACGTACAGACTCCCCAACAGAAAATTTAGAAGCTTCTTTGGCTGTGACACAAGTTCTCAGATAATTGTTGTTGCAGTCAGGTTCACATCGCTGACTGAAAACAATGAACCAAGAGCAGCTTCTGGGAGAAAAGGGTTTATTTTGGCTTATATGATGGCAGGGGACAACGATGGCATGAGCAGAGAGTGGACATCACTTCCTGGCCAACATTAGATGGACAACAGCAACAGGAGAGTGTGCCAAACACTGACAAGGGGACGCTGGCAATAACACCCATAAGCCCGCTCCCAACAATACACTGCCTCCAGGAGGCGTTCATTCCCAAATTGCTACCAGCTGGAGACCTAGCATTCAAGACACCTAGGTTTATGGGGGACACCTGAACCAAACCACCACCATTGTCATGTGAAAAATGGTAACAGGATACCTGTTGAGTTGAACCTCAAAGTAAACGCAGATAGGATATTCATTACTTTTCTTATTATTGTGACCAAATGCCTGGTGTAAGCAACGTAAGTGGAGGAAAGATTTGTTTTGGTTCACAGTTTCAGAGATGTCACTCTGTCGTGATGTACAAGGTGTGGCAGGGCATAGAAAGTTACATCATGGTTAGAAAGCAGAGGAAAAGGAATACAGGAGAGGCTAAGGCAAGGGAAGATAGGGCCTTCAAGGATATTGCCCCACCTTCCAGTGACTTACTTCCTCTAACGAATAGGTGTCATCTACCACGTTTGAACATCTCCCAAGAATGTCACCATTCTATGCGTCTATCAAGTGAGGAAGCCGTTCGTTAAGTCTAACAAACGGGCTTCATGAATCTTCTAGGTAAGCCGCAGTCCAGTCAAGATGACCGTGAAGATTAACCACCCCTGACTGGGGAGGACTGGGAAGAAACTGATTTTCTCAATACATGACTCACTCTGCTGGCATGCTTTTCCTGTCCACAAAGGGCATCTTGAAACTGAAGTCAAGTAAAGTTAACGTCAGCCCCCCCACTGTCATTTCTCTGGCTATTATAAATGACAGATCTGAGCCTTGTGTTTCAATCCCACACAGGTCACTGTTTTCATGTCATCACTCCATTGTGTGTTACAGAGATCGCTCCTGTCAGTTCTCATTCATCTGACAGAGTCAGCCCACAGCCAATCACCTCAGCCTCCCTCATCCCCGCGCCTCTGCAAAAGTCTGTCACATAGTGGCTTCCACCAGACACGGGACACAACAGCTCTAGCCAGATACTGCTTTAGAACATGGTTGCATGGTTGGTAGATTTCTGCATATCTGCCACAACATCAGACACTACAACTGAAAACAAATAGCAAAATGATTCATATTTAGGGGAATGTGAAACCATTCAGTTCAATGTCCCAGATGGGATGTACATTTTACGCCTTTTATGGGCCTGTTGAATCCCATTTGAGGCCAAAGGTTTACAAATGCAAGGTCTGGTGAGACACACTTAAGGCATTATTACTGGAGGGTCCAGAATATCACTTGGACGTTTGCTTTGCCAGATTAGGTAATAAAACTGGAACTTGCTTGAGAAGGAATCCAATGGTTGGAAGAGAAGTCACAGCTAGAAGCATATACATGGGCATCGTAGTCTTCATCTTATTTTCCCATGGAGGCATGAAATGTCGCTAAAAAGTGAAGCACTGGTTATGCATTGTTTTCTACTTACCTGTTAATTTCTACCAATATTTATGGCATATAATACATAGTGAAAATTAGAAAGACAATGTAGGCAGAGATGATAAAGGTACATATACATTGAAATGTTTGAGGGATGCATGCATATGCCGTGAAATTAGTTGGGAAAGAAAGGTAGTGTTGTCTCTTACAGCAGGACTCCCCCCAAACCATCCTTCCACAGCTTAGAAAAGCAGCAGTGACTTTTTTATTTTTTGCCTTTTATTCAAAGAAGAGGACATTTGCATCAGATCCCAGAACAGAGCCATACCCCGTCACGAAAGGAGCGAGTATTTACAGAAATCAGAGACACATTGGGAGGTACAGCCACACTTATTATATTATTATATCAAGTACACATTTTATTTGCCTTTCTCAATTCAGTATTAGCTGAGCTGCTGGTACAATTGGAAGTTCACAAGAATCGGCCATATAACAGCAACATACGTATACTCCTTACAGAATGCCTTGAGTTCATGTGATGTATCAATTAATTATAGAAAAAAACCAGATAGACGATATAAAAAGATAGTATTAATGCATGTGCATATAAACAGGCTGCAAACACTATAAGCCATAAATTTGTTTTGTGTGTCATATTTGTATAATGATCTTGAATATTTTATTTAATGTTTGTTAGGGTTTTTTTGAAGTTAACTTGTAAAGTAATTGGCTTCATTATAACATACATGTAACCAAATAGAAATGAGGTCATATATATATATATGTATGTATTTGTTTGTTTTGTTTTTGTTTTTGTTTTTTCAAGATGGGGTCTCATTCTAGTCCAGGTTGACCTGGGATTCAGGCTTACCTAAAACTCACTGCAATCCACCTACCTCTGCCTCCCAAGTGCTGGGATTAAAAGGCATGCACCACCATGCCTGGCTCGGTATATAATTTTTGGATTGGGTTTATTTCACTATGCATCATGAACCTCAGGTTTCTACATGTCACTGCATTTTCTTCTCTCCTAATGAATCCCTGTGCATGCAATTTCTAATCGCCTTTCAATTTCTTAAATACAGTGGCTATTGTAAATGGTACAGCAATGAACATGTAAGTAAAGATCTCTTCAATAGCTGGTTTCAATCCCTTTGTAATACATACTCAGGAGGGGATTGGCTATGCCATAGAGTAGTTGAATTTTAAGTTTTGAAAGACCTCCATATTGTTTTTCATAATGCTGTACTAATTTATATTTTCACTAACAACATACAAGGGTTCCCTTTATTGTACAACTTTATGAACACTTGTTATCTTCTGATTTTTGGATAAAAATAACTTATATGTTTGAAGATAT
Source organism: Orientallactaga sibirica (assembly GCA_036365145.1). Taxonomy (NCBI): domain Eukaryota; kingdom Metazoa; phylum Chordata; class Mammalia; order Rodentia; family Dipodidae; genus Orientallactaga; species Orientallactaga sibirica. The sequence continues at coordinate 15,809,293 of JAEOAD010000006.1, forward strand.
AGTTCACTTGGACTTAATTCATGTTTCCCTGGTGAATAGTGCTATTGAATGCGTTTCATGTACCTGCCAACTTCTATATGTTCTCCTTTGAGAGATGTGTATGCCAGGCCTTTTGTCCATTCTCAATTAGATTGCATGCTTCCTAATCAGTCAGTTGTGTGAGCTCCTTATATCATATAAAGTGGACATTAGCCCCTCCAAAGATGTATGGTTAGCAAACATTTTCTCTCACTCCAAAGGTTGTCTGTGTACTGTGTGATCATCTCTCTATTAGATTGATAATTTTTTTTTGTATATTTCTGCTTTTCTTGCCTAGGCTCTTAGACATTCAAGGCAAATGCTTTACCACAGAACTACTTCGAAACCACCATGCTTTGACTGCTATATATTTTAGTGCATGGATGTGCATGCACATATTAGGCATGAATGTGCAGGTGTGCATACGCATGTGTGTGATGTGTCATGGGGAGGCCAGAAGACAGCCTCAGGGGTCATCCTCAGGAGTGCCATCCACTTCCCATTGGTCTGGAACTCACCAACTGGGCTATACTGGATGGCCAATGATCCCAAGGGGGCGTTTATCTCTGCTTACCCAGGACTGTGATTACAGAGCTGCAGCATCACTTCTGCCACAGTTCCATGGGTTCTGAGGATTGAACTCATGTTCTCAAGCTGGTGAGTCAAGCACTTTACTGACTGAGCTATCTCCCCAGCTTCAAATGATTATATCTTGAGAGTAATTTTTTAAATTAATTATTTATTTATTTAACAGAGAAGGAGGGAGAGAGAGAGAGAATGGGTGCACCAGGGCCTCCAGCCACTGCAAACACACTCCAGATGCATGCGCCCCTGTGCATCTGGCTTACATGGGTCCTGGGGAATTGAACCAGGGTCCTTTGTCTTTGCAGGCAAATGCCTTAAACACTAAGCAATCCCCCCCACCCCTTGAGAGTAAATTTTTGAAATACATTAGTGTGAAGCTTCCTGCTTTGTTGTTCTATCAGGAAGATCTTCAGCGAGACCCTATACGTTTTATGGTACATTTTATATCACTGTGAAAATTCTGTTTGTATTTTGGTAGAAACTGTATTGTGTATATCTCTTTCTGGCTAGGCTGAACTGCTTGCAAAGCATGACCATGAGAAGGTAGAGATGCAACTCAGGGCTATCTCAAGATTTTCGGTAGGGGACTGAGAAGAATGTGTGTCTCTCTCAGTCCTTGTGTGAGTATGAGTGATCTTAGATCACAGTTCATGAAAGCTGATGCCAAGTTATAGGATAGTTATGGTACCCTGCCTGGACTCATATTGCCAGGCTTGTCTCCAGAAGGCATTAGAATGTGAGCATATATGATTTCTCCCGGGCCCCTTAGCATACACGTGTTGGCAGAAGAATGGAGTCAGGATGCAGATATTCTGAGGATAAGTTGTAAGCATTAAGTGTGAGTAAACAAGGCTTAGGTGTGAGAAGGGATAGGGTAAAGGCAAGAAATTATTTTTGAATATTCAAGGACTTTGTTGAAAGGGAACATGCCATGTTCCTGAGAATGGAAAGTGGTCGATAAACTGTGTACTACAGAGAGGATCATCAGATAGAATTTGGTGGACCTGCTTGTTGAGGGATTTCTAAGGCCTAGTTACTCAGTTGCTTCAGTCATGATCACAAGGTTCTAGAGACATATAATTTTGGGGGTTTTATGACAATTTAATTATTTGACGGGGGGGCGGAGAGAGAATGGGTGTGCCAGGAACTTCAGCCACTGAAAACAAACTCCAAATGCATGTGGCACTTTGTGCATCTGGCTTATGTGGGCAATGGGGAATTGAACCAGGATTCTTGGGCTTTGCAGGCAAATGCCTTAACCACTAAGCAATCTCCCCAGCCCATTTTTAGGTTTTTTGAGGTAGGGTCTTGCTTCAGCCCAGGCTGACCTGGAATTCACTATGTAGTCTCTTGATACATTGAATTTGACATGCTTTTGGGACAACCAAATAGAAATTTGTAGAGGAAAAAAGGGAAAAGAAGGAGAGGGATAAGAAGAGGGATGGGGAGAGGGATAAGGGAAGATAAGAGGAATTAACCAGAAAAGAAAGAATGAAAGAAAGAAAACAGAAATGAGATATGCGTTCTTAGTTGGCAATATAAATTTGTTTTTTTGTTTTGTTTTGTTTTGTTTTTGGTTTTTCGAGGTAGGGTCTCACTCTGGCTCAGGCTGACCTGGAATTCACTATGTAGTCTCAGGGTGGCCTCAAACTCTCAGTGATCCTCCTACCTCTGACTCTGAGAATATGGAGGCTCCTCACCCAGGGAGAGATATCAATGTCACATTAGATTGTGCTGTGGACTGGGCAAGTGAGTTTCTAAAACTCTACCAATCTAAGGAAGAGGGATAAGAAATGTAGAATGTTAAAAGGGAATCATATATAAATATATATGAAATACGAGGTATATTAAGTTGTACTAATATTGTTAGAAACTTTATTCAGTTAGTGTGAAAGATTTTAAACCATGTTACTTATCACACAGTCTGTTTTCTCACTTGTTGGAAGAGGGAGTCCAAAGAGATTAGCTATAATATCCCTTCAAGCTTAATGCAAGCCTAAACCTGAAATATTTTCTCAATTCTGCAATAACACAAGTCTTTCTACTGACCTTGGTTCTGTGTTATAAGGATTAAGTTTTGATTCTTTTGTAGAGATGTTCAATATTTTATATTTTCCTTCCTCTTCTGTTGAAGTACATACTCAGGAAATAGAATGACAATATTGCAGGTGCTGTTTAAAAGAAAATTAGCCCATATTTCTTGTCAATATGCTGTACACAAGGTCTGTGAAAGGTAAAAGAAGAGAGATGCTTATAATTTATTTACGGGACTAAAACATTAGTGTGTACAATGATGCTACTGGAATAAAATGCCAGTAAGTGTAAAAATGTAGAGATGTCATGCAGGAAAACTCGATTTATTGCCCTGGCACTGGGAGTTGATCTTCATGTGGAAATACATGTTAACAGAGATCTCAAAAGAGGTTCCTGAGTTCAACCATAATAATTCAGCCAAATAGAATAAGATTTTCATATAATGAGCAAAGATGGGGAGGGTAACCCTACTGAAGGAAACAGTGTGCTAAGGGTGCAGAAACTGGCATGTCTGACTTACCTGCAGTGTGTGAGAGTGAAGGAAAATTAAAGAGGAAAATCCATATTGGTAAATATTAAAGAATGGAGGCTGAAAATAAACCTTACACCAGACTAAAGTGAGATAATAATCCAAGTAAAGAGTTTGAACTAAGAGCTATAAGGTCATTCAGAAAATCAGCAAACAAAACAAAGGTAAATACAAAATAAAAACATAAAAAATAATCCTTTAAAGTTGATCCTAACTAGGTTGGAGAGATGGCTCAGTGATTAAAGGTGCTTGCTTGCAAAATCTGCCTTCTGGGGTTCAGTTCCTGGTACCCACATAAAACCAGACACACAAAGTATATCTGAGTTCCTTTGTAGGATCAAGGGACCATATTTTCTCTCTCTTTCAAATAAGTAAATAAATAAGTAAAATTGATTCTAATTATTCCTTAATCTTACAGTGTTCACTTTTCCTTAGTAGTGGGTGAGCACAGCAGGGTGAGTATATATATATGTGTATGTGTATATATATATATATATATATATATATATATATATATATATATATATTCAAAAGCATGAGGCTATTGATATACTCAAACTCTTGATGAGTATTTGAGAGGACACACTAGGATCTGGCTACCTTCCAATCCTTTGATACAGCTCCCACAATCACAAGGGGCGGGAGCATGTAGACATGACAGAATGAGATGTGGAATATTGATCAACTCTACTATGGTTCCGTGAGCTTGTCCTTATGGAGAAATTGGCCTGGAGATCAGTGGCTGAGTTTCTTTTAATGGGAAAATCTTTTGACCTGAAAGAGTACTTGATCTCGATGGAAGTCTCATATCTCTGCAGCATGATGTACCCTCACATTTCCATGATGCCAAAAAATATAAAAAAGCCTCATTCCATGCAAATTAACACAACCTGGCAGACACCATTTGTGAGTCAGTGTTGCATTTCTCTGTCTACCCATCACCATTTACCAACATTCACCTCCACAATTATCGAAGTATATGAGGATCTTTAATTTGTCTTTCCTAAATCACACTACACTTAAGAAAGCCACTGTTCTTTAAAAGCACACACAGCGTGAACAATACTATATTCTTCTCAATTATTATTAAAAACTAAATTTGGGTTTTCTGTCACATTCACATATGATGCCTCTTCTATCACGTAGCTGAAGTCTTAATTTTGGAGAGCTCATCACTGAGGTAGACTGAAAACTCACCCACCACGGCTCAGGGAATTTTGCAGAAGAAGGGGCAGAAAGATTGTAAGAGTCACAGGTTGAGACATCATGCCCAGAAGCATTCCCTCCCCCACAAAAAAATAACTGACTGCTGCTCCCACAATGCATAAACCACAACTCCATGGGGAATACCTGCAACCCCACTGAGGAGTGTCCCCAACAGAATGGGGGCAGGAATGAGGGAAAAAAGGGTACCAACTCATGATGTATCCATATGAAATATGTTGTTAATAATGATAATGATAATAATAATAATAATAATGATAATAAACATAAAAAACTATTGCAATCACAAAAAATAATTCTATCATACCTGTCTATCTATCATTTATCTGTCATCTATTTAGATATAGTAACAAGTTGACTTTATAATGTGACTTTAAGACCAAAAGGAAGCCAAATGACCCACAGAGAGCTGTAATCTAGTAAATGATATAAGATAATTACCCTATTCACTGGAAGTTTGGCGTCCCAGGCTGCCTACACCTTAGACGAGAACCTTAGAACAATGGTCTGTAGAAGATGAACGACAGGCTGGGATGGCTCAGGAAGGCCTCATGGAGTAACCGAAGCCTGGACTGTTCTGAGTTACGTGCATGTCCTCACCATGGGCACCCCACCCACCAGAAACACCTGTAGTTTCCTGAAGTTTCAGTATTTCCTGTTCCTCTTAGTGTCTGATCTAATCTAATTGACACTCTATATCTTTTGTTTGTTTGTTTGTTTTCAGAAAAAAACCAATCATATTTGTTCTTTTTCAACTCTGTTTTGGGGCTTGATGCTCAAAGTTCATACTTTTTCTCCTGCTGTTTTACAAATTTTCATATATGCCGTCTTTCACAATAAGCACTTCTCATAATTGACAAAGCCTGCGTGCAAGCCAGTGTGTACACATGCGCAGACATACATGCTTGCACACACTGAAATTCGGATTCTGCCCTTTCTAATTACAAATCACCACCTGTGGTAAAATTATTGAAAAACAGATGAGCTTTTCATTGCAGCAATAGCCTTAAAACAAGCAGCAGTTCCAACTGCCAGTGTGATGTATAGACACCATGGAGGGCAGATGAGGGATTAATTAGGTCTGTCTTTGCACATTGCCAGGGGAGCACTTCTGTAGAGGTGATTGAAAACTAGAAAGAGTGGCATTAGTCTTCATTGTTGGTTAAAGGCAACAAAAATAAAGATGCAATTGAGTTGACAAAGCTTCAAGGTATGTGGCTGAGTCATTTGGAGGTGTCAAAACGATCAAACTATAATTAATTAGCTAAAGCACTATGTTTAATCCCTCAACTTTAATGAAGAATCCCGCATCCAAGAACACACAGTGTATGAGGCACCATTGGTTTCTGATATTTGTTAGGTTTGGAGGGAGGGGTAGCTGTTAGGAGGACCCAAAGTTTTTCTGAGACTGTAATGATCCAGACTCTCTGCTTTTAATCTTGTTGTCATTCCTCCCTTTCTCATCGAATAGTTGTGCTGTTCTCTGCATTTCTATGAGGGGAGCAATTACAGACCTGTAACTCTCCCTTCCAGTATATGATGTCTTTAAAGGAGGCACAGAAAAGCTGACTGTGGAGTGGATGGGTGGGTTGTGAACACTTGCAGATTCTTTGTAAGGTTTTGTTGCTTGCTTGCTTGTTTGTTTCTTTGTTTTGAACAGTAGTGAATCTATTTTTGTTCAGGATTGTAGCTTGGGGGCATAAAACCATTAATGATTCTTAAGCATAATCAGAAAACATGAATTGAATGTGTACTACATATGGGTGCATGTTCCTCAAAGACATTTACACATAAGAAAGATACACGTAATGATCCCACCTTTGCTGCTCGTTATCAAGTTTTTCCTCACTATATGATTTTTACCAGTTGGTTCTGAGCCCTAAAGAGCAGGACGCATGCCTGTGTTGCTCTCTTCTGGTGAAGCTTAATCGGGTCACTGAGCAGTGCTTTCTGCTTGGTAAGGCTTATGACCCGAGTGGGTTTCAGTAAAGGCAAAACTGAAGTATGTTGCTGTTTAGCATTTCAAGGGCTAGGCTATCAATTAGCAAACTCCCTTCCTGCTATTGTATAGAATGTGTATTTATAATTGATATTGCTGACAATTTTCTTAAATTTGTAAACTGTTTTGTTATAAATTATCCTCACAAAGACAAGAAAAATATAAAATCTCCCTGTTATAAAGCAAAAACAGGACTGGAGAGATGGCTTAGCAATTAAGACACTTGCCTGTAAAGCCAAAAGACCCTGGTTCCATTCCCCAGTATCCACATAAGACAGAAGCACAAGGTGGTGCATGTGTCTGGAGTTTGTTTTCAGTGGCTGAAGGCCCTGGCGTGCCCATTCTCTCTCCCAATCTCTCTCTCTCTCTCAATCTCTCTATCTCACATAAATAAATAAAGAAAAGATTTTTAATAAAACAAAAAGAACAAAATGACTAATATTCAAAAAAGCTTTTAGGTTTTCATTCTCTCAAATAATTAACATATGTTTTAAAAACATATTTCAAGTTTCATTTAACATCCATTTTATGTAAAAAAAAATGTACCGTATGTACTTAAGAATCTATTTTAGGTCTGGAAAGATGGCTTAGTGGTAACGGCACTTGCATGAGAAGCCATGAGAGACTCTCCAGGTCCCACATAAGCCAGATCACAGGCTGATGCAAGCGTGCAAGGTCAGGCATACGCACAAGGGGCACTCGCATCTGGAGTTCTATTGCATTGGCTAGAAGCCCTGGCACATTAATATTCTCTCTCTCTCGCATAAAAAAGAAAAGAAAGAAAGCTAAAAAAAATTCTACTTTATTTTATTTTTTTAACAATTTTTTTTACTGACAACTTCTATACTTACAGACAAGAAACCATGATATTTCCCTCCCCTCCCCACATTCCTCTTCAGAACTCCACTCTCCATCATCTCCCCTCCCTCTCTCCATTATTTTTAAAGATCTGGGAGATGGCTCTGTGAGTAAAGGGCTTGCCACACAAGTGTGATGTCATGAACTCAGATCTCTAGCATCTAGATAAAACACTGGGCATGGCAATGAACAGCTGTGACATCAGCACTGGGGAAGCAGAGACAAGAGAGTCTTGGAGTTTGCTGGCTCATTTATCTAGCCCAGATGTTTAGCACTAGGTTCAGTATGAGGCTGTTTCCAAAACTAAGGTGCAGAATGATTAATATCTGACAATGACCTCTGGCCTCCTCACACATGTACCTACACGCATGCACGCGTGCACGCACACACACAGAATCTAGTTAATAAGTTTTGTTTTAGTGACTTTTTATAGAAAAGTATTGTTACACTGAAATTAAACTATATGTTTAATGGGTTGGTATTATATAAGCTTTAATATATTAATTGGCCAATTTAATAGTTTGTATATTTATTTTTATGAATGTTGTCCTACTTAGAGTAAGAACATAAAGTTTTATCATAGGAAAGGACTAACTTCTTTTCTCCTGCTCTTGATAAATAAAATATAGAAATTATGTACTTTTTATCTGAAAATTAAAATTTTTCTTGTGGAAAAGAAAACCATCTAAGAAATGCAGAAACTCTCCTTACTTTTAAAATAATACAAATGCTTCAAATTGATATCACTTTGAAAGATACATCAGACAAAATGCAACCTTCCCATTTCCACAGTCATCTTCCCAACTGTACAAATAAGTCTTATAGTTCCCAAGAAATTGTTAAGCATGTACTCTGCCATATATTTAACTATTTGGCAATTTCCACAGAAATGTCTTCTTAGAGTATTCATACTCACACAAGATATCTATATTAAATATTAAGTTCATTGAGTTGAGATCATGACCATAAAAAATGTCAAGTAGGGGAAGGAGAGATGGCTTAGCGGTTAAGGTGCCTGCCTTCTAAGCCTAAGAACGCCAGTTCCAATCTCCAGGTTCCACGTTTAGCCAGATGCAGTGACACAAGGGCGCAATGCCACACTTGACCACAAGGGGGCGCACACATCTGGATTTCGTTTGCAGCAGCTGAGAGACTGCTGGCGTGCCAATTCTCTATCTGTCTCCCTCTCCCTCTCTCTCTGTCTGTCTCTCTCTGTGTCTCTCTCCAAAAATAAAAATAAAAAAATTTAAAAAAATTTTTTTAAATGTCAAGTAGAAATGGATCAAAGCAATACAAAGTTATAACAAATCCATGCACACAAGTGAGGTTGTGTAATCATTCTGTTCATCATCCAGCCTCTTCCTTGCTTTTCTTTGCTCATGGGACACACAAACCCAGAGCCACAGGCAACCTTCATCATTTAATGGTGAAAATGGTGATAAAGTCTTCTTAAACACAGACTGCAATGAATATATCACCGCATGCCTTAACAAGGTAGACAGGCAATAATCGATAAACCTTCAGCTAACTTCCTTTTTATCCCCCATCAATGAAGTGCCAAAATAATGCACTGGTTCATAGGGGATATTTAGACAAACAGTTGCTGTAATACCTGATAGTGAAGTGTCTCTTCATGCTTTCAACTTGCCTTCAAAAGCTATGTCCTTTGATTCTTGAAACAACTTATGGTAACTGATAGACAGCACTGTGCTTTACAGACCATTCAGACAGTCCACAACATTTCTCTAGACTGTACATGAACTGAGCACACGTTGCTCAGCACCTTGTGTCGATATCTGTTGACAGAATGGAATTAAACATCTTCCTACATTTAAATCCCAGTGGCAACGTCCTTTTACAATTCCTATTAAAGCCTTTGTTAAAGGCGAGTGGCATGTTGCAAATCTTTGAGATTTTCCCAATACATATTCTGTTTCCCTTTTGTATACAAAGTTTTGTTTCTGCCTAAAATATGTTCATGGAGGAAAATACAAATAGAGGACTGCAGTGATGGCTTAGCAGTTAAGGCACTTGGCTGCAAAGCTAAAGGGCCTAGGTTTGATTCCCCAGGACCCTTGTAAGCCAGGTGCACAAAGTATCACATGTGTCTGGAGTTCATTTGCAGCAGCAGGAGGCTCTGGTTTGCCCATTCTCTATCTCTCTCTCAAATAAATAAATAAATAAATAAATAAATAAATAAATAAATAAATAAATTTTTAAAAAAGAAAATACAGGCCTGCAGAGATGACTTAGCAGTTAAGGTGCCTGCTTGTGAAGCCTAAGGACACATGTTCTACTCTTCAGGTCCCACATCAGCCAGACACAGGGTGATGCAAGTGCTCAAGGTCACAGATGTGCATCAGGTGACACACATATATGAAGTTTGACTACAGTGGCTGGAGGCCCTGGCATGCCAATTTTCTCTCTCTCTCTCTCTCTCTCTCTCTCTCTCACACACACACACACACACACACACACACTCACTACTCACTCCCACTCTCGTTCTCTTGCATAAAAAAGGCCAATCTGTTGGGCTTGCCTATAAAAATAATTTTAAAAAATACAAATAGGGTGTTATCTTTGCATGGGGAGAGCCCTCACTGTCTTTTGGGGACACTTTTTCAGGCTCAGAGTGGCTATCCCTGATGTGAAAGGAGCCTGTGCTATTTTTTACTAGAAACAGAGTAGATGTACACCACTGTTGGTGTCTAGAATGGAAAGCAGATTGGGAAATTAGTATTTCTAGATTCCTTTGTATTAGCAAGGAAAGGGCAGCAGAGAGGAATAGCTGGTCAGAGCTCACCAAGTCTAAGAAAAGCTTCTCCTCAGGAAACTGGTGAGTTGCTGTCTAGTTATAATGCTGAGGATGAACGTACTTCATATTCGTGCATGACGTAAGTCATTGTCAAGTAAGGGGAATGAAGGGCAAGGAAGAGTGCAGCAAAATGTCAATCAAGGGCTAAAAAATCTTTAAGCCAGAGCTGGAGGATGGCTTAGCTAATTAAGGTGTTTGCCTGTGAAGCCTAAGGACCCAGGTTTGACTCCCCAGAACCCCCATGAGCCAGATGCACATGGTGATACATGAGTTTGGAGTTTGCAGTGGCTAAAGGCCCTGGTGTGCCCATTCTTTCCCTGCCCCCATCTAATTATTAATTAATTAATTAATTAATTAAATATTTAAACAATATTTGGATCATAGTCCTTTGTACCATGTTTCTCCCAGGTGACTCCTACAGGCCAAAGCACAGAGGTCTAAAGGCATCCATTCTCAAATATATTGTTTCTCAATGTCTTGTGATTTTGATTCTTAAGCAAAAGGAAAGATGGTAACTATGCAAGAGTTGTCTTTCAAGGTATAACACATGTGGATGAACTATCAGAACGAACTATGTCACAGGACAGTGGGAATCTTTCCTGTGGACCTTACAAATAACTTTTCTGAGATTATTGTCCTGAGATGCTAATTACCTTACTTGTAACTAGACCAAAAGTTAATTGTGCAACCATGTAATCCATCCTCTTAAAGCAATGTGACTTTGGCCTGAACAGCACACGATGACCAGTATTGACAAACAATGCTTAGAGATGCTGACTGACCTTAAGCTAAGCTCTTTGTCTAATTTCCACAGCGACACGACTGGACGCTTGACTCACAGCAAGCATACTTTTAGAAGCTCTAACCACACTGTTGAAGATAATGAGGCCAGTAACTATGGGCCTATAGATCTGTGGAAGACAATGGGTGGGCTTAATGTGATGACTGCTCTTGTGTTCGGAGTTCGTGTGTGTTCTGTATCAGCAGGGTCCAGGAGGTCACACCCCTAAATATCTTCCTTTCACAAATGTTTAAGGATTATCAAAAGTCAAAAGTTTCTTCCCTTTTGCTCATACATCATATTACTGGTTCATGTATTACCGGTTTTTGGCTGTTCAATAAAAATGTCAATGAGAACCTGTATGCAGAAGAAGCCACAACTGCAGTAGGTTCAGAAAAATGGTGGCAGCAGATAGAACGCTTTTACCAGTGGCTTAACATTAACTTCTCTTCAGTTTCTTTTTTCCTCAGGCTGCTTCTAAAAGCCGTTTTCCCTGATTTGGGAAGGAAAATACTTATGGTGGGCACATTTTCCAGGTCTGCTTCTAGAAGCAGTTTGCCCACTTCTGGATAGGAAAAATTCATAAGTTAGTCTTCTATAAATTCAGGGCTGTGCCTCATGAGTAGGGCACACAAGCAAAACTAAATAATGCCACTAGCATATTTCTATAGCTCACATGTAACATCCACTGAGGAGCCTGGGGAAGACTGCTGAAGTTACCTGAGAATCAAGGATCCTTGAAGATACCACTTACATTTATGTCCTTGCATGTGGTCCAGGGCCCATAGTTGGAAACTACAGAGTTCAGGCATCTCTGGAACATGGACTCCTTTTTTGCTTGTTTGTTTGTTTGTTTTGAGGTAGGGTTTCACTCTAGCCCAGGCTGACCTGACATTCACACTGTATTCTCAGGGTGACCTCGAACGCATAGCCATCCTCCTACCTCTGCCTCCCGAGTGCTGGGATTAAAGGTGTCGCCACCACGCCCATCTGGAGTTCATACTCTTGAAGATCATATGGGGCTAAGTCACTTCTCATTGTTTTGTTCTCTGAATTGTGAAGCCTGTTGTGCAATTATTTTCTCCGTATATTTGTACTTCTTTTCTGTTGTTATTTTCACTCATAATAAAATATAAGTGCCAACCAATTTGTTGGAGAAAATTGACTCTGCATACTGTCTTAGTACTAAAGTGCAGGGCTTTGGTTGGGATTCAGCCAGCCTTTCTAATTTAAATCTCCCCCATCCCCCCATTTGTAAGGGCTCCTGCTCTGTCATGCTGCCTGTCTGTGTTTCCAGTTCCCATTGCAGTGGTATTCCTCTGTGGATGCATTTCTACTATCCTCGGGATTTTTCTTGGCAATTGCACTATGAAACTTTTCTTTTTAATCAACAACTGTCTGTTATTGCGTGTTCCATCTGGAAGACATCAAAGATCAATAGCCACAGAATTTCAAAAACTGTCAAATGAAAACAAACGCCAATCCTCAGTTCCTGTTTCCAAATCCCGAGGCACAGCTAAAGCCAAACATATATATCTACAGCCCTACACAAGATTTGAGGAAGCCAGAGAGGCAGCCACTGGCTAGAGGAACCCTAAAGTTGGGTGAACAACACAATGCAGGTCCTTTGTTAGAGAAAATACCAGCCGTTTACCTTTCTTGAGTGTTGTTCTCCCAGGTGGCTGGGAGAGGCAGGAGGATCCTTTAGATAAACAGTTGTCAAAGGGAAATATTTTGTCCCCCTCCCCCAGAGGACATTTGATAATAACTGGACACATTTTGAGTATCACATTTAGGATCATACTAGGAGCAACTGTTGTATAAATACCAGAACAATGACAAACATCTTAGACGCACAGAACAGCCCTCACACCAAAAAGTTCTCTACTGCATATCTACTACTTCCACTGCATAGAGAGGTATGAAAGTAAAAATGTTAATAATGACAAAAAAACCTTCCATAGACATTTTTGCTCCTGAAACGCCAATTAAAGAGTCACGGCAGTTATTAATTAGTGCGCAATTATCAGGGAGAAATATGAGGAGACAAAGGTAGACATGCAAGCTGAGTCTAGAAGTGAATTGATCACAAGTGACAAAACCATCCCCAATGCCTCTTGCAAAGTCCACGCATCCACACTGGTCTTATTTTGAATATTATAACCCAGCCGTGGAATGGCTTTCCTTGGTCCTAACTCAAGCTTATTTGCATAGTCACAACACTCTGCTCTTTTCTGTCAGGCTTTTCAGTTGCTCAACTAAAACAAGGTGAGTGTCTTCCCTTTATTCCAGAGAAGTGAGGTTCTACCAAGAGCAGCTCACACCAGGTAGTTCACCTTTGCCCGTTCCATGCATCTGAGAAAAGCCAAGTGCACATTTCAGGACTCTTTCAGGCAGGAAATAACCAGTAACCAGTCTCCTCGTGACTGTGGGTGGATGGCGGTAATTACTCATGAAGATTCCACTACTTACTACATATGTACTACGCCCCGGGGACTTGCTCATTATGTCTTCTACCTGCTTTCTTTGATCCACACTTCACCTTGAGGTACATGTTATTCCCCCTTAGTTACGTGTGAGGTTCCCGGAGCTGGGGAAGGGGAGTACTCCTGCATGTGGGAACATACTTGTGAAGAACAAGATCAACTTTCAGATGAGGTATTGGTGAATTTTAACCAGTGCAGGGGTTTCATGTCAGAAAAAAATCTAACATTCAGGTGTATGGGCAGCAATGCTTGTCACTCAGGGAGTGAAGGCTGTTTGGATACAAGAAATTCAGATGCCCAGAGTTAGAAGGGAGATATTTTCCTAAACCTATTTTTACGATACAAAAGGAAACCAAATCCAGAAAGGAGGTCTGATGCATATCACACCCTAGTCCCAGGATCTTTGTCTAACAGTATGTGCCACTGATGTGTATTGAAAACATAGCAAGAAGTCATGCCAAGACAGTGATTCTCCTTGTTAAAATTGGAGCAAGAGGGCTAGATGGATGGCTTATTGGTTAAGGCATTTTCCTGCAAAGCCAAAGGACCCAGGTTCAATTCCCCAGGACCCATATTAGCCAGATGCACAAGGGGGTGCATGTGTCTGGAGTTCATTTGCAGTGGCTAGAGGCCCTGGTGCACCCATTCTCTCCCTATCCCCCATCTTTCTCTGTCAATAAATAAATAAATAAATTTTAAAAATTTGGAGCAAGAAACCCAAGCATCTCCTACTGGTGTCCCAGATTTTCATTGCATGATAGCCGACCTTGTACTATGAATTTCCCTCGCTCCCTGATCAGAAAACAAAAACAAAACACAACAAAACAACAATAAAAACCCTCCATTTATTTACCATAGGTCATGCACGATACAATGAAGTCGGTTTAGAATGAGAAGTACATACTCCTTAGTGTCTGTCGCCCTTCCTCCCCATCTCCTCCTTCTCAACTTCTCTTGTCAAAGCTCACCAAGTACTAAATCATAGCACCAATGGGTTAGATGAATGGTGATATTTATTTTGGTACATTTTCCTTTGGGAACTTGTGTGTTTTTATAAAATCTAATGAAGAATTTTACTCAGGATAACCAGATGCTTCTCTTCGGCTCCCATTAGCTATGGCTGGATTTGAACCAGTGACCTTGAGGTGAGAAGCTACACATCACATCATGGATGCCCCAGGCCACGAGGCTCACTCATTTGCTGTTTCTTTAATGTCCTAGCCAACAGCAAGATAAGCAGTGGGAATTCTTTCCACTATGAGGATCCTAAGGCCTTAAAAATTCAGCAGTTGAGAGCTCTTCCTTTGGCTTGGAGTTTGGACCTATTAACTAGCAGCATTGTTAGAGAAACTGCAGAGCGATAAAGGATGCTGTACAATCAGCACCGTTCGGCTGGAGAAAAAGTAGGATATCAGGTTATAACCATCTGATTTCCTGTCACACTGGTTGATGACTCATGTCACCAGTGCCCATGTAAAAGGAAATATTCGAGAGCATTAATGATTTGCTGGTACCAAGGGATGCAACGAACAGTTTAAAAAATACTGCCCCTCCATGGGAGAAAATGTATTTTCTATTAAGGGACCAGAATTGTGCTACGCTTGTTGGAAATTTTGCTTGTGCACAGGAATTTAGCTCGAGGTCTATGTCTGTCACTGAAATTGACAACTGCCTATGGCTCTGCACAATTGAAACGTAGATCTTAAATTTCACATCATTATCCAAATAAAATATATCTGCCAAGGGGGACTGGTATTACACAGTTAGGGAACTGTGATACCAGTTGTCTGATTAACATATTGAGAGGAATATAAGAATTTCTCACCTATTTTCCAGAGAGGCTGGCTGGGGAGCTTCTGCTAAATGGACTAATTGATCAGGCTCCCTGTGCTGAGGAGAAAGATGCATAGCCACTGCCTGGCCCATGGAGGTAGGGATGGATTTTTTCTGTAATGTGTCATCAGTGCAAAAAGGGACAGGGTACAATGTGGGTATTCCCTTAATCCCATCCTCTGAAAGGAACAGATGGGATTGGCACCTGATGATCAGGTCCAGCGCTATTACCCTGGGGCCACAAACATACTCAACAGTCCTCTGTAGAAACACGTACACCTTAACTCTCCCTTCCAAAAGCCTCGGTTAACACTCCCATACCTGTCCTGAAGATGGAAAAGCCATGGGTTAATAAAAATGTAAACCCAAGTCTATGAAAGAAAAGAAATAATATGCGGCAGGGATTCCCTCTAAAAGAAACATTGACATTTATGAAGAGTTTTCACTGCACTTCATTCTGCAATCATCACTTGTTTTACGGCTTAGAGAACAATTCTAGATTCGGATAAGCAGGTAAGACCCAAAAATTGTAAGTATGTAAATCACAGGTTTAGACCATGGTGAGTTAAGGAATCATAGGTGCTTTTGTTTTCAGCTAGAAATAATCTTAGGAATGAACAGTGTTATTTTTTTTTTTTTTCCATGTGAGAATAGAAATGACTTATTGCCTAATAAACTAGTGGCATTTATACTGGCTTTAAGACCTCAAGATTAACAAATACACTTTATCCTTATTCTGAGGCACTCTGCCTTCATTGAGCCTTGCAAAGGGTTTTGCACATCAATAGGTGTATTTATAAAAATGTGATTCAAAGTGTCCAAATGCAATTCTTCCACTGATGGTTACATTCACATTTGTCCCCTTCTTTTTTCAGCACAACTGTAGTGTGGTTTAGACCTTGACATTTTTCACTGTGGTATGTTCAGACATGGCATGAACATGCAGTACTTACGTCACCGTGAGAATAGAGAATAGGTGTCTGACTCCACCTGACTCTGCCCCTGCACATATAGCCCCTCGATGCTGGCTACTATGACTGACATTTCTAATGCAAATCTCACTCTCCTAAGTCTCACTTTCTCATTTATTTTCTCAGGGTAATTTTGTGAATTCAATGGGAAATACATAAAACAAAAGCACGTGGGCACACTGGCACCTAGAGATACTTTAGTTTCCTTCCTGTTTTTCTCATCCTTCTGCTCTTTCTGCAACCCTGTCAATGCATTTCTATATGGCACTTTCCATAATCTTACCTTGTATTGTAGTTAGGGTAGTCCCTTCAAATTCTAAATGGTTCACAATTTCCTGGGGCTCTGGAACTCCATCCTATGCAAGTTCTTACTTGTACAAGCGTTCAGTTCAGTCTTGCCATGCTCATCAGGGGATGGAAAGAGAGTTCCAAACCTACTAAATAATACTCCTTTGAGGGGGCAACATTACAATTGAAGAGTCAACTGACTGTTTTTCCTTTAGCCAATTGTAAGTACAGCATATGCCAGGATTACTACGTATTAGCACCAAACACTGGTAAGTGAGTTCTTTTTCATGCCATGTTCCAAGGACCCATGGAATTGACAAACTTTGTTCCCATTATATGCAGCCATCTGTGATTATAAGTAAAGTAAAGTTTTTTATTGGAACAAAGCTATATCTACTTGTTTACATGTTTTCTACAGCTTCTTTTGCAGATATTAATAATTCAGACCATGGCCAGACAGTTAGCAAAGCCAAAAATATGTAAAGATTTGCTGGCTTATGGCATAAAACAATGCTATATTATTCTATAGAAGAGTACTTTGCTGCCAAAGAGAAAAAGGATATAAAAAGTGAAAAGTCATACTTTCCTTTTTTTTTATTTTTTAGCATCCCATTCACATGAGTTAAGATTGATGTTTATCACTTTGTTCTTTAAAGACAACTATAAAATAAAATAACTCCCTCTATATAGATAGGTTTGAAATTTATTGCAACAAGACCTTTTAGGTTTCTTTATAAAAGGCAGAGCGCTATAGCATTACAGACATCAGCATGAATTCTTGGAATTCACAAATCACCTTAACCATGTGTTTACCATCTCCTTTTCCACCAGCTATTTTATACTTAGATGATGGTACTACCTGTTTGCAGGTGTTTAAATCAGACAAAACAAAAATGTTCAAGTTAGCCTTTGCTTGACAGAATTCTTTGAATTCTGGAAGCCATGCCCTGATTTGTGCAAGTCACAGTACTATGTGAATTGGTACAATAAGACATATTCTGTGCACAAGCTCAGCCTTTGTTTACTTCGAGTGTTCACCGAGTGTCATTTTTTGTTTTTGTTATAACCTTTGGGATTGCATATCTCCCTAGAGAAATATTGGAAGAGTAGGGACTATAAAAAGTTAAGAGAAAACATAGAAAGTGAGAAATGAGAGAGAATTTCAGTCCCTACGGCTGTCTATTTACTTTACTTTTAAAAACATGTTCCCTGGTCTTTGCTTAGATTCATCAGGACTTTCTGAAGCCAGAAAGTGTTTTACCCCATTTAGGTCCCAAAGTATTTTATAGTACATGCAACTTCCCTGTGGGTCTTAAATTTAGTCAGATCCGTATTTATCATTCCTGTGAATAACAAACCAAAATATATTCCCACTGGAGGACAGAATCTCAAGCATAGGTGTGACTCTTTGTTGTTTCTTTGTCTCCTTCCCTTGAATCCATAACCCAACACTGAAAGTGAAATAAGCATCCAGTGACTTGAGACCATCTAAGGGTAAGCCACAGGAGACTTCTCTAGGGAA
This sequence comes from Orientallactaga sibirica, assembly GCA_036365145.1. Classification (NCBI taxonomy): domain Eukaryota; kingdom Metazoa; phylum Chordata; class Mammalia; order Rodentia; family Dipodidae; genus Orientallactaga; species Orientallactaga sibirica. The sequence continues at coordinate 15,827,236 of JAEOAD010000006.1, forward strand.
AGGAAAGTGGTAGTGCTGACAAAAATGCCAAATTATTTTCCAGAAACCACTAGAAAATATTTTCATACTTTCTATGCTTTATTTTCTATTAATTCATATTCATCATACAATTTGAGGGGATTCGTGATGATATTTCCATACTTGTCTATAATGTACCTTGATCACATTCACCCCCCCATTACTCCTTTTTACATAACTCCTCTCCCCACTATTCTTTTCCCTTATCCCTAAAAGTTCACCTTTCACTTTCATGCCATCCCTCCTGTCCCCAGATTGCACAAATAAGAGAAATTACACGATACTTTTATTTGTGAGATGGGCTAAGTTTATTTAGAATGATGATCTCCAGGTCCATCCATTTCCTTGCCAACACTATAAGTTTATTCTTCTTATGGCTGAATGAAGCTATGATACACACACACACACACACACACACACACACACACACACACACACACACCCTCTTTATCAGTTCCTACTCTCCTGAGCATGTAGGGTATTCACTTTGGAAAGATGGAAGCTAACACTAGATGGGGATTTAGATGCTTTGAGATGAAATCCCAACTCTACTAACTGGAAGATACTGGGTTGAACTGGAGAGATGGTGTAGTAGTTAAGGCGCCTGCCTACAAAACCTAAAGAATGGAGTTAAATTGCCCAGTATGTACATAATGCATGATGTACAAAGTAGCACATGCATCTGGAGTTCATTTGCAGTAGCTGGAAGCCCTGGTGCGCCCATTCTGTGTGTGAGTGTGTGTGTTTGTTTGTTTGTATGTTTCTCTCTCCCTCACTCTTTCTCTCCCTCTCTGCTTGCAAAAAAAACTTTAAAAAAAAAAGAAGAAGAAGTTACAGAGCTGGAGAGATAGCTTAGCTGTTAAGGTGCTTGTCTGTGAAGCCTAAGGACCCAGGTTTCTTTCCTCAGTACCCACATAAGCCAGATACACAAGGAGGTATATGCTTCTAGAGATAATTTGCAGTAGCTGGAGGTCCTGACACACTCATTCTCTCTCTTTTTCTCTTTCTCATAAATACATAAACATAAAATATTTAAAAAGAAGTCACAGCCTTGTGGACATGGCCTGAAAATCCTAAACTTCACGTTTCTGATCTAAAATGAAGACAGTGGTCACTTTTCTCATCATCATTAGCTGCATTGGGGAACTCATTGGTAACATGGGGACTGAAAACACAGTCACTTTATGAACTGTAGGTAAGGCAGGATATGAAGACAAGGATGATTTCATTGCATTTTATAGAGTGCAACAAATTGAACAGGAAATGGGGAGAATGAATCACGGCTATAAGTGTTGTCATGACTTTCAGGAAGAAATCCATTTGCTTGTCTGTTTTTTTTTTTTTCCACCCAGACAATAACTTTTGGCACTATTAAGGGGAGAGGATCCAAATAGTTATAAGATTAAGCTTTGTGAAACCTTTCCTGAGATTTCTAACCTTGATATGCTAACATGTTCATCTTTTTATCCATCAGGAAGGAAATAGATTCATTGTCATTGTCACCTTGGAAGAACTGATCTTATCTCATACCATTCATATTGTAAATGTATTTGTATATATGATATATATTCTTATATTGCTTCCTCAATTTATATAATTACAATATTTTCCAAATGGGCAAAAGAACTTTGAATAGAATTCAGGATAGAATCAGTTAAAATTGAGGAAAACTGAGGACTATGCTATATTTTTTTTTCCACAACATGTGTTTTAGAAAAAAAGCTTCTGGAGCTTTCAATGGACTTTATATGTAACCAATAAATACAAAATCTTGAAGGGCTGAGATAAAATGAAAGAAGAACTTTGAAGAGATGAGATAGAGATATAAAATAAATGTTTACTGAGAAATATTGGCCAGCTAACCAAATGTAACTTCTGTGTTCCTAAAGATTTGGTCATCATGAATCCTCTATGTATCCCAAAATAAATGCTAGAAAAATTATTACTCCCTCTATGTTGCATAGTCCTAAATTTTGCTACAAATGCTTCAGTAAACTAATAATTGTCCTAGGCTCAGAATGGGTCTGTCTTGATAAATGAACATGTAGTAAATGTTGAACTTTAAGACAAGTTTGAACTTGCCCATAGGATAGCAACAAGCAGCATGGCTTCAGAGGAAAAGAATGAGATACAGAGAGAAAAAAGAGAGAGAACTTTTGAATAACTAAAACCACCAAAACATCTGACCCAAGCTACAGAAATTGTGCAGCATGACTCTCAGCAGCTTGATTTGCTCTGGAACTTTTTGAGACTTTTGGACAGTACAGAACACACACACACACAAACCCAAGCCCCCACTAAACTCACAGTGAGATTTGAACTGCCACATCTTCTGAGAGAGAACCCATGGCCACATCCACATTACCTGGGTCTCTTTCACATTTTGAGTCTTGCCACCAACACGATTTCACCCTGCCCTACCACGATACAGATGATTCCTGACACAATTTACAAAACCATGAACCTAGGGGGTAAAATTCCTAGTTCTCAGATGTGAACACAGAATATTTCTTCAGTGAACTTCAGATCAGATACTCATAAAGTTAAAATTACGTGCTACTTCCTGTAATCTCCACTCAAGTAGTGCTGTCAGTGCCTAGCTGGAACAGTCTGTCCCAAAAGAGTTGATTTTGAATCTGAATTCAGATAAGCAATGAATAGCATTGAATCCTTTAAATTAGAGAAAATAACTCAATGATTTTGAAACCATGTGGAAATACACAGAACTAAGAAAACTCCATACCATGTTCAGGTGAGAATTCAGCTTAGACTCACCTTGCTTAATTGAATTAAATTAGCTTCAAGATTCATAACTAATTATGTGAAATCTGATCTGCAATGAAGTCAAGCACATGAAACTTTAGTCACAGGAAGAAACTGAATGAATCGCCATAGCTAGCTTTGTGGCATGAACACATCAAGAAATGAGTACCATTACAACACATGTCTAGTTCAGGCAAGACTGTCTCCTAGGCTTACTATCATGTACCAAGCCACACTCATTATATTATAAACTGTGGCAGGGGAACTTTGTACTTATTGCATTGCATCCATTTATATTCTAAGGAAGAGGAAACAAAAAAAAATGGTGAGGTTAAATAATGTGTACAAGTTTGTCTAGCTTATATGTTGTTAAATTGAGGGTTGAAGCAAGAAACAAAACAAGAGTTGAATGAATAATGAGATTCAACTTTCCTGAAAACAATTTTGAAATGACTACAGGAATCTCTTTAGATTCATTTCATGTTTTCAGCTTTCATTGTCTTGTTCACTCAGTAGAAGTCCCAAGTTCTAAGTTTGTGTTTCACTGCACTGCATGAAAAGATCCAAGAGGGGCTGGAGAGATGGCTTAGTGGTTAAGACTCTTGACTATGAAGCCTAAGGATCCAGGTTCAACTCTCCAGATCCCACGTAAGCCCAATGCACAAAGGTGAGGCAAGCGCAAGGTTGCACATGCCCACTAGGTGGTGCAAACATCTGGAGTTCAATTGCAGTGGCTGAGGCTCTGCTCAATCCTCTCTCTCTCTCTCTCTCTCTCTCTCTCTCTTTTCTCTCTCTCTGTCTTTCTCTCTAACAACAACAACAAGCACCAAAAATCACCAAAATCTTAAAAAGAAGATCCAGGAGAAAGAAAACACAATTTTGCTACTAAGAACCTAAGGAGTTTGTTGGGCAATGAAGTGTATATTTAGTTCTGGTAACTGCTTATCATCTTAAATCATAAGCCAAATGCTCTCACTGACCTAGCAAATAAAAGTAATTGATTACTATGTGAGAATTAGGAAGCACCTTTCTTCCGACTATCTAGTTAAGGGTTCCCCATCAAGAGCTTCAAAGAGCATGCATGTTGGAGACAGTGTTTCCATATTTCCTAGCAAAGATGACATCATAAAGTGACAAAAAAGACAGCTCGTGGAGCACTATTCCCAGTGCTACTAAGTAGACTTCCATATAATGCTTACATTGAAATCAATACACATATTAGTAAGATCAGGTTCTTAGAGGTATCCTCTTTAGCCCCAACAGAAAAAAAAATGTTCTAGACTCATTAACATGTCAGTAACAGAGGAAGCAAGTTATTTCCCATGTCTTTAAGACTGGACACCTCAGTGTATTTTAAGACATCATGATAAACATGTTGACGATGGTCTTTCACATGTACGATGTCAATCCCTTAGCTATCGTCACTTTCCATATGGGTGGGTAAGGGCAAAACCATTTAGGGAAGGAGAATACACAGTAGCTTTGTTAAAATTTATAAAGATGAGTCTATGTTGCCTTTGTTCATCACTGCCTACAAATTTTGACACAATATCAGATCCATGTAAGGCATACAACATAGATTAAAAAGTAAGCAAGGAGTTTAATTCTTCCTCAGTTTATTCAAGTAAAAACCATCCACTGCTGCACTGTTCTTGGGAGAAATCCTTGTAGAAGGCAAGAAACCAGTAACATTTCAAATTTTTCCAGTTATAAAAATAAAAGCAAACCATTATTATTATCAACAAATCACCTACTTCTCAACCATCTTCCCTGAAAACCTCTCCATTTCTATGTATGGAGATAATATTTGCAATACTATGAAAAAAAAACCTCTCTTAACCTTTCCTCATTTACTGGACACCTACCTGAACTCAGACTTATTTTGAGTGCAATTAAAGGTAAGGTTTACCTTAGTTTATGTCAAAATCATTACACCAAAAAAACAGCTAGAGCTGTTCTGCCCTGCGAAGACTAATAGCTAGGATTATTATTTGTTTTGATTAGACAGGCTTCGTTATTAGAGACAATATTTTCTCTCATATCAATTACATGCGACAGCTCTTTTTCAAGAGGCAAAAGAAGCCTCTCTTTGGAAGACTTGTGATGATTATTTAAAATAATATTCAGCCATATATATATATATATATATATATTCCTAGTTGTTATATTGATTTCTCTTATTTCTGGCTCGGGCTGCCATGGTCACAGGAAGCCTGTCTTTCCATCTACTCCAAGACCGGGCTGGTTTCCTCTCTTTAGGTAGAACTCATCCTATCATACCAACCACAACAATCAACAAAAGACAGCCCAACACCCCAAACCATGCTCCTTGCGCACTGAAACCTCACAACCTGTGCTACCTGCTAATTTAAAAACCTATGGCCCACTCCTCCCATTAAACCCATCACAGCATTTTCAGTAAAGTATGAAATCCTGGAGCATTTAATTATCTTGAAAGCAAATGGTAATTAAACACTTTTCCTAACACGGGGAAGCTGGGGTGGTGAAGGAAAAGAAAGCTAGGGATTGGAATCTATTATGTGGCTGAGGCTTCTGTCTGGTCGATTTAAGCTGATTGAAGCCGAGGCAGTCGCACATAACCGCCTCAGGTAAGGGAGCGCTGTGTTCCTGTGGGGTTATCAAACAGGCCAGGCCTTGAAGGCAGAGCAAAGCCCTTCCAGTGGGAAGTTCTTCCTAAGTGCTTGCATGGCATTCACAGGATTATCCCAACCCACTCGCACATCATCTGGCTTTAAACTTCAGGCCCTCTGGCAAAGAAGAGACGAAATGTTCTATCTGTTCCCCTCCTCCCTCTTATCCCTTGCTTCTGCCTTTCCCATCCTGTTTCCTAGCAGCCGCTGGCTGAGGCCTGCCCTTCGCTGCCAAGCACCAGGCTGGATTAGCTGCAAGCCAATAGCTGGGGGTCAGGATTAAGAGGCCAGTGTGCACTTTAATACAAGCTGCCTATAATTAATGGCATTATTAATAGCTTGACTGAAAAATTCATTAAAAAATCCATTAAAAATAAATACCCTTTTACAAAAGGCATTGCCTTGGGTAAGAACAACAGAAAAAAAGATAAAGGAAAATTGATTGGTGGCTTTCAGTTCACAGAAAGACAGACCATAGTTCAAACTGATTAAAATTGAACATTTTAGATTAAGCACCCTTGCCAAAATATTCTCTGTAGTTACCCAACATGAAAATATTATGATATGTCACACATTTCTATTCTTATGCATCAAGGGTTTGCATAGAAGACGTGCAGGTAGCTGTTGGATGTAACTTTCTCTGAGTGACCATCCTTGACCCTCAGTAATAGTAGAACATCCCGTGAAATACTGGCATCTTGCATCTGCTTAATTCAGAGCCTGAACTGCAAAGGATGTGCTGGGAGGCAGCCTAATCCTTATAAACTCACAACTTTGGCCAACCGTTTAATAACCTGAACATCGCCCGTGTCTGTCTGAGTTCTAGCTCTACTTTTCTTTTGCTTTTTTCCTCTCCCCCTCTCTCTTCCATTCCTACCACAGTCCTCCTCTGTCTCTCTGGCTCTGTAACTTGGAATCGATCCTATTGAGTTTTGCCTGAGCCCAAGTAAACAGTGTTGATGGTGATTGGAATGTCTGGTTCAAATGTTTGCTCTGAGAGAAAAGTGGTGATAGAAAGAGGAAAAGTCCTGCTGGATCTGCAGCCTCCTGCGACTTCTCTCCTATAAAGGTTTGTTTGTGTTGATACGAAGTCTGATCTTTTGGATCAACTTTGCCCTGGGTCTAATCTGCTCGCTGGTGTGAGATGTACATTGTCTTCCAGAAGTACAGGCGACCACGTTCTCTCCAAAAAAAAAAAGCCCCATTCATGAGAGCATTAGCTGGAAAAGAGCTTTTATTCACTTCACCTGTTATGTTGTGCCTATGGAGCACAAAGCCAAGTGGAGATTAGGCAATTATCTGGTTAATAGGATCAACATAGACAAGAAGTTCATTCAATAGGCCTTTCTGACTACACACCACGCGCAGCTCAGCCTTCGATGCGACGAGGGGCACTGAGCGCGGAGATGACGCTACGCTGCTGCGTTGATAATGTCATAGAGGAGATGAGACGTACAAATGGACACAAACTGACATGCAATTGACAAGCAAGGGCCGAATTGTATTGGATTCTATGTATTACCATATGCACTACAGCAACGAAAAGTGTACAGGAAGTGGTAACGTCAGGATAAATTTCTTGCAAAGGGCAATCATTGCCTCCGTACATTCAGAGATCTCATATTCACCCCTTAATTCCAATCGTTTTGGACAGTGCATGTGCTTCTTGCCTTTTAAAATGTGTTAAGTCTCCTTTGTTGCCACTACACTAAGTTCCCATGATTTATACACAAGATGGTATTTCATTCCCAGAAATACTACTTCTCCAGCATTACCCACAGATACTAGGTTAACATTCTGGCATTACGTCAGGTTCACACTTTCCTTGTTTTCATTATCATTTGGTACAGAGGCCTTTCAAAGTTATTGGCACGGTAGGATCAATATTAACAGAGCAGTGCACTTTTCAATACAAAAGACACTGATGAAAATGTCCTTGGTCTGTGGAATTTCCTTTTGATTGTCAGTAATTTATGACCATAATTAGCAATGTGCTGGGTCACTTTCCAAATAGAAGTGAATCTATGGCAAGCATTCTTCTTTCTCTTTCACTTTTTCCCATAGTAAATTTTCCCCAAAGTGCAACATATCCAGTTTTGTGAAATTTGAAAGTTAAAAATGTAAGTGTTTGGGGGTAAGACCCTTTCCCTCCTACTCCTTCTGAGCATGCTGTCCTCATCTTAAAGGTGTTTTGATTTTTTTTTTTTTACTTATATGTTAAGAAGAAAGTCTGTGCTACTGTTTGAAACAAAAAATAATGTCAGTTGCTCTTTTTTTCATGTGTATGAAAAGTATTTAATTAACATGCTTCTGAAATGTCTACTGATGGAATCAAGCAGCTAATTTGACATGTGCGTGCAGACAATTGAAACAGGAGGATATGAGGGACTGTGAGAGTCTAGGGAGATGGCTTAGTGGATCAGGAGCCTGCCACACAGGCATGAGGACCTAAGTTCAGATCTCCAGCATGGTGAGTGAGCATGGGGGCCCACCTTTAATCTCAGTATTTGAAAAGTAGAAACAGGATTTCTGGGGCAAGCTGGCTAGTTAGACTAGCAGAATCAGTGAGTTGTAGACTTTCCTGGCAGATCTAGTCCCAGTAATTAAAGTGGAGAAAGACTGAGGAAAACACTGGACATCAATGTCTGCCTTCCACTCACACCCACACACGTGTGGCCACAGGCACATGAATGCCCATGTACACAGCCCACATACGCCTGCAAAGAGCAAAAAAAAAAAAAAAAAAAAAACGACAATGAAAGCCTGAGATGAAGGAAATCAAATGGCAGCTAAAGGTGCTCAAGGAGATGACACCCTGCATATCCTTTCACACAGAACCAGGACTGTCTTCCACTGGGTAAACAGGGATAGAAGGGAACTTTGGTTTTGAAAGAGAGCTCTTGGTCTTTAGGAGAACAAGCAAAGGCTGATCAACTTATTCATTCTGCCTTTGCAGATGCTGTAATTCCAGATATGGAATCTACTAGAGAGCTGATAATATTTCAAGCACTCAGTGTTACACTTTTGTCAAAGAGGAATTAAATGATTACAAATTAGGTAAGGATATAGAGAAAGTAGCAAGTTGATTAGGAAATGAAAGAAGACATTATAACAATGCCATCAGTCTTTTCCATCACCCACGGAGGTGAGACAGAATCTCACACACAGTGTGCACAGAGGACACATCATAGTTGATACTCTTCAGTGTTCACACCCTCATACAACAAGATTTTTCACACCCACTAGATGGTGATGAAACCATAATAACTGAGGAATGCTGCACTTAAAATAATCCATGTCCATATGGAGTTTATATTCTAATGAGATCTAATGAGACAAATTATAAAACAGTATATATATATATGGCGTTTTAGGGATAATGATGGGCAAGCATAAATAAAGTTAGGGAGTACATAAAGAAAATGTCACAGAAAACTTTTGAAATGACAGATGACATTTCAGGGAAGATCTAAAGCAGATGAGGGATGAGCTGTGTGGATTTTTATGGGAGGAACATTTCAGGCACAGGGCACAGCAGGGTGAAGTCCTGAGGGCTGAGTGGACAAAGTGGTTTCCCAAAGTTAAACCTTCTTATGCTCACTAGATGCTAGTAAACATGCTAAGAATTTTAAACTCTTGCTGGTGATAAAATGAATGCCAATGCAGAGAGCATGTCATGAATCCAATCAGGTAATGAGATATTTCTCATTTTTAGTTTCCTTTTTATTTTATTCCATTCTTATTTCATATCTCATTTTTATTCTTGTTGTTATTGGGAGTTGCTATTATTCTAAAGAACTGTCTTGTATTATTATGATAAATTGAATAGGGTTGCTTAAAGAATGCTTAGTCTAAAGCCTGCTTTATTTCATTAATAAACTACCAGAAATATTACATATAAAATAATAACTAGGGTGCTGGGTAAATGGCTTAATGGTTAAGGCATTTGCCTGTGAAGCCTAAGGGGCCTGGTTCAATTTCCCAGGACCCACATAAGCCAAGGCACAAGGGCACGCACGTGTCTGGAGTTCATTTGCAGTGGCTGATGGTCCTGGTGTGCCCATTGTTCCCTCTCTCTCTCTCTCTCTCTCTCTCTCTCTCTGCCTTTTTCTCTCTCTCTTTCTCTCAAATAAATAAATAAATAAAACCCAAAAGAAAAAAAAAAGTAAAATACTAACTAAAATAAAGTCTTGTTTTCAATGTCTTTTGGATTATATTTACTATTATGGATTTCTCCCTTAGAAGAATCTTTTATTCCAGAATTTAATACTAAATAATAACTTTTATACCCTCTATCAGCACTCCTCATTTATATAATTGTTCAACAAACTATACATTGAGAATCTGCTAGTGCACAGTTGCTCTTCATAACCCCAATGATGCAAAGACGAAAGATATTGGTCCTCACCCTCACTCTAAGAATCATCAAGAGTGCTTCTCTCACAAGTACTCTGTGGACCTCTTCCAGGAAGATGGTGGTAGACACAGAGGAGACTCAAAACTCATCAAAGCAGAAAATCAGAGGCTGCTGAGAGCTCAACACTGGAAGAGACTTATACCCTCCAAGGATCAGGGAACATTGCATAAGTAAGGACAGAGAGAATGGAAGAACCACAAGGTGAGGAGGTGTACTCTGAGGCATCCCCCCACCCCCAACAGAGACTGACTGGTGCAATAAGGACCCCACAGTGAATGCTGATAACCTCACTGAGGAGTGGAATAGGGTTAGGGGAGAGGCAATATAAGAGTACAACCCAATGGGAATATGACCATTATGCAATATGCTCATTCAATAAAATTATCAATAAAAATGCATGCTTATTTAAAAAGAGAATAGAAAACTTCTGGTATTTCCATATAGTTCAGTGATAAATGGCTTGCCCAGCATGCACAAGGTACTAGGATTGGTCTCTAGGGTTGAAAACAATAAGACAATAAAGCTAAGTTTTTTGTTTTGTTTTTCGAGGTAGGGTTTCACTCTGGTCCAGGCTGACCTGGAATTAACTATGTAGTCTCAGGGTGGCCTCGAACTCACAGCAATCCTCCTACCTCTGCCTCCCAAGTGCTGGGATTAAAGGCATACGCCACCACGCCCGGCAAAGCTAAGTTTTTTAAAAAGCCCTTGCTATATGAAAACCATTGATGTTCTGACTACTACATTTATGTTGTTTTGAACAGTAAGTGGGACAAAAGAGATTCTGATCAGGGCTGTAGGGATGGCTCAGCAGTTAAGGCACTTGTCTGCAAACCCTAAGGACCTAGGTTTGATTCCACAGTACCCACATAAATCCAGATACACAAAGTGATGCATTCATCTGGAGTTCATTTATAGTGGCTAGAGACCATGGCATGCCCATTCTCCTCCCCTCCATCTCTATCTCTCCCTCCTTCCCCCTCTCTTTCTGTCAACTAAATAAACAAATAAAATATTTTTAAAAAGAGACTGAGCAGTTATGTACTGAACATATGAATCAATATGACCATGTAGTAGGAAACTCGGTTATAAACACTGTCCCAAAGTCTGGTGTCTAGCTGATAAAGTTTTAAACTTCTTCATAAAAATGAATTAGTAGTTGTTTTAGGCAAGATGGATGATCTTATGTTGTGAGTGAATCACAAAGACCAACCTTTGTCTCAAAATAATGTCATTGGGAGAGTGACACTACCAGTAAGATATCATCAGAATGCAAAGTGGCTCTTGGGATAACACCATTCTTCTAGAATGGCTCTGACTCATAGGCAATAAAATAATGTATGTTCGTCCTTCCTTCCTCCTTTTTTCTTTCCTTCCTTCCTTCCTTCCTTCCTTCCTTCCTTTCTTTTTCTTACTGCTTTCAAAGAACAAGCAGAGAGATACAGTCAAAAGGAAGTGTCATAAAATTAATACCTTTCTTACCCAGAGACTGTGTACTACCTGGAACAATGTGCAGGATTTTGATTCCATTTCTATCTAACTTTATTTCCCTGTGAAAATTCTCAGAACTCATGACATTCTGAATTTGTTTCATATTTCCAATATCTTATATGTAACTTGAAATCTCTCTATATAGCTATGATTCATTGTGTATCTATTAATATGAATTAATAACTGATGAATGAACATCCAATTTTAGATATATATGGAGAAACAAAAAAAAAAGATGAGAGGGACAGAGAAAGCATGCAGACACAGGGAAGCTAAGAGCAGAACCACTGAATGGAGGAAAATATAGAAGGATTAAAAAGACAGAACTCTGGAGCTGCAAATTAATTCTCCAGGATACTGATGTATACTACAAAAATTAAGTCTTTCCAAACACCAGGCATCCCTCAACATTTGACTTCAGGTTTTCATTTAGCACTTGAAAATATTCCAAGTGATGGAGAAATGGAAGTAAGATAGATTTTTTTTTTAATACAGATTAGTTAGGAAGAGAGGACCAAAAGAGAGAACGTGCCTTGGCAGAATGAGAACAAACAGCTGATCCAGTGTTGACCACAAGCAATTCCTCAACTCGCCCAGGAGAAACTTCCCCATTCTTCCCCAGTCTAGCATACCTGGGTGGACCTCTTTGAGTCAGTCCTCTGAGTCCACAAACTGATCAGATCTCTCCCCCACACACCTGGGTCATGAATAGTATGAGGTAGCTCTCTTCCATTTTGACAGCCTGACTGACCTGTGAGTCTTTCCCCTGAATACCAGTGTGGACGTTTCCTTCCTCTCCTAGCCTCCTAGCCTGGCTGGGAGAGGAAAGGACTTCCTTCCTTCCCTCTTCCTTTCTTTCTTTCTTTCTTTCTTTCTTTCTTTCTTTCTTTCTTTCTTCTTTCTTTTTTTTTTTTTTTACTTGCCTTTGTATTTTTCTGCTTGTTCTCACATGTATTTTTGTTTTCAGATGTCTTCCACTTTACTTATTTTTTTGAGAGAGAGACAGAGAGAGAGACAGAGAGGAAGAGGCAGAGAGAGAATGGGCATGCCAGGGCCTCTCAGCCGCTGTGAACGAACTCCAGACATGTGTGCCCCCTTATGCACATGTGCAACATTGCACACTTGTGTCACTTTTGCATCTGGCTAAATGTGGGACCTGGAGATTTGAACAAGTGTTCTTAGGCTTCACAGGCAGGAGCCTTAATCGCTAAGCCATGTCTCCAGCTCCCACTTTGTTCTATGTATGATTTTCCTTGAAATGCTGGGCCAGCCACATGTGTACTAACTCTCTTGACTACTCATTTTCCTGGCATTTGAATTTCCTAGTCCCTGCTTTGACACTTTCTCCCTCTGCCATCTTTCTTTAAGCCCCAATTCCTTTACCACCTAATCTCATGGCTTTCTCCTGTGACTTGTTGTGCTTCCAGCTTCATGCCCTGCTTTCTACAAGCATGTGTGCACACGTGTGTGTGTGTGCCTATAGTCTTTTCCCCTGGGAGATTTCTCTGTGGTTGAAGTTTAAAAACTAGGTGAGCAAAAAGGTAATTTCCCTTCTGTCCTTAGTCTTTAGTTAGTCTCCTCCCTGGATTCCAAGCCTCCCCTGAATGAACCTCATAATTCTTAATTTCTCCCTAAATCAATTCAACAATTCATTGCTTATCCCTTTCATAGTCTGTTTACTCATTTTTTTTTTGTTGTTGTTGTTGTTAAAATAGACAAGTGAGCCAGGTGTGGTGGTGCACGCCTTTAATCCCAAATTATCTTGAGAGAAGGTGAGTGAAAATAAGACCTTTATCAGAGTTGCAATAGTATCACCCATCTGGGTCACATGTTACTTAATGAAACACTCAAAGAACTTCTCATATCCCTCCATCAGTTTATAATTTGGTTATATAAGATTTTGCTTCAAATCAGTCGGTCAAAAGCTAGGATAAGGGGTGGGACGATGGCCCAGGGGGTTAAAGGCACTTGCTGGCAAAGCCTGCCGGCCCAGGTTCAGGGTTCAATTCCAAAATTGCCCACCTAAGCCAGATGCAAAAAGTGGTTCAACCATCTGTTATTTGTTTGCATAAATGCATGAGGCCCTGGTGTGCCCATACATATACACACAGACACATGCAAAGAAGTAAATGAATAATGTTTTTCTTAAAGAAGCTAGGATGGAGAAAAATCTATATCCCAAATGCTGTTCCAGCACAATATGACAGGCAGTCAAATATGGGTGGGGTAATCTGGCCTAATGGAATTGACTTAGTCAACCATATCTTCATATGGAGCATGGAATAAAAAATAAACAAGGATATCTTAAGTTTTTGTATTGCTGGAGATTGAAACTAGGGCTTCACAGAGGCTAAGCCAGTCTTATTCTACTACGGAAAGACACTTGAACCCTCTGAGACATTTTTCTGTTGTGAGGATTTTGTGGTTACTTCCAGAATATGAACAAAAGAAACATTCCCAGTAACTTAGCAAAGACTTAAGGAAGCAAGAGACAGTATTATCCCAACTTAAATGTACTGAAGCAACATGAAGAGGACAACAATGTCGATTTTTGAGTGAAACCAAACCAGAAAACATCATAAATGATAATAAGCATTGGGGAAACTGCAGCTTAGTCGCACGGAACCCCTCGGGTCACCGCACTCAGTGTGCCCGTCTATGAATCGGCCCCAACCCCGAAAAAAAAAAAAAAGACTGATGGAAAAACTGCAAGAAAGCTATAGTGTCCGTGAGCGCGAGTAGAGTCACTTTTGAGCCCTAGCGGACGCCGTAGCTTCCTCCGGGACATACGGGACTCCGCCTCTCGCGCGCGCTGCCGCGGGGCTTACTGGGAAGGGAGCGGAAGTGGGTCACCTTTAAGGAGCTTCAGGGCACGGTTTGAGTGTCGTTAACTGCCGGGATGTGGTTCGAGATTCTCCCGGGACTCAGCGTCATAGGCATGTCCTTGTTCATCCCCGGAGTGGCCACTACTTACATCCATAAGTTGTCCAATGGAGGCAAGGAGAAAAGAGTTGCTCGTATTAGATATAATTGGGAGTTGATGGAACGAGACAGGCGTATCTCTGGAGTCAACCGTTACTACGTGTCCAAGGGCTTGGAGAACATTGATTAAGGACGTATTTTCCTGACTGATGCAAACAGTGGTCATCTACTCCTGCTGGAAGGCTATGCAGTATATTATGTAATACCTAATAAAAAAGAAAAAAAAAAAAAATAAGTACTGGCTTGAAGGAACTTCATAAGAAGAAAGGACATGTTTGCTATGGACATCAGGAAGATGCTCCCTAGAGGAGATACAGCAGTACCACGTCTCCAACATGGGAACTTACAACTGTGATCTGTTAAAGATGGTCCTGAGACAGGGGACACACAGAACAGACAATCTTGCTTCATTCTGTAATGGTAGCACGTACTACTCATCTGTTCGCCTCCTCTGTCATTGACTCCACCTTACTCTGCACTTGCCAGACAGGCACGTTGGTTTTGGCAGCATGTGCCCTGCTCTGTATGCAAAAGATATCCATGAGTATTAACTAAGTTTGCAAGAGGAATTAGAATCCATAATAAATGCTTTAGCAAAGAGGCTTTTGGGAATAAAAATGTGTCTTCGGGCAAAATTCTCATAAACTAGACATCATCTTTGATTTACAGTTTATAGTATTTTCTTCCCTGTATCCAATATCCCCAGCTTGAGGGCTTCTGCTCCGTGTGGTATGATTGACTGCCCAAGGTTGGAGGGCAGTTCTAGGCACTGAAGTTAAGTCAGCGGAACTAGGAATTGAAGAAACACACAACAAACAGAACTTTCGTGTTGGTAGTTTGACTTTTTTTTTAATATATATATAGTAGCTAATAAATACCTGTGTGCCTCTCTATTCACCAAGCAGGAAACCATTTCAAAAACTTAACTACTCTTTTAGAAAAAAAAAAAAAAAATGGTTCCCCAATCTCCAATAGTCACAGGATAAACACCAGAACTGGGAGGGTATGCTACCACACTTCCTATTAAAGGACATCAAAGAATCATTCACTAAGAGCTTTTAAAAGGCCTCAGAGGGCTAGAGAGATGATTTAGTAGTTAAGGCACTTGCCTGTGAAGCCTAAGGGTCCACGTAAGCCAGATGCACAAGGTGGTGCAGGTGTCTGAAGTTTGGTACCTCCATTCTATCTCTAAATTTCTTTCCCCCTCTTTTAAATAAACAAATACATAAATAAAATAGTTAAAAGAACTCTGTAAACAAAAGGTAGATTTTTAAGCTACAAAAGTTTCTGATTAGAGTTTACGAGTAAACAAAGAGAATAAAAATGAGACATGATTAAACAAAGTTGACTTAGTATCAGTTTTGCTAAGAAATTGTAATAATATTGGCATAATGTGTAACATAAGGAACTTAGTTGCATAGCATATAAAGACTGACTGATAAAACTTTAGAAGAGACCATATTAGTTAATGAATTATTATGTGTTTCTAGAAAACTTTGTCTTTTGACTAATACTTATATTAAAAATATTATATCAGTATGATAATTACATAAAAGAGATGTGAATATTCTTTTACAAAGATATATTAATGTTTATATAAATAATTGGAGTGCATATACAAAGATATATATGAAAGGGTCTGTATATGTAGTTATATGTCATTGGAATGCATAGAGTTATCACTTTGATAAATGAGTTCTTTATTTATTCTGAAAACAAAATCAACAGTCAAATACATCTCTGACCATACTTTATAGTGAGAATTCTGCTATGAAGAAATTTAATCATTGACATGAAGTTATGGGTAAGTTTCAAAATAGTGATCAGCTTATCCTCTTTTCACATCTCAAAGATTATAGTTTGCTAAAATTCCATAGAAAAACTCACAACTCTTTTTCTGTATGAATAAGCAATATGAAAAGGAAAGTGATACATGTGTTGAAAATAACAATATTCAAGCTGGGCATGGTGGTGCACACCTTTAATCCCAGCACTTGGGCGGCTGAGGTAAGAGGATTGATCATTTTGAGTTCAAGGCCAGCAGGAACTACAGAATGAGTTTCATGTCAGCCTGGGCTAGAGTGTCACCCTACCTCAGAAAATCAAACTAATAATAATAACAACAACAGCAACAATATTCTGATAAAGTTTAAGTTCCTCCAAGAAATTAATGAATGGTGGGAATTGGTATTGGGAAGGGCTTAGGAACTTTGAGATCTTTGTCCAATAGTATGAGTGAATGCAGATGGGCAGAACAAACTAGTTCCAGAAAGATCTTACTTGAGCCACTCCCTCCAAACACACACCAAAGGCTAAAAAAAAAAAAAAAATCGTGGTGACTTTGCACCATGTTTTGAGAAGACTTATGTGACTTTAGTGTATTTATTGGTTCCAGATGATTAGCTATTTGTTTCTTGATGTGAGTTTTGTCATCTCTGAAAAATGTCCATGGACTCCTGAGAAAACCCCTACCCTCACTAAATCTGGGTTTTCAAGAAGCGGATATACCATTTCCCTCACCAAAACCTAATCTCTATTTCTTTAGAAGGTATTTTGAGGATAGAAGCTATGTTTAATGTATTTTCTAACATCCAGTCCAAGTATGGGTAGCATTGTGCATATTCTCATGAAGCATTTACTATTTTGACAAGTTAATATGTTTTTACAATCTCTCAAATATATTATGTGTTTTCTCTCCGTGGGTCACAGACATTCCCTGATTTAATGCAAAGCCCAATAGAAGCATGATGAAACAATCTATTCTTGATAAATCAGCAGAAAGTGAATGACATTCCACACAAGATTGAATGCCGCACGTTCACAATTTTGCTTCAGCTGACCATATAAGTAATGAGAAAAGCACCTCTAACGCTAATGAGCACTATTTTGCCCACTGATTCCTTTTGGTGGAAACTGGGATAGAATATGTAGGAAATAGGAGGTGTCAGGTAAGAGACACAGCGTGGTGTTCTGGATCAGTATCAGAGTGGGTGGATGGACTTTGCTTTACGTCCATCTATTGGGGCTTGATGCAAATATTTTCTTCTTGAGATTGGAACTGAGAATCAAGTGTTGGGCAAGTACTCCACAATGTAGCCATACCTCTGGTTCTCTAATTGTTTTCAAATGCCACTGCTATTATGAATGGTTAAAAAAAGAAAAGAAAGAACGAAAGAGGAAGTATCCCTTGCTGCTTAATGTGGCTGCTTCATATTCCTCTCATTTCACATTGGTTTCCTTATAGACAGAAATTATGGGGACTCCTCCCTTCCTATAGCAAACAGGTAAGTGAACACATTACTGTGGGGAAGAGTTTTTGTTTATTCTTGTAAAATTATTGATAGACTTAGAAGAAGATTGGCACAAAGATGATAAACATGACAAATAAACAAAGACTATGTAGAAATTAGAAAATCCTGCAAAGTTTCTGCTTCCATGTCTGGGTTTGAATGATTCCTGATATCTTATAGCCTTACCATTTTCTCCTGTCCACAAATGACCTCTGAACAATGAATGCCACAATATGGCAAAAAAAAAAAATGGAAAAGGAAAATAAACATACTTTGAGGATTTAAATAGTTTTAAGCTAAAGCAAAGCAAAACAAATCAACAACAAAAAAAAAAAGAAAAGAAAAAGAAATCTAACCAATTTCAGGATTCCCCAGGAACACTGACAAAGCTATGAAACTTTCGCCTCTCAGAGTACCTACCATTTGAGATCTAAAAATCAAGTCAGTGTCAAGGATGCAATTCTAGTCAGTCCACGCTGGCTTTTGGCCTACTGCGCAGCAGCTGATTGTGAGGAACCAGTGTCAGTAAGAGAGGTGCCATTCCTGTTTGTATTGTGTGGGCGTGTTAATCTACCACCCATGTCAAATTGCCTCAGCACTAAGTGTATTTGAAAGGTTCAGCTTGTGAGGTGGATGAGGATTTGGGGGGAGGGTAGAGAAAGCTTGGCTTTTTCTTATCTCATTCAAATTGGTTTGTCCATTTCTGCACCCATGTGTCTCCCTCGAATCAAGATGGGTGATCTCCTCCTGGGCACTTTCAGTATATTCAGCCCACCCTCCCTCCCCCCGTCCCCGACTCAGTTGAGGATTATATCTTACAATCTGTCCCCTAGCGCTTTATACACACCCATTTAAAATAACTCCAGTAACAGGATCTTTAATTGACTCAGGGGATGGTGGAGGGCTACCCAGTATGATTGTCGTTTTGGTTCAAAGGAGAAGAATGAGTTGATTCTGTGCCTTGTGTCTGAGTAACAATATGTGAAAAGATTCATTTAGTTCTTAATCCTGGTGGAGGATCTGAAAGGAGCTGGTCATTTAACAGCCACACAGTGTTCTTTGGAGCTGTTTTTCTTATTTATGTCTTGGTTGTTAAAGCTCTAAGTGTTCCCTTTATTGTTCGATGGAGAAAAACTGAGGGAAAGTAAGAAAGAAAGACAAATTGGTGTTAGTAACTCACAAAGCCAGGACTTTGCACTGAAAAAACATGAAATCTACCCAAGTCTTGTAGTTTGGAATATTATGTGAGTCATTAGAGAGGAAACATTCCTGTATGACTGTTTCTAGTGGAGAAATATAAAACAATGTAAGTGGGTAAAGGAAAATAACACTTTGAGCAAACTGATGCCTAAAAAGAGAGTGTTTGCATTTACCCAGCTGGATCTGATCCCATGGTATTGTTCTAGCTACGTAAAGTCAAGTAAGCTACAGATAAGTTATGATGTTGCCTTGGCCTAAGTATTGATGACAAAAATATTTCAGGTTAGAATTTCCATAATTAAAGCCTTTTTTATTTTTGTTTAGGTTTATTTTTATGGAGAACTTTATCATATAATCATATTCCAAATTGGTCATATTCCTATCAGGTTATACTCTTAAGGTCCCTCCCCTCCCGTCCCCATTGCTGGGAGCTTCCTCCTCAGTGGGGTTATTGATAATCACAAGGCCAGGAAGGCACCAGTCTTTGTGTGGGGTCAGGGGGACAATGCCTCAGTACACCTTCCCACCCTGTGGCTCTTATGTTTTTCCACCCACAGAACATAATTATTTTTTTCAGGAGACACAAATGAAGTTTTCCACTGAACACCTATGTTTCTTATATTTTATTTCTATTTATTTCTATTTTATTACAAAGTTAGGGAAGTGCGAGAAAAAGATGACACAGGCTATTTCCTGGAAGAGGCAAAATTGTGATCCTCATTTTATCTTCTCTCACAAATCTCGCCCTCAATGCTCGTCACATCTTCTGGAGGACTATGATGGCACAAGCTAAGTCAAAGCTCAAAGTTCATGGATTTTTCTTGCTCTGCTGGATCCTAATCCCACATATGTGCATAAGGGCACACGTCATTAAACCAGCGCAGCATGTGATTTGGCAGGGAGCATGACTAAGAACACATGTAAGAAATATCTAGACTATCTAAAGAACAAGGAAAAAGCAGGGAGAGAAGAGAGATAGAAAAAAGACAGAGAAAATGGGCATGCCAGGGCATCCAGCCACTGCAAATGGACTCCAGATGTACGCATCACCTTGTGCATCTGCTTCTGTGTGTGTACTTGGGAATCAAACTCATGTCATCAGGCTCTGCAGGCAAGTGCCTTAACCAGTAAGCCATCTTTCCAGCCCTCATCTTGTATATTTTTGAAGAAATCAATATACGTTTCTGAAAGAATTGACTTGGAAATAAATTGTCACTTGAAGAAATTCTGATTTATTATTGAAGTAACTTTTTTTTTTTTTTTTTTTTTTTTTTTTTTTTTTTTTTTTCTTTGAGGTAAGGTTTCACTCTAGCCCAGGCTGACCTGGAATTCACTATGTAGTCTCTGGGTGGCCTTGAACTCACTACGATCCTGCTTCCATTGTCTCCAGAGTGGTGGGATTAAAGGCGTGTGCCACCATGCCCTGCTTTGAAGTAACTTTTGAAGAGGACGTTTTAAAAAGGAGCCCATGCTGAACTGTGTATCTCACCTTAGGGTCTTCTGTTTTCCTGCACAAGTAAAGACAGAGCCGAGGAGAATTGAAGACCATGAACTACTTGCTATTTTAAATAAACAACTGGATGGTCACTTTAATTCTTTCACATGGTGAGATTAGGTGATTGAATTAGTGCTATAAAATGAAAGATAATTTTTAAAATGCCCAAGTAGCAAGAACTATTGTCACTGAATATAATACCGAGGGAAAGAGAATTCAAGTATAATCCCACTCATGTATCTTGGGATCATCTACGCTTGTATGCCAGAATCCATGGCCAACAAGACTAGAAGGTAGTATGCCTTATTATGGGGTGCCTAAAGCAGTCTCTTGACACTGAGCCATCTTTTTTGACAGTGTTGGATAGCTCATGCTATGGCTCTTCTCCAAGACCATTTTTTGAAATGAAAAGAATCATTATTCTCCTTTCCCTATTGCTGTGTAAAGGAGTTATCCATCTGTTTCTCTTCCAAGTATGACAAGATTATGATGAAATAAATAGGTTTTCAACAATTCTCTTTGAAATTGGTAAATGTCAAGAATTGAAATAGAAGAAAAATGAAGTCTCAAATTTCCTGTTTCACTATTGCTGCCTTACAGGTCTAATAAGATCCTTGGGTGGTCAGCAAGGATTTTGGCATTTTCCCCACAGGACATTCTGATATTTTTGTGGGTGTTATTGTAATGTTACTTTATTCAAGCTGAAAAGGGAGATGATTTCTGACATCTTAACTCTTTCAGCTTTTTTTTTTT
The DNA here is from genome assembly GCA_036365145.1 of Orientallactaga sibirica. Taxonomy (NCBI): domain Eukaryota; kingdom Metazoa; phylum Chordata; class Mammalia; order Rodentia; family Dipodidae; genus Orientallactaga; species Orientallactaga sibirica. Next base: position 15,848,293 of record JAEOAD010000006.1, read on the forward strand.
TTTTGAAGTGGAAACTTTGTATGGCTACATCTTATGTTGGTACTGACTTTCTGATATGTGGCTTACCTAAAAAAATATTTTTCTTGGGCTGGAGAGATGGCTTAGCAGTTAAGCACTTGCCTGTGAAGCCTAAGGACCCCAGTTCGAGGCTCAATTCCCCAGGACCCATGTAAGCCAGATGCACAAGGAGGCGCATGCATCTGGAGTTCATTTGTAGAGGCTGGAGGCCCTGGTATGTCCGTTCTTGTCTATCAATCTGTCTCTTTCTCACTTTGTCAGTCACTCTGAAATAAATAAATAAAAATTAAAAAATTTCTTATTCCTGTTTTGTTGAGCTTAATATTTCTTAAGAAAAACACCCTAATTGTATAGATCACTGACAAGGAGACTTGAATCATATTGCTCTTTCCTATTGAAGGTAGCCTCAACAGACCCTTACACATATACCCAAAGGACTTCTCTAAAGTAACGTCCTTGAGGTTTATATTTCCTGTCTGAATGTTTACAGAATTCCACTCAAACATGCCCTAGACACACTCTGTATGTGATCAAATTTCCAGCAACCCAAAACTTTATATGCACTTTGTAGCAGATAGCTTCAGGTTCGCTGAGATGAACTTCCAGACCAGGCACAGTTATGGAGGAAGAGATATTATTTATTGAAGCTTACAGATCCAGGGGAAGTTCCATAATGGCAGGAGAAGTAGCCTGCTCTCCACAGGACCAGGCAAGAGAGTGAAAAGGCCACCAGCCACACAGAGCAAAGCTACAGCCCAAAGCCACAGCACACTTCGGGAACTCCAACTGGGCACACTTTGCATATCTTTACAATGGAATCTCAAACCCACCACCACACCTTAAGATCCGCCCAGTGACACTGCCTCCAGCAAGGTGGCTGCAGATGCAAACTATAAACTAATAAAACACTGAATATGTTGGAGGCCATCTATTCAAACTACCACACATTTAAAATAACTTAAATCAAACTTCACAGTTTCTTCAAAAGCAAGGACCACTGGATTTGGTTCAGCAAATCCCACAACTAGTTCCTGAACATGATTTTCCACATTAGCAAAGGATAAAAGAGTTTCGTAAGTTCGTAAGCATTTCGTAAGCATTGCCTTAGATCTCTTTATAACATTTGCACACTTTTACAAGTACATGGCACATAATTGGTTTTTAATATATTCCCTGCTTTGTGGATTTTTATTCATTTATTTATTTATTTTAAACTTTTTAAAAGGATATTTTATTTATTTATTTGAGAGAGAGAAAGAGGAAGAGGCAGGGAGAAATAGCAAATGGGTGTGCCAGGGCCTCCAGCCACTGCAAACAAACTACAGACTCATGTGCCCCTTGTGCATCTGGCTTACATGGGTCCTGGGGAATCGAACCTGGGTCCTTAGACTTTACAGGCAAATGCCTTAACCACTAAGCCATTTCCCCAGCCCCTTTATTTTATTTTATTTTATTATTTTATTTTTGAGAGAAAGAGAGAGAGATGAAGAGAATTCCCTTCTTTTTCCTAACTACTCAATCCCCTTTCTACTATTATATCATTTTTTGAGTGTGATGTATTGAATTAAATTGGGGTTGTGTTCATGAACATGGGTGCAGGGTTATTTACTGGAGTGTGGGCAACTTACCAGTGGCTGAAGAACATGACTCCTCCTCTCTCAGCAACCAGAGTTGGCTACCTTAGTGTGTTTGGCTAACATGGGATCTGGAGAGTTGAACATGGGTCCTCAGGCTTGCCAGGCAAGAGCCTTAACCACTAAGCCATCTGTCCAGCCCTGGCTTGTGGGTTTAATATAATAATAATAATGACTACTATTATATAAATTATTATTATTTATTGCATGAATTATTATTATTTATGAAATAAATCATTGTGGTGGTTTGAATTAGGTGTCCACCACAAACTCATGCGTTTGAATGCTTAACTTCCAAAGCTAATGGCAATTTGCAAGGTGAAGCCTTGATGGAAGAGGTGAGTTGCTGGGGTGGACTTTGAGGTGTATTACCCTCTAGTTTGCCAGTGTGGATTTGGCTCGTTCTCCTGCTGTTGTCTAACTGATGTTGGCAAGGAGGTGATGTCCAATCTCTGGTCTACTATCTCTTTCCTGCCATCGTGAAGCATCCTCTTGGGACCATAAGCCAGAATAAAACAAGTTCTTCCCACAGACTGTTTTCTGATTGGGTGTTTTGTGCCCACATTGTGAAGGTGACCGCAACAATCGTGGAGACAATCTGATTGTGCAACTGATCAAGCAAGAATAGTTAGTGTGGTCATGCTGTGCTGGTGGCTCTGAGTGGGAGCTGGAGAACTTTTCCATGTTGATTTGATCATCACGTTAATTTTGCACATGATGCTGTTCCTTATGCTGGAAGACCAGAATCCCGGGAGTCCTTGGATCTCCTGGCCTGGTGTGCTGAGGAGTGAAGGGTTACTAAGGTAGGAACCATGCCTCTTGCAGATTGAGAATTATTACCAGTCATAGAAGCCACCCCAAATCTAGGTGAAAAGTTTGACTTGGAGTGCAAAAAAATCAATTCTTGCCACAAGCAGAATAGATTTTACTTTTTTGGTGAAATGTCACACATAAAGTTTCCGTTTAGTTTTTTCCTGAACAAATAAATGACCTTATTCTTTGAAAAGTTATCATGGATTGTGAACCTGGAGTGTAAGCTGTCCCTCAGATGGCTCATTAAAAGCTGATTTTTCCTTGCACATCAACGAATAACCCTCCATGTGGCTTCCTAACAGCCAGTGTCCATTTTGAATATCATAAACAAATTAACAAAAGAAATAAAAAAATAGAAGCCTAAAAAGAGTAATATTTCTTTTAGTCTTGTTTTTTTTTTTTTTTTTTTTTTTTTTTTTTTTTTTTTTTTTTTTTTTGGTTTTTAAGGAAGGATCTCACTTTAGCTCAGGCTGAACTGGAATTTACCAAATAGTCTCAGGGTGGCCTCATTGGCGATCCTCCTACCTCTGCCTCCCAAGTACTGGGATTAAAGGCATGTGCCACCATGCCCAGCTCAAGAGTAATACTTCTACCCACATTACATTAACTTTTATAAGCAGAAAATCATAAAACTGGGTTTGATATATCAAGTATTTAATCCTTGTGTCAATCCTGTAATATATGATTATTAACACTATTTTCAGTTATAAAATACTAAGTCAATTACCAAAGAATTCAAACTCATTATTTAGGGTCTCTAAGTGTAGTTTTTGTTTTATTTTAATGTGCTATAGACACTTTCTAATGGAAACATCCCAGAATCATTCTAACCACTACCACTGGCATTAGAGGTCCCCAGAGATTATCTATGCCTTAATCCCCAGAACCTGTGAGTACATAACTTTACATAACTGGTATGGACTAAGTTCACAAATGAAATTGAGGTTCTTAGTCAGATGAACAAAATAGAGAGATTTTTTTTTTCTGGATTATCTGGTTGTGCTCAGCGTAATCCCTTAAGTCCTTAAAAGTGAAAGAGAGATGTCACAACAGAAGATTTTTCAGAGGGGTGTCACTTGGTCTGACTATGAAGATATACGAAGTGGCCCATGAGCCAAGGAGTACGTACAGGTTTTAGGCACAAAAAAAAAAAAAAAAAAAAAAAAAAGTAGAACTGTATTGCTTTAAGCAATACATTGGTAGTGATTTATTTCAGTAGCCATAGATCACCAAACAGCAGCATGTACTGTGCCCTCCTACCACTTCTGTGGGCCTTGAACCATAGCCCACAGTTTTTCGCTTTTAGATATGGCCTCCTGCTAGCCTCAGGCACTGGGTCTGAAACTGTTAAAATACTGAATGCTCACCTAGTAATTCTAGAATCTTCTCTCCTTCCAGATTCCAATTCCGGCATCTGGTGTTTGGATCCTAACAGTAGAAGCTATGATCATAAACTATTCCAACATTCTAAAGAATCCATTTTTTGATGTGCTTAATGTTTCTTTATTATTTTTTTCCTGGAAAAGACAACCAAACTTTAAATATTTTTAAAATTTTTTAATTTATATATCAGAGATCACAGGGGTAGGGGGAAGAATGGACATGCCAGGGCCTCTAGCCACTGCAAATGAATTTCAGACACATGTGCCACCATGTACATCTGGCTTACATGGGACCTAGAGAATCAAACCTGGGTCCTTAGGCTTTGCAGGCATGTGCCTTAACCACTAAGCAAACTCTCCAGCCCAAGAATCAATTTTTTAAAAATTTGTTTACTTATTTATTTTGAGAGGCAGAGATAAAGGGAGAGAAAGAGAGAGAGAGAGCATGCCAGGGCCTCCAGCCACTGCAAATGAACTCCAGATACATGTGCCCCCTTGTGCATCTGGCTTATGTGGGTCCTGGAGAGACAAACCGGGATCCTTTGTCTTTGCAGGCCTTAACTGCTAAGCCAGCTGTCCAGCCCCAAGAATCGATTTTGAGTGAAGTAAAACAAAAGCTAAATCACAGGCTGTGAAAGCTTCATAGCTTTTAAGGTTAGAAAGGATTTCCTGTATTACTTGGCCTAATATTCTCATTCAAAATGTTCCTCCCTCAAATGAGGAAACGAAACTGAGGTTCAGAGAGAGGAAATGACTTGACAAAGGTCTCGTCGCTGGTTGCACACATACCAAATCGAGGACACGTTTTCCGAATCCTGAATACAGTGAACTTTCCTGATGCTTGTTCTTCCTGAGTTTGCTCTTGCACGTGAATAAAATGCCTCTTTCCCCAGAATTCAAAGGGAAGCTCAATTTCCTAAATGCTGAAACTCCAGCCCAGTACTCATTTCCCTAACCTTTTACCATTAACTTGATTTTCTTCCTGCCTACTTCCTCCTCCCCATCCTATGTAAATTCAGATTTACATCTGACCAGGAAAACTGTCAAAATAGATTCTTCAAGTGTTTAACCCAATTTTCAAGGACTGCAGACAATATCAATAAATAAATGAAAAGCAAAACTGTCATATATTATATTTATTATTGGCTCTAGATACTTAACCTTATGACAGAGCCCCAATCCATTTCCAGATAGTTAGCAAATTCATTTGAATTTTTTTGCTAAGGGGATTTTAAATTTTCCAACAATCCTGTTTTATCTAAGGCCCATAAATAGACCTGTCTCCTAGCCTTTAACTGTGCCCTCTGAGGGAAACTAAAGTGTGTAGATGCTTAAATAACTACACATAATGGTTTCTCTTCTTGAATGGCCATTACCTTTAAACAAGTTTATAATCCAACCAAATTGGGCATATAAGTAAGCACCTTTCGGTGGTGTATTCATTTTAACTCAGCCTACAGTGCTTAGCCCTGAAATGGCACCTAATTTGTTTGACCTCATTTGCTTCACTCCCAACTTGGATTTCTCTTTCTGAGTTTGTGGTAGTTCCAAGGCCTCACAGGAGTAGTTTGAGTCTTAATGCCTTTGCTGTTGCTGATTATTGTCCCTTACATATATTCATCTATCCATCTATTCATTTGTTAGAAGATGCATTTTATGAATCCATGAGAAACGGCAACAGGCATGGTAATGCTTGAACGCAGATGACATGGCACTTGCGAACGTGCATGGAATAAGTACAACTGCACATCGGCTTTGGATTATATCTTGATAAATCATAAATGGAAATTATCATGTCAGAATGTATTCCTATTCCTAATATATTGACCATCAAACCTTAGCGGATTAGCCTCCTGCTTTTGTATGACAGTAGGCTATAGCTACCGACCATAGCTTTGCATCTTGATGGTAACTTATTGCATCATAGTAGTGTAAAAACATTTAAGCCTGTCTTTTTAAAAATATACTTTATTTATTTGTAAGCAGAAAGATGAAAGAGAGGAGAGAGATAAATATGTGTGCACCAGGGCCTCTAGCCACCGCAAACCAACTCCAGATGCACGGGATCCATACACCGCTTTGTGCATCTGGGTTTATGTGGATACTGGGGAATTAAACCCTATTTGTTAGGCTGTGGAGGCAAGCACCTTAAGTGCTGAGCCATCTCTCCAGCCCCCTAAGCCTGTCTTCATGGAAGGGGCATGTTTAAAGATGAATGTGGTGGCTTATTTATAATGTAGAGCCTGTGAATGACAAACATACAATAGAATTAGTAAGACCAGGCTGTGACAAAATGCCTCCTGAGACAGCCATTGTTGACTGCTTCACTTCCCCGTGAGTGTGTGTCATCAACATTTATTATCTGTATAGACAGAGTCAATCAGACAGGGGCAGAAATTACCTGGACAATTTAGGGGTGTTTGTTTGTTTGTTTGTTTGTTTGTTTGTTTGTTTGTTTGTTTGTGGTAAAGTCTCACTCTAGCTCAGGCTGACCTGGAAATCACCATGTAGTCTCAGGGTGGCCTCAAACTCATGGTGATCCTCTTACCTCTGCCTCCCCAGTGCTGGGATTAAAGGCGTGTGCCACCACGCCCAGCTCTGGATATATCAGTTCTATAAGCTAAAAGTATTTAACTTATTTTCCCCCTTTCCATACATTTATTGTCTACTTAGAGTGTGTCACTTCAGTCATTCAAAAAGTGAATAAAAGTTTACAGGTTAGACATTCTATACCCCACATTGGGAAACTAAAACTTCTACCACATAAAGGATCTGAAACAGTGATGCTATGTAATAAGTACTTGGTACATGTTAATATTCTTTTCATAGTTCTTCGAACTTTGACAACATATGTTTATCTTAAAATTTTAGAATAGCTGAGGGTAGATGGAATTATGTACAAATAATTTAATTTCCACACATTCTTCCCCCAGTGGTACAATGAATAAAGAACTTGAGTTCTAGTAAGTACATGTTCTTTCTGTTTCTTATATACATTCAGGTCTTTACTAAACAACAGAAAAGAAAGGTGTGTATAGAAGTTCTCTCCACTTATCTTATTATTTAGGCCTACATCATGGACAATTAATATAGTGTTCCTGGCTTTTAATTTTTTCAACCATTTTTACTTTTTTTTTTTTTTTATTATTTATTTATTTATTTTTGGTTTTTTGAGGCAGGGTCTCATTGTGGTCCAGACTGACCTGGAATTCACTATGTAGTCTCAGGGTGTAGTTGAACTCACAGCAATCCACCTACCTCTGCCTCCCAAGTGTTGGGATTAAAGGTGTGCTCCACTATACCTGGCCATTTTTACTTTTTAAAATATTTATTTTGATTTATTTATTTGAGAGAGAGAGAGAGAGAGAACAGGCATGCCACAGTCTCCAGCCACTGCAAATGAACTCCATTGTGAATAAACTCCATGCACCATCTTGTGCATCTGGCTTACGTGGGTCATGGATAATTGGACCTGTGTCCTTTGACTTTGCAGGCAAGTGCCTTAACCACTAAGCCATCTTTATAGCCCACGAATTTCATCCACCCTTTAAACAACATAGTAGCATCATTTGGAAAATCAATCAAGGGGAAGGATGACAATGTAGGCTTATGTCATAACACTCCCAGCATATTATTAAGGAGACTCATCTCCTCTCCTTTCTGGGCCTCCAGTGAGGATGGATTTCCAGGTATCCTTTTCATGTATATGTTGAGTTCCACATGATGGAGTGTGGGTGCATGTGATGTATACTATTTCCCAAGAAAGCCCTAAAGTCCCCCAGGTATGACCCTCCATATTTTTCATCACTCAGCTGCCCAGGAATCAGGATGAGGCCGTGAATGAGCACAGGGAGACAGTGGGAATACAACCTGGAGTGAGCCTGAATCCCAGACACCCTCTTGGGAGGCTGTGAGGGCAGGAAAGTCTCTTTAGATTACTTGGAATATGGAGAGAGAAATCAACTTTCATAGAGTGGACTACTGACATTTAAAGGTGCATCTTTTTACAGTTTCCGCAGATCCTGCCCAAAATTTGGCTTAAAAGAACAAGGGGATAGGACAGGAGAGAAAGTTCAACAGTTAACGGCATTTGCTTGCCGTTCAGGGGTTCAATTCCCCAGTACCCATGTAAAGCCAAATGCACACAGTGGCTCATATATCTGGAGCTTGTTTTCAGTGATAAGAGGCCCTGGTGTGTAAATTCTCTCTTCCTCTCTCCTCCCTCCTCTCTCTCTCTCTTTGCCTATTTCTCTTTGTCTTTCTCTTAAATCAAGACAGAAACAAAATTTTTAAGTTTTTAAAAGTTGTCTCTTTAAAAACAATAGGACTCATTTCAAATAATGACACCTATTTTCAAGGTTCCTAGATGGACTGTCGACTGAAATATCATTTCTTAGTTTTCTTTATATTTACAATGAATAAAATAGTACCTAGAAAATAGCCATGACTCAAGAAACATTTGCTTTATAAGCTAATACCATTAATTTCTATAGATCGGGTCTCATTTGAAATAATGTTTATATTTATAAACTTAGCAGGCAGAGATTCTGGGTTTAGATCTTGGCTCAAGTACTTACTGATCCATTTAGGAATCACTTAACTCTAAAGGATACCACAGCAAAAACTTAGGCCCCTGTAAAACACCCATGGACAATAACCCCCCCCCCCCAAAAAAAAAGAAGTAAATCTGCCTGAGTGTGCCCACTCACGTGCACACGTAGGCAGGCACATGTGTTTTGCCTGATGTCCTTTCCTGAAGGCAGTTTACAGAACCTTCCTCTAGTGGCTGAACTTGAAACTGCATCTTGCTCGTGGCCTGCCAGCAGACAGTGTCTAGCTGACTCCGAGTGACCCAGGAAGACTGATAGTAGTTGGCGAGGTTAGCATAACAGCAAACATCACCCCACTAGAAATCTTGCTGAAACTCATAGCTCTAAGCCACGTGAATGCACACCTAGCGATATTTTTTTTCTCTAGCAATATTTTTGAGCAAAACTTTAAACAATTAGCATATCCCTGTTGTGTCCTTATCATTTTAAATTAACTTTTCTGATCAGCTTTTTTTTTCTTGATAAATACTTGAATACCTGGAGAGGATCCCCCCACCCCCACCCCAGCTCTAGAATTTGAATGCAAGCATCCCTCTCCACTCTTCAGGCTGGGAAAGCCACCTCACTTTCATCTTCACTAGCTAAAAAAGCTGATGAGATTATCAGCTATTCTTATTGGTAATTTATCTAGTAGAGAAAGCTGATTAAAAAACAAAGGATGGAGGAGGCTTCTTCTTACCCACATGCACATATCAATGCAACTGCCTCCCTGCCCTGCTCCACAGCTCCACAGACTGTGACTGCACAAGCCCCTGAACACATTAGCATTGAGCAGGACAAATGGCCTATTTTCAATCAGCTGGAGTCAGCTGCCTCACACTTGCGGCTCCCTCTCTGCCTCCTCATTGTTCCTCAAGCCTCCAGCAGCAGGAGGTAGGGGGACATGTGGAGCCACTCTCACCCTCTGCCCCAAATCCAGTCCTTTCCTTGCCATCACAGCACACACAGACACTTTCCAAGAACTTGGATGGGAATCCACAACCTTCTCTCTGATTGTTCATTAATCTGCTCATTCAAACATTCCTCTGCCTTTTGGCTAGCCTGGCCAACCACCGAGGAGAATAATATCCCAACAGCAATCCCTTCTTATGAGCAGTAAGTACAATTCAGGAAGGCAGGACCGTCTAATAAATCCTGAGTGTTGGATAGATCCGAGTTCCCTAAATAGCATATGCACCCCTACCTAGAGCTGAGAAGTGCTGTGATAGGAGTCTGCGTGTGTCTGTATGCACCCGAGGTGAATCTACCGCAAGCAGAGCTATGCTGTGTGTCAGATGCCAAAGAAGGGGAGGCAGTTTACAGCTCTTCCTTGTCTTGAAGAAATTGTCCTCCACACGCGCTTTGCCTTTAAGAAGCTGTCCTTCTAGGTAGGTGGGTAGACCACGAGCACATGAAGTGGAAGTAGATATGAATTCCAACTGAATGGAACAGCGTTGGAACAAAGTGAATCTTTCTAAGTTGGATGGCTTGTGAAAATCTTGATGAGGATGTTGAACCGTAAAGGGAAGTCAGTGTTTGCACAAGTAGATCCAAGGGAAGGAAAGAGGTTGGAAAAAAAAGCGAGTAAGTAAGAAAGCATATGGGGTTGTACATTGGAAGGGAACTACCCTCCTTACACTGGGGCAGAGAGTTTGCACAGGAGATGACTCAAGAAAGTGGAACAGAATGGGGACCGTCAAAAAGCCCTTCCTTTCTTCTTAACTGCTATTAGACAAAGTCATTTGTGGGCTACCTGCTATTTCCAAGATGTGAGAGGAATATATTTCTCAGGACCCTCATAGTAGTGTTTGTGGGTGACTGAGAAACTATTTTATTTTCATTTTTATTTATTTATTTATTTATTATTATTTTTTGGAGAGAGAGACAGAGAGAGGAGAGGAAGACAGAGAGAGATGGGCACACCAGCAGCCTCTCAGCTGCTGCGAACAAAATCCAGATGTGTGTGTGCCCCCTTGTGGTCAAGTGCAGCATTGCGCCCTTGCATCACTTTGCATCTGGCTAAACGTGGGACATGGAGATTGGAACCAGCGTTCTTAGGCTTAGAAGGCAGGCGCCTTAACCACTAAGCCATCTCTCCAGCCCTGAGAAACTATTTTAAAACACTTAGTAACTCGACTTAAACAAGAACGATATTATTTCAAGCCAAGCCTTCTCTGATTAATGAAGCAGCTTCTCACCTAAGCTGCTCCCTGGGAGCTCACCAGGCCATTTAGGAACCAGCATGACATCTGTGTTGAGCCCAGGCGACCATTTAGCACACCGAAGGAGAGGAGCAGCTTTCAGAATGATCCCCCACTGTCCTGACAGGGACTCCTCCAGTTCTCATGAGGTGTCCCTTGAGTCCCAGGGAAGGGTGACCTCAACAGTTCCCATCAAGGAAGCATATCATGTGAGCTACTGAATAGAACATGAGTCTTAATACAGCCACATAGCATGTCATGGAATTAAGACTGTGCGTAGAGACACATTGCTAGAAACCTCAGGTTGACATTCCAAATTTTGTGACAACACATCATGCACAGTCACCACGCCACTTCCAAATGTAGACCTCGGTTTGGACTCTTCGCTATGCTGCAGCATATGAAATCAGCCTTATTAGTGAAAGAAACAGAGGCGTGGGTATTATTTATTGAGATAGGTGTCTATGCATATTATTTATGTTGTGCTCTGCATTGAAAGTGTGGCAGAAGCTCCTCGGAACATTGAACTATGAACAAAGAGACCGTTTCCATTTGTCTTGAGTTTTTTTTTTTCAAAGTAATACATCTTAAAATACATTTGTGGGTCCTTTCTTCAACATTAGCATCACTGTTTAAACAGGTACCCAAGTGTCCTGTGTTTTAAATGAGTGCAGGTACGCAGAGTAATTGCTTCCTATTTTTTGTTTGTTTGTAGGTCCACGATGTGCAAGTTTCAGAAGAAATTCTCTAGAAGGACAATGGAAAGAAGGAATCCACTCTGTGCACAGACTGCAGATAACATTTCATATATAGGGCACCAGGCAATTATAAGATGGTGATCTCAATTCCCCTACTCAGTGCTGCAGGAATGGCAGACACAAGCCCTTCCCACCGACTTCCAAAGTGGAAGTACCTCTCTCGCTTTCCTTTTCTTGCAGCTTGTGAGCTCCAGGGCACATTCCCAGGTCCTCAAGGGATTCAGTAAGCTGACGAGGAGAATCTGCAATCCAGCATACACTGATTTTTAATACATCTTGGTCCAGCTTTCTGGGGAGAAGGATGGAGAGAATTCTATTATTCAAACTTCAAAATGATAAGATTGCCTCAAGTGTTTCTCTTCTCACATTTGAAATAACTAATGGAACCACAGGGTCCCAGAAATTCACAAATAGAATAGACATCTAGGAAACTTCTTTATTTTATTTTCTTACTTTCTCCAACCACTACACAATAGAGAAAAAAATAACAGTGCACGCAAAATGTTTTTGCCGTTTGTTTGTTTGTTTGTTTGTTTGTTTGTTTGTTTTGTTCAAGCAGAGTGAAGGCCTCCTTTGAGCACAAAGACCAGTACATCTCAGTAATTTCGAATGGCTGGGCTTGTGTTAACACAGTGTCCTTTGATGCTGTCCAGTCTCTGAGCTCTGCTCTTCTAAACAGCAATGGTCTCAACTGGCTGAATACTTGAGCACTGGAAACTGGGCTGGGATAGACTGAAGGTAATTTCATCTGTGGGTGATCTTATATGGGGTTTTGAAGGTCATTATGAGTTTCCCAGAAGTCCCACACAGAATCAACCTGCTGTGAGGTGTTTTGAAATCACATGACTTTCCTGGGCATTGCTACTGAAAACCCAGTTGCAAACCGTTAGAGTGCTGATTTGCAATCTGTAAAAAGAAAAAATAGAAGAGATGGTGTGGGGGGGTAATATCCAGGGGTATTGCCCACCACCATTTCCACAATGACGGACTGCTGCTCTCACATATGCCAAGGTGAATACGAAGAATCCCACTGAGGATGGCCCTCAGGGGAATGGGGGCAGGGAGAAAGGAATGCTGACAATAGATGATGTGTCCATACAAAGTTTCTACTTAAAAATAAATAAATGAAAGAGAGGCACCCCAAAACAGCACAGAAAAATGCAGTCTCTCTCTCTCTCTCTCCATATATATAAAGAAGGTAGGTATTATTTTAAGAAAATTTCTGATTTCTACATACATGCGAACACGCACATCTATGTGTGGGTGTGTATGTGTTTGTATGTGAACATAACAAACAGTTCTGTAAGAATGCATTCACTATTGGCACTGCCACTCAAAAATTCTTGAAGATTCTGCTCTTTGGTAAATAAAATGTTCCCAAGGACCGAAGGTGTAAAGCAGGCCCCCTAAAGTCAATGGCATGTTTCTGTTAGGCTTCCGAGTATAATGTGTACTCTTCTCACATTTCTTCAACAAATGATATGCAGTGCCCTCTAAGTGTAATGGCTGCACTCTTTAATTACATGCGTTGCATCTGATCCACGCCAAAGTCAAGTAGTCTTCATTGTACTAAGATTCTGCAAGTAGGAACAAAGTACCCTGGATTTAATAATGCTGGCTTTTGAAAGCTCCGTGTTCCTTGTGATTAAAGTGCTTGCACCAAGCTACACTATGACCTAAGACTATTCTAAGAATAGCATTTTCACCCAAGCCAGCTCACCTCAGTGCGTGTCAGCTTTGGCCTGGAACTACAGGCTAGGGCTGAGTGTGTATACTCTCATGTGACCAGCCATGCTTGGAGAAGTAGCCAGGAGGGCGAGCCCACCTCAGACATTAATTTGCATGTGGGACTCAAAAAATCATCTGAGAATGATCACAATCTCAAGCAAGGAACCAAGCTTTAGTCATCTGAGTGTAAATTTAATGTCCGTCAGCCTTACTTTTTTGGCTAAAATACAACCTAAACACTCTTAAATTATATGAAACTAGAGAATTATGGGAGAAACAGGGGAAATAATTAGAGTCATGGAGACTGCAAAGTTGCAATGTTTTGGACCCTTTCAGGAGGACGTGGTACGGATAGTGTAGAAGGTATTTGCTCCCACTGTCCCCATTGTGCTCCCATGGCTCTGACACCAGGAGCGGTCCCAAGCTTCAGAGCATTGCAACACTGGAATCTGTGATATCTCCGGATGACATTGCTGTCCTAAGGACAAGATGGCATCAGAAATGTCAGTGCACCTGGAAAGATGAGGCGAGGATGGCTTTCGTGAACATTCGAGAGATTATGTGCAAGACCACTGAAAAATCCTGCCTTTATTTTACAGTCTGGGAGGCTGGAATCATCTGCTGTTCTACATGCAGTGATGAAAGAAATAGCCAGGGAAATAGCCAGGAAAAATATTGGCTACACATGTTTTATATGTAGGTACTTTTCTTAACATAGATTTCTCAAAAAAAAAAATAGGCTGTATAGCTTCTAAACTACAAAAACTGATTTTTTGTTTTTTTTTTCATAGCTATAAAGGGCTGGACATGTTCCATGGCTCATGAGCACACACTTCTTGGTTTCTAGGAAGCTCTTTCTGGCTGGGCTCTTGCAAGGAACAAAAGAACGTGGAAGGACTCTCTAGGGTTTCTTTAGCAAAGCGCTAATCCTCACTGGAGTCTCCTTTCCCATTCTAGAACCATCTCCCCAAAGTCCCTGACTGACATGGTGTGAATGTAAAATGCCCTCCACAGGTTTATGTTTTGAATGTTTTTTTTTTTTTTTTTTTTTTCTTAGTAGCTGGTGGCGCTGTTGGGAGGCTGTGGAACCTTTTGGAGGCAGGGCCTGACTAAATGAAAGAGATCGTTGGGGAGGGTGCTTTGGAGATGACATCCAGCCCCCCAAGTCCTGTCATGCTTTCCCTCTGTTTCTGGGTCCACCATGATGTGAAGAGCTTTTCCCCACATCATACTCCTGCCTCTGTGAGACTCTGCTCAAGCACAAGGGATAAGCAACCATGGCCTGAACTTCTGGAAACCATGACCCAAATTAACTTTTCCTTCCTCAAGTTGTCCCTATGTGACATTATGGTGGTAGCAACACATAACCCACATCCTGATGCCATCACCTTGAGGATTAGAATATTGGCATATGAATTTTCAGTGGTCAGAAACAATCAGACCACAGCAGTATTGTACTGTATTGTACTATATTATATTGTATTGTATTGTATTGTATTGTATTGTATTGTATTGTATTGTATTGTATTGCATTGCATTGCATTGCATTGCATTGCATTGCATTGCATTGCATTTAAATACAATAATCAAATGTTGCTTTCAAACGTTGTTTGGAGAATACAACCTCCCATATTTTAGCCACTTGTTTTTCTAAGTTACTAATGGTGACTACACAGCATGTACAAGGAGATGCTCTACATAATTGGAAGCTGGATATACACACAGATCAGGAAATCTAGGTCACAAAGGAGAAAATGCTTCAGCCTTCCCGGACAAGCACTGAGGTAAATACATTGCTTCGGGCAAACTCTGATAAGATGTTACCAAGGAAAGAAATATGAATTGATCATTTCCACATTCATTAGTTTGAAGCTGACTCCAAAGGTACAGAAAGGTGTCAGAGTATTTGAAAATTAAAATGATCAAATATTGGGTTTTGAAACACTGGCTGCAAGGAATTTTAGTAATGTAAAGTTATCAAATTGTGTTATCTAGTTTGCTTGCTGAAGTACCTTCTGCCTACCTACAAATGCGATGACATCTTGATATTTGATAATGCATTTTCCATCACTTTCCTACTCGTTTTACATTTGTATTATTTCTCAATTTCAAGTGAAAGCTAAGTGACTGTTAGGGGCGTGAAAAGCTACAACTGAGTTTTTCCCTTTTTTGTAGTTTGCGAATTTGTATGCTGAAATTATCAAATGCTCTGGCACTCAGAAAATGCTTTGTTTACTGCTGAGTGTAGCCTCTGGCCATACACTGCTTTTGGACACATTCTTGTCATGGAGACCAACAGCTACCAAATAGGTATATGCATCAAAATAAATAAGGTTCTCAGTTTTTAATTTTTTTATTGACTTTCAAGAAGAAAGAGAAACAGAGAAAGGGTGTGTCAGGGCCCCCTGCCACTGCAAATGAACTCTAGATGCACACGCCACCCTGTGCATCTGGCTCTATGTGGATACTGGGGAGTCCAACCCAGGTCTTCAGGCTTTGCAAGCAAATGCCTAAACCACTGAGCCATTGCTCCAATCCTGGGCTTTTGGGGGTTTCTTTTAGGCTGGAGACGGAATGGAAGCTCAAGAAAAAGAGATGAATTTCTCTTTAAGTCTGTATATAATACTAATGCATGCCCCAAAAAGGCATTCATTCACACAAGCACCTTAAAAATCAAATCCGCTCCAGTTCAACATCTTTATTGAGCATCTAACAGACAATGTATTATGCTGATTGTCGAATGGACAAAGCTATGTCAATGTAGTTTTAAGTTCCTGGTGTATCTAAGCTCAGCAGAGACAGAGAAAAACATACTAGCCATCATTCTAAGACAAAACACGAGAAGTGATGCCAAAAATTACAAGGAGTGTGTGTGTGTTTGTGTGTGTGTGTGTGTGTGTGTGTGTGTGTGTGTGTGTGTGTGTGTAGCTCTTACCTTACTAAGGAAATCAAGAAAGACAAAATGTGAAGAATAAAATAAAATAGGGCAAGAAGTGTACTCTTTCTGGGAGAATGGCATCAGCAGTGTCATGTGTAAAGAAATGATGAGGGATGGTAAGGCCTTTGATTATGCAGAAGAGGTAGGAAGCAGGATACACAGTTGATCTATTTGACAGTCATCAGGAGCTTTCCTATCCTCGCTCAAAGAGTTTATACTTAGTTGGACAGCTTAAAGTATGCCTTACAATATTCGTGGGGGGGGTCATTTTTGGGAATGAACAAAATGAGTCATAGACAGTACATCAGTGTCCATGAGAAGGTCTAAACTAGAACAGTGGCAGGGAAAAACAGGAAAGGGCATGAGCTAAGTAAAGGGAGGTAGACTCTTAAGCAAGCAGAAATTCAAAGAGAAAAATCAGCATTCCGCAGCAGCTTGTTTCGATGTGATTGGAGCATGATGCAACTAATACTGAAAACAAACATTCGGAAGAGAGACCAATGGAAGTAGTAAGTCCAGTGTGGACATGGAGAGTTGGAAACTATTGTTATGTATTTAAATAGATGCATTCATTGATCAGTGGCAAAGGTTTAAAAGAGAGATGAAGGCCCAATAACATCATTCCCACCCGAGTCATTTCTTAATAAGGGTAAGAAGTTTTGCAGAGTTTCAGCTCCAAACTGAGACTCAGCCTCAAATTATTTTTACAGCAGGTATGCTGTGGCTGCCCTTGGGAGCAAGCTTTTGGTAATAAAGTCCTGGGTATTTGTTTAATAACCATTTTCTTCTGTTCTGGTTATTCAAATGTCCTGGACTTTGTCCACTTTTTTCTAGGACAGGGTTCTCAGAATCTCTTACATCCTCGATTCTCAGACATCCTCATCATTTCATATAATCACCCTCTGTCTATCTACCTGTTGAGAACCTTAGTAATGCATATCTCATTAGACAAAACATACACAGACACATCACCAGAAAAAATATATTCAGATTCCTATTGCTCACAGTATCTATTGGCAGATTTTTTTTTCACCACGCCACAGTCTGATGACACAATCCACGTTGCTCATAGTTCAAAAGCAGTCACAGACGGTGAGTATGTGCATTGCCCGATGTCCGTTTAATCTTTGGGCAAAAAATAAGCCATCTACTTTGCTACTTTGCTCAACTTGCTCTCAATTCTTGGCACGTGACATTTCAACATGCTTGTAGTAAGTTCTGAAACTCTGTAAAATATTTTGTGGTATATCAGAAAAATATATATAAATAACTTTGCCATACTCAATAGTTTATAACTATGGGTTGTGAAACTGTGGGGAAGAATTAAGCAAGAAGCAATTAAGATCATATGCAAGGCAAAAGAATTCACCTTATTTGTGTTTTCTCTTAATTAAGTCATAAGAAGTCCATAGACCTAAATCATACCTGGGAATCTCGGGAGAGTGAATCCTCAAGTCATTAAACCATTTATAAAATATTGTGAAATGTTTATGTGTCAAACACTCTACATATGATCCCTTTATACCTTTACATTTTACCCTTTACATTTAGTGACCTTGGTATATAAATTTATAAGATAGGGCTGGAGATATGGCTCAGCAGTTAAGGTGCTTGCCTGCAAAGAGTAATGACTTGGGTTCGAATACCCAGCGCCCACATAAAGTCAGATGCACAGTGGGACAGGCATCTGGAATTTGTTTGCAGTGGCAAGAGGCCCTGGAATGTCCCTGTCCATTCTTCTCTGTCTCTCTCTATCTGTTTTTTTTTAAATTATTAATTTGTTTTAAAACAAGTGTCTGTTAGATATATACTTTGACCATTTATTACAAATTAAAGCAAATTTGCATACTAATGAGATGGATACCCTTGTTTATTTCCACAGAAAGTATTGAATCTTACCTGTACATTTGATGCTGCAAGATGTAAATCATCTTCGAAGAATTTTAGGGATGATGAATATTTTCATTTTATAATTGTCAATGCTGAAACTGCTCTTTACATAATTACACAATGCAAATGGCAGAAGGATATTTAGGGCCACTTCAGAAACTTGGAAATTCTGTTCTAATACCGGGCAAAAATTCCTTGAATGATTTTTATGCAATTCAAGGCAACAACTTAACAATTTTTAAATCAAACCTTGTGATCTGTGGAGATAGTTCAGCAGTTAAAGATGCTTGCTTACAAAGCCTGCAAGCCTAGGTTTGATTCCCCAGTACCATTTAAAACCAGATGGGAAACATGGCACATGATTCTAGAATTTGTTTGCAGTGGCAAGAGGCCCTCCCATGCCCATGCACTCTTTCATTCTCTTTGTTTCTCTATCTTACAAATAAACAAATAAAAATATTCAGAATAATAAAAATTACGTCAAGCATACAATACAATACAATACAAGTATACATTGATTTGATACTTACATGCTAAGTGACAAAGGAGGTAAAACATGAAAAGTCTTTGTTTTCTGTAATTAAATCATGTTTCTTTAAGAACATAAAACCAGGGCTGGAGACATGTCTCAGTGGTCAAGGCACTTGCCTGCAAAGTCTAATGACCTGGGTTTGATTCCCCAGAACCCACGTAAAGCCAGATGCACAAAGAGGTGCATACATCTGGATTTCATTTGCAGTGACTAGAGGTCAGGTGTCTATTCTCTCTCTTTCACTTGCAAATAAATAAATACAGACTTTTTTAAAGAGCATAAAACTGGAAGCAATGCAGTTCATACCATACAATTGTCTTAAACCTGAGCAAATATGTTCCAGGCAGCACAGTCTTCGGTGTTGTGTGGCCTAATGACATCCACAGTGCAGAATGTAAACTGTGTTTGCGCAGAGCCAAGGTTGTAGTGAAATCATATGAAACCACATGGAAAGCGCAGCCAGCAGAACCTCAGATTCGTTGTGACTTCCATCTTGCATTATTCTTTTAGTCATTGTGAATTCAGAAACTTTGTACTGTTGCCAAAGTTTTTGCTGCCACTGCATTCAACTCTGAGACCCCTTCTGAGGTCAACTCACAGTTTAAGATGGGCTCTGGAAGCGTTGGAGATATACAAATATCAACTTCGCAGCATAGACATTTCTCTAATTGGGCTGGGGAGTTGGCTCAGTGGAGAAAGTGTATAAGCTTGAGTTTCTGAGTTTGGGTGGCTAGAGCCCATGTCAAAGCTGAATGTTCTGGAAGGCACCTATCTTTCTAGCACACCTTCCACCACACCTACAGTGAGAAAAGAGGCAGCGATAAAAGAATTTCCAAGCAGCTCGCAGGCCTGTTAGCCTTGGGAACACAGCTATAAACAACCACAAGAGCCCTGTTTCAAACAAGCTGGCAGGTGAGCTGGAGAGATGGCTCATTGTTTAAGGTGCTTGCCTGCAAAGCCTAAGGACCTGAGTTTGATTCCTATATGCCTCTCTGTCAAATAATAACAATATACTATTAAAAAATAAGGTGAGAGCCAGGCGTGGTGGAGCACGCCTTTAATCCCAGCACTCGGGAGGCAGAGGTAGGAGGATTGCCATGAGTTCAAGGCCACCCTGAGACTACAGAGTGAATTCCAGATCAGCCTGGGCTAGAGTGAAACGCTACCTCAAAAAACCAAAAAATAAAAAATAAAAAAAAATAAGGTGAGGGCTGGAGAGATGGCTTAGCGGTTAAGGCACCCACCTGAGAAGCCTAAGAACGTCCATTTGATTCTCCAGGTCCCACATTTAGCCAGACACAAAAAGGTGACACAAGGGTGCAATGCTGCACTTGCCCACAAGGGGGAGCACTCACCTGGTGTTCGTTCACAGCGAAAGAGAGACCGCCGGCACACCCATTCTCTCTCTCTCTCTCTCTCTCTCTCTCTCTCTCTCTCTCGCTCTCTCTCTCTCTATCAAATAAAAAAAAATAATAAGGTGAAAGGTGATGACTGACAGTCTGCCCTCTATACATGCACCATGGCAATTGTGTACCCATACTCATACATATGAACACACACACACACACACACACACACACACACACACACAGCATACACATATACACCCCAAAAGTTTTTCAAGTTATGAGTATCTACTATGATAGAGCTTATTAATAGAAGTATTCATACAGACAATGCAAGCTATGGTGGTATACATAGTAGAACAGTATTGTGAGCAGTAGCATTTACAGTCAACAGAAGTTAGGATCGGAGACATTATGTCACTGCTTGAGTCTCACTATATAGTCCAGGCAGCCTTGAATTCACAATCCTTTTGCTGTAGCCTCCCAAGGGCTGTGCTTCAATACACGTGTCACCACTTGTGTCAATTTCCTAAGTCGTCTATTTGAGGAGGCATTATGCGTTTGTGCCCTCATTCTACCTCTTTCCAGAACTGGCTTCTTATATCCAAACTGGCTGGCTGGAATCTGTACCATGGTCTTTCAGACCTGCACAATGGGAATATTTCGTCTCTTCCTACTTGAATTTGAAGTTAGAAGCATTTTGTTCTGGAAATGCTGACGCCTGCACTTTTCATGAGCTTTATTGCTTTGGTGTTTTTGCCATCTTTGTGAAATCACTTACCTGTTGACAGAGACCAGAAGCCTTGAACTTTGTACTCAAGATTAAACTTATGGTCTAGTTTTTTTTAAACACTCATTTCTACATTCCTGAACAAACAGATGAGTATTGAATTGCCAGTATCTGGAGTGTTTTCTGACTTCCTTGGGGAAAACAGGTAGTCTTAGAAATATATTTCACTTCATATGTAGTTGTTTCAATCACTTATTTTAATTTTTAAGCCTATATTATCAGAAAAATATATGGCAATTTCTAATTCGTACTTGATTCATCTTAAGTGTCATCGAGTGACACTTTAGGGTTACAGATGTGGAAGAAATCACGTTGAGTTAGGCATAAATAAAAACATTCCACCCATTCTATGGATGATAGAGTTAACTCCCTCCCCTGCTATAAACCCCTGGAATCTGAGAAGCAGCCCCTCTTTTTGTCTATTTGACAATGCTCAAGCTACCATGCAGGCCAAAATACAATCCAGCTAGTTTTTTTTTCCATCCATTGAATGGGGTGCATTTACTTTGGCACCTAGAGAAAGTTAAAAGAGTGGTAGAAAGTTCCAGAAACTTTCAACAGACAATTTGAAGCCCACTTGAGTCACAACAACCCCAAAGAAATGCAGACAATGAGAAGACAATGTCCATTCTCTCTAGATTATACTTTTCTCTCGTCTCTTCATGTCAAAGTTACTATCCTCTCTCTTGAACCAAAAACACTGAGTATTCTTTGGGTCTTAGCCTCGTTCTAAGGGAATGAGTTAATGAGCGTCAGGAAACACTTCCATGTGGAAACAGAGAAGAGTTAAGTAATTTAAAACATGGCCCACATTATTTCAGAGCCCTCAGCACTCACATTTTCTTGCCATGTGGCACATGAGAAAACTATGTAAAAGTGAAAGAAATTTATAAAATTCCATCCCTATATTTGTTTAATCAAATGCTAAATTAATACCTAATGACTACACACAGAGAAACATTTAGAATAGTTTTCACTTCTCAGTCTCAGTCTTTATTTGTTGTAATAAAGGACAGAATTATACAGAATCAGGTGGTGATCTGACCCCAATCTTCAAGAAGAAAAACAGGTAGGAAGAAATTTTTATTTTGCTTTGTTTCTTGTTTCAGTTCCTGAAACTCCTGTAATTATGTGCAATTACCTATTATGCTGGGAATTGGTTCTCAAAGATATGGAACCTACTTTGTGTACTTTAAAAAAATTGTACGAAATATGCAATTTAAAAAGGGAACAGTTTGAGTGTGGAGAAAAAAAAATGAGGCTACAGCTGTAGGATTTTGTTATGCTTTTAGTACCAAATCAAAAAACCCATTAAATTATTTATCCTACAGGCAGGCATTGTACTGCAAATGTTGAATACAATCGCAGATTATAGGCAAAGAAATGTGTGCTTTTTAATTGCCTCTGATTTAAGCAACTGCTAATTTCATTAGCCTTTTTTTTTTGTTATTTTTCAAAAAAAAATAAGTATTCTTTTTAGTCCTGGGACACAAATGATTTTAATATTTTTTCTTTCTTTAAAGGGGCAGACTGTTGAGCTTCAAGGCACACAGGAGCAAACGTCTGCATACACATGCAATGAAACTGCACACTCACGTATGCCACATTCTCCTGTACACACAAGCTGCAATATGCCCCCGTAGAATTTTCAGTGCCCCTCTTCTTTGCTCCTCATACATGCATATAGGTCGACTGACTGTTTCCCTTCCATCGTTTCTCCTGATGCAGTGTCACAAATGAAGAGATCCTCAGGAATCCCGCATAAAAAGCACATTATTGTTCCCAGGTGAAGAACATATATAGATTTATCAAAGGTTGACTATAGCCCAGGAATGGGAGGGAAACTCTCTCAAGTCATAGTTTCAGGTTCATTAAAAAAAAATCTTGCTTTGCCATGCTCTGTAATTAAAACTCTTTTCTTTTAAGATTTATTGATGCCGTAGTGAACACATTTTCAAAATGTTTCTATAGAGCATCTATTGGAAATCTCTAACTCTGCCTCAGGCAGGATACTGTGACTGCTGTACTTTTGGGGGGTTTTTCCTCCACGTGATAAATGAGCTTAACTTCAATGATAAGTTATAGCAACTCTTGGAAGGGAGACCCCTGTTACTGTTCATATATGTTACTCTCTATCATTGTAATTCAAATACGTCTGCACTGAAAATAAATTATCCAAATCTGCTCGCATCCTCCCTTGTCAATATTCAGAGCATGCCTGTGAGGACTTTAATTAGGATATTACATAATTATGTGAAACTATCCTATTTTGTTTGGTGTGGAAGGAGAATATTGAGGGGGTCATAAACAATCTAGCCTTGCCTCATATACATGCAAAGCAACATCTAGAAAAATGATAGTAGTATTTACTAGTTTATTCCATTAGTATTATTAACATGTTACCAGACTCTGAAGCTCTTTAAAATTAGATTATTTTAAAATTTGACTTAAATGCTACATGGTCTCATGAAGCCATAGGTGACTTTAAAGAAACATTGATATTTTATATTTAATGGTATATAGTTCATTCCAGAACTCCTTTTATCTATACAAATTTCACACGCTAGCCCTCTCCCTTCAAATAGGTTTCATAAAACAATACAAAAATTAGATATTTTTAAACGAAAAAATTATCCATTGTGCCATAATGCTCCTTAGCTGAGTGTATTTGTTTCTCTGGCCAATGAATGTTTACTTCACTTCCTGGATTTTTAGCAGAGCAATATATAGATGGATGGGCGTGTGTGTGTGTGTGTGTGTGTGTGTGTGTGTGTGTGTGCACAGATTGGAGCTGGCCCTTGATCCTTTGAAAGGGTTAAAGTGAAAAGGGGGCTTGTTGAAACTGGGGGGTCAGCAGGGTGGGGGTCTGAGGGAAGGAAAACGGAAAAAGAAAAGGTTAGTGTTTTCTGTCCATTAAAGGGGGTATTCTGTCCTGAAACCGAATTGGTCATGCATTCCAGAAGCGTTTCCTGGTAGAGCAAAGCCTAACGGAGCACCTGCCCCGCTATTGTACTAGGGCTGGTCTGCTCTGCTCTGGCCCTTTCCTTGAGAAGGGGAAGAATCTGTCACTTATTACAGACAGATTGCTCATGGGCCCAGAATGGCTTGTGCCCCATCATGGACAGAGGAGAAAACCCTGTGACAATGTGATGCAGCGCCCAAGTTGTCATGTACACAGAGCTTTGTTTGCTTTAAGCACTTAAAAAAAGTCATGCTGTGGAACTTTGGTGACATCATATTGAAGTGTACCATCACATGAACCCAACATACGAACAGATCAGTATTACAAACTAAAGAAATAAAAGCAGTATATGTATGCTGGCCATACAGGGTTCCATGAGCATAGAATAACAGGGGTGTCAGGGTCAACACGCTGCAGGTGGAATCTATTAGCTCTGTCTCAACATAGGTAAATAACTGGACTTGATCTGCAGATCACGGAAAGAATTCCCCAGTATAACAGCTGTGTTTTTCTGTACCACATAGAGTACCTCTGTGATCTGTGCCCTGGACAACCTCAGCATTGAGGAAGGACACCTTATCCAGAAATGATGTCTTTGCCTTCTGACTACATGACGCAACTGGTTAATTTCCTAAAGACATGTTGCTTAAGAAGCGCACACATTGTGAACAGTGATTCAAAGGCATGCTTTAAAGGATAAGTTGATTTTCACTAGTCATTTTGTGTTCTTCGTTTGAGAATTGCTTAATGAACAGAAGATTTAAAAATTATATTTTTCTTCTGAATTCTTTTTTTTTTTTTTTTTTTTTTTTTGCTGGGTGTACATCCAAAGGAACTTGCTGTGATAAAATCCAGTTGTGGACGATTCATGTTGCCCTGTGGCTGTCTGTTCAGATTAATGAAAGGTGGTCTTTGTAACCAAATCTTCCAACCCTAGGGTCACCCTCTCTGGTCCTCTAGAACTACTCTGTGGATCATTAGACAGAAAGACAGCCCTTATATATGTTGGTCTTTGGAATCTTTGCTGATGTCTCCTGATAGATGTTAATTATATGATAGTAGAAATGTAGACGGTAGATCTAGTCAGCTAGATAATCAATTAAAATTCAACGTGAAAGCTTTCTAAATCTTTTTTTTTTTTTTTGTAAGTCATGAGATTTGGTTGAGAAAAACAGATGGCAAAGTTTTACAAAGATCACCCCTACCCCCTTGTGGCACAGTGAAACTTGTTAAATAGGAAGTTCACCCTTAGAATTGCTGAGACTTTGGAACTCGGAAACACCTGAACTAAACCTTGAAGTAAGGCTGCTCCTTTAAAAATCACAACATGTGAAACTCTCAAGGATTGTTCATTCTAGGAAGTAGAAGAGATAGCTGAGGTACTTTTCTTTTGTACTGATGTAGATTTTATGTTACTTCATAACATGTATGTGGCCTATTTAATCTTCTGGCGATGTGGCTGAAAGTAAACATCTTACTAGTTACATATTTATTCTTAAATTTTTATATTATCTTAATGAAAATAAACAAAAGTTTCATAGTTTACAAAACACTCTTAAAACTATTTACTATTTGCTGCCTCCAGCTATGCCAGGGGATAAATGGGGCTAACTTCATTTTGAAGATGATGAAAACTGGAGCTTTGCCTATGTGCACACTGAGCTCCACAGAACCATCAAGGTGCAAGAAGGAAGTCTGTACCTGGGCCAGGATGTCCTTCACTAAGGTAGGGATGTGTGGTATACCACCCTGTGTCACATAGCTTTAAAAAAATGTGCCTAGTGCAAGGCCACCCTGAGACTACATAGGTCAGCCTGGGCTAGAGCGAGACCCTACCTCGAAAAAAAAAAAAAAAAAAAAAAAAAGTGCCTTCAGGGCTGGAGAGATGGTTTAGCAGCTAAGGCACTTGCCTGAGGACCCTAAGGACACATGTTTGACTCTTCAGATCCCATGTAAGCCAGACACACAAAGGGGAGGCCAGCGCAAAGTCACACATGCCCACTAGGTGGCACAAACATCTGGAGTTTTATTGCAATTGCTGAGGCCCTGGCCAGCCAATTCTCTCTCTCTCTCTTTCTCTGTCTCTGTCTCTCTCACTCTCTAAAATTTTTGAAAAAAAATGTGCCTTAATAGCCTAACCCACACAATTTAGCATGTTAATCTCTCACATGGTTCTCTATGTTGTCCTCATCGCCCAAGTTTCTGACTAAATCTTGGTTCATCTTTGAAAATTCCAACAAAATGTTATCCCTTCCAGGAAGCCTTTTCTAACTTCCCCAAGAAGCCATTCATTTCCCCCTGTTTTCTCTCATCTTTGTTCATTCATCTATGTGACAAGTGAACGTGTTGTAAAAGTGCTATCACTTTACCCACTTATAACTCCTTTCAAACTTAGAATCCTGCCTGGCCCGTCCACATGCCAACATTTATTATGCACCTGGAAGTGCTAGCTAACAAGCAAAGTTCGAGGTTACACACTTCCCAACCAAAACTTTCCCATTCCACAAAGGAAGAATTGAGGCACAGCAAGGGAAGATGGCATTTCAAAGTAAGATCAAAACCTAGCAGGGCAAAGATCAAGCCGTACAGCTCCATGTCTAGGATCTGGAGCTTGTGATGGAATCGCCTGGGTGTGAGAGGCCTTGAATAGCTTCTTCCCTCCAGTCTTGATTCCTGAAGCACACATAGAGCCTCTCTTGGGTAGGGTCTACTCCATCCATGCTGCCTTCTTCAGATACCCATGGTCCTGGCATCTCCAACATCCTGGTTTCATCATCACAGCCTCCTACTGCCTCCTTTCATGGACTCAAATCCTGCCACACATTTCTGGCCTCAGAGGCTATCGCAGAGAGCTTCGCCTTGCTGGCAGAAAACATCAGACCAACAGTGGCTTAGGGAAAAAAAAAAAAAAAAAAAAAAAAATATATATATATATGGGCTTGCAGACTTGAGAGGAAGCTCCATGATGGCAGCGGGAAATGATGGCATGAGCAGATAGATGATGGACGTCACCTCCTGGCCAACATCAGATGGCCAACAGCAACAAGAGAGTATGCAAACACTGGCAAGAGGAATCAGGCTATAACACCCATAAGCCCACCCTTAATAATACACTGCCTCCAGGAGGGTTTAATTCCCAAATTGCCATCAGCTGGGGACATGGCATTCAGAACTCCTTGGGTTTGTGGAGGACACCTGAATCCAACTTCTGCAGTGGCTCTCGGGAACTGTGGTATGAGACTCATGACCATTTTGATCTTGTGTTCTTCAAAGCGACTAAACAAGTATCACAAAATGATACTGCCAGGTTCTGCTGCCACCTCAGAAATGTGGCATGCCGCTTTTCAACCTCAGGTGGTATTGTCTCTGTCTGCCTGCACGCTTGTGTCTTCAGCAGGAAACCCCTTTCAGTGTGGCACTGCCAGTTTAGGCTCGTCCCTTGCAAGGGGATTTGGATTCTCACATAGGAGACCGTTTAGTGAGTGAGATCTTACCATTAGAGAACCTTTCCTATTGTCCAGTGAAGATGGTAAGGCTTCTGTTTTGCATGGCATTTTGTATGTACATGGTCTACATACGTGTATGTGTGTGCGCACGCACTTGTGTGTGGTTTCACGTACATGTGCAGGGAATGTGCGTGTGGAAGCCAGAAGTAGGTGTTAGGTGTCTTCCTCCAACGTCCTCCACGTTTTATTCTTTGGTGAGAAAATTCTCTGATTCAAAGCCAAGTGTGGTGGCACACGCCTTTAATCCCAGCACTTGGGAGGCAGAGGTAGGAGGATCACTGTGAGTTCCAGGCCACCCTGAGACTACACAGTGAATTCCAGGTCAGCCTGAACTAGAGCAAAACCCTACCTCGAAACCCCCCCCAAAAAAATTATTTCTCAGATTCAGTTATAATAGCTAGCCAATTATCCCTAGGGAGTTCCTGCCTCTACCTCCCCAGTGCTGAGGTCACAGCATGCAGTACACAGTACACCGTTTTATGTGGAGTCTGAAGTGCTTTACCCACTCCAGTATCTCCACTGCAAGAGTTTCCCTTCAAATCACAGAAATCTCTTCCACAATGATACCTTCTTTGTCCTCTCTCCTTTTCTTGTCTGCAAAATTAATGCTGCTGCCAGAAGTGATAGACAATTTTAGGAAAATCTCGGTGTGAGGGACGAGATACCTCCCAGAGAGTTGTTAGAGAGGTCCCTGATTAACCCCCCACCCCCCAAAATACAAAGTGTCGCCAGTGCTCTTGATTGACGACTGGGCAAGACCCAATTATTGAAGTCACCATTTGCTTTGGTCACAGGACATTGCAAAGTCCAGCTGGAATTGAACTGGAAGTCTCATCCCTGATGTCTAGCTGTCATAGTCCTACAAAGTGCTACTCGGGCTGGTTGGTGGGAAAGTTATCTACAGCCTTCCCCATCAGTGGATGCTGCGAGATAGCCAACGTATCAGCCAGGCAGGATGAGCCCACTGCTGCCCAGAGTGGCTTGACTGTTATGTAGGTAACCAAGTGCTCTCTGACTGGATTTGAACTGAACTGAAAACCTACTCAAAAGTTTATGACTGGGGAGATCATGGATCCTATGTGGGGAGCTGGCACAGTTCCATATATATATATGAAAGAGTGAGAGAGAAAAAGAATTGGTTGGCACACCAGGGCCTCCAGCCACTGTAAACGAACTCCAGATGTGTGCACCACCTAGCACACATGTATGACTTCATGCTTGCGTCACCTTGTGAGTCTGGCTTATGTGGGATCTGGAGGGTCCTTAGTCCATGGGCCCTTAGGCTTCTTACAGGCAGGCTCCTTAACTGCTAAGCCATTGCTCCAGCTCTAGTTTTGTGTTTGTTTGTTTGTTGACTCAATGGAAATATTGTCTTCCAATCAAATTGCTCTATGTGTATATGTTCATAGATTAGTGACACTCTCACCTTTGGATAGCAAAAAAATATCAGAGGATAAGTGAATATGGAGTCCTCAGTGCAAAATGAGACATCTCTGTCACACCCATCAAGGCTCAGAAGACAATACAGAAGAGGGAGGGGGAAGAATACAAGAGCCAGACGATGAGGAGGAGAGCTGTGGAATGCTGTCCTTCCAGGCAGGACTTGGCAGTTGCAATTTTGACCTCACAATGACGGAGAGAACTGAGCCCATCCACATTCCATCATGGATGATGGAGGAGATCAGGCCTCCATCCTGCCCTCAGGAGTTATTGGCAGTTCAGGGTGGCTGGGGAAATAGGATAATATATATATATATATATATATTATATATATATATATATATATATATATATACATGGGTAGAGACATGGGTAAGATGTGTGCTATGATGGATAATTCTTCATCTGTGCCCAGGCAAGTACCCATAATTAAATTCAGTAGGACAAGCACAGACAGAGAATTGCAAAGTCCAGCTGGAATTGAACTGGAAGTCTCATCCCTGATGTCTAGCTGTCATAGTCCTACAAAGTGCTACTCGGGCTGGTTGGTGGGAAAGTCATCTACAGCCTTCCCCATCAGTGGATGCTGCGAGATAGCCAACGTATCAGCCAGGCAGGATGAGCCCACTGCTGCCCAGAGTGGCTTGACTGTTATGTAGGTAACCAAGTGCTCTCTGACTGGATTTGAACTGAACTGAAAACCTACTCAAAAGATTATGACTGGGGAGATCATGGATCCTAAGTGGGGAGCTGGCACAGTTCCATATATATATATATATATATGAGAGAGAGAGAGAAAGAGAATTGGTTGGCACACCAGGGCCTCCAGCCACTGTAAACGAACTCCAGATGTGTGCACCACCTAGCACACATGTATGACTTCATGCTTGCGTCACCTTGTGAGTCTGGCTTATGTGGGATCTGGAGGGTCCTTAGTCCATGGGCCCTTAGGCTTCTTACAGGCAGGCTCCTTAACTGCTAAGCCATTGCTCCAGCTCTAGTTTTGTGTTTGTTTGTTTGTTTGTTGACTCAATGGAAATATTGTCTTCCAATCAAATTGCTCTATGTGTATATGTTCATAGATTAGTGACACTCTCACCTTTGGATAGCAAAAAATTATCAGAGGATAAGTGAATATGGAGTCCTCAGTGCAAAATGAGACATCTCTGTCACACCCATCAAGGCTCAGAGGACAATACAGAAGAGGGAGGGGGAAGAATATAAGAGCCAGACGATGAGGAGGAGAGCTGTGGAATGCTGTCCTTCCAGGCAGGACTTGGCAGTTGCAATTTTGACCTCACAATGACGGAGAGAACTGAGCCCATCCACATTCCATCATGGATGATGGAGGAGATCAGGCCTCCATCTTGCCCTCAGGAGTTATTGGCAGTTCAGGGTGGCTGGGGAAATAGGATATATATATATATATTACAGTGGTAGAGACATGGGTAAGATGTGTGTGCTATGATGGATAATTCTTCATCTGTGCCCAGGCAAGTACCCATAATTAAATTCAGTAGGACAAGCACAGACAGAGAGAGAGAAAGCAAGAGAGAGACAGAGAGAGAAAGAGACAGAGGAGAGACCCTCAAAGTAGAAGAGGGAATAGTTGGGAGAAGAAAGTGTTTAGCAAAGGGGGATAGGGCCGAGCGTGGTGGCACACAGCCTTTAATCCCAGCACTCGGGAGTCAGAGGTAGGAGGATCACCGTGAGTTCAAGGCCACCCTTAGACTACATGGTTATTACAGGTCAGCCTAAGCTAGTGAGACCCTACCTCAGGAAAAAAAAAAAAAAAAAAAAAAAGGAAGGGGGATAGGAAGGAGGATCTTGTAAAGGTAATAGGAGGAAACTATGATCTAAACCCATGATATAGGAGAAGCTGCGTGATAAATGCTGGTGCCTCACTGGCTTGTCTCCTTTCTACCCAGTCTAAGACCCCACCCAATGGAAAGGTGCTGCTCATGGTTAGGATGGGTCTTCCCAATTCCATTAACCAAATCTAAGAAATTCCTCAGAGACAAGACCAGGGATTTATCTCTTAGGTAATTCTATGTCCAATAAAATTGGCCACAGAGATTAACTACTAGGTAAGTGTAGCATTATCGAAGCTAGAGGACAAAAATGAAACATGGAAAACCACAGGAGCATTTACTTAAAGTTTACAGAAACCACCATTAGACAAGTTTCATAAACAAGAAGCAATATGAATTCAAAGGTAGGGAGTGATATGAATAGCAGTAATACATCCTCAGTCTTTATACTCTACCGGTCGTAGTTCTGAGGGACTACCTTATGAGTTTAACCCCTACAACAAACCTGGGGCTGAGGAGAGGGCTCAGCAGATAAGAGCACTTGCTGTGGAGCACGAGGGCCTGAGAGGACCTAAGTTCAAGTCTTTGCACCCACATTAAAAATCTTGGCATGACCATATATGACTGTAATCCCAGCTTCATTGGGGCGGGGGTGGGGTAGAGTGACAGAAGAATTTCTGGAGCTCAGTGTAACTACAGTTTCAGCGAGAACAGAGACAGAAAAGTACACCCAGTGCTGTCCATGGCCTTTGCAGGCATATGCTTTGGGCACTTGCATCCACCCTCACACACATGCATATACTATACACACACCACACCACACATATCACACACATGCACACACACACATTCACACACATGGAGGTAGGTACTGTTATTAATTAATTTTATAATTGAGAGAAATACGTTCACCAGAAAGGCATGTAACATCATAAAAACTAAGAACTAGGGCTGGAGAGACGGCTTAGTGGTTAAAGTGCCTGCCTGCGAAGCCTAAGAACACCTGTTCAAACCTCCAGGTCCCATGTTTAGCCAGACACAAAAGTGACACAAGCATGCAATGCCGCACTTGCCCACAAGGGGCACACGTATCTGGAGTTCATTCCCAGCAGCTGAGAGGCTGCTGTCGCGCCCATTCTCTCTCTCTCTGCCTCTTCCACTCTGTCTCTGTCTCTCTCAAATAATAAATTAATAATAATAAACTAAGAACTAGAGGTCTTTAGGTTTGAACCTCAGCCCACTGTCATTAGAAAGAACATACTTAACCCCTACAAATTCTTTGCCATGGGGTGGGGGGGACGACAGATGAGCAAAGAAAGTGATGGAACCATTTACAGGCTGATAAATTGAAGTCACCTAAAAGGAAGTAAAAATGTGGACATTGAAAACAACGCTTGCCTCCTAATGCATCAGCTAGAGGGAGGTACATAGCAGAAGAGATGGTGTCCATGTTCACATGCTGAGGGGAATGGAGTCCCAATAGGGAGAGTAGCTGAAAGAGAAGAGAAAATGTGGATGGAGCCAGGTGCCAGAGCCAGCAGGAGGAGCCAAGACCTAAGGCAAAGGAACTCTTCCTAGATGATGCCTTCCCTCCTTCATCTCCCCCTTTTGTATGCTCACAACCTTTAGAATCTTAATCACCCCCATTAGCAGGTAATTATAAGCTGTAGTTCTCCTGTTTATACTTCCATACATATTATCATCTTGTTACCCCCAAGTAAACTGAGCTCCTTGAGGTGAGAAATTACATTTTATAGCTCCTTGGTCCCTTGCAAATGCCTACCACAATTCAGGAAATTAAAAAAGTAAATCATTGTGATTGGATCATTGATAATTGTGAGCTTGTAATCTGTTCAATTATATGATTCTATATGTGAGAGATAGCTAAAGTAGAGAGTAATATTTTTCCCAAAATATTTGCGTGTTAATAGATGACATATTTTTAAGAAGCATTCTAAATAAAAGAGCATAAGTGTTGGAAACATTAGAATTATCCATCTTTTTGCATGTCTATGTGTGTGGTGTGAGTGCATGTATGTATGCATGTTGGTAGGTGAATGAGCACGTGTGGGTGT
Source organism: Orientallactaga sibirica (assembly GCA_036365145.1). NCBI lineage: Eukaryota > Metazoa > Chordata > Mammalia > Rodentia > Dipodidae > Orientallactaga > Orientallactaga sibirica. The sequence continues at coordinate 15,880,706 of JAEOAD010000006.1, forward strand.
GGGTGCATGTGCATGTCTGTATGTATGTTTGTAGGTGTATGGGCACAGCTGTGTGGGTACATTTATGTGCACATATATGTGGAGTGAAGTCAATGTGTGGGTATACAGGCTCACATGGGTGGGTGTGGGTTCATGGGTACACACATGCATGTGGAGTCAGGAAGTCAAGGCAGGTCACCTTTGTCAGTTGTTGTCCACCTGTATGACTGAGCCATGGTGGCTCACTGCCAGAGCTCACTGATTTAGCGTGCCTTGAGGAACTGCCTGTCCTTTCTTCCTGAACCCTGGGATCACGCACTGCTATGCGGGGCATACGTGTGAATGCCGGCGATCCAAATTCAGGTCCTCACGATGGATAGCAAGCGCTTTAACACTGAGCCAGTAACAGTTCCTAACTGTTTGGAATTAACGTCTTTATTTCTTCTAATAAATGTTGCCATTAGCTATAAAAGTATACAGTAGAGCCTGCTTAAGAAATAAAACCATAACATTCTTGGCTACCCTCCCACAACTGAGCCATGTGGGGGGAACTGTCTTTTAGGGAAGGAGGCGGGCGCTTCTCTCAGTTCATAGAATCTGTGGAGACTGGGTCTAAACTAGCAGTCACTCCACTCTGCATTCCACCAGCTAAATGAGCTGCCCTCAAACATATAGTCCATCCTTGAAGATCATTGTGGAGTTTGAGGTCAAGATAAACTGCTTCAGAAGATTTCCTCCAAATACTTAACACCCTGGTTCCTCTCCCTTCACTAACTTTTACCACAATTGCCTCTGGAGGAGATCTAATAACCAGGTCTCTAAGGTCTCTTTGGGAATGCTGGGGAGAGTGATCTCCAAGGATGTTTTTATTTCTTCTTCTTCTTCTTTTCTATTTTTCTTTACCTTTTTCTTCCTTGAAGTTTTCACAACTCGCTGCACTGCAGGGTGTTAATTGATGCCTTGGACCTGCTTAGCAGTTGCTCAGCTCACAGGAACTGGTCCCTGACCAGATCTGTTCCCATTGCCAGAGGGGCCTGGAGCAGTGTTGGAAGAAACTGCCTGCTTAACTTCCTGCAAGCCCCTCTGTGGGATCTCTCCGACCCACTGGATGAGGTCAGGGAGGGGTCACAGGCTCAAAGTAAGGACAGAAGATTCTAAGAACTAACACGTTGTTATTAACGAACGCCTGGAATCTTTCAAGGAAACCCTGCCGCTTTCCCAGAGATCTACTGTCATGGTTGAGAAGGACCTCAGGAGGCCCATTAGCATGTCCAGAGACACCTGATAATGACTTAAGCCGAGACACACCCGGACTGTGTCTGGAATGTTCCAAGGACGTTGCTGCTTCCTTTCCAAAAGTGCCCTGTGGGCTCCTCACTATTCTGCATCTCCCAGTGTGCGATTGTGCTTAATCGACTGCTCTTGCTCACTGCCGGTCTGTCCGAAGCTCAGCTGAGCTGGAGAAAGCTCTGGGCCGCCAGGTGTTGGGAGTAGCTGGTGCAACAGAAAGACAAAACGAAAGTAACTGAAGCCTTTAATCACCTACCGCAGCAGTGTGCAAGCCAGAGGCTAAACCAGAGAGTCGCTGCTTTCGGTTCTATTGTCCTCTCCCGAAATAGCGCCATGGAAAGGTCAGGAGACTCAATACAGTTTCAGGGCGTGTCTCCTCTTCCCTCCTCACCCCTCCCGCCCTGCAAAGAAGTCCCAAAACAAAGGATCTTGCAGGTAGATGGGCCTGAGTCAGGGTGGAGATGGAGAACAGCGAAGGCTCCAGATTGTAGGAACTAGGAAAGGGAAACCGTGGCCCCTGATACCCATAAAGATGTCTTAATAAAGATACCTGAAGGTCCTTGGCTCAAAGCCCCCAAACAAGACCATTTAGGGCATCTGACCTGGGATACAGATAGGACGTAAGACCAAGGCTAGTCTGGAGGAGCTTTGTCTTAACCACAGCTATTATCCAGAAAGCTGGGGTGAGGGAAAAAACTGCGCCTCAGGAAGCTGGCTAGGTGAAGGTTTTATCACACAGTTGGACCTGAAAAATCCAACTCCCCAACTACCACACATGCCATTAGGGAACCCCTTTCCTAAGCGCGTGGTCCTAGTGAAGTTCACAAGCTGTCCTATCTCTTGCTTCCCTCTGATCTCATCCCGGCTATTGTCCAAGGCCAGATCCATCATCAAACTTCATATTCCATTCGCCTCCTTCATCCTGGACAGAAGGGCAAGCATGGAATCTCAGCCAATGAAAGTCCTCACCCAGATTTCTCTTAATTAGGACAAGACCCAGTTCCCAGGGATCATGAGGTGTTGCCAGAGCCCTCCTTCCTGCTGGTGCAGGGAGACAGCCTGACCAACCAAGCCATCACAGTGAAAAGACAATCAGTAGACACCAAGGGACAGAGCTGTCCTGGACTTTCCATAAAATCCTCTTGATTTTTGTTAAAAGAGTGTTTCTTAAAAATGAATTTTTTTCTATTTTAGTAGTCCTTTCTCCTAGCAACTCCCTCTTCACATTTCCATGACAAACCTCCTTCCTGCCCATCACCATGTGTAGTACTCTCCCACCTCACTCCAAACCTCTTATCCTCGTGCAGATATTCTAAGACTGCAAGTCTAACTGCCAACCAGGGCAGGCCAAGGCACTTGCTCATCTTCTAAGTTTCAGCCTCAGAAGAGAGAAACGTGGGCTCCACTACATTTTTGGACTATGGAAATGATTTTGAGTAGCATGTGGGTAGTAGAAGCTGTGCAGTGTGCTTAAAGTCCCGAGAGAGAGAAAGAGATAGAGAGAGAGCAGACTGGTTGACAGGGAAAAGATGTCTTCTTTAGGTGGGGAGACATTCCTCCCCATCTAAATAGTTAATTATTTGTTTTGCATGTGTGTAACGGTATGCACGCACGTGTGTTTGTTTCTGTGTGAATGCATGTGTGTGAGTGTCTGTAAAGACTAGAAGTTAACACCAGGTGTCTTCCTCAATTATCCATATTATTATTATTATTTTAGAGAGAGAAGGACAGAGATAGAGAACATGGACGAACTCTAGATGCATGCGCCCCTTTGTGTGCAAGTGCAGAATTGCATGCTTACCTCACTTTTGCGTCTGGCTAAATGTGGGACCTGGAGAATCAAACTGGCGTTCTTGGGCTTGGCAGGCACTTAACCGCTAAGCCATCTCTCCAGCCCCTTCATCTTATTTTTTTTTAAATATTTTATTATTTATTTATTTATTTGAGAGAGAGAGATACAGAAATAGGCAGGTAGAGAGAGAGAGAGAGAGAGAGAGAGAGGGAGAGAGAATGGGTGCGCCAGGGCCTCCAGCCACTGCAAATGAACTCCAGATGCATGCACCCCCTTGTGCATCTGGCTTCCGTGGGTCCTGGAGAATCGAGCCTCGAACCGGGGTCCTTAGACTTCATAGGCAAGCGTTTAACCGCTAAGCCATCTCTCCAGCCCCCTTCATCTTATTTTTGAGGCAGGTTCTCTCATTGGACCAGCTGGTTCACTGAATCAGCCAGTCTAGCATCCTAGAAAACCCCAGGGAGTCCTCCTGTCTCCACCTCCCCAGTGCTGGGATTATAGGCATGTGCCACCACACTGAGCTTTTAGTGGGTTTGAGCGATCCAAATTCAGGTCTTCATGCTTGTGTGGAAAGCACTTTAACAACTGAGTTTCTCCCAGCACCCAATTATTTTATTAGATTCTCATAATAGCATCATGAAATAAGTTTGAAAATGGACCCAAAAGGGAATCATCATATACACTTATGTTTAGTCGTATAATAAAGTCTATAGCAATCCAATAATTCAGTGACAAATTGATGTGAATCTTAATTAATTCATAGGATAAGTACATATTTATATAACTTAAAGTATAAAGTTGTGAAGCTTATGAGAAAAATCATGATTTTACAATTTTTGGGTTCCCTTTGGATAAAACATTACCTGCAAAATCATTTTATACTTAATGAATTTTGATGGATTATTCAGGTAAAATAACTCAACAATTTTAAAAGCCATTGAACATTTCTTGAATAATTTCCAAGCTAACTTTTAAGTGATTTTTCCCCCATCTCTCTGGGGAAAGTCTGTTAAATTAAAGACTAACTCTATTAGTCCAGTAAAGTGTGGCAAACTGTAAAGAAAATGAAAAAAAAAAATTCTTATTTGTATGACTACAAAATGTGATATTCACTATGAGATAATGGGCTAGAGATTTTCATAAGTAAGCAGTTGCATGGCACTTACTAATGAGGGTAGTCCCAGTGCACACACGGGCATTGGTGTACAAGAGGACATTGATTCAACCAAAAAGCCCACTGTGGCGCTTTGAATGACATGTTCTCACGTGTTGTGAATAATTGGTCCACAGCTGATGGCAATTTGGGAAAATTGTAGAGACTTTGGGAGGTGGAGCCTTGCTGGAGATGGTGTGCCACTGGGGGCAGATCTTGAGATGGTTTTAGTCCAGACCACTGCTAGCTTACTCAGACTGCTTCTTTCCTGCCACTGTGTGATAATGTGAGGCAGCTTCCTGCTCCTGCCATGCTTTCCCCACCGTCATGAAACTCCCTCTCAAAACTGTAAGCTGAAGGTTGGGCATGGTGACACATGCCTTTAATCCTAGCCCTTGGGAGGCAGAGGTAGGAAGATCTCCATGAGTTCAAGGCCACCCTGAGACTGCTTAACAAATTCCAGGTCAGCCTGGGCTAGAGTGAAACCGTACCTCAAAAGAAAAAAAAAAATACCTTTAAGTTGAAATAAACCCTTCCCTCCCAGCAGCCGCTTTTGATTGCATGTATTTTTCCAACAATGAGAAATCAGCTATCTCACCCACGAAGTCTACTTCTTGCAGGAACAGTTATGATCACAACTAGATTATTCGACCCATCTCTTTCTCTTGCTTTCTGACCTGGCTGTTCTATTTCCCACGTGGTTGGAAATATGATACTGACTGCATGTTACAGTCACGTGCTTGATAATATGTTCTGAAAACTATAGTTATAAACAAGGACTTTACAAACTGTGCCTAAAATGTGCAGTTTCAGAAATACTGATGTTTATTTCATATACAGTTTATTCATATAAATTTAATGGGCTGTTCATGCAATTTAACTCAAGTCCCCCCCACTTAAAAAAAAAAAAAACACAGGTTACTATTCTAGAGCACAGGTAGAAAAAGTGGAAAAGACCAGTTGGTGAATGTAGTAACAGGTGACTTCCACGAGCCCACTTCTAATACCTTATCCTGTTTTATTTTCATAATGCTGACTTTACAACTGAAGAAACTGAGGAAGAGGAACGAGTAGTATTGTGCAAAACCACTGGGTTAGTACAAGGTGATGCTTGGCTGCAGACTGGGAAATCAGACTCCAAGGATAGCATTCTTCATTACTGGACCATATGGCTTCTGTTTAAGACTTCCTGACTGCTGCCTAAGCACCATGATTACCCATGCATGCATACTTAAACATAAATCACCTTGTAGTCTTTCTTGGAAACGTTTTACGAAGCAGAACCCTTCCGTGAAGTTCAGTGGCAAGATCTTGGTAACTTACGACATGATTCTAAATATCATTTTGTCACTCACTGCCTCAACATTTTGCTCTGTAATATAGCCATTGGGGAAGAAACATCCCTCTAGAGAAAGAAGAAGAAGGAGGAGGAGGAGGAGGAGGAGAGGAGGAGGAAGAAAAAGATGGAATGACTCAAGCTGGCTGACTTCATATGCTTTGCCCTGGGAACAAGCCAGGTGCTTTGGGGAAGCTGAGTGGTTCTTTGGTTAATTAGAGATATTTGGGGCACTATGGTTCCTATTCCCTAAATGGTTAACTACGAGGCCAAAAGGCCAATACTTGCTTACTTCAGGTAACATATAGATCCTCTTTCTGTCTTCTAGCTTCCTGTACTTTGCATGGAGAGACAGCAGTGCCTCAACAAGACATCTCATTCTTATTAATTTTCTTTGGTGGAAGGAGGAATATAACTCCTGAGAAGTTAATACAGTCTAACAGGATATGACGCCCCTTACGATGATTTGGTAGTTTTACACTCCCTCTAACTTACAGCACTTAATATTGCAGTACATTTTATAGTCACAGCCTCCTTCGCAGAACATGTAAGGAAAACACGGCATGTGCACAGAACTGTGATAGTTCATGTGAGATACTAAGATGACTGATTCATGGAGATGTTTCTGAGAGGAAAAGATTAATCATCTGTTCTGTTGCAAAAGCTATCAGCCATTCAGTACACATTTTAACTTGTTTTTAATGCTGGAGAGGAACGATTCTGTTACTGAAATGTTAGGTTTGGTGGGGGGGTACTTCACAAGTATTTGATTATCACTTCAATATTATGAAATGGATATTATTTTTCACTGTTATTGCTTATGATTTCCAAATAAGGAGATTAAAATTAAGGGAATTCAGGCAGCAGTACTTCCAAATTTAGCAGGCTAGGAAAAGATGAGCCAACAGGCCCTGCAAGCCCATCTTCTTTAACTAGCCTCATGTCTTCTTTTCATTCCAGGCAGGCTCTGCAATCCCATCTTCTTTAACTAGCCTCATGTCTTCTTTTCATTCCAGCATTTCTGAGGGTGGGGGGTCTCAGGAAGAATGGCTGGGGAGCGATATTAAGAAAGCAATGATCTTGAACCATAATCCATAAAACCTTGATTCTCAGAGAGCACTTCGAAGATTAGGATCTCAGTGGATAGACTTTCCTTCAAGCTCAGGGTCTGTTTTGCACACGACAGCAAGCTCAGGGACAGGCACTAGACGCTCGCTGCTGAGCTATACCTCTAGCTCCTGCCATAACCATGTTTAATACTCTGAATGAAGAGTGCACCGTGAACCCGGCATGGTAGTGCAAGTCTACAATCCAAGGACTTGGGAGGTAAAGGCAGGAGGACATAGAATTCAAGGTCAGCCTGGGTTGTCTGATGCCCTGATCCCAAAAAAAAATGGCAAAAAAGGCAAAAAGAAAGAAAGAAAGAGAGAAAGAAAGAAAGAAAGAAAGAAAGAAAGAAATTAAGAAAGAAAGAAAAGAAAGAAAGAGAAAGAAAGAAAGAAAGAGAAAGAAAGAAAGAAAAGAAAAAAAAAAGAAAAAGAAAGAAAGAAAGAAAGAAAGAAAGAAAGAAAGAAAGAAAGAAAGAAAGAAAGAGGAGAGGAGTCCATTGTATCTTAACCATCTTCCCAGTGCCTGCAAGATAGGTAGGTCATCATGTTACTGAGACATGAAAAGCAATGGGATGATAAAGTTGTGGTTCAATTTAGGAAAATAACTGGATGTTGAGATTTATGAGGGATTTGAAGGTTTATTCATGAGCATAGAGACTCCAAAGTATGCCATCCTAAGCATGCAAATGGATCCTTAGCAATTCTATGGCCCTAAAATGAAACGGCATTCCCCACAATTGAGAGACTCTTAAGAAATATCTAGTTGTGTCCAACACTGCACAATAATCTGTCAGGTTTGTCTTTGACAATTCTATGTACAATGAGGAAAGCTATACATCACAAAGAATACCAGTATTAAAGCAGATTGAGAACCCTGAAAGTCCATGTTTGGTAGGCATATGACATTTATCTATATAACAGGAGACATTAACTGTCAAGAACATTCAAATATATCTTTGATAGGGTCCAACCCAGAATACACTCATTGTTTTTCCTCTATAAAAATGCTAAAGAAAGAACTGAGGTGCAAGAAAGTTGCTCAGGATACTTTCTCTGAAGCTTGTTAGCCATCAGCACCATACACCTTCCCTCCACGAACATTCCTCTTGTTTATTTTCATAGTGATGAATAGTCTCTCCGTTTAATTGTTTGTCAAATAACTTTCCAAGATTTCATGCTGGTATCTTCCTGTAGCCTTTGAAACTCGAGATCCCCTCATGAAACAGTTCACTAATGCATCGTGAGAGGCTGTGATGGTTTGAGTGTGAATGTATATCCCCCAGGGCCTGAGCTTAGGCGTGCAACTTAAGGCTTCAGCAGCTTGCTGGAAGAGAGGTCACTGGGGATGGAGCTTTCAGTCCAGCACTAAGGTGTGTAAAGAGCCAGGTTGAGCTCTGACCGTTGGTGCTTGCTGGTGTTGCTTTGTTCCATGGTTTTCTCTCTGCTATAGATGCTAAAGTGATCAGCCTCCTCTGCTGTTAATTGTGTTTCCCCTGGAATCTGTAAGCCTGAAATAAACCCTTTCCTCCCATAAGCTGCAGCTGGTTGGATGTTTGTCCCAGCAATGAGAAGGTCACTGCCTCTGAGGCTAATGACAATTCAGAAACAAAAAGAGAGAAAGAGAGCTGGGCATGGTGGCGCACATCTTTAATCCCAGAACCCGCAAGGCAGAGGTAGGAGGATCGTCTTGAGTTCAATGCCACCCTGAGACTACATCGAGAATTCCAGGTCAGCCTTAGCTAGAGTGAGACCCTACCTCAAAAAAAAAAAAGAAAGAAAGAAAGAAAGAAAGAAAGAAAGAAAGAAAGAAGAAAGAAAGAAAAAGAAAGAAGAAAGAAAGAAAGAAAGAAAGAAAGAAAGAAAGAAAGAAAGAAAGAAAGAAAGAAAGAAAAAGAAAGAAAGGGGAAAGGAGAGGAGAGGGGAGGGGAGGGGAGGGGAGGAGAGGGAAGGAAGGGAAGGGAAGGGAAGGAAAGGAAGGAAGGGAAGGGAAGGGAAGGGAAGGGAAGGGAAGGGAAGGGAAGGGAAGGGAAGGGAAGGAAAGGAAAAGAAACTATGTACATGTGTAAGTCTGTAATTCCACAAATTGTACATCCAAGACCAACCAATTCAGTTGAGAATAAAAGGTCTGGAAGATGTGGTATACAACACATAACAGTTATGTTAACATGTTTGAGAACTAAACATGTAAGGAAGGACTCAAAGCCCAACAAGTCTGGAGAAACATTCTGACCTGTAGACTGCTGCTGGCCACACCCCGATGGCATTCGGGCCTTTCCGTCTTTGTAGACAGCAGTAGCTGATAATAGAAAACCACAAATTGTGACCAGTAGGCACAGCACTTGATTTCCACAGCCTTCCCACTCTGTAAATGATATAAGGTTTTCTTTCTTTCTTTTTCCTTCCTTCTTTCTTTCTTTCTTTCTTTCTGTCTGTCTGTCTTTCTGTCTTTCTTTCTTCTTTTTTGTTCTTTTCTGTTCTTTCCCTTTTTTCTTGAATCAGGGTCTCACTCTAGTTCACGTTAACCTGGGGCTGATTCTTAGCCCAGCCTGGCCTCTAAATCACACGATCCTACCTCAGACTCCTGAATCCCGGGATGATAGGCACAGTTACCACTATACCTGGTTCAAGTTCTCTGTTTTTAAACTAGCTTGGTCACCACATGACATATGGTAATAAAAGGAAGCTATCTGTTGTGTGTGGCTTTCTGAAAGGACCCCAGACACACACTACAGAAGGACTTGTGTTCAATTCACTGTCATTTTTTTCCCTTTAAAGTCCTGTGTAGTTAACTGCTTGTCACATGGTATCTCTTAACAAAGAGTAATAGAAGTAAAAGTTGATAAGGAGGGCCCGGGCAGTGGCTCAGTAGACAAACACTTGATACACAAGTTTGAGGGCCAGAGTTCTGATCCCCAGTATCCACACAATTGATGGACAGTGTGGCATTCCAGCCATAATCCTAGCACTCTAGAAGCAGACGCAGGGGGATCTCTGGGACAAGCTGTCTAGCAAGACTAGCCAAATTTGTGAACCCCAAGTTCAAGTGGGAGACCCTGGTTTAGCAAATAAGGTGGAGAACAGTGAATAACATCACCCAGAATCAACTTCTGGTCTCGACACACATGAACACACACACCCACATGCATATAAACATGTGCATACATGCACAACACACGCAGACACAAATACGTACAGAGGAACTAATTAATGAATTTAAAATTTTTGTAAAGGTTCTTCGGGACTTTACAAGCTGCTGAAAATAGATTTCGTCTAGTCGAACCCCCATACAATTGCTGCTGTCGATTTACATTGCCTCCTACAAGCAGCTTCCACTAACTGTTGACTGACTGACAACTCCTTGTAGGTTGTAACTGGCCACAGCCTCACTGGCTGCCCTGGTCATTTATCACTTCAACCTACATCACTCAGGAAAAACACACACTGAAATCATGAGTTTATACTGAACAGACTTTCCTTTTACCTCTTTCTTTCTTTCTTTCTTTCTTTCTTTCTTTCTTTTTTTCTTTCTTTCTTTCTTTTCTCTTTCTTTTTACTTTTTAAAGCCTTTTCTTGGGCTGGAGAGATGGCTTAGCAGTTAAGGTGCCCGCCTGCTAAGCCTAAAAACCCAGTTCCAATCTCCAGGTCCCACGTTTAGCCAGATGCAAATGCTGCACTGGCCCACAAGGGGGCGCACGCATCTGGATTTCGTTCTCAGCGGCTGAGAGACGGCTGGCGTGCCCATCTCTGTCTCCTTCTCCCTCTCTCTCTGTCTCACTCTCTGTCTCTGTGTCTCTCTCCAAAAATAAAAAAAAATTGTTTAAAAAGCCTTTTCTTGATGATTTTTCATACTTATACATAATGCATTTATCTCAAAACTACTAAAGGTGATTAATTCCTTCAGTAAAGTGGCAGTACACAAAAACCAACAGACAAAAACAAGTAGCCTTTCTATGTGCAAAGGACAAATATACAGAGAAAGAAATTAGCGAGACTGTTCCATTTTCCATAGCGACAAAACAATTAAGTACCTTGGAATAATACTAACCAAGGATGCAAAAGACCTATATAATGAAAACATTAAAAAAATCTCAAGAAAGAAACTGAAGAAGACTTGAGAAGATAGGAAGACTGTCCATGCGCCTGGATAGGTAGAATTCATATTGTAAAAATGGCAATTCTACCAAAAGCAATCAATATACAGATTTAATGAAATACCAATAAAAATTTCAGCATCATTCTTCATAGAGATAGAAAAAAATTATTTCAAAATTTGTATGGAATGGTAGCAGGCTTTACATATCCTCAGCAAAAGAAATACCTTGGGAGGCATCACCATACCTGATCTAAAGCTAGGTTATGAAGTATAGAAGCATGAACAGATGTGTCTAATGCATGTTTCTCCACCAACACATGACCTTAGAGGATGCACTTGGATCTGGTGAGGACATGTAAATAAAGTGAGCCCAGAAGACGGTTCCACGTGACACCGGGGGTGCCAATGGGAAAAACCAAACAGTTCAGAACAAGGAAGAACACTTGACCTTCATCACAATTAAGAAACTTTGTGCAAGGCTTCAAACTGGAAATATGGAGCATAGCGACAAAACAATTAAGTACCTTGAATAATACTAACCAAGGATGCAAAAGACTCATATAATGAAAAAACATTAAAAAAAATCTCAAGAAAGAAACTGAAGAAGACTTGAGAAGATAGGAAGACTGTCCATACTCTGGATAGGTAGAATTCATATTGTAAAAATGGCAATTCTACCAAAAGCAATCAATATACAGATTTAATGAAATACCAATAAAAATTTCAGCATCATTCTTCATAGAGATAGAAAAAAATTATTTCAAAATTTGTATGGAATGGTAGCAGGCTTTGCATATCCTCAGCAAAAGAAATACCTTGGGAGGCATCACCATACCTGATCTAAAGCTAGGTTATGAAGTATAGAAGCATGAACAGATGTGTCTAATGCATGTTTCTCCACCAACACATGACCTTCCCTTTCTAAGGAAAACATCCAGCCCTTAGAGGATGCACTTGGATCTGGTGAGGACATGTAAATAAAGTGAGCCCAGAAGACGGTTCCACGTGACACCGGGGGTGCCAAAAACCAAACAGTTCAGAACAAGGAAGAACACTTGACCTTCATCACAATTAAGAAACTTTGTGCAAGGCTTCAAACTGGAAATATGGAGAGAAAACCAACTTCAGGGGCTGGAGAGATGGCTTAGCAGTTAAGGTTTTGCCTGCAAAGCCAATTCTCCAGGACCCACATAAGCCAGATGCACAAGAGGGTGCATGCATTTGGAGTTCGTTTGCAGTGGCTGCATGCCCTGGCATGCCCATTCTCTCTCTCTCTTTCTTTCTCTCTGCCTCTTTCTCTCTCTCTCAAATAAATAAATAAAATAACTTCAAATACCTCAGGAATCACTGGTCACTGTAGGAAGTGTTAGGGACACTTTTCCCTTCTATTCTGGAACTGACATCTCACCAAATGCAGTAAAATCTCTGGGATGTTTGCCTTTGCAAATCTTTGAACACGTAACTATGCACTAGTGGCACATGCTCACTTGTGGAAGGCTAGGTAAGGTTCATCACTAGCTAACCCCAGACACCAGGTGGGAGAAATCAGGGAAATGGATCTGGATGATTCTTTTTTTTTCTAATTTATTTTTATTTATTTATTAGAGAGAGAGAGAATGGACACTCCAGAGCCTCCAGCCACTGCAAACAAACTCCAGATGCATGTGCCACCTTCTGCATCTGGCTTACATGGGTCCTGGGGAATCAAACCGGGGTCCTTAGGTTTTGCAGGCAAGTGCCTTAACCACTAAGCTATCTCACCAGCCTCCTCGCTAGTTCTTAGAGAGCAAATAAGAAACAAGCTAAGGAGATCACAAATGGACCAACAGATTGACTTCCTCACAAAGGCAGTCACCTCAGAAGGCCATAAGGATATTTTTATGCTGAACTCAAATTATGCACAAAATTATTTTGAAGCCACACTACATGGAACCTGAAAGATCCTCATGCAGTCCTCAAAGAAATCAGAGAGTTGGACAATATAAATACAACTATACAAACAGGAAACCTCAGCCTGAGTGTATTCTTATTTTACTTCAAGTTGATGCACCCGATTCTGCGTGCTGTTAGCATATTTACTACTTGCAAGCTTTTGGGACTTGTTGATAAAGCTAATGTACACTGCTTTAGCTGAACAATTGCAGGTGCTTTGTTGCCCAAGGGAAGTGTTGAAAGGGACTAAGAAGATCTGTCCTGAGATTCTTTCCAGATCTATAAAAAAAAATCACCATAAATTGCAAAATGTAAGGAAAGTGAAAATGCCATATTTGGCATGTAGTCCATTAACATACACTGGTCAAGTGCCGTCAAGACAGGAGCCAAACAAGGAGTCAAATGTGCAATCTCCTCCCTAGTTCTCCTGCCCCCCAACCCCTCGGCATGTCCAAAAATAATTCTACCATATTAGCACAGAGTGGAGACCCTGAATGCTATGCAGTAGTCATTCAGTGCAAAACCAAATTAACACTAATTATATTCTGGCTTGCTGTGGTGCAGCCAGTGTGACTTCACAAGGGAAATGGCATCCGTGGCACTAGGTGGCATCATTCTGACACGTTTACAGACCATTAGCCAGCACTAATATCATTTCAAAGTCAAAACAGGAAGGCCACCCTGGAACACATACTACTCAACCTGGTGTGATCTGGTCTGTGAGTGGAAACGCTGGAACTCCCAATGGAGAGAAAGGGCTTGGATGGGTTGGGTGTCAACTCTTGACTGGCCTTGTTCCCAGGTGTAGGCCATCCAGAGTAGAATCTGTCCTGAGGCATCTACAGGGTGCCTGGAAACATTTGGGGGGGGGCAGGGGTGAGGGAGGAAAGGTATCTGGTCATGAAATGACCTTGCCTCATGAATTCACAGAAAGATGTAAAAGTTCTTCCCCAACATCTGAGAGCAGTGACATGATCCAAGCATTTCCTGGTCCAAAGCAGGAGTTCACTTTTATGGCAGGAGTTTCAGAATTAGGTTTCTCAGCCTCTGCGGGCTGTTGTCAGAGGCCTGCAGGATAGGTGTTATTTTTACTTACTTCACAGAGCAGAAAAACTACCACCAAAGGCTGACTCTATAAACTAAAGGAGAGGCTAGCCTTGTGGGAAGTTCAGAAGATGTCTGCGGGATTCAGAGAACACAACAGGAAGATCTCTCTGTTCGCTACCTGGGGGCTTCCTACTCAGAATCAGATTCAGTTTGCCAAAGACATGAGTAGTCTTGGGGAGACTGTTAAGAGATGCAGATTACCTACCAGCTACAGTGATAGAGATATCTACTATGAGCAGTGAAGAATCCATGCACAAGACTATGAAACATGCCATGCCCCGTCCTGTGAGTTGTGTTCATACACACTACTTGCCTGTACATGCATCAGCAGCATCCTCTATGGCTATTGCGAAGTGCGGTGCTTGAAGACGTGATATACGTCATCTGTAAGAAAAGATGGAGGCATAGGATAAATGAACAAGGGATACCTCAGAGGACATTTGAAGGTAAGAGAAAGAGAGGAAGTAGGGTATGGTGGCTCATGTCTTTAATCCCAGCACTGGGGAGGCAGAGGTAGGAGGATCGCTGTGAGTTGGAGGCCACCCTGAGACTACATAGTGAATTCCAGGTCAGACTGAGCTAGAGTGAGACCCTACCTTGAAAAACCAAAAAAAAAAAAAAAAGAAGAAGAAGAAGAAGAAGAGAAAGAGAGGAAGACAAACAAGAGAGGAGGAGAGGCAGAACAAGGAGAAAGAAGAAGATGAAGGAGAAAGAAGCTTCAGGCTTAGTGAGAAGCCCCGCTCGAAAGATAAATTTGCAAATCTCCTTTTGTGAAGGGTTTTTATTTTTTCAATTTCACTTGGGTGATAACTCTCCTAAGACTAGCCATTGATGAACCTGTGAATCACTGCAATGAAAAGACTTTTTCATCACAGATGGGAGTCTCCATAGACTGCAGTCCTTGGCACCCATGTTACGTGACGCAATAGAATTAAATGATGAGGACACCTTTAAATCCTCCTGCCTGGGACCTGCGGATCTCTATACCCCAGTAGTTAAAGGCACCACTCATCTCTGCATGGAAGTGTTCACTCACCAAGCCAGAGCTCTTCCTGGCCACATAGATGCCTATAACACTTCGATGTGTCTCTCCTCCGTCAGCCTTGAAAGTCCCCAATCCTGCCATTGCTCCCAGCTTCCCTTTGGAAGTCTACTTTTGGCTAAGATTTTCTTGCTGGTTCTTGTCTCCTTTGAAGAAGGGTTTGAGGTCTACCTGTGTCTTGATGTTTTGAGACATCTAACTTAATCCCTGAATTCTCACTCACATTGCTGCAAACATTTCGTGTCTCAGCTTAGCGCAGCTCCCCAATGGCTTCTAAGAGGTCAGGCTGCTTCTTCCAAGGTCTTTTTGCATTTGTCCTGTGTGCCGGCCACCAAGCTAAAGACTGAGCTATTGAACGATGGTTTCTATTACAGTAGCAAATAGAATCCTGTGGATGCATAAATGTCTGGAGTGTGATAGAATAGAATTAGCAGGGGCTGGAGAGATGACTTAGCAGTTAAACACTTGCCTATGAAGCCTAAGGACCCTGGTTCGAGGCTCGATTCTCCAGGACCCACGTAAGCTAGATGCATAAGGGGGTGTATGCATCTGGAGTTCGTTTGCAGTGGCTGGAGGCCCTGGCACACCCATTCTCTCTCTCTCTCTCTCTCTCCCTGCCTATTTCTGTATCTCTTTCTCTCAAATAAATAAATAAATAATCAAATTAAAAAAAAGAAAAGAAATCCCTTTCTAAGGTGACAAATTTACTTTAAAAAAAAAAAAAAGAATAGGATTAGTGGGCATTGAGGGGGATAACAACCCAGGCTACTATTACAAGAATTATCACCAAAGTAAAATTGAAAATCAGTCCTTACCCATTCTCTATACAACCCTTCTCTTCAATTTCTAGTTTTTCTTTTCTTTCCCCAAATACCCTCACCACAGTGTGTACTATGATAGTCAAAGTATCAATTATGACTCTATATTCACATTGCTAGTTGCCCCCCACACACAAAAGAGAGAGATGGAGACTCTTCTAAAAGAAGATGCACTGATTAATAAATTAGTGAACACATGGGAGCGGTTAGAGTGAGAGAATCCACCACCTTAGAGTGTTTGAGATTTGATTGGATAGAAGTAAATTCTACAGACATAGCAATTTCCTATTCGAACAATGCCATCTAGCCATGAGAAGGAGTAAAGGATCTACCCCGTCACTATTTGGTCCTCTAGGCTGGCTTTTGCAGTAGAAAGCTCCATCTCACCTTAATTCTTCTCAGGTGTCAATGTCTGAGCAAGAGCATTCTCAGAGTGTTTCGAAAGGATCTGAGGGATGTGACTGAAGGCCTCACATTTACTTGCATCCCAAGAATTGCACAGTGTCATCGAGATTTCAGTCCTTAACTTTGTCCAATACTACACACCTAGTCAAGTGATATTAAAAATGCGCACACTGTTAATTAATAAATTGGGAACATTTTTCAGAAACCTCTGTAAAAAATCCAGGGAGGCAATTTTTGATCTTCTGTCTCATTGTCCAGAGAAGACTTAAAGTAGTCATCTGCTATCATACTTAAGGATAAGCTATTACTCTTCTACCTCCATTCATGAAAATCCTTTCTGACTGGTGGTGAACAGTAGGAAAGAAAAAGAGAAGCCATTGATTCCTGTTATCACTGATGAACTTGCGTTAAAAGATAACACTCCTTCGGTTGTAACATACTCTCCATTATTCAGCTATTACAAGTACATATATATATTTTTTAATTTCATTCAGGTGTTTGCCTTCACTGTCTGTATGCTATTCACCTCTCTGTCTCTGATTCTGAATTATTTAATGTTTTCCCCACTGAATCTAAATTAGAATTTTTTTTTTAAAGGGGGGATGGGAGGGAACTAAAAATAGTTTGCACTGGAGCCAGGATATATTACACCAACTGCTCTTGCCTCTGGTGGTTACTGGAGTTTCCTTTGTTGTCTTGTTGATTGTTTCATTTATATAGCAGGTTAGACAGCAACACACTCCTGTTATTGCCTTTTCTCAGTGGTGAATTTTTTAGGCTCAGATTCCCCTAAGGCTGCCACTCCCATCCCCAGCTGGTGACAAGAGGTGCTGTTACTCTCCATACTTAAACACCTACTGGAGAAAGATCAACAGAGGTGTGATTAGTGGCACAGAGTGTCTTCATTTTTAATGAGAGAGAGAGGGGGGAGAGAGAGAGTGAACAAGAGAGAAAGAGCGAGAGATCATTGAACAAGTTACCTCCTATACTTCTGCACATAGGCAATTGCATTTTTTATTTTGTTCCTATTTTCCAACCTCTAACTACTATTGGTTTTTTTCCCTTTATTTCATTTTTATTTATTTTATTTGGGTGAGAGAAAGAGGCAGAGAGAGAGAGAGAGAACGTGTGTGCCAGGATCCCCAGCCACTGCAAATGAACTCCAGATGCCTGCACCACCTTGTGTACTTGGCTTATGTGGGTCCCGGGGAATCAAATGAGGGTCCTCTGGCTTTGCAGGCAAGTGCCTTAACCAGTAAGCCATCTCCCCAGAACTCTAACTACGATTCTTTCCTTTAAGGATATTCTGACTTTTTTGTTGTTACTTTTCAACATTCATGTAAATTTTAATTGAATTGTTTTGAATTGCAAACAAAAAAAGTACGTAAAAATGGAGAAGACATTTGTAGGGGACAGGGCTTTTACCACAGACTGAGAATACAAAGATTAGCAATTTAATCCTCAAGACTGTTTCTTTAAAGTTCTCCCAGGAAGCTTTAGGTCATTAATTAATTTCTGTTTTTTTTTTTTTTTTTTTTTTTTTTTTTTTTTTTTTGAGAGAGAGAGAGAGAGACAGAGAGAGAAGGAGAGGAGGACAGATAGAGATGGGCGTGCCAGCAGCCTCTTAGCTGCTGTGAACGAAATCCAGATGCATGCACCCCCTTGTGGTCAAGTGTGGCATTGCACTCTTGTGGCACTTTGCATCTGGCTAAACATGGGACCTGGAGATTGGAACCAGCATTCTCAGGCTTAGGAGGCAGGCGCCTTAACCACTAAGCCATCTCTCCAGCCTAGGTCATTAATTAATTTCTAATGTTCCATCACTAGTTAGTTAAGGCAGCCACTGAACATAATCCTTGGAATAATACTAGGAATGAGGAGATTTGTGGGGAAAAAGGAAGTGAAACAGTGAAACGACAGATGGCATGGTTCTGGTGATGCTTTAAGGGACTACAAATTGAGAATAGACCCTAAAGCAGATCTCTGCTGGCCAGTCTAGTCTGTGGGAGGCATCTCAACAGGCCTTTTATTACCTCTTAGTCCACAGAGCAGTGAGACAGGGAAAGAGTTTCCATGTTGCCACTATCCTGTGTTGTTTGGTATTTGCTAAGGGCACAAAAACAAGGTGAGGCTGCACAAGGTTAAGGAATATCATCTAGTATTCAGACACCCTTAAGTCAAGACTAGCTTGCTTTTTTATTTTAATTTTATTTATTTATTAGAGTCAGGAGAGAGAGAGAGAGTAAGAATGGATGCACCAGGGCTTCTAGCCACCGCAAACAAACTCCAGTCGCATATGCCACCATGTGCATCTGGCTTGCTTGGAGCCTAGAGAATCAAACCTGGGTCCTTAGGCTTCTCATGAATGCACCTTAATGGCTAAGCCATCTCTCCAGCCCAAGAATACCTTGAACAATGAAATAAGCACTGCTAGGTTCTAACAGGAAAATGAGGAGTTAAAACAAATTTTGGCCAGAGACACAGTAGAGAATTTAAGCCCATAACCTCACAGAAGAAAAGCAAGGATCCCGTGTTATAGAGGTGCAAGGGGCCAGGTGAGTAAGCCCATGTTAGTTTTTCAAGATCAAGGAATGCATAGTGAGGAATGGCCTGGGTGTGGTGCCATAATTGGGAATGGGAGGATAATAGGGCTTGAGTAAGTCCTGTAGATCAAAGAAGGCCTTTAACATGTCTCCAAGAATACCTTGAACAATGAAATAAGCACTGCTAGGTTCTAACAGGAAAATGAGGAGTAAAAACAAATTTTAGGAAAGGCCAGAGACACAGTAGCAAGGTTCCTGAATTTAAGCCCATAACCAAGAAGATGTGTTAAGGAAATTCACAGAAGAAAAGCAAGGATCCTTTTCGTGTTATAGAGGTGCAAGGGGCCAGGTGAGTAAGCCCATGTTAGTTTTTCAGCAAGATCAAGGACTCTGACATAGTGAGGAATGGCCTGGGTGTGGTGCCATAATTGGGAATGGGAGGATGAATAGGGCTTGAGTAAGTCCTGTAGATCAAAGAAGGCCTTTAACATGTCTCCCACCCTTTGTAACCACAAACTTATGAGGCAAACTTTTACAAAATGCTCAGAGTCCTAGCTGCTGCTTCATCGGAATAAACCAGATGAACAGCAGTAAATCTTCTGAACTCACCCTGTGAGCAAAAGGAGGGAGAACAATGATGTCATGACTCACAACAGTGGCAGAAGAAAGGTCTTCAAGGTACTGTGGCTAAAAACTCATTTGTTTTCTTGATTGTAGCAGGCATTTTGCAACATTTTCCATGAATAATGTATAAATCACAGCACCGATTTAACCTAGCATAGGATAAGAAACATTTTTTTAAAATATTTTATTTTTATTTATTTATTTGACAGAGAAAGACAGGGAGAGAGAGAGAGAATGGGCATGTCAGGGCCTCCAGCCACTGAAACGAACTCAAGACACATGAGTCCCCTTGTGCATCTGGCTAACATGGGTCCTGGGGGAATCGAACCTGGGTCCTTTGGCTTTTCAGGCAAACACCTTAACTGCTAAGCCATCCCTCCAGCCCAAGAAACATTTTTAAAACAAAGTTTGATGTTTAAAAACACACAATTCAAATTCATATGAAATTATATTATATGAATATGGCATAAAAGGAAATATTTACTTTTTCTAACTTAACAAGCACATGGCATTTACCTTGCAGTTTAGTTATGTAAGCAAAAGTATGATTTGTGTACAAATAACTTATTTATAAATATTTTGAATTTAGATTTGGGATAAACAAATTGTATTACAATATGATTAGATAATTAAGTTTCATGGCATCAAAATCAAAAAAAGTTACATGAGATCTTGATTTGAATTCTCACACTTCACAAGAGAAATACTTTTAAAAAATTTTTTATTATTTTATTTATTTTTGGAGAGAGACACAGAGATAGACAGAGAGAGAGAGGGAGATAGATAGAGATAGGCGCACTAGCAGTGTCTCAGCTGCTGTGAACGAAATCCAGATGTGTGTGCCCCCTTGTGGTCAAGTGTGGCATTGCGCCCTTGCGTCACTTTGTATCTGGGTAAACGTGGGACCTGGAGATTGGAACCGCTGGAGATTGGAACTGCTGGAGATTGGAACCAGCATTCTTGGGCTTAGCAGACAGGCACCTTAACCGCTAAGCCATCTCTCCAGCCCAAGAAATACTATTTTTAAGCACTGTTTTGTTGTTGTGCTTCAGACTTGAAGCTGCTACATACACTGTCTCTGCTAAGAAAGCATCTTGGGTAAATAGTGTTTGTTCTTAACAAATGAATGTACAGTGTGGCCACAATCATTGCTGTTTTGCACACCAGTTTGGTCAGAGTGCAGAAGACCATCTGAGAACTGGTCTAGGGAGGGCTCTGTGAGGGCTCAGAGGAGACTTTTCAGACAGGAAGTGCCCCATGGATGGTTAGGAAAGGTCCTGAGGACAACCAGGCACCTGCTTAGAAACCGAGGATTCGTTTCCCCACTTTCCTCAGCATATAGTCCTTGATTTGATTTTGATTTAACATAAGGAAAACATCACCATTCATTTTGAGCTGATCCTGTCTGGACTGTAGGCTGTCCACTTCATACCGTCACCCACCTCAGACATTTCTTACATGAATGTTCTACCCAACTGACATGAGCACTATCCAAATACACTAGAGTACAAGTAATCCTTTGTGCCATTAGACCCAGCTCATCTCTTTGTCACATGGCAATCTCCTTTGAGATACACAGAAATTATATTATTCCAAGCCTTCTCTTTTCCAAGCCAAATGTCAAAGCTTTCATCAATCCTACTTCCCATGGCATGTTTACAAATCTTTAATTTGTTCATTCAACAAACACTGATTGAGTTCCTACACTGTGCCGCACATTATGCAAGACTTTGGTGATACCCCTATGAAGAAAGTAGATTCTGGGCCTGGAGAGATGGTTTAGCAGTTAAGTGCTTGCCTGTGAAACCTAAGAACCCCGGTTTGAGGCTCGATTCCCCAGGACCCATGTAAGCCACATGCACAAAGTGGCACATGAACCTGGAGTTCATTTGAAGAGGCTGGAGGCACTGGTGCACCCATTCTCTCTCTCTCTCTGCTTCTTTTTCTGTCTGCCTGGTGCTCCAAATAAAATAAATAAAAATAAACAACAAAAAAGGAGATTCTGAGCTCAAAAGCATGTATTAAGTGTTCCAGCTGATTGATATCCCCCAGAATATACACAGTGAGTGAAGTCTGAATTTCAGCTGACTATCTTGATTGCCACAGTATACTGCCTGTATTGCTGAATGCCAAAACCCACATAAGACATGCTTAATCATGCTTAATGCCCCACCTCAGACTTTGCAGCTCGGACTGTAAAACCATACAATTACTTCTGTTACTTTTCCCCTTCAGAGATTTAGTCTATCAGACCCCACCTATCAGTTTTTCGTTTTCTGTTTTTCAGAAAATACACATACCACATGTTCACTTTTCTCCAAACACAATGCCATTTAAATCCATCAAGATGTGACATTGGACATATCCCTTCCCTCTCTCCACTAGTTTCTCTTTTATTTTGATGTCGTGGTATTTTTCTCCTATTATGAGGGCCTTGTGAAGGTATTGTTAGGCACTGTGAGATCATGGATATTGAGGCCAATTTCTGTCTGGACAGTTGCATTGTAAGTAGTCGTACCCTTCCTTTGGCTCTTCCATTCTTTCTGCCCCCTCTTCTGCAATGGACCCTGAGCCTTGGAGGGTGTGATAGAGATGTTTCAGTGCTGGACACTCCTCCATCCCTTCTTCTCAGCACTGTGTTGCCTTTTGGGTCATCCCAGTGGTCATCGCCATCTGAAAAGAGAAGCTTCTCTAACTGAAAGTGAGAGTAGCGTTAATATGTGAATATAAACATTGAGTGTAGTGCTTTCAGGGCAGTTTGGTGAGCATGATATATGCATTTAGCCAGACTAGAACAGGTTTTATAACCCTAAGGCTCATGACCTCCCCTACCGTAGGCTTTTGATTGGGTTTTTCAGTACCAGGCATGTATTCCCTCCCATAGAGCAGGCCTTCAGTCCAATTAGAAAGCAGTTGGTTTCCCTCAGAGAAGACATGCCACTATTGCACCTATGCAGTCATTATTGTGTCTGGCCAAATGTCCAGTGCCCACTGTTTTCACTGCTGATGACTCCTGTCTCCCTTAGGGCTGCATGCAGTGCAGCTTTTTCCAGCTTTCAGTTACCAGCTTGATTTCTCAGTGACCTTGCTGATCAGGCATGTGAAGTCTTCAGCAACAGGATCTTACCATCTGTTACTTGTGGGCAACCAGGGTCTCGGCAATACCCTGTAATGTTTTAGAGGTAACAGGGACCTCCCTGGAAGGGCCATATTTTTAAAAAATTATTTTTATTTTTACTTATTTTTTTTTTAGAAATAATAGATGCATCAGGGCCTCTAGCCACTTCAAAAGAACTCCAGATGCATGCATCACCATGTGCATCTGGCTTACGTGGGTTCTGGGGACTTGAACTTAGGTCCTTAGGCTTAAAAGGCAAGAGCCTTAACTGCTAAGCCATCTCTCCAGCCTCCTAGGGCCTTCTTCAATTTACACATTGTCTGTGTACTTATACACAATCAGTGACCCTCAGAATTGTCCACTGGTAACTCCAGTGATTTTTTTTTCAAACATTTTCCAAAATCCTAGCATTTTTTAAATTTTAGGAAGAGGCAGAGAGATAATGGGTACTCCAGGGTTTCTCAGCCACTGTGAACAAATTCCAGGCGCATGAGCCCCTTGTGGGCAAGTGCAGCATTGCACGCTTGTGTCACTTTTTGTGTCTGGATAAACATGGGACCTGGAGTTTCGAATGGGCATTCTTATGCTTCGCAGGCAGGTGCCTTAACCGCTAAACCATCTCTGCAGCCCTCCCAGAATCCTAGCTTTTATGTCACTGACATTTGACTGTCCTCAGGAGCCTCTCAGAAGAAGGAAAACATTGCTTAGGTTTGGTGTCCCTTGTTGATCTCCATGGATTACAAATCCAGCCCTTCAGTTATAAATCTTTACTATTTTGGGGAGAAATAAATACTAGAATTAAGGGCTTTGATTGGGTTGTCTAGAATCGCCTCCCTTTATTTCCTCTGAAAAGTGAAGCTGGTCACTTCACATCTTCTGTTCTGCTAGCCTCCTTGCTTTCTCAGGATTTCTAGAAGATCAAGAATATAGATCAGGGGCTGGAGAAATGGCTTAGCAGTTAAGGCACATGCCTGCAAATCCTAAGGATCCAGGTTCAATTCTCCAGTTCCCACATAAGCCAGGTGCACATGGTGACACATGCATCTGGAGTTCGTTTGCAGTGGCTAGAAGCCCTTGCGTGCCCATTCTCACTCTCTCGCTATCCCCATCTCTCTGTCTCTAATAAATCAATAGATAAAAATAAATCTTAAGCCGGGCGTGGTGGCGCACGCCTTTAATCCCAGCACTCGGGAGGCAGAGGTAGGAGGATCGCCGAGAGTTCGAGGCCACCCTGAGACTACATAGTTAATTCCAGGTCAGCCTGGACCAGAGTGAGACCCTACCTTGGAAAACCAAAAAAATAAATAAATAAATAAATCTTAAAAAAAAATATATATATATATATATATATCAGAACTTTCTATTAAAAATCCTCTCTGCCAAGCTGAAGACCAGAGCAGAAGCTAACAGGAAACTTCCCTTGACTCTGACAGGATCATCCTAATTAATAATAATCATAATAATATTGTGCTTTGCATTTCATCCGGGGACCACAGTTCAGCAGAATGCTTCATGAACATTATTTAATTAAGTCTTATGACAATCCCATGAGGGGACTTGGGAAACTGAGAGACTGGCTTAAACTCTGTGTAGGGAAGGAGAACTGTCAGGAGAAGCAGGGCAACAGTGCACAGGAGGAAACGACTAGAGAGGGAGGTGAATGGCAGGTGCATAATAAACATGTCTAGCCAGCCACACACCTGTAAGACATCCCCACATGTAAATCTTTCTTAAATACATCTATAGAGTTTTTGTTGATGCTGCTGCTGCTTGTTGTTTGATCAATAGCTATATTCTATAGCATTCAGTGCTCTCAATGTGACCTTAAACTTAGTAGAAATAGGGATGAGAAGGTGGCTTAGCATTAAAGGTGCTTGCTTGCAAAGCCTGCCATACCAGGTTTGTTCCCACAGCATCCACATAAAGCTGGGTTCACAAAGTAGCACATGCACATGGAATTTATTTGTAGCAGCAAGATGCACTGGTTCATCCATACTTTCTCTCCTCTCTCTCTCTCTCTTCAAAAATAAATAATATTTTAAAATGTAAGCTTAGTAAAAATAAATACTTGCTAAAAGTATTTGTATTTTCTTCTTCATAATCTCCCTCTCTCTGTGTGTGTTTGCCACCTCTTTAGAAGCCAAAACCATCAGCTACCAGACCATATAATCATTCAAAGCAGATGACCACATTCATAGACAATGTCAAGCCAAAGACCATATACTGACATTATGGTGATTTGAATCAGATGTCCCCCATAGGCTCATGTGTTTTGAATATTTGATCCCCAGATGGTGGCAATTTGAGAGGTAAAGCCTTACTGGAAGGAACATATTGCTGGGGATGGGCTTTGGGGTATTATAGCTCTCCCCACTTTCCAGAGCCCAGCATGCTCTCTTGCTACTTTCTGTCTGCCACTATGGCAAGAAATGATTTACAGCTTCTGCTCCACCATCCTTTCCCTCACACAGTGAATGTTCTCCCTACAGACTAAAGCAAAGAAAGCCCTTTCCTTTCAGCTGCTTTTGGTTTGATGTTTTGGTTCCATCAGTTAAAAAAAAGAACTAAATAAAAGCAGGCTGGAGAAATGGCTTAGCAGTTAAGGCGTTTGCCTGCAAAGCCAAAGGAGCTTGGTTTGATTCCCCAGGACCCATGTAATCCAGATGCACAAGGTGGTAAATGCATCTGGAGTTCATTTGCAGGGCAGGGAAGCCCTGGTGCACCCATTTTCTCTCTCTCTCTCTCAAATTAATTAATTAATTAAAAAATAAAAATAGGGCTGGAGAGATGGCTTAGTACATAAGGCACTTGCTTGCGAAGCCAGAGGACCTCAGTTCAATTCCCCAGTACCCACGTAAGCCAGATGCACAAGATGGTACATGCGTCTGGAGTGGCTGGATGCCCTGGTGCACCCATTCTCTCTTTCTCTCTGCCTCTTTCCCTCTGTCAAATAAATAAATAAAAATAAAATATTAAAAAAATAAAAAGTTAAAATAAAAATAAGCACAGCAGTCATATCCCTGTGGACCCTCAATGGCTGGTGCAGAGAAGCTACTCCAGAGTCATCAGGAGCTGCTACACCCTTGCCTAGAAGTGCAGGTATCTGATCAAGTAGACACTGTTGTCGCCTACTCTGCACTGGGGAGCTGGACTCAAAAGGAGTCCCTCCATCACCTCAAACAAGAATAAAACAAACAATTCAACCTGTTCTTTGTGAAACTCCTTCAGAAGCAAAGCCTCTGTAATAATGAATAGTGGAAACAACCATTTGCAACTGTACCTTGAAGAAAGCGTGTGGAAACTATGTTTTATTCATTATGGGAAACTTTAAAATAAAACTTTTATACCTCTGAGAAGTATTTGGAAAGTTGAGTTAGCATCACAACTACCATTTGTTGGTCTATATTATATATTACTGAATGGTCTTTCCTAACTGAGTCCTTTTCCTGCTTTCAAACTTTTTTTTCTTTTTTTATTAATTATTATTTTTTATTGACTTTTAATCTTACGTACCAAAAAAAAACCCCACCTGATATTTCCCTCCCCTCCCCCATTCCACTTTAGAACTCCCGTCTCCATCATATCCCCTCCCTCTCTCCATTAGTCTCTTTCCTAATTTGATGACATCATCTTTCTCTTCTATTTTGAGGCTCTTGCAAAGGTATTGCTAGGCACTACAAGATCATGAATATCGAGGCCAATTTCTGTCTGGGCAGTTGCATTGTAAGAGGTCATATCCTTCCTTTGGCTCTTCCATTCTGTCCGCCCCCTCTTCCGCAATGGTCCCTGAGCCTAGGAGGGTGTGACAGAGGTGTTTCAGTGCTAGACACTCCTCCATCCCTTCTTCTCAGCACTATGTTGCCTTCTGGGTCATCCCAGTGGTCATCACCATCTGAAAAGAGAAGCTTCTCTAGCCAGAAGTGAGAGTAGCGTTAATATGTGAACATGAACATTTAGTGTAGTGTCCCCAGGGCAGCTTGGTGGGAATAATGTATACATTTAGTCAGACCTGAGCAGGCTTATACCCCTAAGGCTCATGACCTCACCTACCATAGACTTTTACTTAGGTTTTTCAGTACCAGGTATGTATTCCCTCCCGTAGAGAGGGCCTTCAGTCCAATTATGGAGCAGTTGGTTACCCCAAGAGTAGACATGCCACTATTGCACTCGTTCAGTCATTGGGCCTGTCTGGCCAAGCTTGAATATTCAGCATCCACTGTTTTCATTGTTGATGGCTTCTGTCTCCCATACGCTGCGTGCAGTGCAGCTTTTTCCAGCTTTCAATTGGCTGGTCTACAGGGAGAAGGTTTTCTGGTCAGCATCAGCTTGCTTTCTCAGTGACCTTGCCTCTCAGGCAAGAGATGTCTCAAACTTAATCACTACCTAGCACTCCCACATCTGAAGAGCTCCTTACCATGTTTCCACGGCTCTATGTTTCTTCTGTTGTATCTCCATGTCATGTTTCTCTCTCAATATGAAATAAAGTTCTCAGAATGAAATTTCACCTGTGTGGAGTGCTCAGTGCTTCTGTGAACCCCTGTGATAGTGGGAATTGGAATGAGGCAGGCCCAGAGCCAATTTGTCTTAGCCCCTTAAATGGTCATGTATTGCCCACCTCTGTGTCTGACCTAAAATCTTGTGACTACTAAGTAAACCCTTAGAAATATACAAATCATCCTCTTAGCTTCTACCAACCACTACTGAAGAATGTCATCAGATAGCAGAGATCTCCCTGCCTCTCTGTTACCCACCTGATGTTTGCCCCTATGTTTGGGTATTTTCATTTATAGCTTTCTTTGTTTTGTTACCACAAACAACAACAACAACAACAACAACAAAATTTCATGAAACTGTTAGCACATTGCAACACAGAATTTGAATTGACCTAACTCTGTTTTCCTGGGCTGGAGAAGTGGCTCAGCAGTTAAAGTGCCTGCCTGTGAAGACTAAGGACCCAAGTCAATTCTCCAGTACCCACATAAGCATAAGCCAGATAAATGAGGTGGCACATGCATCTAGAGTTCATTTGCACTGGCTAGAGACTATGGTGTGTCTGTTTTCTCTCTTACATTCTCTCTCATGCTCTCACATAGATAAATAAATAAGTCTGTGTTCCCATGACACGGTCTTTTATATTTGGTTTCAGAATAAACTGTTATGCACTTTGAGGTAAAAACTATGGAGTGTGTGTGTGTGTGTGTGTGTGTGTGTGTGTGAGAGAGAGAGAGAGAGAGAGAGAGAGAGAGAAAGAGAAAAGAGATAAAAACAACTGGTGTATGAGAAGCTAACGAGCAGGGAACATCCAGTCTTCAGATAAGCACCAATACTGATCACTCAGAGTCCCAAGTGATTTCTGTGGAAAATCAGTCCAAGATGTCACTAATTGTGCTTTGTGGTGAATTGCCATAGTTTTGGATATTTTGTATTTACGTTTTCTTCAAAGATTGGGAGTCATTACAGTTGCCATCACTGGATTCAGAATATTTTGATTCACACCAATCTCCATGCTATGAGCGCATACATAGTTTCAAACATGGAGAGAGAGAGAGAGAGAGAGAGAGAGAGAGAGAGAGAGGATGGGTATTTGTATCTTGATCCAATCCAGTCACTACTAACACCACGTGCTTCAGAAATGAGGAAATGAAATGATATTTTTAGATAAAACATTGATTTTGCATATATGTATGGATTGTCCAGAAATTGTCCCATTTGGCCACAGATTCATGTCAGAAAGCACCCCAGTTCTGCTCTGGGTCAATGCTCATACTCTTAGGTTATATAAGCCTTCCTGATCCGTAAGGACAGGATACCCCAGCATAGCTGCTAATGTCATTCTCCCTGTGTCTACCTTCCTTGCATGGGAGAAAGCGTGATCCTGGGCTTTCCAAAACAGGCTGCTCAATTATATTTTTTAAAAGATGTTTTGCTGACATCTAGAGGCATTTGGGTAATAACACTTATTAATAATGATTCTTCTCACTTACAGGATGTCTTGCATTGCAGGCTCCCTCAGCTCTTTACAGGCATTAATTAATTACGCATCACAGCACCCCTGCGAGGAAGACTAGGTAAGCATTATTATGTGCAAAGGATTTATTGATTTTCCAAGACAATATGTAGCTGAGGCACAGAAAGCAAAACCATAGGAGTAGGAATTGAAGGAGATAACACTGAATGCAATAGGAAATAAATAAAAGTAATAACCCCCACCCCACCCCCGCCCCATTGTGCTCTTTAGAAAGGAGTAATTTCTTGACAAGCTGAAGGGCCTGAACATTAACTACTATGGTTATTAGCAACTTCTGCAAAGGTACAAGGGAAGTTGGAGGAAAGGAGTCATCAATAAAAGTCCAAAGTCTTGGTTTTGAAACCCATTCACAATGCTGTTGTGGGTGTCCCTGCATCCTGGGCTTTCTCAGAAGTCGCTGCGGGCTGTGACAGGAGAATGGCCCTTAGATTTATAACAGAGGAGGTATTTTGTGCGTTTATGACAGGGGTGGGGGCCAGGGATGAGGCACTCAGAGAAGAAGGGAAGAAGAAACTAACCAAGTTTCTAGGCAGAAATATGCTTGGAGGCTGTGGAATTTCAACTATGTCATTGAGCAATGTAAATGGACTATCTTCGTCTATCTTCTCCTCATGTTTTATGGTAGTGGCTTAACTAACTATTTTTTGAAGCTTCTTATTTTAGGCCTAGTTATTATTTATCTTCATGGAACTAAAACTTCTGGGGCTTACTATTCATTTTTCAAATGAAAGGTAATATTCTACTTAAAAAGAAAAAATGCCACAAAACCACTAGCTTGCAGACACCAAGACAGGATAAAAATCTTGAGTGCTTTCCATAAGTTATTGTAATGTGTTCTTTTATGAGGACAACAGTAAGTTGC
The DNA here is from genome assembly GCA_036365145.1 of Orientallactaga sibirica. Classification (NCBI taxonomy): domain Eukaryota; kingdom Metazoa; phylum Chordata; class Mammalia; order Rodentia; family Dipodidae; genus Orientallactaga; species Orientallactaga sibirica. The sequence goes on from JAEOAD010000006.1 coordinate 15,909,937, forward strand.
CTTTAAAACAATTGGTTTTTCGCAAAACTCTGATTTCTACTGGGTTGAAAAGAAATGCATTAAGAAAGTCAAATGAACATAAATGATCATAAACAGCCCAGAGATCCGGGAGTGGTTTAACTTTACAGCTGCTATAGAAAACTAAAACTTACAACATGATCCCATGTCAGCAAATACCATTACTCTTACTGGACATCCTAGATTCATCAAAACCTGTTTCCCACCATAAATACGACTGCCTCTGTTGCATCTCTGAGAAAATTAAACCTTCAATCGGGTTCAAAATTAGACAATGAAAATGCTGAGAGAGGAAGGGTTAATTAGGGAGCTGGTTTCTAGGGCAACTCTTCCTGCTAGGTCCCTTCTACTTTTGGTTAATGTTATTTATATTTTGTTATTTCACTGTATATCATCAAGTAAGCAGAAATCCTATTAATTTATGTCTGAATTTATTTGAAAGAGAAGTTATATATGTTTTTTCTAGAGTTCAAGCTTCTGTTGTATTCATCATTCATTCATCAAAATGAAACCATTGAACTGGTTTTTCTCCTAACTTGTGTCTTGCGCCAGATATCCTAGAGACAGAGGGAGTTTTGTTTGACGTACAGGTGAAGTGAGTCAGTTTGAATGCCATGTCAATCTGGGGAGAAGCAGGGAAGAAGGTTAGAAAATGGCTTAAGTAGGTCTGGAGAGATGGCTGAGTGGTTAAGGTGCATGCCTGCAAAGCCTAAGAACCCTGGTTTGATTCTCCAGGTCCTACATAAGCCAGATGCACATGGTGGTGCACATGTCTGGAGTCCGTTTGCAGTGGCTAGAGGCCCTGGCGTGCCCATTCTCACTCTTTCTGTCTGTCTCTAACAAATAAATAAATAAAAACAAAATCTTAAAAAAAAAAAAAAAAAAAAGAAAAGAAAATGGCTTAAGTCTCCTGAAGACTTGGGTGAAGAATGACTGTATAGATAGAAAGGGTGACCATGAGAAAACGTGGAGAAGGCTCCAGGTGCAACCACTGGTTGCAAAAACATGGATCATGTCTGTCTCCTTGACTGACAACAATGGTCCCGCCTTATCCTCTTTCTTTTTCTCATCCCTCCTGCCCTTTGCCTGACCTGCCACTGGAAGATACCACAACTCGGCTATAAAATCAGCTATGCTCTGGGTTAGGGGATTTCGGGAGCTCATCACGTTCTGAAGCACCATCAGTCACCTTGTTTCTCAAAGGAAATGACTTTACAGTTCCAAACCTGGAATAAAAAGATGTAGAAGCTGGGCGTGGTGGTACACGCCTTTAGTCCCAGAACTTGGGAGGCAGAGATAGGAGGATCACCATGAGTTCCTGGCCACTCTGAGACTATCTAGTGAGTTCCAGGTCAGCCTGAGCTAGAGTGAGACCCTACTTTTGGAAAACAAAAAAAAAAAAAAAAAAAAAGGAGAAAAAGATGTAGAAAACTATCAGAAAACATGCGATCTCATCTTCAAATAAGCACTGGTAAGATAATCAAGGAATCATATATCAATCCATGTCTATGTCACCAGATTTCTTTTGTTGTTTTTGAACTTGACTAATTAAGCTGGTACTGCAACCTACTCTGATTTAAGGCAAGAATTTACTTTCGTTTTCTGGGTATGCTTTCTTTAGCTATGCGGCTACTTGTCTACAGTTGTAGAGGAGGTGAACATTAACAATGTTGTATTTCACTTTTGTATGATCATGTGCCTCCCATGTGAAAAATAAGCTGGAGAGTTAAAATGTTGTCATACACTAGTAGTATGTTTCAATCTGGCTGGGAGCTAGGAAAGGAAAGATTAACCCGTGCTGAAACTCAGTTGATTTGCAGAAAAAGACTTCCATGTTTAGGATAGGTTGTAGTGTGTTTGGACAGAGGTGGAAAGCTTTCAGTTCTGTGTTCTATTTGGTGTGTGTGTATGTGCGTGTGCGTGTGTGTGTGTGTGTGTTATGGATGAGTGTTTGCATGTTCATATGCATGTGAGCACAGGCACGTGTACATGTGTGTGGAGGTGGCATGTCATGTGTCTTCCTATACTGCTTCTCTACATTATTTTTTGAAACACGGCCTCTCATTGAACCCAGATCTCAATGATTCAGCTGTTCAAGCTGGTCCACAAACCTTGGGGATCCCCCATCTCTGCCTCCCCAACACTGGGATTACAGCCACGTGCTACCTAGAATGGCATTTTACATGGCTTCTAGGGATCAGAACTCAGGTCCTTATCTTTGTATGGCAAGCGCTTTACCCACTGAGGCCTCTATCCAGCCCAAGATCTGTGTTCTTCTTCAAATTTATTTCAATAAAAAAATGGACTAGGGGCCGGAGAGATGGCTTAGCAGTTAAGCGCTTGCCTGTGAAGCCTAACAACCCCGGTCCAAGGCTCGATTCCCCAGTCCCCATGTAGGCCAGATGCACAAGGTGGCGCATGCATCTAGAGTTCCTTTGCAATGGTTGGAGGTCCTGATGCACCCATTCTCTCTTTCTATCTCTGCCTCTTTCTCTCTCTGTCTGTCTGTTGCTAATAAATAAATAAAAATAAACAAAAAAGTATTTTTTAAAAATGGACTAAATAGAAGCTAAATGAAGATTTGAATAGGATGTTTGTGCTTGTCTTTATTTGCAACGTGGGATTATATAGGGGTCGAGTGGGGATGTGTTGGGAATGATATCTGTATCAGGGTTGATGCACAGGACTGCAAGGTTTCTCCCTCCCAGCTGCAATCTCCACTCACACTCAGACCACCAATTCATTTTCATGATCGAGGCTAAAACCAGTTGCTTATTCACTTGACCAAGAGTAAGTACTAAACTAGTTCAACTTATTCAAGGACACTCCTGAGGTCTGTCTCCTTTGTCCCAACCCTCTAACTACTTACAGCTCTCTATATATTTTACTCTTTCAAACATTTTTTTAGCTCGCCTGAAATTGTAGTTTTCTCTCCCTCTCTCTCTCTCTCTCTCTCTCTCTCATGATTGTATAAGGCATTTTGAACTGGAAAATATCTTTCTTTTATAGATTTCCAAATAACCAGAAAGGCAACATAATTGCTGAGTCTGAATACAAAGTAGACTCCTCCACCTCTCTCCATAAATCACCCAGCACACAAACCCATCAAGTTCAAGGCAGAGAAGTGACTTTTGAGAATGAGGAGGCAAACCGTGGCAACTTGGGGGAAGGAGGCCGCTGGACCATCGGCCCTTCTGAAGTCTCTGGCCCTGCGTTGATCTTGCCCTTCTCGGTCCTCAAGGGGTATGCATTACCTTTGGTGAGGTTTTTGAGTCCTGTGAGTTGCCAGTCACTGCCATGTTGGGCAGGGAATAAGGACTCTCCTGGCTTTTGTCTAATTTTTTGGCATTCCCTCTCATTCTCAAAGCCTGCATGCATCCTATCTCTGAGCTCTGATTTATTTTCCTCCGTGACATTCTTAAGATCCTGATATTGTCTATACTTTATTTCTGTACTTTTAATCATCAATACTGTCCAAGTATAATAAAAGCTTGCCAACTCAGAAAACTATGATTTTATTTACTGCCACATACTCTGGACCTCGACGAGTACCTGGTGCTTAATAAGTGCTCAATAAATGTGATGAATGGATCTAGAGGGACCCTCCCGGGTATCAAGGACAGGGATTGTCCCCAGAGATCCAAAATGTTTTTGTGGAAGAACCAGGTAGTATGTTTAAGCATAGGAAGACATTAACTTTGTTTAATGTGGCCAGTTGAACAAACTGAAATTACAGACCAAATTATATAATCAAGCCTTTAATGTAACTGCCACAAGTTCATTCAAAGCTTCCCAAATGTTTCAAAAGCAACGTGCCAGCGTGTCTATTTCAGAGTGACAAATATACACTGAACTGCTAATGGTTCCTCTCAGAAATTGTGTATAGTTTCAGTGAAGCTAATTTATAAACTTTAACTACTGTAGCTAATTTCACTCGCTAATTTTAGACATTTTGTTGAGTTAGAATTTGCATTTTATTGTATGTCATTTTGTCTACTGCTAGCGTTAATATGCATTTTGTTTGTGGAAACACAAATGTTTAAAGACATACTGATGCTTTCAGTTGTGTGTGTGTGTGTGTGTGTGTGTGTGTGTCCTGGTTTATGCAAATGTTGGAGGCCATCCTGGTCCATCTATGAAGACAAGTTTCACATCTTTAAGATATGCATTGAAAAAGTCAGAAAAGCTATTATTAAACTTGAAGATGAATGGGAATTCAGTAAACTCTTTTATTTCTCTCCCCTTATGGGAATGTCAAAAGACCATGGTCTGGGGAAACATACTGTGAAAATATCATCAATTGCAATTTTGTGGCCACTCAGGTGAATAAGAGCATTAAAAGGCTGTATGAAAACCTTTCATTTCCATCTAAACTGAAACTTGTTTGCTTGTTTGATGATGTTATAAGAGTGAAACAACTGAGCTCTGAAAATTGTTAATCTGATTTACTATGTTTAAAATATCATCCCTTCCTCCTTCCCTGACTCTAGAGTTCAGAGTATGAAATGTAGTTTCAATAATTAACACATCAGTAAAAGCAAAAGCAAACTCACAAAAAAAAAGGTTGCCCTTGAAATTTAAAAGAAAGAAATGTTCTCTTGACAAATGAATTCAACCTGCTCTAGCTGAACTGTCTTATGGCACTTTTTGAGGAGCTAGGCATATTTTGCATTCTTTCTTTAATAATTTTATTTATTTATTTGAGAGAGAGAAAGAGGGGAAAAGAGAGAGAGAGATAGAGAGAATGAGTGGCCAGGGCCTCCAGCCACTGCAAACGAACTCCAGATGCATGTGCCCCCTTGTGCATCTGGCTTACGTGGGTCCTGGAGAATCGAACCTGGGTCCTTTGGCTTTACAGGCAAATGCCTTAACCTCTAAGCCATCTCTTCAGCCCTGTTTTGCATTCTCATTGTTTTACCACATTTGGATTTCATTGTTGACCTGCCCCCATGTATAGTGATAAAATGCTGTAAATATTCCTGTTATGTCCACCAATGCTCACACTTTTTCCCTTGAAAGCTTCTCAAAATCAGGTCAGAGTCTTGTCTATGATTCTCATCTTCTGTTTCTTCCCAAACACGTCTTCTCTCTCTACCTCCACCTCTTGGTTTATACAAAAATACAGAAATAATGTAACAAAATATTTTGGATTATATATACAATCTCAGGTAGGCAAGCAAATATATATCTAATCATACTCTCTACATGGGGTCATGCATAACAAGTCTGCAAAACAGAACTGTTTAAGTCCTTCTTCAATTAGGATGCTGCCTACCCCTTCAGAGAAAAGCTATATCTCTTTATAATTCATTTTTCCCCACTGTGAGATTGCGTGTATACATATGAGGATGGTCATTAGCTTGTATTGTACCATCCATAGGCTGGTACAGAGAGGTTTGTTATTTGCAAGGAAGTGCAGTTCCCCATATTTTTATTTTTATTTTATTTTATTTTTATTTTTTTGGAGAGAGACACAGAGAAAGGCAGAGAGAGAGGGAGAGGAAGACAGATAGAGATGGGCCCGCCAGCAGCCTCTCAGTTGCTGTTAACGAAATCCAGATGTGTGTGCCCCCTTGTGGTCAAGTGCGGCATTGCACCCTTACGTCACTTTGCATCTGGCTAAATGTGGGACCTGGAGATTGGAACCGCTGGAGATTGGAACCTGCATTCTTTAGGCTTAGGAGGCAGGCGCCTTAACCGCTAAGCCATCTTTCCAGCCCCAGTTCCCCATATTTTAAATGCAGGAAGTTGCATGTCTTTTTCATGATTTTTGCTTTGAGTTACTATCTATAAATTAACCCTCAAGTTTAACTAAAAGTAATGACTACATAAAATAAATATATTAATAAGCTAAAGATATGTTTCACAACAGATTTGCTAAAAGGCATCAGGGTTCTCAAAAAGAACCTTGGTCTGGTCAGATGGTTATAAGGGCAAGGGTTCAGGCCTTAGGCCTATCACTAGGTCTACAAACTGTGCCATCTTTACCAAGTAAGCACTCAAAATCACCCTTAAAATGAATACTACCATATCCATTTTACACAGGGAGAAACAACAGCTCAGAAGTTTGTAGATGAAAAAAAATGGGAACAAGAAACCCTTAACATACAATGGAAGCATGACAAATATTAATTTTCCCACAATAACAGTAAAAGGTCACTAACCACACAAATGGAGTTTGTCACATTTCTGACATTGTGGTGTTGCTTTACTTGCATTGTCTTTTTCTTTTTTTTTTTTTTTATTTGAGAGAGGGAAAGAGGCAGAGAGAGAAAGAGAGAAGGAGAATGGGCATGCCAGGACTTCCAGCCACTGCAAATGAACTCCAGATGCATGTGCCACCTTGTGCATCTGGCTTACATGGGTCCTGGGGAATCAAACTAAGGTCTTTTGGCTTTGCAGGCAAGTGCCTTAACCACTAAGCCGTCTTGCCAGCCCTGCATTGTCTTTTTCAATTCTTACAAGTCTTACATTTTAAATAGCATCTTTTGTGTAGGTGATCATGATGCTTGGGAAAGACCACAACAGCTGAGCTCCTGCCACAATACTAACACTGGGATGTAGGTTTGTTGATTTATTTATCCAGGACAAACCCAAACCCTTAACGTTCCTTTTCCACTACAAAGGGCAATTGTACATTGAGTCATGTGTTTTGGAGGTTTTAAGAAACCCTTCATTTTCCCAAGTGATTAAAATTAAGTTTGAATTGCTGTCATTCATCACATGCATGGCTAAATTCATTTTATATATCTTCTCTGTTATTAACGAGCAAATAAATAAGGAACTGTATAGAAGTGACCCACTGGGGTACTTTTTTATTTTTTTTTATTTATATTATTCTGATTTTACATTCATAGTATTGGCTCCATTGTCCTCCTCCCTGTCCTCCCTCTTTCAAAGGGACCCTCATCAATGGGGAATGTATTTTTGCTTGTTAGAGTCAGGATATCTAAATGACCCCTGTGTTTTCTTCAGAGAGACCCTAATTGTCCTTATCCAGATAAGCTGCCCTGATGCTCAGTAGCACCTTTGATGTTCTCATGTCCTTAAATCATAATGTCAAAAAGAGAATCTGACCTAATGACCAGAACTGCAGGAGGAATCCCTGGTGTCTGCATTCTCTTGCTTGGACACTGAGAATTCAACTTATTTTTATTTTTAGTTTATTTTTTATTAAGTGGAAAGTTGTATGGATACATAACATGTTAGTACCATCATTCCCCTTCCTCCCTGGCCCCATTCCACTGAGGGCCCTCCTCAGTGGGATTTCTGGTGTTCAGCCTAGGTTTGCAGGTTATGAGATGTGAGAGCATCAGTCAGCCATTGTAAGGAGGTCCTGGGGGGGCGGGCAGTGCCTCTGGACATCCCCTCCCTCTGTAGCTCTTACAATCTTTCCGCCCCCTCTTCCACAGAAGCCCCTGAGCCATGGTGGGTGTGTTTTAAGTCCAATTTAGTGTTGTGCTCTCAGAAGGTTCTGGATTTCTGCTTTGGTGCATTTTGAGTCTCCTCAGTGTCTGTCTCCATGACCCTGGTGCTGGTTGACATATTCGCTATTAAAGCAGCACTCTGGCTCATCTCACCAGTTCCTCTGCAGTTTCATGTGGGCTCTGTCTGATGTGGGAGGGGTGGTTCTTCTGCTTGTTCTTAGATGCCTTCTGAAAAAAGAAAAACAGGAGACTGAGGTCAGCATAGGTTCAATGGGATAAGCTTTATTAATTAAGAGAGATTTTGGTGGGTATAGCCTTTCTTTTGGCTAAAACCTAATGGGAGCATCTTATAAGCCATTCTGACTTGGGGCTTACAAGCCCAACAATTCTGAGTTCAGCACAGTCAAGGTAACACATGTGCATATGTGATGCGATACTGAAAATCTGAGAATAAATGGCAGGGTGAGTACCTACGGGACTGTGGTAAGGGTGGGGCCAGGGAAAGAGCACATTCCTTCTCACATGCCTATGAAACAGCTTATTTCCGGATGGCCAGCATGATGGTCAACACACTTCTTATTAGAACAAATGGTATGTGACTATGATGGTTGTATGATCTCAATATCCGCTAACAGCTGCTTAGTGTTTTAGAGCTAACACAACATCTGAAGTAGCAATTTCTTGGTCTGTGCAAGAGCCCCAGATGATAGCTGAGATGGCCTGTGAATTACATAGACACCAAAAGCTCAAAGTAAATGAATCCATGGGAAAGATGATACTCTGATTGGCCTTATGCAAATGTCCTTTCTGGCCCTCAAAGTCTTGCAAAGTGAGATTTCTTGTACCCATTGAACTGATGAGGGAAGCAGTGAAGTGAATGAATCAAAATGAGGATGATGGATGTTTTGACTGGCTATTGTATTTCAACATGCTACCTTCCCTTTTACTTCACATTTTATGCAGTTTCTGAGGGTCATACACCAATCCCAGCAGATCTTTGTAAAGATCATAAGTGGGTGGGGGAGGGCTGGAGAGATGGCTCAGTGGTTAAGCACTTGCCTGCAAAACCAAAGGACCAGGGCTCAATTCCCCAGTACCCACTTAAAGCCAGATTCAAAAGGTGGCACATGCATGTGGAGTTTATTTGCAGTGGCTGGAGGTCCCGGTATGCCCATTCTGTCTCTCTCTTTCGAATAAATAAATAAACATTATTTTAAAAAAAAAGATCATAAGTGGTGAATGCATTATTTAAGAGACTTAGATGTATATCAAGGTGGGTCCCTAGGTGCATAAAAACTGTGCACATGGAATCAACAGCTGCTCCTGGTAAGCAATCTCTTAATAAAGAACAGCAACGTAGAATCTGTCTGAAACACACAATAAATGTCCAGAAAATTCAAACACAGAGCAAAAGCACATGCATCCCTTATAAAACATGTCAGCAGGACCAGGAAAACACACAAGACATGATTAAACATGAGCTGTCTGTACTCCCCTGGGTGCCTGTACATGTGTGCACCTATCTACGCATGTAAAATCAAGACTTGCTAAAGACAGTCAGCGTCATCCAAAATCACCACTTGACAAAAAGCTAATAAAACATCCTTATGAGCCAAGAGGTTTAAAGTTCTAGAGCAGGTATCAAGAATGCTACACTTAATAAATAATTAGGCAGCGTTTTCTTTTATTCCAGTATGTTTCTTTCTCCTCTCCCCCCTCTCCCACCTCTCCCTCTCCCTCTTCCTTGCCTTTATTGGGAAGTCTTTGTCCCCGGGCCAGAAGTAAGAAGCCTTGGGGCGGTACCCCATGTTCTAATAAAGCAGCCCTTTTGTCAATGCAATGACTACCTCTTTTGCAGCTGTCCCTGGTGTTGCATTTTGTAACACAATTTGGCCTCTTTGGACTCTGGTTAGTCCTATTTAACTTACTGCAGGGGTTCCCTGTTTGATCTCTAATTGATATAATTGACTGGGCATAATCGGGAAGGCCTTATAGATGTTTATTGATAGCTAATTTTCCTTCATCCATTGTTTAATTCGATAAGAGCATAACCTAATTTATTGTCACTCCAATAGGGATCCATTATCCTTTTGATAAATGCTTCTGGGGCCAACTTGTCAGTAACTGATTTCAAAGAGCTGTTAAGCCCACAGAGTCCATCATTAGTTAATGGCAGTTTAGAAAGCTAATGATGTTATAAATTACAATCAATACGAACATGGAAATTACAGTGTTGGGCAAGATAACACTCTGTTATTAAACCCACAGTAAACCGTTCCTTCACTTACGTGTGGAAGGACTGCATCCATTCAAAGATATTCATGCCTTAGAAGGGAGCATGGAAGAATAAAATGCCTAATTCCTACATGAACATTCCAGAAAAAACCAGAGGAACAATGCTGCCGTCTATGGCAACAGAAGGAGTCTGGAGAAGAATCATGCAAGTGTAAATATGTACAGACCTCTCGTCCTTTCATGATTTAATCTGATCCCATTAAAAGAAATCATATATATATATACACATACATATATACATATGTGTGTGTGTGTGTGTGTGTGTGTGTGTGTGCATGCACGCGTGCTAAAATACACCACGGCTCATAGGCCTGTCTTCAGGGTATCTATGGAATTCTTGGAATGGATGTGCAGCTTCAGTGATACAATTAACCTCATTTTTGGAATTTTTGTTTTGTTTTGTTTTTGTTTTTCAATCTAGGGTCTCTCTCTAGCCCAGACTGACCTGGAATTCACTATATAGTCTCAGAGTGGCCTTGAACTCATGGTGATCCTCCTTCCTCTGCCTCCTGAGTGCTGGGATCAAACTCATGCATTACCAAAGTGGCCTCACTTTTAGATACTTAAAAATGAGTGACATAACAGGGAAATGGCACAGAGAGTATGCGCTAAGTACAGCATTCAGCTTAAACTTCTTGTCTTGAGCCACTTTTACCCGTGAGTCATTCTTATCTTTTGAACACTCAGTGATTGCCTCAGTGAAGAATTATATTTTTACACTTAAATTGCAATTTTTTCTTGATCGATATACTATTGATTCAGGTATGCCAGCAATCGTTCAATGATTTAAAGGAATACTTTATGGGGATAGGGTTGGAAGTCATTTAATGGATACAGAGTTTTGGTGTAGAGTGAGGAAACATTTTGGAGACAGGTCTTTTAAAAATATTTTATTTATTTAATTAGTTAGTTAGTTATGGGGGGCCGGGAGAATGAGCCATTGCAAACAAACCATTGTGAGCCACTGCAAACAAACTCCATGTCCCTGAGCCACTTTGTGTATCTGATTTACAGTTTACTATTAAAAGTAATACTTTCTATACCATAGTCATCAAAACACAGGTTTTGATATGTTTAAATATAATAATGAAAAATAATGATTAGAAAACTTTTTTTTTTTTTTTTTTTTTTTTTTTTTTGGTTTTTCGAGGTAGGGTCTCACTCTGGTCCAGGATGATCTGGAATTAACTATGTAGTCGCAGGGTGGCCTTGAACTCAAGGAGATCCTCCTACCTCTGCCTCCCAAGTGCTGGGAATAAAGGCGTGTGCCACCACGCCCGGCTAATGGAGGTTTTTTTTTTTTTTTTTTTTTTTTTTAGGGTCTCGCTCTAGCCCAGGCTGACCTGGAATTCACTATGTAGTCTCAGTGTGGCCTCGAACTCTCAGCCATCCTCCTACAGAAAACTCATTTTTAAGCGATTTTTTTTGTTTTTTTTTTTCGTTTTTCGGTTTTTCAAGGTAGGGTCTCACTCTGGCCCAGGCTGACCTGGAATTCACTATGTAGTCTCAGGGTGGCCTTGAACTCATGGCGATCCCCCTACCTTTGCCTCCTGAATGCTGGGATTAAAGCACGCCCTGCGAGTGATTTTTTTTTTTTTTTGAGACAAGGTCTTTCTATGTAACCTAGGCTAGCCTCAAGCTTGTGATCCTCCTGCCTTAGTCTCCCTCATTCTGAGATTGAAGCTGTGTGCCACCATGGCCAGCAATAAACAATTTTTAAACCCTGTTGAGCGTTGGAGAGATGGCTTAATGGTTAAGGCGCTTGCCTGCGAAGCCTAAGGACCCAGGTTCAATTCCCTAGTACCCACGTAAGCAAGATGCACAAGGTGGCACAAGTGTCTGGAGTTCGTTTGCAGTGGCTGGAGGCCCTGGTATACCCATTCTCTATCTGCCCCCTACCCTCTCTTTCTCTCAAATAAATGAAATATTAAAAAATAAAACAACCTGTTGCTTAGAGTAGACTTTAGTTGCTAATAAGCATGTCTTTATCCCTTTACATTTGACCTCTATCGTGAGTGCTTTAGAGGACACAGTAAATACAGTAATATGATTCTTTCAATTTTTTTTATTCTCAAGAAAAGAAAAGAAGATTTTAAAAAACTAAGATAGGGCTGGAGAGATGACTTAGCGGCTAAGGCGCCTGCCTGCTAAGCCTAAGAACGCTGGTTCCAATCTCCAGCTGTTCCAATCTCCAGGTCCCACGTTTAGCCAGATGCAAAGTGAGGCAAGGGCGCAATGCCGCACTTGACCACAAGGGGGCGCACACATCTGGATTTCGTTCACAGCAGCTGAGAGACGTTGGTGCACCAATCTCTGTCTTCCTCTCCCTCTCTGTCTCTCTCTGTCTCTCTCTCTAAAAATAAAATAAAAATAATAAAAAAAAAATTTTAAAACTAAGATATTCTTGATGTAGGAGATAAGATAATGTCCATTCAACTGATTGTTTCCACTAGTAATCTTCAGATGTACAATCCAAAGTTCAAGACCTCACTCATTCACCTCTGCATTTATTTAATGAAATTTATCGAGTATTTATCATAGACATAGTACTATAGCAGGCTCTATAGGTAACAAAAAATAATCTTCTCTGAGGAGACTAAATTCTGATTGTAAGTTGTGGAATCAGAAGTATGTGGGTGGGGGGGATGAGTTAAAGAAATAAATGTCCAGGTGAGTTATCCCAAGCAGAATATGTGATGTGTCGGGCAGACTATTAACTTAGAGTGTCAGGAAGTACTGGTGGTCTAGTCACAGATTTCTTGATGAGGAGGTCAGTGCAGCAACCAGGCCCTCATGAGTGAGTGAGGTTGGAGAGGAGAAAGAACGAGCTGAGTGAGAACATGAGCAGAGGTCATAAGATGGAATGAGCACACTATGTCCAGCACGGAGTGAGTGCAGGACCCACCCCTAGTAGTAATCAGCCTGCACCCCAGTAAACGTCATTGTCAGATCACAGTCATATCTTAGACAATGATACCTCCAACAAGAACAAACAGTGTCAGCTATGCAGAAAAAAGAAAACTCCCAAAGCCATGCAGTAGGGGAAAAAAAAAAAAAAACACGGAATTAGACAGACTAGAGAGAAATAGTCAGTGACACACCACTATTACTAGAATTTGTCAACTATAAGATATATATAGATATATAGATATATAGATATTTACATATATATATATATGCATACACTCATGTAACCTACATAAGTGAGTGTATATAAGCAACTATAAAAACTATACATATGTATCTGCACACCTATCATATGTGACTATATATGTGTATAATTTCTTTACTTGATCTTGGCCAAAAAAGGCCGAGAAGTGATTGTGTATATTTTCTTATACCTAATGCTACACTAAAAAAGGGGAAATGAACAAAATTATTGGTTGCAAAAGATATCAATATCTGATAGGAGATTTATATAAACACAGTGGGTCACAAATAATTTGAAATCTTCTCTGTGCTTTACCCGTTCTCTGTAGAAGTGTAAACTAATGAAATCAAGGGTCTGGCTCACCCTCAGCAATGACCTGCCACATCATAGATGCTCAATAAGTAATTCCGGACCCTATTTACTAAGTAATTTGTCATGGAACAGTATTTACACAAAAATAAGTACACTACTGTCTTTCCCCCTTATTCGATATTTATTGTAAACTTTTCATAACTCAATGATGTCTCCATGGTGAACAAGTACATCTTAGACAGCTTTTTATTTGTGTAACAAATACGAAAGGTAATTAACATCCACACATGACAGAGGATGAGACAGTTTACCATGGTGAGGAGTACATGGGAACACAAAGCCCCCCACCTCATGGACATGAGAAAGAAAGACAGAACACGACCAAGCTTCCACATTCTGGTTGGAGGGCACACTCTCTATAGGCCCCACCTGTTAAATTTTTCAAAAGTTCCCCATAGGACCCAGCTAAGGAGCAATCCTTTAACACATGGGTCTTTGGTTTATATCCAAATTATGGAAGAGTTTTGTGCTCCAATGAAGAGCACCCAAATGAGAAAACAGATATTAAGGAAATAAATAAAGAAAACAGCAAACAGTTGTAAGAATTTTGAAAGATGTGTACAAAGTTCTGAGGGTAGACAATGAAATGTAAGTCACAATGGTGACCTCAGAAATTACAGAAATCAATCTGTTGTTAAGTCCTTAAAAATCACAGCTTATCTACTTTTACCTTCTAAGAGCATTTAGCTTAGGTATCTGTACATAGTAATTGATTGATAGATATTTATTGAATGAAGTTATTCTCAAATAAAGATTGCATAATTTCAATAATCAACAAAGCCTTAGCTCACCAGAATAATCTATTACATATAATTCTGATAAGCAGATACTCAGTCTCATTTATTTTTTTTTCTGGAGAAAAAGAATAAATTCAATGCTACTATCCTCATTCTATAACTGTACATGGTATAAACTTAAAATCAAACCGTATGGAAGTGAGTTATTGTTCATGCCGATTTCACTGTGCCACTGCATAATGAAAGTTTTTAAACACATTCCGACTGCTCAAGACATGAACATGCTTTTGTGCAAATACTGTGTTTCCCTGAGGGCTTAACGTTAGGTCATATGTCATAGAACCTCCATTTGGGGCAGTTAGGAAGGGTGCTTCCTCCCAAGAACTTGTCTCTCTTCCCTTTCCACTTCCTATCTCTTCATCTCCACCCCTTCAGTGGTGACATCAAAGTCATGTTCATGGAAACCATTTTGAATCTTACCCTAGTGGTTTTAAGGTTGGAGTCGGGATCAACAGCAGTGTAGATGAACCCCTAAAACAAATATAAATAAATAAATGAACTATTCAATGTGGACGCACGGGCCATTAGCAGTAAGCAAGGGAACGACTGTGCAAGTCCTGGGGAGGGAGCAGTGAGCAGGGGGATGCATCTGTCTTCTGTGAACCATGGGCTGCTTCTCCACTGTGTGCTCTTTGCCACTTTGAAGACACAGCAAGAGAGGAGCCAGCAAGTGGAGGGAGGGAGCTGCTTGCGGATTGATTTCCTTGCTTCAATAGTTACTTGACATAGCAAAGTTTGGCTTCATTCCATTTTCAAATTGAAAATTTATACAGAAATGAGAGAGAGGGAAAAAGAAAAACACCCCACCCAGCAATGAATTAATAATAGCTGCCAACTAGCTCCACGAACCATGATGGTCATAAAGCTCCCCAATGCTGTTCTCATCGCCTGCGCAAGAGAATTTGTCCTTAAGCTGCTTGTTTTCAAAATACATGTGAAGACAACAAATTGTATGGCATGCTTATCCAATAACGCATAGCAAGGAAACGAAAGGATCCGACGGGAGGGAGTGAAAAGAAATAGAAATTTAACAGCTAGCCAGACTGAAATAAAGCAGGCAAGATTAGGAGACACATGTACAATTCTCCACGGTCCCTAAAGTCTCTAGCGAAAAGGTAGAAATGAACTAATTTATTAGTAAAATCGCATCAGGGGCAGTAATTTCATGTTAGTGAATTTACATGTAATAACATTAAGCTCCCAACCTCCACTTCACCAGTGTGGCCCTCTCCGATGATGAATGAGGCGCCTAAAGAAAGATGATAGTTTGATTGTTTTCACAGCAAACAGATCAGCATTTTAATTTCTTGCCTCTGTGTTTATTGCTTATTTGGCCTCTTGCTTGGCTTGTAAAAACTTGGCTAAATGGAAATGAATAAATGTAATTACTGTGGGTGACAGTGGTAATCTGTGTGGGTTTTTCATATTGGCTTTGCCAGCGTTAATCTAATCACCCGAGAATATGTGTCACCATACAAACGCACTGACAGAAAGCAGAATCCTCCCTCAGAGCCAAATACACAGGGGCTGGGAGGCTCAGACCCAAACACTGCTTGCCTCTGCCCGTGGGAGGTGGGAGAAGCAGCTCCCAGAATGGCCAGGAAGGTGGCTGGCTGGGTGTGCACACAGAAGGGTGTGTGGTCTTGGGCATTTCCAAGAAAGCACCCAGGTGACTCGGAACCAAATGTGAAGGGCAATGGTTTTCCTGAGTCGGGGGGTGATAAGTCTCAGGACACTGCACACATGAGAGTGGAAACTTTCTGTCTCCCCAGTATTAAAAATCTGCCAGGGTTCACTAATGCATTCCTTTACCTTTCGGGGGTTTGTTTTCCATCCATAAGGCAGGGATGGGACAAGTCAGATGTTTGATGTTCGCAGTTGCAAGAGGAGCAACAGGGGGTGAGGCAGGCAATCAGTGTGGGGTAGGAAGGGTGAAATGAGATAATGTATGTGAAAGTGTCTTACAAACTACAAAGCAAAGCTAAATGGAGCAGAAGAAGAATCCTGGAAACAGACTTTATTATATGTAAGATTTATTTTATCAAAGCAGCAGGGAAGCAAAGGATTAGTCAGTAAATGGCAGCTGAATGGCTGGTTAGCATTTTGGAAAGAAAAATAAATCAAGACCTGTAACTCTGAATATTGGTCAATAGGAATTACAGATGGATAAAAGAATTAAGTATGACAATAAAACATTAGGAACCCAGATGAGAAATTTAATATTCACTAGACTTAAGAGATTTGAAGGAGGATTCTCTGAACACTGAAAAATAGTTTAAAAATCACAAGAGATGAATAAATTTAGTGACATAAGTATTTCAAACATTTCCAGTCAAAATGAGGTAGACATAATCAGAAAGAAAATATTTTCAACAAAGAAGGCAAGAATCAATAGTCGTATTACTTGGAAAGCTCACAAATATTTATTTAAAAGTAATGTAGTCTCACAGAAAATTGAAAGAAATAATTCCTTATCAGGAGTATCTACAATAAATACAAGCTAGTAAATGTGGGAAAAGAAAATCTTTAGTGAACCAATAACCAAATAAAATCAAGTTCAAACAACTGAACAACAAGGTGTGAGCAGGGCTGGAGAGAAGTCGCAGCAGTTAAGGCCCTTGACTGCCAAGCCTAAGGACCCAGGTTCGATTCCCCAGTATCCATGTAAATTAGATGTATAAGATGACACATGCATCTGGATTTTGCAGTGGCTAGAGGCCCTGGCGTTCTCTCTCTCTCTTTCTCTCTCTCTCTTCTTTCTCTCTCTCTCATCGCTCTATCTGACTATCTCAAATAAATAATAAAAAAATTTAAATGTAAAAAAAAACAATGTGAGCAGACTGAATTTTATTTTATTAAGTATTGGATGAGGGGAAAGTGGCTGAAATAAGCTGCTGGCTGGCCATGTATTTGCTCTTGGCCTGTGTGGAGAGCTGAGTGGTCTCAGTGTTTCATGTGACAGAAATGCACCAACCTTCCAGGTCACTGCCATAGCCCCTGAGAAGTCACTCACCAAACACACCAGTGTGGCCTCATTGGTCTGGATTTCCTTTGTGGAGGGCAGAAACTGATTAACCATGGGTGAGGCTGTGGGCTGACCTGAAACTGTGAGCTGGGTCCCACTGTTAAAGACATACCATGGTGAATGACTCTCAGAATGAAACTCATGGAGTCAGGAGCCAGGCTCTGCCTCCTGGGGGCTGGGATGGTGTGGGAACCCAGTTGAACAAGAGTCCTGAATATTTCTAAATGTTTTATTTATTTATTCATTTGAGAGAAGGTGAAAGAGAAAGAAGCAGGCAGGGAAAGAGAGAGAGAATGGGTGCACCAAGGCTTCTAGACACTGACATGAACTCCAGACGCCAAGTGCAACCTTGTGTACCTGGATTTACATAGGTACTTGGGAATTGAACTCAGGGCCAGGCTTTGCAGTCATGTGTCTCAACTACTGAGCCATCTCTCCAGCCCACATTTCTAAATATCTAAAGTTTATGTCGGTACCAGCTTTTTTGAAACTAACAGAAATGAAAGTTACATAGTTTGACCTAGTAATTCTACTTCCAGGAATAAAATCTAAAGGATGTTTTCAAAGAATCAAGGGTAATACTAGAAATAATTAAATAGTCTAGCTATTATTCTTCAAGTAATTAAGCAAATTAGAAGCATCTAATGCACAAGTAAAATTGTGTAAGTAAAGATTATAAAGACGTTAAGAATGTGAACAATATTTGGTTGATGCTTAAAGTGAGGGAAAAGTCTTCATGTTGTCACTCCCAAATGCCCCAAGGAACTTTTAAAATCTTGTAGGCCGCTATTAGGTCACATGCTATTTCTAAAGTAATCGTTGCGAAGAAAATCAAGAAGAGTATAATTGACTTAAAGCTATCAGTTATGGGAACGGTTATTGGACAATGCTGAAAGGAGCAGATGTGAGACCCACTGAATGATATTCTTAAGGACAAAATAAATATTAGGCATGTGGGCCCAGGAGAGAAAGCTATGATATCTATGAGAGTAAACAGAAATTAACCATGTTTAGACAATTGAAGAACTGGAGGGTAACACTGGCAGCATCAACAGAACGGTGTATCAAACCTAATCTTTGAATCAAATCTCAGCAAGAAGAGAAAGGGGGAATGAGAAAGGAAGCAAGAAATGGAAGCAAGAAGGGACATGAAGAAGAGGAGAGAGGATGAGTAAAAATTAAAAGAAGAAAGGAAAAAACTCCCTTCTATAAACCATCATCTTTGCAGAAGATACCCTGCTAGTGTGACCCCTTTGATATAAAAGAAGACACCTATCTTCACACTTTCAACCTATAAATGGTATCAGGAATGTAAGACTTCAGGCAATCTCCTAGGAAAGTTGCTGAAATACTTGAACCATTGTGTGTGTGTTGTGTGTGTGTGTGTGTGTGTGTGTGTGTGTGTGTGTGTGTCTTACAAAGCCCAAAGATAAACCAAAGTGAGGCATTTTCTGAGGAAGGTGGGTACAAGGTACCAATCTAACCCAAAACCCAGCAGGAAGACTTCTCCTCTTGTAAGACGCAATGGGCGAAGCCACGAGAAGAGATAAGAAGTTGGAAAGGGTGACAGTGATCCAAAAGAGAGCTTCTTCTCAAAGCGGGCACACTTGTATAACCCTCAAGGAATTCAAAGCAGGTACCGTGTGGAGACGGCACATCTGAGCCTTAGGCTGAGACACTGCTTCTAAGATGTTTCTTGCAGAGAAAAGACTCATTCTGTAAAGCTTTCCCCATTTTAGTGTTTCAGCGAGGATTAGGTAAGAAAGCAACACAGGTGAGAGGTAATCCTGAAACGGAGTCTAGAGCTGGGGACACATGTTCAACTGCTCTGTCAGTTTGGGGGATGTTGAGGAGCCGTAGGGCCTAGAAGAGAGTTTCTAGCTATTTTTATAGAGCATCTTCCAAAAGGGGAAAGAAAAAACCTTTGCAAAGCAAGGAAATATATGCATTGAATCTCTTAGAAATTGGATTTTCTGGTTCTTTAAATCAGTGGCTTTGATTCTCATCTTGTCTGGGCAGCTCACAAAGACGGTCTGCCTCCATTGCTACCCAGGAAGCTGGAACAGGGGATCCTAAGGGCAGACATTTTCGAGTTCTCGGTTCACCCTACCAGCCACCCAATGTCACCGTAAGTAAGAGGAAATAAAGTGGTTTCACTACTTCCAGTTTTCAATGCTGAATTAAAGTACAAACTGGGTACTCTCACTTGACAAAAAATAAAAAATAAATAAATACATAAAAATGAGGGGAAAGTTTCTTTTATGTCTTAGGAAATTATTCCATTTTGGTAAATTGCTTAGAGGTATAATGTGAGCTAGATAATTTTCACAGCATTTGATGTAGTGACTGTTGTGGGGCTTCTCCATGACACATAATCAGTATCAAGCCAACATTTATAAAATAAAAAAATGAAACCAAGTTTCTCACCAGGAAAATTGGTTTCCATTCAACAAGACGTCCTATGGCATCCTTATAATTTTTAGGTTTCAGTTCTGAGTACTCTTTTACTACCATGGATAGCAATAAGAAAATAAAGATAATGTGTCCTCCAAAAGGAAGAAACACTGACCCCAAGTACACTAATATTTAATGATAAGCATTTGTTTGAATCTTTTCTTTGCCTTCTTCAACTATAACATATGTACATAATGATTTCTTTTCTCTGAGTACATTTAATAGGTCACCCATCATCTAAACAATGAACTTAGTATAATAAAATTTATTTAAGCCGGGCATGGTGGCGCACGCCTTTAATCCCAGCACTTGGGAGGCACAGGTAAGAGGATCACCGTAAGTTCAAGGCCAGCCTGAGACTACATAGTGAATTCCAGGTTAGCCTGGGCTAGAGTGAGACCCTACCTTGAAAAACCAAAAAGAGAAAGAAAGAAAAATTATTTATTTGTCTTTTTTTTTTTTTTTTGAGGTAGGGGGCCATACTCTAGCCCAGGCCTACTCTCTCTCTCAAAAAAAAAAAAAAGATTGTAAGAGCCCATGGTGGGAAGGAGTACCCTAACCCTGAGGCACTGTCTCCTGCCCCGCCAGCACCAGAAACGGATGCATTCATAAAATCCCATGGTGAATAGCAACAATCCCACTGAGGAGGACCCTTAGTGGAATGGGGGCAGGAAAGAAGTGATATAAGAGGGAGGACAGGGGAATGGGACCAACACATTATTTGTTCATACAGTAAAGTGCACAATTAATTAAAATATTAAAAATATAAGTAAATAAATAAGGGTTGAAGAGATGGCCCATCAGGGAAGGCACTTGCCTATAAAGCCTAATGATCCAAGTTTGATTCCCCACTTCCTCTGTAAAACCAGATGTTCAAAGTGGTGCATGTATATGGTGTGTCCATTGGCAATGGCTGGAAGCCCTGTGCACACATTCTCTCCCTCCACCTCTCTCTGCTGGACATAGTGGCACACACCTTTAATCCCAGCACTTGGGAGGCTGAGATAGGAGGATTGCTATGAGTTTGAGGTTAGCTTGAGGCTACATAGTGAATTCCAGATCAGCCTGGGCTACAGAGAGACCCTACCTCAAAATAATAATAAATAAATAATACAATTACACTAATAAGTATTGATAGCTTTAAGACAATGTATTTTGAGCCAGTAGGGGAAGGGAGGGATTAACAGAGCACCCACTATCTTCACTATATAGATATATATGTTGTGTATGAGTGTGTGTATGTGTGTGTGAGAGAGAGAAAAAAAAAATAAAAAACTCTCAGAATCGCTTTTCCTATCAGCCCCAAAGAAAGCGGGAGTTACAGATCATTTCTCCTGCTCCTAGAACTACCACAGGGGCCAATGGACTCTCTGTGTTCTATTTACAATTCGGAAGCTAATTTGTATTCTAAGTCTGTACACAAAAAGGAGAGTGAATCTATTCTGACCCCTAATCCCCTAACTGTCATTTCGTTGATGAACAAGGGAAGGATGCTATGAGTAGGTATGACCAGGCAAATTCCTACTTTGGCTTTAATCAGAGCATGTGAAACCTGTCAAAGTGGGTTGTTCATTCCTCTTAGTGCCTGCTGGGGGCAGCTGGAGAGTTATAGCACAAGTCAGAGTTTCCTGCTGGGCAGAGGGAAGGCACTGTCTGATCCAGGTAATGATCTTCTGCCTGGCAATGCCTTGCAAACCCTGCCACAGGAAAAAAGCAAGATCTAAGTAAATGAAAGAGGAGCAAAGACGTGAGTGTTGGGCACTTGAAGAACTCAGTGCTGAATGCACTAGGTTCCTGACAAGCTAATGGAAAGTAGATCTCACATAGTGACAGTCTAGTAAGACTGGTGACCCAACAGGAACAAAGAAATATGGACAAATGTGCTTTTGAGAACATTTCTGGGTATATTTTTTTAAGATTCTATTTTTTATTTATTTATTAGAGACAGAGAGAGGGAAAGCGAGAGGGAGAGTGAGAATGGGTGCACCAGGGCCTCTAGCCACTGCAAACGAACTCCAGATGTGTGCGCCCCCTTGTGCATCTGGCTAATGTGGGTCTAGAGAATTGAACCTGGGTCTTTTGGCTTTGCAGGCAAACACCTTAACTGCTAAGCCATCTCTCCAGCCCTGCTTGTTTGTTTTTGTCTTCAAGTTTGTTATAAGTCACTTCTAGCTATTCTGTGTTCTCATGCTTCACATTGGCATAAAAAAAATATGCCCAGAGGGCTGGAGAGATGGCCTAGCAGTTAAGGCACATGCCTGTGAAGCCTAAGGACCCCAGTTTGATTCTCCAGGTCCCACATAAGCCAGATGCACAAGGAGGCTCCTCTTTCATTTACTTAGATCTGTGACAGGGCTTACAAGGCATTGCCAGGCAGGGACAAGATCATTACCTGGATCAGACAGTGCCTTCCCTCAGCCCAGCAGGAAACTCTGACTTGTGCTATAACTCTCCAGCTGCCCCCAGCAGGCACTAAGGAGGAATGAACAACCCACTTTGACAGGTTTCACGTGCTCTGATTAAAGCCAAAGTAGGAATTTGCCTGGTCATACCTACTCATAGCATCCTTCCCTTGTTCATCAATGAAATGACAGGGGATTAGGGGTCAGAATAGATTCACTCTCTTTTTTGTGTACAGACTTAGAACACAAATTAGCTTCCGAATTGTAAATAGAACACAGTCCATTGGCCCCTGTGGTAGTTCTAGGAGCAGGAGAAATGATCTGTAACAGGTTTCACATTCTCTGAAGTTCATTTGCAGTGGCTGGAGGCCCTGGCATCCCCATTCTCTCTCTCTCCCTCTCTCTCTGTCAAATAAATAAAAATAAAATATTTTAAAAACAAACAAACAAACATGGAAGTTTAAAGAAGGACATAAAGGAATTTCAGGAATATAGGGAAGAACTGAAGGGAACTTGGAAAGTAGAGATGGAAAGAAGGAGGATAAGGTGGGAAGGAGGTGGTGGAATCAAGCAATTTTTATAAGTGGCAAACACACTAGAAGAAAATACAAAGACATAAGGTGTGGTAGTTGGAATGGACAGCCCCCAATATATTCAGGAGTTTGTTAAGGTTTATAATTTATATCTGCAGCATCCTGGCTGCAGGAGGTGTCACATGGTTGTTGGATCTTAGAGTCCAGCTGTAAGGTGTGGTGGTGGATTTGGAATTCCACTCTAAAGATATGCAAAGTGCCCAAGTTCAGCCTGGAGTTCCTGTATCATGTTTGCTTGCTTTTGGTGGTGGCCTGGGGCTTTTCTCTCTCTGCTGGGACCTGTGAACGTGGACCCAGCTTCTTCTGCCATGCTGGAACATCCCCACTATCTTCAATACTTCCCTTCCTCCATAACTGCACCTGGTCTGGTAGTTCATCTCAGTGACCTGAGGCCGTCTGTTACATAAGGGAAGAACAACTTCCAGAGATCTTTTCTCCCTTCTCTGACTTTCATACTATTCTTCCTAGCCCAGTACTCTTCCACAACTCCCACTGTAGACTCAGTTCCACCCACTTGCACAGCTCCTGACATAACCCTCCTCCACAGTGCCAGGAACTGTGGGGACAATTGCATTCCCATGGAATGTTTTACATGATTGTCTTCCAGTCACATCTGCACTGAGGAACACATTAAACGTTTTACTGTAACATGTTATGCACAGGGAGCATATTAAGAATAATTCTATTCTTACATTTGCTCCTAAATTTCTTTCTTTCTTTTTTTCTTTTTCTTTTTGTCTTTCTTTCCATAAGGAAGTCCATAAGGGACTGGGAAGATGGCTCAGCAGTTCAAGGTGCTCGCTTACAAAGTCTGATGGCCCAGGTTCAATTCCCCAGAACCAACATAAAGACAGATGTACAAAGTGTTGTATGTACCTAGAGTTCATTTGCAGTAGCTGGAGACCCTGGTGTGCCCATATCTTCTTTATCTCTCTCCTCTTCTCTCTCATCATAAATAATTAAAAATATACATAAAAAGAACACACTCATTTTCAGTGTAATAGATTTAAAAGGCAATCAATAATTTTTCTCACAATTTCTCTGTGTGGTACAGTGTATATGAAAACCCTAAAGTAAGAGTAATTCATTGAATTTTGAGCTGGAGGAGTGGGAACTTAAGAGTAGAACCTGATGGGGATATAACCAATATGTAATATGTTAAAAAAATATACTTAGGACTGGAGAGATGGCTTGGCAGTTAAGGCTTATGTGGGTACTGGGGAATAGAACCTTAGGGTCCTTAGGCTTCACAGGCAAGTGCTTTAACTTTTCTGTGATCTAGGTTCTTTCCTAGGTAGTTTTCATTTAACAGATTTAATCATCCCCACAATAAAGCTAGGAGGGAGATGGGATAATTTTCCTCATTTTAGGGATATAGAAACTGAATCATAAAACATGGTTTGCCCAAGATTACACAACAAGGAAAGGGAGGAGAAACCCCCAAGTTCACAGCCTTGAATCCTTATACCTTCTAATGTTCTTAAAATCATGTGGCTATATATGGCTACACACCTCAAGTATGCAGGTGCCTCACAGTGACAGATACATATAATTTTCATTTATGCACAATAGGCTAACTTTAACGCAGTCAAATAGAATTACAGAAAACATAAAACAACATATATCACTGTAAGAGATTTTATAGTACTCTGGAAGGACTGAGTGCCAACAGAGGGACAATAGGCTTGAACAAAAGTTACCTAGAAGGGGCCTAGAGAGATGGCTTAGCAGTTATGTGCTTGCCTGCAAAGCCTAAGGCCCCCGGTTCCAGGATTGATTCCCCAAGACCCACATAAGCCAGATGCACAAGGTGGCGCATGTATCTGGAGTTTGTTTGCAGTGGCTGGAGGCCCTGGCTTGCCTATTCTCTATCTATCTGTCTGCATCTTTCTCTGTTTTTCTGTTGCTCTCAAATAAATAAATAAATAAAAGTTATCAAGAAGGGATGAAGACCACATTGTTTTAGAGGTTTTGCTCTAGGTGGATGTAGTGAGTGTTTGCCATGTAGAGAAACATCGGAATGAAGACTCCACTCTAAAATTTAATGAGGGCTGCGGAGATGGCTCAGTGGTTAAAAGTGCTTGCTTGTTAAGCCTGCTGGCCCAGGTTCAATTCCCCAGAACCCATGTTAGGCAAGATGGACAAAGTGTTGCCTGCATCCGGAGTTCATTTGCAGTGGTGAGAGGCCCTGGCGTGCCCATTCTCTCCATGTCTCTCTTCTACCTCTCTGCTTGCAGACAAGTAAATAAATAACTGAAAAATAAAACTCAATGAATATGGAGGGCGGGTGTCCACTTGATTTAGGAGATGTGGGTTGAAAGGGCCACTCTCACCTGAAATAACTAAGAAAGGCCCTTTGAGAATGGGTGGCTGTGGGCTTCCTGGGAACCAGAGTGAAGCCTGAGGTGTGCTTTGAGGATGGATGTCTGTTTGTGAGGCCCATCCCACCCCCGCTGCGTAGTTATTACCTTCTTGGCTTTCATTGTGGGGAGGAGTTACATGAAAAGACCCCGGGATCAGTATTCTATGTCCATCAGCAGTTATCCCAAGCCTTCCTCCCTAAGGTTTCAATTACAGAAGATAGTGTTAACTTTTCATAGGCTTCAATTTAACATCTGCTCCTGCCAGGTTTATTTCATCTGGCCTGGGAGAAATACTATAAGTAACACGGTCCCCTCTCTCCAACTCGGCCTGTTGGAATGGGGACATAAAACACAGGCTAGTGGCAAAGAAGGAAGCATATCAGAGTTCCTTTTCCTTGGCTGGACTAGGTCTTCAAAGATCAAAGAAAGGTATTAGCAAAGCTTTAATTGGTTGGGTGAGAAAAAATAATAGCTGATTCACTGTACTTCCTTCTGACAAGTTGCAGTACGTGGGTCCACAGGTCATTATCTAGATCTCATGAAACCTCTTATTTATAGATGTTATACTCTTGCGGCGACAATGGACGAGGCCTGAGAGAAGAAATAAAAAAAAGGTAACTAAGAATAAACATGTAAATAAATATGGTGCGAAAAGGCAGAAACTACATCATTTTTATTAATCCTTACTCCCCACCCCCGCTAGTAAAGTTAAGTTTTAATGTTTCCTTTTAAAAGCAAGGTTTTAATATGCATCGTTCGCAAAACTCACAGTGACTGCTTTATGGATGTAAGTCAGAAGTTCATTCTGTTGTCTAGACGAGAGCTTACATTGATTAGGTTTTATAAAAAATAACGCAAGGAGAACCAGTTAATAAAAACAGAATTAACTCAAGAAAGACTCCTGGACACAAATTCACCTTAAATACCTGCAGGGATAGAAGGAAGATGGGTTGCTTTTATGTGATATTTCTGCTGCTCTTGTTGCCTGTCCATAAGTAACAGAAAACAGGTGGGCACGTCGCTTGACTTCGCATCAAGGATTCTTGCCATCCTCGTTCTCAATGCGCTCATTAAGACAACACGAATCTCAAGAACATTCATCTGTGTCCGTGTATGGCCAGAAGGGTGATGAGTGAAAATAGATGCGGATCATTCACACAGGAAAGCTGATATTTTCCATGAAAGTTATTAATTGCATGCTATTAAAAATCTCCTTGTAAGAATCAATAAAACTTTAGGTAAAGAAATAGCTGAATATTTTCAAGAATTGACCATGTTCCTCCAGGTTTTGACTCTCTCCCCTACCATGAACTAATCGTCAAACCAGAGATGTCACAGTTTGTTGTGAAACTCAAATGCACTTCTTCCTAAATAGCAGCTGTCCTAGATGAAACATGGCCTGGATAAATTGTTACACAACTAATAATAAAAGTATAAACACGACTCCAATAATCCAATTCACCACAGCAGCTTAAATACATAAGGACAACTAAGTCCTCTATGTCAGCATGTAAACCATCCATAAAAGAATTTGATTCTCAGCAGGGATGTTGTCCCTACTAGATGAAATCATTCTACAGAGAGCTGTGTTGTGAAATACATTGTAAATAAAACCTAGTCATTATACCCATTATTATCAGGACTTATAAGGCCAAGAAATGTTACCTGTGGAATGGGAACTAATCATAAACACCTGCTTCCTCTTTCATTGCCTTGTCTTGTCCCCCCCACTCCTAACCCCTTTCCACTGAACCCCTTCTTTCAAACTATTTGAAGTCTTCTTTTATGTTAAACTCCATGGTCCACGACAGAATGTTGATCGGCACAATATTATGCAGGTCTTGAGCAGGTAATAACAGCCTTCAGGAGGTCATGAACGCAATGCCATTGCATGTTTGCAAGACGGTGGAGCAATCTTTCTGCCCCCCACTTCTGCATTATTCTCACAGCCTTGAAGGGTCTGAGCTCGATGGCCTCATTTAGTATTGAGCACTCAACAGATACTTAGTCTCAGCTCTTCGACAAGTTTAGAGTCTCCCATAATCTGCAAAAAGAAGCTTCTCTCACCAAAGGTGAGAGCAACACTAATCCATGGGCAAAAACATAAATATTTAGAAAACAATGTGATGGGTGCAGCATAAACACTTAGTGAAGTAATAGTAATATATTCACTTCCAGACAGGGGCTTTGGGCAAGATTTACAGCACCTGGCATGAATTCCATTCCACTGATATGCCTACATGTCTGTTTTCATGCCAGTATCATGCTGCTTTCATCACCATAGCTCAGGTTTGGTGATACTTTCACTTTATTATTTCAAGATTGTTTATGCTATGGGAGGTCTTTTGTGCGTCCAAGTTTGTTTTAAGATTTTTTTTTTTTTCAGTAAAGAATAGATGTAATCTTCTCCTATTGGGCAAATGGACTTGACTGGGCCAGATGGACTCATGGGCTCCACAGGAGGTAGACCCAGGGATGGAACTTTCCCTACGATCAGAAGATTTGAATTCCAACCCAACTGATACTGCTTCTCTTTCCCCACCATTCATCTGCTGATATTTGGGCTGGATATTTCTTGTGGGGCCCTTTTGCATTGCAGGATGTTTAGCGAATTCTCTTTGGTCACTACCCACTAAATGTCATTATCACACTACCCTTCTGACCCCAAGTTGTGACAGGCAAAAAATTCTCCAGAGTGTTAAATGTCCCCAGGTGGCCAAAACCATCTGTTTGTTGAGAACAATTGTCCCATAAGATAAAGAGAGTATAATGTTCAATACTCACGTGTGCATACTCAAGAATTCTTACAATCATAAGTTTCTGTCTTATTAGCTCTCTGCCTCTAGAACTTGAGCCAGGATTACACATGAGATGTGGTTATTAATGCTGATATTCTTAGTAATTGTTCATGGGGATGCATATGAATAGAGATTAGTGTGGTCAGGCTGGAGAAATGCCTTAGCAGTTAAGGTACTTGCCTGTGCATCCTAAAAACCCAGCTTCATTTCCCCAGAACCCAAATAAACCAGATAAACAAGGCAGTGCATGCATCTGGAGTTCATTTGCAGTGGCTAGAGGCCCTGGTGTTGCCCATTCTCTCTCTCTTCTCTCTCTCTCATAAGTAAAGAAAGAAAAAAAGGAAAGAAAAGGAAAGGAAAGGAAAGGAAAGGAAAGGAAAGGAAAGGAAAGGAGGAAGGAAGGAAGGAAGGAAGGAAGGAAGGAAGGAAAGAAAGAAAGAAAGAAAGAAAGAAAGAAAGAAAGAAAGAAAGAAAGAAAGAAAGAAAGAAGAAAGATTAACATGGTCACAGATAAAGGAAATGTAGTACATCACATGATTTTTAGATGATGTCCTTTTTTCTCAATCTCCTTAATTTTCATCTCTAAAATTCTAGATCAAATAAATCTAACCACTTCAACTAAGCAATGAATATAAGAACAATCTGAAGTAATAAATGTGGTGGCTGTTTCATTAACTTAATAAATTAACAAATTTATCTTTCCTTCATAATTAATATTATTACAGTAATCACTTTTATATCTGAAGGCGTACACATATATATGTATATTGCATTCCATAAATTGATTCAAGTTGTCTTAGAACTTGTTAAATTTAAATCAGAAAAAAAAATTATCTTAAGGTGGAGAATTTATTGAAAAATACAGAACAAATAGATGAATCTTTCATTTATTAAAAAAATTGAGTACTTATTTTGTATTTTCAACTGTGCTAATATTGGCAGAAATGTGATGGGAAATCAAAATTAATTTATGTACTGCTCATGAAAATAGTGTTGAATCTATCAGTAGGAAAAAAAATAGTGTAATATGGATGATTCTGTTAAAGAGGAGAAGTTGCCTTCTTGGGGATTCTCAATCATATACATGTGTTTCAAAGCACAGAGAAAAAGGAACTGGTGGGCAGAGGGAGAGATGGAGAGATAACGCAGTGAGTAATAGTGCCCATTGCACAACAGTGAGGGCTTGAGAGGTCCCGAGTCCTCCTAAATTAATCTCCAAGCACTCATGGGAGTGGCTGGGTGTGGTCACGCACATCTGTAATCCCAGTCCAGTGGGCAGCAGAGACAGGAGAATTGCCAGGACCTTCTAGTGTGCCAGTCAGATAAAAAAACAGCATCTCTAGGTTCTGGGAGAGACTCTATATCTTAGGTAATCAATATCAAAGCGTGACATGGGGGGTGGGGGATAGGGGGAATGACATTCTTCTCTAGCCATTGCACTTGTGCTTTTGGAATGTATGTTCTGCATACACATGTGCATGTACCACATACACAAGCCCCCCCCCAAAAAAAAAGATATTGAGGGCTGGAGAGATGGCTTAGCAGTTAAGGCACCTTCCTGCAATGCCTAAGGACACCTGTTCAATGCTCCATGTCCCGTATTTAGCCAGACGTAAAAGTGAGGCAAGTGTGTATGTTGCACACGTCCAGGAGGAATCACAAGCATGGGAGTTTGTTCACAGCAGCTGAGAGGCCACTGGCGCGCCCATTCTCTGCCTCTTCTTCTCTCTCTCTCTCTCTCTCTCTCTCTCTCAAATTAAAAGGAAAAGAAAAGAGAGAGACTGCAATCTCTTCGTGGTCTCCTTACACAATGTGTTTAATCAAAGCTTCAGCAATGTCATTTAAAGGAATAGATATAGCTCTTCTGTTTACTCCTCACATCAGACCAATTTTTATCCCACCAAAAGAAGACGGAAATTGAGAAGGAGATCAGACATACTGACAATACTTTTATGCCAGTGACTTCTCTTCATCTGATGTATCTTCAATATGCTTTATCTGTATTTCCACTTTATGTGCTTGGAGTTTTCTGCAACACTCAAAAAGATGAGCTATGTCTTCTGAGTTTTTAAAAGTAATAATTATCTTTATTTCAAGTATAAGTGTGAAAAAATGTAGTCATCATATTATAAATATATGTGACTTTGTGGAGGGGTATTTGTTAAAATAGAGGTGTGCTTATTTAACAAATCTGTTTTGGATATAACTAGCTACCACCATGAACACACTTAGAAATCTTAACTCTTGAAGTAAGTAGGTTCCCCACTTTCCCAATCTTAGAATAATTGAAAAAAATCTAGTTTTAATATCAAAGATTATTGAAGATTAACTGATAGTTTTTATATTTGAAGTATATATACATATATACTTACACACATATACAATACATACATGGATTATTGATTGGGAAAACGTAATATTGAAAAACATTTAGTTCTGTGAATGAAATGATAATTTAAATAAATTTGTAGTTTAATTGTTATAATACAACATTGAAAATACAGTCGCTACATGTGAGACATAATATTTAGCTCAAAAAAAAAAAAGTTTGCCAAAGAGAAGGAGTCCTCAAGCACTCTGCATTTTCTTATGACGTATCTGTAAACACAGCACATGAGGCATTGAAGCAAACAGAAGACATGAAAAAGATCTTTCTTCAAAATCTTGGGAAAGATAAATTCCACCAAAAATGAAATCAGTCAGGTCCTTAGAGATTTTCAGGCATCATTTACTTTCATTGTTATGTGAAAAGAAGTGTTCTCTTCCCAAGCCAAGTGTGATTGTGCATGCTGTAATTCCAGCTGCTTAGGAGGCTGAGGTGAGGGGGATCACTTGAGCCCAGGAGTTTGAGACCAGGCTGAGCAACATAGTGAGACATTCATCTCAAAAAAAACAACAACAACAACAACAACAAAAAAAACCCTCAATACAAGCAAAGAAGATATGGAATAACTTTTATAAATGAAACAAAAACTGTCCAATTAAATTGGACTTCTTTTAGTTTATGACTCTCATTTGGTACAGTAATAAATTTAATCAAAATGCTGTTGGGGGGGGATACATAAGATTTATTGTCCCAGTTAGACTAAACATTCTCTAGAGGACCTTTTCTGTATCTCCACACATCACCATTATTCATAATATCCCTAATGCTATTTGTCATCCAGATAAGGCCAAAGTTTTCTTTCCCTTTGAATTATAAGTGATTTGCCTTAAAAAAAATCAATCCCTTTGGCTTTTATAAACTGAAAAGTTTCAGAAAGATTGCTGTGGTCTATTACTGAGTTAGCATATTTATTGAATATACATCTCCCGGTTTTAGAGTGTTTTATTTTTTTCAATATTTGTAAACATGTACTTTTGCACTATAGACTGTTATTTTATATTTAGAAATCATTCACTATTTGTTCTATGTCTGGCTTATTTCACTTGGCATGATGTCCTTAAATCCCATCTATGACATGCAAATGACAGGATCCGTCCTTCTTGGATAAGCGGAATAGTAGCCAGGATTACTCATATGCCTTCAAGCCACTTTATTCTGGACATTTTCATTGGCCGTTTTACCCTTACCTTCCTAGATCTTGTGAAAACTCCCTCTCCCTTTCTTTCTCTGCTTTGTAGGGGACCCATTGATTGACTGCCTGTCCAACACTGGTTCTGCTGCTTCCAGCATCATTTTGGTGAGGTATCTTCCCCTACTCGCCAAACTTAGACTTTTCAGGAAGGCAGACCAAATGCATCACAAAAGCCGAGCACAGCTGTGAGTCCAGAGCGGGTCATGTAGCTTAGAATGGGGTGAGTGGGAAGATGCTTGAAGGATCAGGGACCTTCCCCTTGCGTGGCTATAAGCACAACGTTCACTGGCATTGGCTAGAACCAGGAAGTAGCTTCCTACATGAGGGCTCAAGTGAAGACAAAAAGAACCTGCGTCCACCACGACAGGACAAAGCCGCTGCCTTAGTTATCACCAGAACCAGCACCGCCTCTGCAGTTCTAAAATAAAATAGTGCCTGTTTAAGCCCGTTGGCTCAGCTTCTTGTCAATAGAAAATTTAAGCTTCCTAAGCAATTACCATTCTCTTTTCAGTTCCCCTTCCTCTCTTTCCCCCTTCCTCTCTTCCTTCTGTCCTTTTTTCCTTCTTTTTTTTTTTTTTCATTTTTTACAAATATTTTATTTTATTAACTTATTTCAGAAAGAGAGAGAGAGTGACAGGCAGATAGAGAGAATGGGTGCACCAGGGTCTCCAACCACTGCAAGCAAACTCCAGAAGCATGTGCCACCTTACGCATTTGGCTTACGTGGGTCCTGGAGAATCGAACCTGGGTCCTTTGGTTTCCTAGGCAAGTACCATAACCACTAAGCCATCTCTCCAGCCCCCTTCTTTGTTTTAACACATATAAAACTCTTGTTTAGTTCCCTTCACAGTCTACCCTAAATGGATTATCAAGATAATTTCCTAAAAAAGATCATTCCCATGCTGATAAAAATTCTAGCAATTAAGAAAACTTTTTTCCCATTGTATATCCATTATCTATTTTTTAAATATTTTATTTTATTTTTATTTATTTGAGATCAACAGACAGACAGAGAAAGAGGCAGAGAGATAGACATAGAGATAGAGAGAGAAAGAACAGGCACACCAGGGCCTCCAGCCTGCAAACGAACTCCAGACACGTGGACCATCTTTTGCATCTGGCTTATGTGGGTCCTGGGGAATCAAGCCTCGAACTGGGGTCCCTATTCTTCACATCAAGCGCTTAACTGCTAAGCCATCTCTCCAGCCCCCATTATCTATTATTTTAAAATACTTTTATTTATTTGAAAGAGAGAGAGGAAGGCAAACAGAGAGAGAAAGTGTGTATGGGCATGTCAGGGCATCCTGCCATTGCAAAGGAACTCCAGATGCATGTGCCAATTTGTGCATCTGGTTCTACACGGATACTGGAGAATCAAACCTAGGTACCATCAAGCTTTGCAAGAAAGGGCCTTTAATCACTGAGCCCTCTCTCCACAGAGCTGATCAGGTTCTTTGTAGCTTCCATATCAGGTGATATCACCATCACCCACAGCCTAACATAAAACCTGCTCCCAGGCAGAAGGGGAAAGGTTCGTTTCTTGCTTCGGGGTGTGTAGGAAGAAATCTCCTGCAAATGCCTCACTTTTCCCTTCTGTGGTCTTACCAACTACAGTTGAAGAGAGCTGACTATTCAGTATGTTTTATTACTGTAGCCAGAGTGAGTTATCTGCTCTAATGAATCTTGTGTGGCACTAGCAAGATCTCCCTTCTGGATTAAAAGGCTTGTGTTCTCTGCCCTGAACAGCTGCAACCTGGCCCAATGAGAGGCTGAGTCAAGAAAATGAAAGCCCATTCCTGTATTCTTTTTGGTCAAGTCTACAGTACATCTGAGTGTCAGAGTTCCCTGTAAATTTCCAGACTACTGTTATGTTCTTGTCTATGCCACCTCGGAATTTCTCCTTCCTATCTTCCATAGATTTTTCAAGTCCTGAGATACTTGATGGTGTCTCATTTATACAAGGCTCCACTACAGAATTGGATTTCCCTCTGAGGGAAGCTGCCCAGTTAATTTAAAAAAATAAAATGAGGATTCTGAAAGGCAGATGCTTATGTGGGACTCTAAATCGGATCCACCTGCCAGCCAGCTGATACTGGGTACTATCATCACTGAGGAAAAATGGAGTGTGGACAACCCAGCCCACAGCAATGGGGGATTAAGTGGGCATATTGCTTCAGAAATGCTGAGTAAAGAAAACAAACAACAACCAAAAGAAATCATACAAGCACTGGGGTTGAAAACATTTTGCTTAAGGATATTTAGCTCTTTGGGAAACATAAGAGCAGGCTGAGAGTGGTTATTCAGAAATTAGAAGGTAGGGATGTGTATTAGAATTCTCTAGAGAAACAAAACAATAGAATGACTATGTATGACCAATGGAGTTTATTAGATTGACTTACACAAAATGGGCAGAGTAGTTCGATAATGTGACTGAGGGGGCTAGAAAGATGGCTTAGCTTTTAAGGTGTTTTCTTGCAAAGCCAAAGGATCCCGGTCCAATTCTCCAGGACCCATGTAAGCCAGATGCACAAGTGGGCGTATGTATCTGGAGTTCGTTTGCAATGGCCGGAGGCCCTGGAGTGCCCATTTTCTCCCTTTCTCTCTCTCTCTCCCTCTTTCTCTCAAATAAATAAATAAGATATTAAAAAGTTTTAAAAAAATAATGTGACTGAAAAATCTTGCCTTGTGGACTGAGTAGCTCCTGGATTCTCAATCTCTCCAGTCTGCTGAAAGCTGTTGCTGCACTGCCAAGCATATATCTTCTAAGTCAATTTAGTAAATCCCTTTTTAGTACATATTCATTCTGTCAGTCCTGTGCCTTTATAGAACCCCGAATAATACAATATGGAACAAAATGATCCGGCCACTAGTGCCAAGAGCTTGAGAAACACTAGCACAGGGGAATTTAGGTATTTGTGGCCAGTGATCATGCCAGTTGTCCCTATTGTGAGACAAACCGCTTCCTAGTCGGCTACCTGAATTTAGGCTAGCCTACCTGTTCACCTTCTCTAGAGCAGTTCTCTTATTCTCATTCAGGGTACAGAGTGCAGAATTGGCCCACTGCATCTTATTTAAAATAAAGCACATAAGCCGGCCTGGTGGTGCAAGCACTCCGGAGGCAGAGGTAGGAGGATCGCTGTGAGTTCAAGGCCACCCTGAGACTACATAGTGAATTCCAGGTCAGCCTGGGCTAGAGTGAGACCTTACCTTGAAAAAACAAAACAACAACAAAATATAAAGCACAAAATATTGCAGTTCATGTCTCCTACTACTTAGAATGAAGCAGTTTGGCTTCAGGTTTCTTTGGAATTTCAAGTTAGAATGCTCTGTATCTGGAAGCTTTTTTCAGATAGTTTTACTGGTGCCGGGTTTGAGTCAGGTTCATATAACATTAATTTAAAACAGAAACTTTTTATTGACAATTTTCATAAATATACATAATAAATTTCAATCACAATTCCTTCCCATTTTTTCCATGTGAAATGGTTGAAGTGGGACACTGAACAAAAATGACTGCTGGGATGGAGAGATGGCTTGGTGGTTAAGGCACTTGCCAGCAAAGCCAAAGGACCCAGGTTTGAGTCCTCAGTACCCACACAAAGCTGGAGGCACAAGGTGGCATATGCATGTCCAGAGTTCATCTGCAGTGGCTAGAAGCCCTAGAGTGCCCATTCTCTAGCGCTCTCTCTCTCTCTCTCTCTCTCTCTCTCTCTCTCTCCCACTTTTTCTTTCTCAAATAAATAAATAAACTTTTTTTTTTCAAAAAATAATGACTGCTGTGCTGGTTAGATGGCTTAGTGCTTTAGGCACTTTTCTGCAAAGCCCCTAGTTTGAGTCCCAGTACCAACATAAAGCCAGATACACAAGGTAGTACATGCATTCCAAACAATGAAAAGCTATAAAGACAGTCAAAAAAATTCAGTGGTTACCAGGGTTTAAAGGGGAGGGAAGGATTGAAGAGGCAAGGCGCAGATGAGTTCTAGGGCAGTGAAACCACTCATTATGATACTGTAGGAGTAGATCTATGTCATTGTAAATTTGTCCAGCACTGAAATGTGTAATGCCAAGGGTGAACCCTAATGTAAAGTATTGGCTTTAGCCACCGCTTGCATCCATTGTAAACAACAATCTACTGTACTGAGGAATGTGGGCAGTGGGGGAGGGTGGGCATGTTGAAGCAAAGCTACATGTGAACTCTGTGTACTTTCTCCTCAATATTGCCATGACCATAAAACTCTGAAAAGTCAGCTTACTTTTCAATCAAAGATAACGTAAGTAGTAGATTAGCCTTACTTTCATATCTATGCATAGGAACATGATCTTAACAAGACTTCTGGGTTTTCATTCGTTTAACTTAGTGTAGCTTTAATTTTTTGCAAACAGTGTTAAAAACCTTGGCTTAGTGTACACAGGTAGAGAAAAGGAATTTGCTCCCGTGACACCCATAGTTTACAGGCAGAATAGTAGCTAGACTTGATTAGGGACTGGGGCAGGAAACAAGAAAACTGCTTGAAATGCATGTGGCCACTCTCTTACTCTTTCCTCACAAACCTAGTCCATATCTGGTGGAGATTTTTTTTTTTTTTTTTTTTAATTAACATCTATAAACTACTTTGTAGGCTAATATGCATGGCTTTTCCAATGTCTTCATTACTAATAGAATTCTGTTCTATTCAGAAAGACAATCTGTTTAACTTGAAGTCTTATCGTCCCAGATTTCTTTACAATTAGACATTGACATGGTGACATTGTTCAGGTTAATGGGACATCAGTGGAAGCAGAAGTCACAGGCTGGTGGTCTCAGGAAACCCACGATGGGATAAAACTGATGGCCTGGAAGTTTTTTCTTTTCTTCCCAAAATATGGATAGCATGCCTGCAGATGGAGTAATTGTTTTGTGGTCAAAAGGAGAGCTACACGCTAAATGCAGTGAAGCGGTCACCAGAAGGAGATGTGGTGCTTTATCAGCCAGGACTGCTCAAGCCTGCCCTCCATCATGCAGAAGAATAAAAAATAATGTAGTAACTGGACTTGACTTTGAGCTTCATGCAGCCAACGACATCCTTAGTTGATACATTTACTTGATCTTTCAATGGCTGGAGTGCACTTTTGATGCTGTAATCACTGGCGAACAACAGCAGCTTGTGTATTTGCGGTTCATGTATTGAATTGGGATTCCTCAAGCTCAAGATGAACAGTGTTAGGGAGAAAAAAAGATTCCAGTAAACCTGGCTGGACAAATGAACTATGTCAGGATCAGAATAATGTACACACTTGCAGTCGACTGGGCCTCATCCTCTGAGGGTTTCAGATAAAGGGGTTATGAATACAGAGAAAAAATGCAAGTCTTTTAACACACACACACACACACAGAGCCACTTTATTTAGACACAATGAGTTCCACCACAGAATCTGAATCTCTTATTTAGGTCTGTTCTATATGCACAGATCTGGCTGCGATCAGTGATTGATTTATGTCCCTTATAGAAGACAACAATTCTAGGTTAATTAAAAAAAAAAAAAAACTTTTTAGGAAACTGAGTTAGGATCCGATATGTCATGGAAGAGTCTCTGGATTGACATCTGTTTTTTAGAATCAATCTCTCTCTCTTTCTTTCTCTCTGTGTGTACTTGCATGAACTCAGTAGTTGGATTCAGTCAGGACACTGTGTGGCCAGTAGTAAACCCACCAGCTCTGTAACACTCACAGTGCAGGAATCTGAAAATATCAGTGGCATGAAGCATGGTAGCTGTCCCTTCATACTTACAATTGGCCTGGAGAGGCAAGCTATAGATATATGAGAATTTTTTACAAAATATTTTATTTTATTATTTATTTATTTTGAGAAAGAAAAAGAGAAAAAAAGACACACACACACACACAGAGAGAGAGAGAGAGAGAGAGAGAATGGATGCACCAGGGCCTCTACCTGCTGCAAACAAACTCCAGATGCATTTACCACCTTGTGCATCTGGCTTTAAGTGGGTATTGGGGATTGAACCTGAGTCCTTTGCAAACAAGGACCTTAACCCCTTAGAAATCTCTCCAGCCCACCCATATAATAAAAGTCAATTCTCATTGATCTGCCTCATTATGAGATTTAGATAATAGCTGTTATGAAATAAGAGGAAACAAAGGCTCCTTTCATTGAAAATTTGCTTAATATATGATATATTTAGTTCTTCCCCAAGGTTGAAAAGTACAATTATATAAAAGAAAGTAAAATATGAATTTTGTCCATTTAAGTCTAGAGTTTCTGATAAGATGCATCTAAACTTTTTTAATTCGAATTTTTATTTATTTATGAGAGAGAGAGAGAGAAAGAGAAAGTGAGAGAATAACTAAAACTTCTATCCACTGCAAACGGACTCCAAATGCTTGTACCACCATGTGCATCTGGTTTATGTGGGTACTGTAGAATCAAACCTGGGTCCTTAAGCTTCGTAGACAAGTGCCTTAACCGCCATGCCATCTATCCAGCCCCATCTAAACATTTGTAAATGTGAGAACAAATAACTTACCCAAGTTGGGGCCACACAGAGTGAAATGACAGCTAGTATTCTGCAGCTATTTGATGACACTGTAATCTACGAGCGTGCACCTGACGATCGAAATTTGCTGACTATGAAATGTCAAATGAGATGCTGTCACCTGTCAACTGAACTTCATAGCTCTGGAATCTCTTGGAATTATTCCATGGGATATATTTTCTATTCCAAGTGTTAACGAAAACACAATGTTGTGTATTCTGTGCCTTATTTTTGCATATTTCGAAGGCAACTTTTTGAGAATCCAAAGACTATGCACTAAACTGTCATTGTCATTTCTGTCATTTGATGCTTCATGTTTTCATCATGGCTGGAACATGGAGCCTCACTCATGCCGGGTATAATGGAAACCTGGAGCCTCACAAGTGCTAGATGTGATCTAGATGCCTGGCCATCATCTTGTTAATCAAATTTGGTAACAGCAGTATCAGAATCACCATTTAAAATGTCTGACCCTCCATGGTGTTACATCCACCTGTCACTAAGTCAGTCTTTATTTGGGCATTCTGTAAATATTTCCTGTGTATACCATGAATGCCATGCTAGGGAGAAAGCATATAACCCTGCACACCACTCAACCAAGAATCCACGGGTTTATTGGACATACAGATTAACTCTGAAGACTGATATTGGCTAAATAACTCCAAATGCAAAAATACTACAAAAGAAATTGCATTCGGACTGTGCTAGAAGGATCTAAAGCTACTCTTTTTGGAGGGGAATGTTATTGAACATTTATACCCTTTTCTCAAATTAAAGTACTAGGCTATCAACATTTGAACATTATCTCTGACCAGAATAAAATCAGAAAATGCTGAGCTCCAAGAGCCTTTCCATTTTCTGGAAGGATAACTTGGACCTTTGCCAACATCACGCCAAAAATAAATAAATAAGTAAGCAATGGAACCCATCTATATGCAGCTGTGTCGAAAATTGTATTCCATATGTGACAACGTATTATTAAAACAGCAAAATCATAGCTTCCATCTGCCTGTTGGGATGCACGGCACCACTCTCTCCCCTGTAATGTTAGACTTTATTGCATTTGTCGGCATCATATTCCGTTTTAATATTTGATAAATAGGTATGGGAAGAATTGTTTCGAGCTACAATCCTATACTGCTTCAGCTGTTCATCTCCTTTTTGAAGCAAACTCTCTATCCTCAAACTAATATCCCCCCTTAAAAGAGGAAAAAAAATCTATTCAAAATGACTGGGAAAATGTGTTTATTTTTCTACCCCCAGGATTAAAAAGCTGAGAAATGATTAATAATAATTTGTCTGGAAAGATAATGCAGGCATTTTAAGGGGTAGTGATTTGGCATCTTTAATTCTCATCAGTTCTAACATTTTATCATTAAACTGCATATATATATATATATATATATATATATATATATATATATATATATATATATATATATATAGAGAGAGAGAGAGAGAGAGAGAGAGAGAGAGAGAGAGGAAGAAGAAGAAAAGGAGAGAGGTGGTAACACCTCATATCTCTTGGGTGGCATTTCCTATGTTTCAGATTTCTACATTGTCTGACCCCATTTCAGTCAATTTTCCATAGCCTGCCTGTCTCATATCCGCTGAGGGAACACACTAGTGCTGTGTTTATGCTAATTTTATGCTCTCTGAGTTGTGTCTGTTATTCAAAGCAGTTGAAGCAGTTATTGCCAGTAATCTTATTTCTGTGGGAGCCCCAGGGCAGACGAGGCCTCAAAATCAGGCCTGCAGACCGAGGCGAAGCCATCACAGCCTGCTGGTAAATGGCAGTTCTTTCCCTCTGAATCTGATATCAGTTACTTCACAAACACAGTAATAAAATGAAACAAATCAGATTTTCAAGTAAATAAACCAGACTTCAGTGGGAAGCAACAATGGTCAGGGCAACAGGAGTTTAATAAGTGACACATAGGGGGAAATACAGAAGCTCCAATGCCCTCTCCTCCATTCGTATGATTTTTAAGAAGCCCTCAAACCTTCTCAATAGTGAGAAAAGTTGTCTTAGCCCCATAGAAAGAAATGGAGAGCAGAGCCGCCCTCGAGTAAAACAAGCTGCAAAGTGCATGGGACATTTCTCTTAGTCAAAAATCAAATGGCGGTCTTGAGAGATTTATATACAAACAGACAGAGATTAAGTGCACACAAAGGGTTCACAAGGGGCTGTAGAGATGGCTTAGCAGTTAAGGCACTTCCCTGCAAAGCCAAAGGACCCAGGTTCAATTCCTCAGGACCCACGTAAGCCAGATGCACAAGGTGGCACATGCATTTGTAATTCGTTTACAGCAGCTGAAGGCCCTGGCATGTCCATTTTTTCTCTCTCTCTCTCATAACAAAATTAAATAACCTTAAAATAAAAGAAAAGACTAGAAATCAGAGATTCTGGTATCCCTGAAAGGTAAAGTGTGGTATGTATTTCAAAATGACAACAGTCTGATAGTTGGTTAAGGAACATGTAAACTCCCTATCGTAATAGAAGACAGAAAGTTTACACTTGTAAGAAGTTTAGATTCAGGGAAACTGGCAGATGAATGGAAAAACTACATCATAGTTGCTGAGAATTTCTTAGTGTTTAACTCAAAAATAGCAGCCCTCAGGAGGCAGAGGTCGGAGGATCACTGTGAGCAGAAGTCCACCTGGGACTACAGAGTAAGTTCCAGGTCAGCTTGGGTTAGTGTGAGGCCTTACCACAAAACAAACAAAAAAGAGCATCTAAGCTTACCCTTACAAATAATATAAGCGAATATAAGAAACTAATATATTTAGGGAAATGGACTCATTCAAAAAAAAAAAAAAACTGGGTATTAGTGCCTATAACATAAATAATCCAAGTCAAGACTGGTTGGACTACCATAAGCTCCCCAAGCTCAATCATGTACTAAGGGCTTTCTCTCACTTGTTCTGTGCTTTGTTTTAAATATGTAGTCCGAGATAAACAGAATTTTGAGGGTGCTCTCTACATACCAAAATATACAATATAAACAATTAGATCTTTGAGGAAAGAGAACTGAAGGAAAATGTATATATGGTTCTGTGTTTGAATGAAAACAACTATGCATTATCTTAGGGGAACTAAGGAAAGACACCACCTTCCTGAAACAAGAATGAACAAGAATGAGGAACCTTTTAAGATTAAAAAAATGGCCTTGGCAATTAATA
This sequence comes from Orientallactaga sibirica, assembly GCA_036365145.1. Lineage (NCBI taxonomy): Eukaryota > Metazoa > Chordata > Mammalia > Rodentia > Dipodidae > Orientallactaga > Orientallactaga sibirica. Next base: position 15,950,924 of record JAEOAD010000006.1, read on the forward strand.
ATATGAAAGCTATATTTAAGATTTTTAAAAAAGGAAAAGAGATTAAATGACAAAATAAAGGAATTCTGTCTGAAAAAGATAAAGATATGTTTTTATTGAGGGGCAGTCAATTCAACTACAAGCATGATATTGGATATCCAATATCTAACAAAATAGAAATAGAAAAGAAATAATAGGAAAAGAAATAGGATAATAAATCACCAGAGAAAGAATGCAAGAAATTTTTTCATATCTGAAATTTAAGAATTTGCAGTCTAGTTTATGTCTAGCATGATTAATGGGAAAATATGTACACCAATAAATTTAAGAATATCATTGATGAAGGCTGGGCATGGTGGCACACTCCTTTAATCCCAATACTAGGGAGACAGACGTAGGAGGATCACCATGAGTTCGAGGACACCCTGAGACTATATAGTGAATTCCAGGTCAGCCTGGACTAGAGCAAGACCCTACCTCGAAACCAAAAAAATAAATAAATAAATAAATAAATAAATAAATAAAAAGAAAAAGAATATCATTGATGAATAAAGGCTTATCAAAACTTCCTAAAAAGAAAAAGAGAAAAGTAGTTAGAAGAATATCAATTTATAAATATCAACAACGCTGCTGGGTGCATTCTGGCATGACACTGACATTAATGTTCCGTATGGAGGTCATTTCCAGTGACACAGGGTAGCCCTGAGTTATGCCTGTGCTCTTCATATCCCAGATTAGAATATACTTTTCAGGAAAACAAAAAAAACAAATTTCAACTCTTGAGTAATTATTAAGCTTTTTTAAAAAAGTAGTGTAAAATAAATATAATTTCAGTTAAGCAGGATTTCAGAAACTGACTTGACTATGCACTCTCAGAAAGTGATTAGAGTATAGACTTTGCCCAAGGAGCAGATCAAGAAAGTGAAAGAGACAGGATGCAAGAAACCGAGGGCTAACATGGGGAAAGGAAAAAAGGATCATCCTTCCGGGATAGTAGCATAAGAATATCCCAAGGCCTGTAGCTATGGAGATCTATAGCATAATTAACTTAGCTGAGATGAATGGGAAAGACGGTTAGAAAACATACTCCAAGGCTGGGCATGGTGGCGCACGCCTTTAATCCCAGCACTAGGGAGGCAGAGGTAGGAGGATCGCTGTGAGTTCGAGGCCACCCTAAGACTACAAAGTAAATTCCAGCACAGCCTGAGCTAGAGTGAAACTCTACCTTGAATAACCAAAAAAAAAAAAAAAGAAAGAAAGAAAGAAAGAAAGAAAGAAAGAAAGAAAGAAAGAAAGAAAGAGAGAAAACATACTCCAAAAATAATACAGAAAATTTAAAAATGCATTCTTGACTACAGTGAAAGCATTTTCTTGGGAAATGAAAGCTCGGTTAGTGATAGAAATGGAAGCAAATAAAAAGGCAATTATTAGCTTTTTAAAATTATTTTTAAAAAATATTTTGTTTCTATTTATTTATTTATTTGACAGAGAAAGGGGGAGAGAGAGAAAGAATGGGTGTGCCAGGGTCTCTAGCCACTGCAAACGAACTCTAAATGCATATGCCCCCTTGTACATCTGGCTGACGTGTACCCTGGAGAATCGAACACTGAGGTCCTTGCTGTTCCCAGGGGTCATTGGCCACCAACGTCCTGGGAGCAGGAGGAGTTGGGGGAAAGCAGGGTTCTGGAGCGGGTGAGTGTGACGGGCAATGAACACCCAGGAGGCAGTCTGATGGATAGCACGCTCTCATTTATTCCAAAGGGGAGTGGGTTTATAAACACTTGAGAAAGGTTGAGAAGGCACATACAGACTATATGGTGATTGATACATGGTTTATGGGTTGCTGGCTAACTGGCTGGTATTAGAAGGCAGAAGTCACGAGGGACAAGCTGCAAGGGAGACAACAGAAGTGGTGGGAGAAGCTACGTGACCTCAGCCACATATTGGAAGGCTAAGGCTGAAGGGAGACTGTTTATAAGGGTCTCTTAGGCAGCTAGCCACAAGGTCAGGAAGGGGGGGGTTATGCCTGACTTATGGAATGGTCAGGTGCTTTTTGGGATCAAGGGGGAAGGGCCTCGCCAATTCTGCCCACTCTGGGTGAAGACAGGGCACACTACAACCTTGCCCGTGGGCAGGGAGGGACAGTCTCCATCACCAAGGTGGGTTCCCAATGATAAGGCCAGCTGCAACCCCCATAGCCCAAGGTCCCCAGCCATGTCCAAGAGCCCAGGCCAGCTTGCTCACAGTGCCAGCCCTTGTTTAGCAATGCCCGATAGAACCTGAGTCCTTTGGCCTTGAAGACAAACGCCTTAACTGCTACTCCACCCCTCCAGCCCCAATTATTAACTTTTTAAAATTATTTTATTTTTTTTGGAGAGACACACAGAGAGAGAGAGAGAGAGAGAGGGAGAGGGAGACAGACTGAGATGGGCACACCAGCAGTCTCTCAGCTGCTGTGAACGAAATCCAGATGTGTGCGCCCCCTTGTGGTCAAGTGCGGCATTGCGCCCTTGCCTCACTTTGCATCTGGCTAAACGTGGGACCTGGAGATTGGAACCACTGGAGATTGGAACCAGCGTTCTTAGGCTTAGCAGGCAGGCGCCTTAACCACTAAGCCATCTCTCCAGCCCCCCAATTATTAACTTTTAAATAATAATAGCTCAACAAGTATTCACCAAAAATTACAAAAATTATAGCCATGTTATATTGTTGGTCTGAAGGGGAGGGGGAAAGTTGATTGTTACAGCTAATTGTTAAGTTCCACTGAAATATTTATTACTTTTCAGGCACTAAGGTGGCTGCTTCTTTAGAAGTGACTTTACTTCCCACAATAGTTCTGTGAAATGCTAAAACAACTAACAAAATTCTCTGGGAAATTTTACAGTATCTTTGCTACTGATTTTTTTTTTTTTTTTTTTTTTTGGTGGTGGAGGTTTGCAAAAATTATTCTTTTTATCAATATTAAGTAAAATGAAAATGTGAAGTAAAATGAAAATGTGGAAGAAGTTGAATCACACATTTTTTTTCAAGAAGATAATATCAAAATATAAATAATGGTTCATTCATTTAAGTATTAGTTTACTGTTAATAATAAAATGTATTTGTGATGTAAAATTTTTACCCACTCGTTCTTTTAAAAATTATAAAGTGTGAAATTTTTTATTGCATCATGTTTTAGCATCTTAGTTCAAATTATCTCTATCTCTGTGCTCAGATTTATTTGAACAAATGGGCCGGATTACATAATATGTTTTTTTGTTTTGTTTTGTGCTTTACCAAAAACTGCTCATTTTTAAGACTATAGGATTTAAGCCTACTTTTTTTTTTTTTTTTTTAATCAATATGAATCAAGTCGCCTTTAGTGTGGAACTCTTGGTAGACTCTTTTTTTTTTCTGTTTTGTTGAGTTTTGAGTCTCCTCGGTGTCTTAAACCATCTCCCTGGGGGAGGTCCTCAGGCTGACAGTGTGAGCAGTACTTATATTTAATTCACCACTCCCGATGCTGCCATGTTTTGGGGTCCTGGGTGGTATGACAGGGATGACTGTCTCCCGCTAGGCACTTTCTCTTCTTGTCATTCTGATGGGTCTCAGGTCCCCCTGGTGTTCCCTGCCTTCTGTAATAGTAAGGTTCTTTTGGTTGAAAAATTTAACAAAGATCTTTATATATTTTAATTAGGGTTTTGTTTGTTCATTACTGTGGAATTTTGAGAATTCTCTATTTCACTTTAAATACAAGTCTTACCATCAATATGTGACTTGCCAATTCTCTTAGCCATCCGCCTTTTGCTTTTTATTTTTTTTTCTTGTATGTCACATTTTGTTTGAAATTCTGATGATCAATATATCAACATACTATTCTGTAGATTGAATAATCTTTTCTCTAATCTTTTGAACATTTTTTCTATAATCTAGGTAAAAAATATTTTCTCTTAAATTTGTTTACAAAAGTTTTATAGTGATATTTAATTCTGTACCATATCAGTTTTGGATAAAAGTTTAGCTTTTTAAGCCCACAGATGCCCTGTTGATTATGTCAATATTATTTGTTAAAAATTTGCATTTTTATTAATTATATTGTGTGTAGTTACTTATGCATATATATGATGTAAAACATATTTTGATGCACCAAAATTGACATAATTCCTACAGTCAAGTAAATTAATCTTTTAATTTCACATAAGTTACCTTGTGTGATTGTATGTGTGTGTATGTGATTAAAGTGCCTACAGTCTATATTATTAAAAACAATATTCTTAATACTGATAATCCTTTTTGGTTTGTTTTGATATAAGGTCTCATTGTAGCCTACACTGACCTAGAACTCACTCTAGAGTCCCAGGCTGGCCTCAGACTCACAGCTATCCTCCGAACTCTGCCTCCCTAGTGCTAGGATTATATTGTTAATTTTTCTTTTACTTATTTGTGAGACAGAGAAAGAGGCAGAGAAAGAGAGAGAGAGCATAAATGGGTATGCCAGGGCCTTTGGCCTCAGCAAATGAACTCCAGACAAGTACACTCCCTTGTGCTTATGTGTGACATTGCACATTTGTGTCACTGTGTGTCTGGCTTACATGGGGCCTGGAAATTCGAACATGATTTCTTAGGCTTTTCAGGCAAGCACCTTAACCACTAAGTCATCTTTCCTGTCCTCAGCTTGTTTAATATACATAACTGTAACTTTGTGCCTTCAACCAGCATTTCCCCATCTCTCTCTCCTCTTGTCTTTATATGGATTCTGAGGATTTGAACCAGATTTGAACTCTAGGTATCAGAACTTTTCTGGCTCTCAAGATTGCATAAGAACCATACTTCACTGCTGAGCCATCTCTCCAGCCTTCAAGATACATTTCAAACTTCTTTCAATAGTGTCACTTGACACCCACAGTTTTGTGAATTTTCCATTGATTTCCAGCTTCATTGATTTTGTTGTGGTGAGAAAACATGTGATATGATTTTTATTTTTGTAAATTTGTCCAGATTTGTTTTACAACCTGACATGTTACATCCTACACAAGAAAAATGAATATTTTCCTGTTGTTTTATGTAAAGTTCAGTGCCCATATGTTTTATAGTTCCATTTTCCCTATAAGGTTGTTAAAACTAATATATCTTTTTGGATTTTCTGCTTAAATATTAAATTCATCACAATAAGTACAATAATAAATTGTCCTATGGTTATTGAATTGCTATCACTTTTGTATTGGAGCCATCAGTATTTATTTTATATACTGAGATGTTCTAAAGTTGGCTGTATTCATCTTTATAATTGTTGTATCTTCCTGCTGAATTGATCATTTTGTTATTAGGTGATAACACTCTCATCTCTATGTACAGTTTCCAACTTAAATACTACTTTATTTGCTGTTAAGTCTGGCAACACCTGTGCTTCTTATGCTTGTGATTTACATAGGCTATAGTTTTCCATGCCTTAAATTTCAGTTTACTTGTGTCCAGGGGTGTTGGGGTGGGGGGAGAGAGGAAGCATCCAACCAAGAACAGAGGATGGACCTCTGGAGCTTCAACAGGTATATACATGGTCTAACCCCGCAATGGACCCAAAAGATCCCTGGCGGAAAATATTGTGCATCCATGCAGAACTGCTTTGTTTTTCCTTTGTCCTGTAAGATTGTCAGGTGAGAATCCCAACTCATTTTCACAGCTAAAGAATCAAGGAGCCAGCCAGACACTGCAGAAGAAGTTATGTCAAGGTCTATACAAGTAATTCAAACCTTATGTCTCAGGAAGAAGCTGGGCCTTGGGGTTGACTTGCCACTCTAAGGCACTCAGAGGAGAATTGATGTATCTGTGCATCTCAGCCTTTCGTGCCTGTTTCTGTGTGGATACTTCATTTCCCAGTGTGAACTAGTTTCTGGATTTTCTCAATACATCTGTGGAGGGAAGATGGGAGCCTCCTGCCATCTTCCTAACTTCCAAAGACACAGTCTTTCCTGATGGGTTATTTTATGTTTCTGTAAATACAGAAAACAATGATGAACACTTAGTCTTTGTTTTATTCAGAAGAATTGCTCCTGCTGTTCTATGCACATTGAGCTGTTTGTTGTATTCACTGTTTATCTTTTTTTAAGTTTTATTTTTATTTACTTATTTATTACAGAGGGAGAGAGAGAGAGTGGGGGAAGAGAGAATGGGTGTGTTAGGGCATCCAGTCACTGCAAACGAACTCCAGAGGCATGCACCACCTTGTGCATCTGGCTTACATGGGACCTGGAGAATCAAACTTGGGTCCTTAGGCTTTGTAGGCAAATGCCTTAACCACTAAGCCATCTCTCCAGCCCCCACTGTTTATCTCTTAAACAACATAGGTATGATGTAATACATATAAAACAGTTCATCGTGACATCCTTCCCTCATTTTTAAAATGAGTGTTGCTGGGCATACATTGGGTGTGTTGGGTAGATTTTTGAATGTGTGTGGTTGCACATGTGTGTGGGCGCACATGTGGAGGACAAAGGTTGACAACAGTGTCTTGATAAGTCACTCTTCACTTTATTTATTGAGAAAAAGTCTATAAACTAACTTAGACCTTACACAGCTAGCTGGTCCAGCCCTGCCTTCTGCTTCCCAAGCCCAGAGATTATATGCCAGCCCCCATATTTGTCCAGCATTTATGTGGCTGCTGGGGATCCAAACGTAGGTCCTCACACTTGTGGGACAAGCACTTTACACACTACATCAAATCCCAGCCCCTCTTTCATTCTTGATATTGCTATTTTCTCCCCTCTTCTCCTTTATCCGTTGTCCATCTAATTTAGAGTTTATCGATTTTATTGTTTCAAGAAATGCATTTTTTCTCTAATTGGTTTCCTTTCTTGGTTTTCAATTGCATTGATTTTGATGTGTGGTTTTTTTTTTTTTATTTTTCCTAGTTCTAAAGATGGAAGTTAATATTGCTTCACCTTTTCTAATATACATTTGACTGTACACATCACCTTTTATGGCATTATCTACTTCTCAGAAATGTCAATAAACCTTATTGCAATTTTATTCAATTTAAAACATAAATTTTTGAGACTTTTCATTTTGGCCCATTGATTATATAGATGTGTACTATTTCTTGTCCATATGTTCAGAGATTTTCCTGTTGTCTTTCTATTTTTAGCTTAATTCCAAAGTATAAATAAGAGCTAATATTTTTAATTATTTCAATCATTCAAAAATTGTGATATTGTGTTCAGTAACCCACCTTAGTAAATACCACATCGGTATCAGAAAAATAATGTATGCCCTCCTCTAATAGTGTTTTAGAGCTTTCCGATTGAGTTAATGACATTGTTTGATTTTATGCCCTTCCTAGCTTTTCCTTTACTGAAAAAAAAAAAGTTTTTTTATTCAATACACAGTGGTGACGTTCTGTTTCTCTTTTCAGGCGTGTCAGCTTTTTCTTTATGTAAGTCAAAGGGTTTGTTTTGGTAAGGTGCATATAAACTTAGTACTTTTACATGTTCTTGATGAATTAACTCTTCTATCAACAGGTAATATGTCTCTTTCCCTTCAGTTATTTTCTTTTCTTTGAAATTTACTTTATAAATATTAAAATAGTCATTCAGTGGTAGTTTGAACATATAGCCCCATAGATTCAGGCTTGAAACTTGAGTCTCTGGTGGGTGGAGCCCTGCTGGGGAAGAGGTCTGTAACTGGGGGGCAGATCTTGGAGTCCAGACCTAAGGTGTGTTGGAGAGCAGGTTTGTTGACAGGCTACTTTAAGGTGCTGGTTGGTGGTCGTGTCTTTCTGTTTAGATCCATGGACATGAGCCAGTTTCTTCAGCCATTGATGGTGTTCCTCTAGAAACCTGTAAGCCTACAATAAACACTTTCTTCCTATAAGCTCTTCTTGGTTGGGTGTTTGTCCAGTAACTTGAGGCTGCCTAAAACACATTCCAATTCTAATTCCTTCTCTCCTTCTTTGGTGCCAGAGATCCAGTGCAGGGCCTCATATATTTGAAGTAAGCACTCTAAAAATGCTTAGCTACAACCTAGCTCTCAGCTTTATTTTGATTATTGCCTGAATTATATATGATTTTGCATCCTTTAGTTCTTGGCCTTTAGTTATGATACAAAAGCTAATCTATTCTAGTTCAGTTCAGAGTCTGATCACAGTATACTGTTTTAATTTTTTTCTTTTGGTTTTATTGTGGTAGGGTCCCACTCTAGCCCAGGCTAGTCTCAGGGTGGCCTCAAACTCATGGTGATCCTCCTATCTTTGCATCCCAAGTGCTGGGATTAAAGGCGTGTGCCACCAGATTTATTTTTACTGTTTTAAATTTTATCATTCAGTTTAGATAATATCCATGTATAGTCTACAGTCACACCACCCTGAACACACACAGTCTCCTCTGATCTTGGGAAGCTAAGCAGGGTCAAGCCTGGTTAATACTTGCATGGGAGTTAATATGTATCGATATATCTTCACATCACTAACGACTTTGTCATCTCTGTTCTGTTATTGAATCTATCACAACCCAACAACAAGACTCTACTGCTAAAGACACCACACACTTTGGACACAGGACATGAAGAAATCAAGCTGGAACTGAGCTGGAAGCTTCCTTCCTGACGATTGCCATCCATAGTGCCAAAAAGTAATACACAGGCTGTTGGGGGAGAAAAGTCATCAACATTCTCACTCAAATATGGATCCCATACGTTACAATATTGAACTGCCGTATGAGGTATGCTCACTGGTATAATAGTGGCATGAACATTCAAGAGTAAGACCCACTCTGTGGGAAAGAATGCATGGAACTGTCAAACTGCTCAAAAGCCTGTAGCTAGGGAAGTAGGAGGCCCTAGAAGGGGATCTACTGCTGATGTTTTGCTCGATAGACATGTAGTTAAACCAACATGTAAGTATTTCTGTTTACATCATAGACTAGTATGTTTCTAAGCCTTGGTTAATGGGCAAGACTCTTAAGTGTTCAAAGTACTGAGAATCAGTGATTGTTGAGTACTCGGGTCTAAACATCTATAGCTCCCTCTCCAAAGCCCAGGAATATCACAGAGGACGGGGGAAAGACAGTAAGACCTGGAGGATTGGGAGAAATACTACAAGATGCTGTCTTCTGGACATGATATGACCCCTGTAACTGTGAGTACACAGCAGCTGTGACCACCTGCCTATGACATCAATATGATGTATGTAATTCCTAAACAAGAATGAATGCTTTACCCCCCGTATAATCATTATAAATACAATGCATTAGAACCAGCTTTGTAACCTTGATGGCTTTAAGATAAGCATATGTGAATAAGACGACCTGAAGAAGGTAAGGAAGGGGAGAAGTTGTTTTAGGGTTAAAATTCATGTGAAATTTCAAAAGCATTCTACTGATTTCTGAAGGTCCATGCTAAGGATAGTGAGTTGATGAATAAAATGAGTATTGATCAGGAAAATTGAAATAGCCTCTTTATTCCTTTCTGGAATTGAATGTGTTAATCTGTATAGGTTTTATATCTTATCTCTGATGCAAGGAATCCTTAAATCGTCACAAATTTTATAAGTACATGGGCTGTGACTCTATGAAGGTATATCAAGACACCTATGGCCTCAACACTTTTCAAAGAAAAGGGCTATAATAAAAATTAGAGATGTACAACAAAAATAGAGAAAATATGCAATCAAGCAGATGGAAAGTGTGTGTGTGTATATATATATATATATTAACAGTAAGGAGATCAGTAGTTTTAAAAAAATATTTTATTTATTTATTTATTTATTTATTTTTATTTACTTATTTAAGAGAGAGAGAAAGAGAGAGAGAGAAAGGGAGAGAATGGGTGGGCCAAGGCTTCTGGTCACTGCAAATGATCTCCAGAGGCAAGCATCACCATATGCATCTGGCTTATGTGGGTTCTGGGTAATCAAACCCGGGTCCTTAGGCTTCACAGGCAAGTACCTTAAATACTAAGGCCCAGTAGTTTTCAAGAAAGAGTGAAATACTCTCTTGTTGAGATATGCTTCTTTTCTCAAATATAGATAGCATTGAAAAAACATGTGTATAATAAGATTCATGACATTTTCTTCAAGAAAGGAATTTGTGATCATGTGGGAGGTGAGCCCACGAATCAAAATCACAAATGAGTGTTGAAGAGACTGAGGTTCTGCAGCTTGGAGGACGCTATGCGATCACCTGCTGACTGACGTTCTCGTCTCAAATGAAACAGGCGTCTTCACACCACCCACTTTAGCAGAGCTTGTACAGAATGACTTGTGCTCCCTTCAACCACAAGGAAGGTGGACGCTCTCCAAGCCAGAACGTCCAAGCGCATTCAACACTCAGCACTCACCCGGGTGCATAGTCCTGGGTCAGACAGATAATTTTCCATCGCTGACATGTCCAAGAATAAAACAATAACAATGGTATCAAAAACAACTATAATGAAAAGCGTCCCTATGCAGCAAGATTTGTAACAGCTAGTCTTTATTTAAAAGGGATTTCTTTCACAAAGAAGCAGTTTAGGTAGTGAAGAAGCTTGAAAAATATTCCATGATGATTCCACTTTGTGAAAGAGTATAAATCCCCATCGTACTTGTTAAGAACAGACATCCATCATGCCTGGATAAGACACACTATTTAATTAAAGCACCACATGCAGAAGAAACTGTAAGTCATTTGGTGTCCTAATGTGAGCTTCTGACAACACTTACCTTAATGCAGCTCCTCAGATGGACAGACTTTAGTTGACTTATCAGCTTACTCATTTGAAACATGAATCAAACTGTTACTTCACCTGATTTTCCTTGTTGGAGAATATTTTTATCTCTTCTACTTATTTTTGACAGTTGTGCAATCATTGAAATGAAATATATTTTTTTATGAGACAGGATCTCAGGTTACCCAAGTTGGCCTCAAACTCACTATGTAGCCAAAGATGACATTGAACGCCAAATCCTTCTGACTCCAACTCCTGAGTGTTAGTATTGCAGATGTAGACCACCAAGCCCAGCTACAAAGTGTTTTTAGCAAAATCATCCACTTGTCAGTTTTACTTTAATTTCCAAACTGTTACAAAAAACTTCAGTTTTTTCAGTATAAAAAGTAAGAAGAATATCATAGTTAAAATCTAATCATCACCAACAGCTGTAGCCTGTTTTATTGGCTGTAGAGACTACAATAGAGTCTGTTTCAACTAAATATTCAAGCTTCTTTTATCTTTCTACTTACTCAAAAAGAAAGACTTCACTTGCCTGAGTGACAAGGTCACTGAAAAATCAAGCTGGTACTGAGCAGAAAACCTTCTCCCTGTAGGCCAGCCAACTGAAAGCTGCATTGCATGCAGCCGTATGGGGGACAGAAGTCACTAGCGGTGAAAACAGTGGACATTGGAAACCTCAAGTTTGGCCAAACAGGCCCAGTGACCAAACAAGCACAATAGTGGCATGTCTGCTCTGGGGGGAAACCATCTGCTCTCTAATTGGACTGAAGGCCAGCTCTATGGGAGGGAATACATGCCTGGTACTGAAAAACCTAATCAAAGCCTATGGCAGGAAATATCATGAGCCTTAGGGGTATAAAGCCTGCTCTTGTCTGGCTAAATGTATATATTATTCCCACCAAACTGCCCTGAAAGCACTACACTCAATACTCATATTCATATATTAATGCTACTCTCACTTTTGGTTAGAGAAGCTTCTCGTTTCAGATAGTGGTGACCACTGGGATGACCTAAAAGGCAACATAGTGCTGAGAAGAAGGGATGGAGGAGTGTCCAGCACTGAAACATCTCTATCACACCCTCCAAGGCTCAGGGTCCATTGAGGAAGAGGTGGCAGAAAGAATGTAAGAGCCAAAGAAAGGGTAGGACTCCTTAAAATACAACTGCCCAGACAGATATTGGCCTGTATATCCATGACCTTGCAGTGCCTAACAATACCGTCACAAGACCCTCATAATAGGAGAAAAAGATGATGACATCAAATTAAAAGAGAAACTAATGGAGAGAGGGAGGGGATATGATGGAGAGTGGAGTTCTGAAGGGGAATGGGGGGAGGGGAGGGAAATATCACATTTGTATGAAACATTTGTATGAAACGCAATCATGGAAAAAATCAGATTTTGGTAAACACTTATTTGATTTAAAATAATAATTTCTTTGATGCCCTCTGTTCAATCTCCAGCAAATAAATGAATAAATAAATAAATAAATTAATTAATTAATTAATTTAAAAATACATATTTAGGGCTGAAGACATGCCTTAGAGATTAAAGCAATTGCCTGCAAAGCCTAAAGACCCATGTTCAACTCTCCAGGTCCCACATAAGCCAGATGCACAGTGATGCAAGCACGCAAATTTGCACATGTGCAAAAGGGGGTGCATGCATCTGGAGCTTGATTGCAGTGGCTGGAGGCCCTGGCATGCCAATTCTCCACCATCCCATACACACTTAAAAAAAAGGCCAGTCTATTGGGCTTGCCTCAAAAAATATTATTTAAAATTGTGCAAATTCAGTTATACAGTTTAATTTATTCACAAAACTGATATACATTGTGCTACTTTTAACAGTTACTTCATGGAGGAAGACTTTTTGTGATGAAAGGAAAATCAGGTTGTTTTATTAGCCAGCTGTAACAGCTTGCCCTCTACCTATGTCTTCTTAAATAATCTTTTGTGTTTTGTATTGTTTTGTTTTCAAGGTAGGGTTTTGCTCTAGTCCAGGCTGACCTGTAATTCACTATGTAGTCTCAGGGTGGCTTAGAACTCATGGCAATCTTCCTACCTCTGCCTCCCAAGCACTGGGATGAAAGGCGTGGGACACCACAACCAGCGTTAAATAATCTTATGTATAGAATGTTGGGGGGGGGGCGGATTATCACAGTTTGTAGAAAAGGTCTGCGGTATTATAAATGATATTCCAATTTCTTTAATGAGAGGGTTCCAGGCTGGCAGTGCAGCTCAGTGGTCAACCCATCACCTAGGATTCACTATGATTCACAGGGCTGTAGGGTCAATTACCAGCATTAAAGAGATAGTGAAGGAGAAACAGGAGCTTCTCTCTCAGCTCAGCCTCTCTGTATCAGCCCCCCGAGCACACAAGCCAATCACATCTTGCCTCCTAAGCCCACAAACCAATCAGGTTTTGCCTTTGCACGCTATTCTGATAACAAGACTTGTCCTAATTGGATGTCCGATCCCTATAAAGAGGTTGAGGACATGGGCCCTTTCATTTTCCCGTGGACTTTACAGAGAGGAAACGGGAGAGCGCTTCTGTAGGCCTGGATAGTTTTCTGCTTGTCTTCTGTATGCGTCATGCTTTGGGGTATCTTTACACTTGGATTACCTCTGTGGTTTTGTTTTGATCTCTGAGTCCTTCACTGTTTCTTAAAACTCTGGTCTTTTATTTGAAGGGGATCATTTGGTTATTATGCCTTGCCTTCCATCTGTGTATGTATATGCCTCCTCCAGAGCCATGTTATCCCCAAATATTTCTCCAGGATGGACATTGCCTTTGTCTCCCCACCCCCACCCTCCTTTTCCATCTTGACAAGGAGAACAAATATGCATTGTCTTGAGACTTACAGCTAGCCTTCTCCCTGGATCTTAATTTCCCATAAATAAAGCTCATAATTCATGATTTTTCACTACATGGATTCAATAATTCATAATTTATCCTTCTCAGCGATGTTGTTTTTTCAATTCTTTGTTAAAATAAACAAGTGCCCCAAAGTTGGATTTCTCTAACCTGGAGAAATCCCCAAAATCTTATATCCGTAATAGGAAAGAGAGAGATTGAAAAGAGAAAGCAGAAGAAGGAAGAGAGGGAGAGAAGAGGGAGGGGTAAAGGAGGGAAGGAGGAGGGGAAGAAAGAAAGGAGAATATTCATACCATGATACGGGAAACAGAAGTGTAAGGCATAAGTGAAGAAAAATATAAGAGAAATAATTAAAACTTCCTAAGATTACTTTTTAGAGATAATATGAACAACTTGTGAAAAGCCATAATAATAAATCTTGTTTTCCTTTGTTGTTTTCATTCTTTTTTTTTCTTTTTCTTTTATTTATTTATTTATTTATTTATTTATTATTTATTTATGTTTTGGTTTTTCAAGGTAGGGTCTTGCTCTAGCCCAGGCTACCCTGGAATTCACTATGTAGTCTCAGGCTCATTTATTTGTAAGCAGAGAGAGAGAGAAAGAGAGAGAGAGAGAAGAGACGGGGTTCTGAGAGCAAGCAAGCCAGAGCCTCCAGCCACTGCAAAAGGACTCCAGATGCATGAGCCTCTTTGTGCATCTGGTTTTATGTTGGTTCTGGGGAATTGAACCCCGGGTCATTAGGTTTTGCAGGCAAGTGCCTTAACTGCTGAGCCATCTCTCCAGCCCAGTTTTTCTTTAATGAACTTAATGTTCTTTTCCAGTAGTCATTAGATCAAAGGATTAATTATTAGTATTAGAAATGTTGAGAATTGATACTGATTTCCCTATGACTTTGCCAAGGGAATAATGAAAGGGTTTTATGTAGTGACTTTTTCTTTCCTTAAGATAAGGTTTATTGACTTTCCTAAACCAAAGAAAACAGGAAAACATTATTGAATTTATTTCTGTTAAAAAAAGAAACTCAGAATATTGTATCTTCAACCATTTCTTCTCATATGGAAGCTTTGAAAGAATTTGGTGCTAAACAAATGCTGCCTCAAACCAGGCAAGATAAAACATAAATCATTACATTAAAACCTCTAACAAGTCTATCTGCTGTTTGAAATGACTGGGAGATGAAAGCAAGGAGTCTCATTTAAGAAGGCACAGCGGATCAGTTCTGCATTTATATAGCTGTTATCAAAAGCAATTCATTTGGAGATCAAATAGACTGACAGATAGGACAAGCAGGGGATCACCATCGCCTTCAGGCAGCCTAAAGCCACAACTGCTTCCCTGCACCATCACTAACATTGGGTCTAGTCAGTGCTATGTTTATTACACTTCCATCCTCTGCCAGCTGCACACTAACAGGGTTCCCTTCAATCCCTTGCTAGCCAGGCAACTGTCAAGAAAACAGTAATAAGAATGTTAACAATAGGGCTGGAGAGAGAGCTTAGCAGTTAGGGCACTTTGAATGCAAAGCCAAAGGACCCAGGCTCGATTCCCCAGAACATATGTAAGCCAGATGCACAAGGAGGAGCATGCATCTGGAGTTCATTTACAGTGGTTGGAGGTCCTGGCGGACCTATATTCTCTCTCTCAAATAAATAAATAAAAGTAATTAAAAAAATAAAAGAATGTAACAATAGAGTTTCCCCAAATGGACTGAGTGGAAACTTCCTCCACTGTCTTTGAATGAGCTGGCCATGTTAACCCTAACTGTGGACAAGGGGTCAGCTGAAAGAGGAATAAAAGCAGGTTCCTTGACCTTTTCAGGGTGGGCATATTGCCCTTCTGGGCAGTCTATAGGCCATTCTAGAAGGCCTTCAGCTGACGGTGCTCAGGATGAATGCACAGGGCAGCAGCAGGTGGGTTTGAAGTGAGTTTGTGCAGGTGAGCTTTTGCAGAGTTCGCATCAGGGAAGACTTGTAAATGAAGAGGCTGGGGTATCCAGTATTCATCTAAAGAGAACTTACTGAGCTGCTAAAACGTCTTTAAAAGGTAATAACTTGTTGAAATGCAGAGAAAAATTCAAATAGCAGTA
Organism: Orientallactaga sibirica; assembly: GCA_036365145.1. NCBI lineage: Eukaryota > Metazoa > Chordata > Mammalia > Rodentia > Dipodidae > Orientallactaga > Orientallactaga sibirica. The sequence goes on from JAEOAD010000006.1 coordinate 15,966,539, forward strand.
TCATTCAATGATAACTCTTTTAAACTGGTATATATGTTAATATATATTTATGGACATAAGTACACAAATATTTATATAAGTTCATATTCTATTTGCATGTTGTATGTTTTCTTAATATTAAAAATAACACAATTAGGGCTGGAGAGAGGACTCATCAGTTAAAGTGCTTGCCTGCAACAACTAACGACCTGGGTTTGACTTCCCAGTACTCACTAAAGCCAGGTGCACAAAGTGGTACGTGAGTCTGGAGTTTATTTTCAGTGGCTGTAAGCCCTGACACACCCATTCTCTCTGTTTCTCTGTCTCTCTTCTCTCTGTCTTTCTCTGCTTGAAAATAAATAAATAAATATTTTAAGATAGCACAATTATTACTGAAAATAATAATTTAAATCAATGTTTAATTATTTGGATATTCAGACTAAATTTAATTAATTCTCTTTAGGTAGTGGTTAATAATTTTTGCTTGTTGGTTTTGTTATATGCTTGCCTAAACTTGCTGACACTGAAATTTCCACCTTTTGACAAAGTTATTTGAAAAATAAATATAATTCTAGCTACATGCCTGAAACCTTAGATCCTGTCAAATCTTATATATATTATATGTTTGCCTATTCATGCATTCCTATGTAAACATAAAGTTAATTTACAAATTAGGTATAGGAAGACACTAATGCCAAGAACTGATAATACAATAGAACATAGCTGTTTTTGCTAAATAATCTCACTGTACTATAGACTTTAGCATTGCTAGCATCTGATTTTTCTCCTTTCTTTCTAAATTGAGAGCTTTCTTATTTTCATGCACACAACTTTTAGGCTTTTCTTTGTCATATACCTGTTTCCAGCATTATTACCCTTGTATTGTGTGGCCACTGTTACATATAAAAAGGGTTCCATGACACCAACACTGAGAGTAGTCAGAGTGTGATATGAAACAGCAGGATGGTGCAAAAGTTCATGCTACATGGCATGAACGTTCAAACGCAAATTATTTATATAGAAATTTTTTTCATTTATCATTTTCAAACTGTGGTTGACATCAAATGACCAAAATCGTCAGAAGTAAAGCCATGAGTCTAAGGGACTCCACTGTGTGGTAGAAGAACATTCTTGTCTTACGTCTGCATTAGGAAAACCATTTTTTTCCTGTAAAGATCCATCCAACATTCATACCTACTAAGCAGAGAAGATCACTGTATTCTTTGGTGTATAGCTGCAGATTAATTTAGTGTGACACAGACTGGAAGATGTGCCTGATTCTCTGCCCTCCCCTTTATCCATAGCTGAGCACAAGACTACCAAAAATAGACTTTTTTTGCTAGCTCCCTTGAAGATAGGTGCATAAATTTGGCTAAGTTTGTCAATGAGATATAACAGAAATGAGGCATTCACAGTGTCCAAGAATCTCCCTGAAAGAGAAAAACGGAGGGTGCATGTGGATTTAGCCTCTTTTCCCATTATTTCTCCTCTTTCTTCCTCCTGAAATAAAGACGTCACCATGGTGAGGGTAAAGAACATACTTGGCACAGAGAAGCAGTGGAAATACACACCCACATTCCAGACTATGAATTTATTGAAGTATAAGAAATTACTATTTTAGGGTGATCAGAACAGGCTGGTTTGTTTCAGACATTCTGAGGTTTCTTGTTTTAGCCACAAAATTTCCATATCTTGGGAATCCTCTTACTCAGACAATTTGGACAGAGGGCTTAAATACAAACATAATCTTGAAAAAAGTATGTTCAAGAATATTTTCACCTGTGTGAAATGATCAAATGAAAATCAGCTAAGACCATGATCATTTGGCTATGATACCAAAAACAGGCACAAAAAAAGGCCATTGAAGACAAATGTTATTTGATCAAACTAAAATGTTTCTGCACAACAAAACATTATCAGTAGCGTGAAGAAAACATTTGCAAATTATTCATCTAGTAGGGAACTACTATCCATAATACATAAAGAACTCAGAAAGCAGCAAGAGCAGATGACCATGCAATCAAAGATTGACAATGATTTTAAAAGAAGACATATACATGGCGAGCAAGGATGTGAAAATGTACTCAAGAAAACAGCTCATTAGGAAATCGAGAATCAAACACAACATGAGATATCATCTCCTCCCACTTAGAATAGTCATCACCACAGAGAAATAAACAAAAGCTAGCAAGAATAGACAGTAGGGAACCTTTCTATGCCGTTGGTGAGTAGAAATTCTTCATTAGGGAAAGTAGAATATAAATTTCTAAAAAAAAAAAAAAAAAAAAAAAAACTAAAATTACCACAATGGCCCAGCCACTGAAAGGAAATGAAATTAGTGTACAAACAAGTACCTGCTTTCTCTTGCTTTGCACAACAGTCAACATAAAGATTAACTCCATGGTATCCATCAACAGTGTAATGGATTTTAAAAAAATGAAACATACAGGAACACTGAGATATTATGCAGCCATATAAATGAATGAAACCTGCCATCTGTGACAATATGAATGGGTCAAGATGACATTGTATTAAGTGAAATATACTGGGCACAGAAAGACACATACCTCATGTACCACTCACATGTGGGTGCTAAAATAGTTTATGTCATTGAAGCAGAGCAAAAATAACTAGAAGCCAGGAAGGGCAGGAGGGAAGGAAGATGGAAGGAGCTTTGTATGTATTTATATACAGGAAATAGTTAAATGTTTGACAGAACAGTATGGCCACCACAGTTCACAATGAGTGATTGCATACATTATTAAAAAGCTATAAGAAGAGCGGAGAGATGCCTTAGCAGTTAAGGTGCTTGCCTGCAAAGCCAAAGGACCCTGGTTCTATTCCCCAGGACCCACGTAAGCCAGATGCGCAAGGTGGTTTATGTGTCTGGAGTTCATTTGCAGCAGCTAAAGACCCTGCTGTGCCCATTCTCTCTCTCTCTCAATCTGCCCTCCTCCTCAAATAAATAAAAATAAATAGTTTTTTCTTTAAAAAGCCAGATGTGCCAGGCATGATGGCACATACCTTTAATCCCAGCCCTTAGGAGGCAGAGGTAGGAGGATAGCCATGAGTTTGAGGCCACCTAGAGACTACATAGTGGATCTCCAGATCAGCCTGGGCTAGAGTGAGACCCTACCTCAAAAAAAAAAAAAAAAAAAAAAAAAAAGCCAGATGTGGTTGACAGTGGGGGACGGGGGCTGTAATTACAGGAGTGAGGAGACAAAGGCTTTAGGGCTGTCTGTCTTGTCTAGACAAATCAGTGGGCTTTGGGTTCAGTGAAAGATTCTGCCTCAAAAAATAAGATGGAATAGTAATCAAGAAAGACACCCAACACTGATCTCTTGTCTCTATATGTACCTGCACACACATGTGCACTCACACACATAAGAACATGCAAGCACATGCTTACCACACACATACACCTGCAAACAAAAAAGAAAAAAACACACTGCTAATATTTAAGTAAAATACAAAAATACTTATTACCATCATATGTTAACCTAAGTATTTTTTAAGATGTCAGTTTTTTCCAGAAAAAAAAAAAAAAAAAAAAAAAAAACTACTTCCAGTCTTAAAAGCAGCAGTATCTATAATTTTTATTTCGATTAAGGTAAAATGGTTGTATTTTAAGTTTTTACTGGAATTTTAAATGTGAACTTCCTTGTTTAATGATCTTTTATTTGTAATCCAACATACACGTGAAATATCTTTTAAGTTAATCGTGTTTTACAGCCCCCAATTTAAGGATTTTCTGTAAACACAGATATCGCATGTCAAAACCACATGCATGTCAACATTTATACATATATCCACACCCAGCATGAAGCGTGCATGTTTCTAAAGCTATTTCGAGGCAACGTATCACAGCCCAGATCTCTATCTCTGAGACGGGGCAGCATGTAGATAAATGTTCTAATGGTTCAAGCTTCGGAGAATGCTGCCATTTATCCTGCTATTGTATGGATTCGCACCCCTGCACAGCCACCAGAGAAGATCATTTATGACACGGCTCAACACAATTTCATCTTCCCAGGCCTTTCCCTGTCCCCTTTGCCCCCAGATCTTCCCTTTTCTCTTTGCAACTCCCTCCTTTAAATGTTCATTTTGAAGATAGGCTTTTCACTGGGATTAATACAGGGTTTGCATTTAAAATTTTCATTTACTAAACAGAAAAATATTTTACTAGAAGGGAATGGTATTAAGGAGAAATGATTTCCCGTCTGCCCCGAGGCCTGGCATAGACAGGATTTGATTTGCTATGTTCGGCTGGAATCTGGATTGATACGCAGAGATGAGAGGGAGTGTTTAATAAAATTTACATTTCATTTTCTCACTTGACACCAGTCTCCTGTCACTCATGGAACAGATGGGAATGCTGCAAATAACTTTTGTCAGAATCCAGTTGGGGGAAACAGACTGGGAAATGAGCATCTGAAAGGGAGGGAAGAGACAGGGCATCATGGAGCTTGTTTGTGTCTTGGGTTTCACTGATGGAAACAAAGGTGCTGAGGCTGGAGACCTAAAAGTCACTTCCTCACTGCAGGGGGCCGGAACTCCGATGGAGATCTTGGAGAAGCACCTGGGAGCTGATGTGTCTCAGCTATGTGCTGGGAAGGAATCTGGGGAGTGTAAGCCTGGCCGGGAGGTGGGGGTGGGGACTGGAAGTGATTCCAAAGACGGGAACAATGATAAAAGAAAACCAACCTCCTTCCTTTTGTTTATTCATTGAAACTAGTCTCTTAATTTTCTATTTTCACTATCCGTGGCTTAAAACATTACCCATTTATTAGATCTCTCCAGAAGGCTGGCAGGCTCACGTGGATTTTCATATTAAATGGTCTCACACAATTTGATGTCAAGCAGTTAGCCAGCCTCAATCTTTCGTTTTATTATTTATTTTATTAGTTACGTTCATAACGTGAATACATTCATGTTGGTGCTTTCGACAGCCTCCTCCCTGTCCTCCCCCCTCGGAAGGGACCCTTCTCGTTGGAGAATGTGGGTCGTGCATTGTGGGGGTAGGCATCAGTTATGGGGAAGAGGCAATGTCTCTGTGCATAATGACCCAACTTGTGGCTCTAACAATCTTTCCGCCCCCTCTTCCGTAAATTTCCCTGAGGCATGTTGGGTTCGTTTTAGGTCTGCTTCAGTGATGAGGTCTTGGGAGCCTCTGTGTCTCTGGATATCTGGCTTAGTAGGAGGTGAGTGTTCTCTGTGTCTATCTCCTTCAGCCTTGTGCTGCAGCCTCGAATTTTATCAGGAAGTGCTGGGTTAGAATTGGCTTCTACATACATTCCGGCAGTTGGCAAAGCTAATTCCACTGCAGAGCTATGACTGCATCACCTGGCTGTACCCTTGGCTGCCTTCTCGTGACCATTCTGTGATGCTACAAGCCACGTGCCTCCTTTGTCAAATGGTCAACCTTCATCTCCCAAGCACCAGTGATACGCAGAGCCTTTCCCCACATGTGGGACTTCTGACAACAGCTGGAGAAAACTCTTCTTCTAATGGATCTCTGTATTGAGCCGAAGACCCAAATAGTTCCTTTATCTTGAGGTCAGCTGATGAGCAAACAATCAGGCAGGCAGTATCCCTTTGGTACTTTAAGTTAATGATCAGCTTGTCATCGCGTGGTAAGATCAGGGAGGTCACCTTAAAATCCTAACTTTGCCCTACATGGATCCATGAGTGCCATCCCAGGAAAGGCAGAATGACATATTTCTGTTGCCAAGAGTAGCTGAGAGTTTCTAAGCCATCTGGGGACCCAAAAGGCCAGGAAGCAAAGTTGGGGTATAGAAGGTTGCTACGAATCTCAAGCAACATCCTAGTTGGAGCTCTATATCATTACAAAAATATGGATTGTCAAAGTACACTAAAATTTTATTAAGCATGTGATGGCCTAATTATAACGAGATATTTGAGTTATATGATTATAAAAACCCAAATATGTATCCTTTATAAAAACAAAATGAGACTTAGAAGATTGAAAGCTGGGCATGGTGGCATAGGCCTTTAATCCCAGCATTCCAGAGGCTAAAACAGGAGGATCCCAATTCCATGGCAGTCTGGGGTTACAAAGTCAATTCCTGGTGAGCTTGGGCTTGGCCTGGAGTGAGACACTCCCTTGAGAAACAAAAAAAAAAAAAAAGAAATTAGGAAATCAACGGTATAACTCAGTGGTAGGGTATTTGCCTAAAATGTCTAGTATTCTGTCTCTCTCTCTCTCTCTCTCTCTCTCTCTTTCTCCCTCCTTTCTATTTATCAGAGGAGAAGTATTGAAAAACAGTATTTAAAACAGAAATGTTTTAAAATTCCATACCATATAAAGTGATTCTTCCTTCACTTCACTTAATATGATGAGCAAAGGAAGAATCTAGAATTTGTTTCTGTAAACCCGGGTGGAAAGGTTCCAGCTGTATAGGCAAAAGAAAACAGATCAGGGCTCTCAGGGGCTCATCTAGATTTGAAGGAGTCTGTTTGGTAGATAATCAGACATGTGCTGTTTGCTCACAGACTCCTCACCTGTACGAGAGTGCAGCTAGGAATGGAGTGAGATCACTGACAGAGCATCGGGGACAGAAAAGCCCACTGGTCAAGTCTGAAGGTAGTACTCACCGGGGTGTAATTCACCTCCGATCTGTCCTTTATTCACTACATGAAGAACGAAGAGAATTTAGGTAGTTGACTGCATGATCTTCAAGTAGACAAGTTACACTACAGAGGTAGCATTTTCGCACAATTTAAAATCTCAATTGAGTTGGATGCTGAAATATGCATGATATTTACTGACAATGTCTCAGAGCTAACAGAATTTTTTTCCCCTAACATCTAATTTTGATACAGTGTGAGTTTCCTTCCATCTGTCTTAGTCCAAGTTGAAACCGTTTCTACCATATTTTAATATAATTTCACGTGCTCAAATGGTTATTAATTATTCATTCAGCCTTTTATTTCCTATACTCCACAGCAATAATTCATCATGGAAGGATCTATGATATGGGAATGAAGAACTCTTCTAGTCACACTTATATATTTTCCCTACCTGTAATTTCTTTTATTCACATCTGAGCCATTTTCCTAAGTCTCACTTGAGTATTCCTCATGAAGATTTCCTTTCCTATTGCGACTATTATTAGCTTTTCTTTACACTTATTATTTCTGAGCATATAAATGACAAAACAATAGAGAAAATTGCTCAGAGAGAATTGCATTTATAGAGAGAATTATCAAAATATTTAAGTTACAATAACATAGAAAAAGAGCACAATTGTTTTTAAATTCCTAGAGAGAAACAAATTCTACATTGGTTTCTGACATTTTTCTCTAAGGCACTGAAGCCAGAAAATACTAGCATGTTTTTGTATCTATGCAAAGATTATGAGTAAGAGATTTTATTATTAGCTATGTGCTTTAAGTATGAAAGCCATTTTCTAAAAGGGACAGCCCTCAGAAAATATGTATGCCTTTTACCTTTACTGAAAACTAAGCACTAGAAGATATGCCTCAATATATCCAGATAAAATAAAAATAATGAATTATGACTCAGTGAGCCAGAACATAGAATATCAACACTCAACACAGACACAAAGTAATTATAAAACTATATCTAGCCAGGTGTGGTGGTGCACGCCTTTAATCCCAGAACTCAGGAGGCAGAGGTAAGGGGATCACCAAGAGTTTGAGGCCACCCTGAGACTACATCGTGAATTCCAGGTCAGCCTGAGCTACAGTTAGACCCTACCTTAAAAAACAAAACAAAAATTTAAATATACAATGATATAAAATTTGATGTGCAGATCAGTCCATATTCCCAATTCCATCCTCAGAAGTAACTCTTATTTAGAGAATCCTTTTGTTTATCTCTACATTTGTTGATGCAGAAACAAACTCCAGATAAAAGCATACTATAGGGGCTCCCAGCACTTGGGAGGCAGAGGTAGGAGGATCGCTATGAGTTCGAGGCCACCCTGGGCTAGAGTGAGACCCTACCTCAAAAACCAAAAAAAGGGAAAAAAAGCATACCATAGGGGACTGGAGAAATTGCTTAGTGGTTAAGGCACCTGCCTGCAAAACCTGAAGACCCAGGTTCGATTTCTCAGTACCCATGTAAGCCAGGTGCACAAGGTGGTGCATGCTTCTGGAATTCATTTGCAGTGGCTGGAGGCCCTGATGTGCCCATTCTCTCTCTCTCTCTCTCTCTCTCTCTCTCAAATAAATAAATAAAATGTTAAAAATATTTTATAAAAAGCATGCTGTGCTAATTGTGAAATTTAATTTTTTAATATATTAGGATAAATTGAATAAATGTCTACTTTGCATACTTTAATAGATGGATGTACTAATAAACTTAATTTGGAATTTGCCTTTGAACATACATTTGGCAAGCCACCTATCTCTGCAGATAAAAATAGAGAAAGTGGATATTTTCAAAAATAGTTTATTGCATTCTTACTATAGGTTATAATTTGGACAGACTAACAGGGTGGTAATAAATGTTTTTGAGATTGAAATCAAAGATTAGTTAAAGAGATGATAAAGGAACCAATTTGGATTCTAGTAAGTTTTAGAAAATTCTAAAATTGCATTAAATTAATTTTCTCTCAAATAACAGAACACATTGATGGTAAGAATCTAATCTTTTCTTGATCTTTTAAATAACTTAGTTAAGAACTTAAAGATAACAAGAGCTGGGAAATGTATGCAAATCCCACAATGTTTATTTCCTACCACTTACACATTCTTTAACTTCACAAAAATGCATTTGGGGGGCTTGTTTTTCAAGGTAGGGTCTCATTCTAGCCCAGACTGACCTGGAATTCACTAAGTATTCATAAACTGGCCTCGAACTCACAGCAGTCCTCCTATTTCAGAACCCTGAGTGCTGGGATTAAAGACATGACCCACCATGCCCAATTTTTTTTTTTTTTTTTTTTTTGATGTAGGGTCTTCCTCTAACCCAGGCTTACTTGGAATTAGTCTCGGGCTGCCCTCAAATTCACAGCAATATCCCTACCTCTGTCTCCCAAGTGCTGGGATCTGGCAGGTGGTGGTGGTACACAACTTTACCCAGGCACACAGGAGGCTGAGGTAGGAGGATCACTGTGAGCTCTAGGCCAGCCTGAGACTACATTGTAAATTCCAGGTCAGCCTGGGATACAGCAAGAATCTACCTCAAAAAATAAATAAATAAATAAATAAATAAATAAATAAATAAATAAATAAATATAAAAAGATTCAGACAATCTTTTTTGTCTCTAAATCTGTCACTGTCATTGGTCACAGCACCGTAATATAGACTGAAATGAACTGTGTAATTCTTTCTGCTTAGAATTTGTTGTTGTTGTTTTTTTTTAATGACACAAAGCATTTTAAACTTGCAAAGCAAAAGATGGAGTAGAATGCAAGAATTCTAAGTACCAGGGCTAATTAAAATTCTTTATTGTTATTGACATATACAGTTTTGCAGAAACATAATGGAATAATAATTGCATGTGATTTACATTCAGTTTCTTCTGAATTATTTTTGCACATAGTTTGTTTACATCTTCATGCATAGCAATGTCATATGTTTGGAGTTAGACTGATAGATGGAAGGGATTCATTCCTCTGAGTTTATTCAAAAGGGGGCAGGCCTCAAGAGCTCGTGCATATCTGTCTGGGGCAGCCTCCCTGAGCAGTAACATGGGCACGAATGCTACAGGAACACTTTGATCCAATTGTCTCAGTCTCTTACTCTATTGAACACATCTATTAAAATCAGGTCCCTTGGGCTAGAGTGATGGTTTAGCAGTTGAAGTACTTGCCTGCAAAGCCTATAAGAACCCTTATTTGAATCTCCAGGTTCTATGTAAGCCAGATGCAAGGTGGTGCAAGCATGCAAGATTGCACATGTGCACAAGGGGGCACAGGCGTATGGAATTTGATTGCAGTGGCTAGAGGCCCTGATGTGCCAATTATCTCTCTCTCTCTCTCCCCCTGTTCTTTCTCACTCTCTCACTCTCCCATTTAAATTTTTAAAAAGGCAGTCTGTTGGGCTTGCCTCAAAAAAAAAAAAAAAATTTCTGGTACCTCCCTGAATACAATCTGAGAAAAATGAGAAAGTGGTGCACACTACATTGCCTCCCCCACCCTGCCACTTTACTCTCCAAATATATTTATAAGCACTTTGTATTTATTTACTTGATGAATAAAAACTATTTATATTTATCATGCATATCATGTTTTGAAATATACATATGCTGTGAGATAGCTCAGTCAAGTAAGTAACATATGTATCACTTTACATATTTATCATATTTCTTTTTTTTTTTTTTTTTTTCAAGGTTTTTTGCTCTAGTCAAGGCTGACCTGGAATTCATTATTGTAGTCTCAAGGTGGCCTCAGATTCACTGTGATCTCCCTACCTCTGCCTCCTGTGTGCTGGGATTAAAGGTGTGCACCACCATGCATGGCTATATCTATAGATTAAAAAAATTTTTTTTGGTGGTGGTCATACTTAAAATTTACTGTCAAATATTTTGAACTCCCTAGAACTTCGGCATACCCCACTTCTTGGGAGGAAGAAAGAGTCCATCATACATGAGTATCAGAAATGGGAAACAAAAAGAGGCTCTTTGAAGTCACATAAAAAGCCAATGTTATGCCACTGTTTATTTGGATAAGGGGGAATATTCGTGCTAACAGTTTGATGAAGTTTAGGCTTTGTCTACAGTGCTGTACTGTTTAATATGTTCTTCTCCAGACAGAAATGAACCAAGAGCAGCTTCCTTTGCTCCCAGCATCTGTCCAACCCAAGCTCTGTTTGGAGGAGAAAAAAGAACCTGTTTAACTATGGGTCGGGCATTCTGGCTAGACCTTGAAATTATGTCCTGTGTGCTGGAACTTTGGATGTTGCCTGTGTGCTTCTAGTTCAAGTTTAATGCTCAATCACTGGCCTTGGGGAGTCCAGTCTTTCCCAGGTAAAAGTGAGTAGGTCAATTGTGGTCGTGCTTAAGAAGAGATATGATACATATTGCCTTGCAGAAAGATTAGCCTGTCCCACTTGGGGGCTGGATAAGGAGATTGTGAGGACTGGGAGGCGGAATAGAAATAGCAATCCTTGTAGCTGACTGGGAAGGATGATATAGATGTCACATTGGATGTCTAGAATTCTTACCAGGAATTGGAAAAGCACAAGAAGGAATGGGTTTAACCTCCTAGTGGCTGTGATAGGAGTTCTCACTAGGAAGCCCAATGCATGGCGTAGAGCCCAGGAGAGATCTGGGATAAAACTTGAATTAGTAAGGGAAGGCGCTGAGTGAAAAGGGCAATGGGTTAGATAGACCCTTAGCTCTCAGCAGGACCATGGCTACTCCTGTGGTACCATCCTCAAAGCCTTAGCCTCTGAAGTGGTTTTTGCCCAAGAGTTCAGTTTATGAAAACATAATGTACGCACTTGAGTTTGCAAAAGCAAAGGATGCCGTAGGCCACCTAGAAGCTAGAAAGTGATATAAGGAAATGATTATTGCAAGGACTTGTTAAAGTAAAGCATAAATATCATGAAAGTCCTTCAAGCATTTCTGTTGATGATGTTTTGCTTTTAATCATCTCAGCAGCCCCCAAAATACATAAATCATGAAGATTTATCCTAAAGTCAGTCAGCCTATAGCTAGAGAATACTTTTCTACAGTCCAGAGAGATTGCCTTTCAATGTCCTCCTGGCACATTTTCAAATTTCTACATTTTGCTCCACCAGAACCCAGTACGTTGCCACAGGGAAGGCTGCGTACCTCTTACAAGTTAGCTTTAGGAAGCGAGCGGTCCACTAGCAGTTCAAGGATGGATGAAGAGGACTGGAGAGATGGCTTAGCAGTTAAGGCACTTGCCATTGAAGCCTAAGGACCCACGTTTGACTCTCCAGGACCTGCATAAGCCAGATGCACAAGGTGACACAAAGGCACAAGTTTGCACATGTGCACAAGATGGCACACACGTCTGGAGTTCAATTGCAGTGGCTAAAGGCGCTGGCATGCCAATTCTCTCTCTTTTTCCTTCTCTCTTGCTTATGCTTTCTCTCTCTCATAAAAAATAAAACAATTAAAAGAGTGAATGAAGAGGCTGGGATGGTTCCTGCCAACTCTGAATTTAAATCATAAATAGAACTACTAGTTTTATTCAATCAAGATGTTGCCTCATGGTTGGAAGGTAAGCTTTGGTGCATCAGGGAGTGGGGCATTCTCCTATTAGCCAGGGTTCATACTGGGTAAAGGGATGTGTTTCTATAGGAGTAGAGAATAAAATGCACTTGCTTGGATCACTCGCAGTTCTTTCCATAAGAAAAGCCCAAAGCATTGTGTCTGGCCATCTTTAGAGAAGGTTAATAACAGTTCTTATCAGTGTAATTCAGTGTAATAAAAGTAATAGGTTGTTGGCTAAATAGGAACACGTTAAGACCAAGCAAAACACCAAGTGTTTGAGAACCTATTATTTGCCTGACATTGGCTCACCTGATCAGTGAAAGATACAAGACACATACTCAGACGTTTCAATCTACAAGCAATTCTGTGTCTCTGTTCCATCTTTTTTTCTTGGAGGAGGGGGGGAGAGGAAGACGGATAGAGATGGGCGCACCAGCAGCTTCTCAGCTGCTTCGAACAAAATCCAGATGCGTGTGCCCCCTTGAGGTCAAGTGCTGCATTGCGCCCTTGCGTCACTTTGCATCTGGCTAAACGTGGGACCTGGAGATTGGAACCGCTGGAGCTTGGAACCAGCGTTCTTTGGCTTAGGAGGCAGGTGCCTTAACTGCTAAGCCATCTCTCCAGCCCTCTCTGTTCCATCTTAAAGCTGAAAAGTGAACTGAAACTCTACAATCTCCCCTCTTAGCTGTGCAAACAAATCAGGTTTCATTTCCCTTGTTTACAATCCAGACATATTTTGGACACTTTTGTTTTCAGCCCAAATTCTCACACCATTCCTGGCTCACAGCTGTTCCTGAGTAGTTTCTGGTGGTGATGAGTGAAGGCAGGACTTCTCAGGGGCAACACACGAGCCCTTCTCTTGGGAAGGCCCTGAGCAGCCACTTCTCTGGTTCATCTGGCTGGTCTCCTGCCACTGCTGCCTCTCTTGCCTGAGGTCCGGGCATAACACTAGCTGCTGATCTTGGCCTGCCAGCTGGTATCTGCACAACTGCTCATGGGGCTCCTGCCAGCTCCCAGTCTCCTTCAGGGCGCTCTGGTGAGCAGGAGATGCTGGGGCACAGGTGTGCCCCTGGGATGTCACTCTGGTGTTCCTGGGGGCAGGTGCAACAGCCTCTTCCTCAGGGACAGTGCGTCGGCTCACTTGCCTTCTGAATACTCCATCCGTTGACTGGTGGCGGAGCTGCTTGACCCTGCCCAGCATGACTTTCATGCGCACATCTTTAAAAGAGATACACAGGAAGAAACGGATTTAGTTTTCTATGGGTGTATTACCATGGTTACACATGTAGCTGTATTGATAGCATATTACTGTAATTAAAATACTGAATTATATCTATTCACTATTTCCAAATAAATTTGAAAATATTTTCCGAAAAGTTTAGCGTATTCCAAACTCAATTTATAAGTACCACTAGCTATGCAATAAAATTTTGATAATATTGCTTCTTAGAGAAATATTTTGTGATGTTATTAAGTCAATAAAAGAGAGAGAGAGAAAGTGGGGAAATGGGAGCATCAGGAGCTAGGGCCTCTTGCCACTATAAATGAACTTCAGATGCATGTGCCAATTTGTGCATCAGGCTTTGCAAGCAAACACCTTTAACTGCTTAGCCATCTTTCCAGCCCTTGTTAAGGGTTTTCAAATGTAAGCATAAAGGTTACATTTGAAAACCAAATTATGGCCAGGTATAACCATCAAGTCAACCTATGCTTATATTAGGGAGGCAAATTAAAATCTAAAAATATCCAGGCTTATCTAATAGTTTGCCTTTATGCCAAATTTAAAATTTAGACACATTTGACTTGGGAACATATGAATATAAAACATGTAGAGTTGATATAAACATGTGAATATATATTTATTTGCATGTATGCATATATGCTTGTGTAAGAGTGACTGAAGAGATGATATGTTAGACTTGAGTCATAATGTTAGGGTTAATTATCCCTTTCTGCTAATTGGCTGTGTGACTTTTATCCTTTCACTTAGTATGTCATGGATTGAGTTGCACAATTTTATACCATTTGCAGATGCTACCTGATTTTCTAAAATGTGATTAATTCTAGTTTCTTTGTTATGATTATTTTCTTCGCTCGACATTCCACTTGTATTTTACTTTCCTAGCAACATTCTTTTAAATCAACTCAGAGGAGTATGATTAACCTGATGATCAAGCCATTTTTGCCTTCATTTTTCCCAGATCTTTAAAAGATACAGGAAAGCATCTTACAATGTGGTAATGACATGCATAAAGAAATTTTCTATGGCTGGAGAGATGGCTCAGTGGTTAAAGGAGTTCGCATGCAAAGCCTGATGGCCTGGGTTTGATTCCCCAGTTCCCACATAAGCCAAATGCACAAGGGGAAATGTGTATCTGGAGTTTTTGCAGTGGCAGGAGGCCCTGATGTATCATCCTCTCCTCAGTGTATTGAGAACTACTTTGCTTTTTGTTAGGAGAGAGTCATCCTGTCTTTATTAAAGTATTTTAATTAGGTCTAACAGTGAATAGAAAACATGTGAGGTGAAGATCCAAAATGGCAGCAATGTAATATATACTCCAAATCTTTTTACTTGGGGTAAAAAAAAAAAAAAATGAGAGGAAGCACACGCTATCTCCCTTTCCACAATCCTTTGCCTACCATTCACCTGCCACAGCTACTTAAGTCTGGGATGATTTTCTTGCCTAGAGCTATCGGAATTTTCCAGTTACCCTAGTTTTCCTATGGGAGCTTCAGCTCCTTCCAGAAGCATTTCTTGACAGCTCAAGTGCCTTGATCTGTGCTTCTTTGCTGGTTGATTAGAGTTCTTCACCTGACCTGTGCAGGTGTCTCTCTTATTGGCCACCTGTCCTTGTGTAGCAGCCTCTTTACCTTCCTCTTAGGATGTCGCATTCCTTCAGCCTTTGAAGGCTGTCATCAACTTTTCCCCTCTCCTGTACCACACACTGAGCTCAGAATCATCCCTGTAATTACTACTCTTAGCAGGAGAAAAGGCATGGTTTATCAGGAGCAGTAAATAACCAAGAAGAATCAGAAATTGCCAAGTAGAAGCAAACTTAAAAAAACAATTAAAGTAGGTTTTAAATTTTAATCCCTTGGTAAAACCAATAGAGCGTCATATAAGAAGAATAAAACTCTACCAGTCACCTCTTTCCAATCCACTGAAAATACTCCTATCCCTTTGTGGGAGGCGTTCCTTGGAAATCTGATCGCCCTTGTTCTTCAAGTCTGCATCTATTCATAAAAGACTAATGTAAGCCTAGCTTTCTTCTGCAGACCCCAAAATATTTTTTAAAAAATCTCCCATGAATTATTTACATGGCAGCTCCAATCAGCAACATACCTGACAGACTCCCCAGCTGAAATGAAAGTTCACTGTGTAAAGGTGCCCAGGGAGGCTGGCCACCTCCAACTGTGAGGTTATAGACAGAACTAAGTCAGCACACATTATATGTCAGTGCCGACATCAGAAAGAATCAGTTCCTTTGATCTCGGACCTCCACAGGAAGCTTAGATCTCAGACAAATTAGATAAAAAATGAATTTATAGCAGATATGTATCCTACGGCATTCAGCTGAATGTTTGGGTTTTATGGAAGGAAGGCTAGTGAGCATCAAAACATATGAATTTGTATGCCTCCTTCCTACCTCAGCTTTGTTGATGAGTCTCCATTAAAATGGAAAGGGGGGCTGGAGAGATGGCTTAGTGGTTAAGCACTTGCCTGTGAAGCCTAAGGACCCTGGTACCCTCATAAGCCTCATAAGGGGGCGCATGCATCTGGAGTTCGTTTGCAGTGCCTGGAGGCCCTAGCATGCCCCCCCCCTCTCTCTCTCTCTCTCTCTCTCTCTCTCTCTCTTTTTCTCCCCCTCCCTCTTTCTCTGTCTGTGGCTAATAAATAAACAAAAAAATGGAAAGAGGGAATTCCAAATTGCCCTACCATGATTCTTAGACTGGTAGACTTGATGAAGTTTTAGGGGGATTAAAACATGGGGAACATAGACCTGTTCTTTAAAAACTGGGTGACTCATTGGTCTAAGGGCCTTCCAAACATGCCCACAATTACTGTAACTGCTCCAGCTCCTCTGAATCTCTTTTGGCTTCCAAAAGCAGCATGGTGTGCATACCGCTAATTTTCACAGCTTGTCTCAACTATTCTTCATTGCCTCTTTTCGCAATGAGAACCTGAGCTGTAAATCTCTCCTTGTTCCCTACGTTCTTACTTTTCTCAACCCCTTTCTATGTGTTCAGTTTTGATGATCTCATTGCTGGGACAAAATACCTGACCAGAAGCACCTAACGGACAGAGAGGCTTTACTTTGTCTTATAGATTCAAGGGGCGTGTATCATGACAGGGAAAGCAAAGCAGGAGCAGACAGTGTAAGTCACATCTTCACATCAGCAGAGAGGAAGTAGGAGGTGCAAGAGTGCCCAGTGAGGCTGGACGGTAGCACCCCAGTCACATATTCCTCCTAAAGATTCCACAAACTTTCCAAACATCACCACCACCTGGGGATCAAACATTCAAACACCCGAAACTATGTGGGATAGTCTCCATCTAAACCACCACACTTGGATCTGGGAAGCAGTCCCACTGCAACTGCATGTGTGATCTTAATGATGTCTGAACCAGAGGTCATTCATCAAAATGAATCCACTCCATCATTCACCAGTAAAGGCAGTAGGCTGGCCCACATGTTAGAGAAGATACATGCTACACTGTGCCTGGTTTCTTTCTAGGCAGGGGAAGTTACAATTCATTTTGATAAGCAGTGTACTTGTCAGTCACAATGGTAGGAAAATTTAAGAAAGGTAAAATGAAGGAACAAGGAGGGTCTCCATCTTATGGTGTTGTCTTACTCAGGCACTTCGTCTGATGTGGCCAAACTAATTTAGCTCAACTATGCATCTAAAACATACTTTTAGACTTTTTTGAAATGTAGGTGTAGGTTGATAAATGTTCTAGTCAAATTTACTCACTCCACTGTTTTCTTTCACTTTTCTTTTTATACGAATTGCTTAGGTTAACATAGAAAGGTTGGGTTTTCTATAATCCAGTCTTATACATGCATGCCATTTTACATTGTTCTCACTCATTCTCCTTCCCTACTGACTTCCCCTATCACTTTATTTTGTTTTTACTTTTATCACTTATTTCAGTACATAAGAATATGTGTATGTGTACATGTGTGTATGTTTGTGAGACTTCCATTAATGTTCCTGTATATACTGTGTCATGACCACACTGCCTTAAGAATAGTAGCATACATAAAATCTCTGCACATTCTCACTGCCATAGGACACTTTTTCTATAAAATTATCTTTTTATCATTGTTTTATACTTTCTGATGAAGGTTAGCATACTTTTATGTAATTCTATACTGTATAAACTGATGGAAATTGCATTAAAATATTTGGGTACAGGGCTAGAGAGATGGCTTAGCAGTTAAGGCGTTTGCCTGTGAAGCCTAAGGGTCCTGGTTCAATTTTCCAGGTCCCACATAAGCCAGATGCACAAGGGGACACATGCAACTGGAGGTCGTTTGCAGTGGCTAGAGGCCCTGGCATGCCCACTCTCACTCTCCCTCTCTCTCTTTTCCTCCCTCTGTGTTAAATAAATAAATAAAAATAAAATCTTTAAAATATCTGGGTATAAACAAGGTAATTATAGTAATGAATTACAAATGTAGTATAATTATATATTCAATATTCTTTAAATTGTTAAGTAATAATTTTATAGACATAAAATACTTTCCATTAATATTTTTTCAAAACTCCCATCCTATGTTTAAGTATATTTTATAATATTTTCTTACTGCACACTACTGATTTAATATATTAGTCATCTTTCTCTTCCTACAATAAAATATTTGAGCCAAGAAACCTGTAAAAGAAGAGTTACTTTTATGTACTTATGTCATCTGCAAAGCATCTCCAACATTATGGTTTTAATCTGTTCTATATCTACCTGCATTTCTTAGTCTTACAAAGTGTGGTAGAAAATTATGACTATATTATGTATTTTATCCTCATCTGAGTCCTACATCTAATACTTCATTGTTAAATACTATGTATAAATATTGTATTGCAATGGAATTTTTCATTCATTTAATTTTTAATATTTTTAAGTAAGAAGTGCTAGATTTTATTTATATTTTTAAAATAGGAAATGCCCCCACCTTTTTGCTTATGTGGTACAGACATGCTATTTGTTAAGAATTTCCAAATATATTTCTGCTTTTCTGAAAACTTGGCAAAATTCTCAGACGCTATTTTTCTCTTCTCTGTGTCTAAACACTCCTTCTGGCTGTTCCCTGGCATTCTTCTACAGTTAAATACAAAACCTAAACTCATAGCCATGTTTATTCTACATTCATGAAGCACATCACCTTTTTCACATGTCAGTTTTCCATGCCCAAAACTGGGTGCATGGATTCTCAAAAACCAGAACAAAAAAAAAAAAAAAAAAAAAAAAAACTGTAGCAAGTAGACAAAGAATAGTGCATGATTTAGGGAAGTCAACACCGATGTCTGGACAGTGGCAGATATGCAAGGAAAATGTTGGCGAGGAGACTGGAAAAGAAACTAATGGCAGCTAAGAGAAAGCTTTACCTGCAGGCAAAAAGCTACATTCTGCCCATGGTGACATGGCATGAGATGTGTGCTTGCTGTCTTGTTAATTTGAACCTGGATACACTTATGATGTCACTTTAAAAAAAAACTGAGAAGTGATTTTTTTTTTTAACAGTTCTAAGAAGTGCTGGAATCCAGGAGTCATATATGGAGGATGGAAAGAAGGGACCATTTCATCTCTATCTTCATCATTGCCTCCATAACATTTATAGTGGTTTCATGTCATTACTCACTACAGTAAAAGAGGTGCTAGGATAAAGAAAGACAAAGAATGTATTCCAAAGAATAAGACAAGCAAAGACAATTATGTTACATACAAAAGTGTTTAAAGAGCTGGAGAGATGGCTTGGTGGTTAAGGTGCCTGCCTCCTAAGCCAAAGAACGCTGGTTCCAATCTCCAACAGTTCCAACCTCCAGGTCCCACGTTTAGCCAGATGCAAAATGAGGCAAGGGCGCAATGCCACACTTGTCCACCAGGGGGCGCACACATCTGGATTTCGTTCGCAGCGGCTGAGAGGCTGCTGGTGTGCCCATCTCTATCTGTCTTCCTCTCCCTCTCTCTCTGTCTCTCTCCAAAAAAAAAAAAAAAAAAAAGTGTTACAAATAAAATAGGGAAATGTTATCAAAGTATGTCAAAGGTTGATTTCTTTTTCTGGATAAAGGAATTTGAAATATGATGTTGAGAGGAATGAAAGACAATGAATATGCTACCATTAGAGGACACATTGAAGGGGAAGCCTCCCTTGTATGTAGGGTACACAGGGAAAGGAGGAGACGATACTGTCTGGCATTCGATACTGAAGTTCCTATACTGTTCCTATCCTGAAGTTCCTATCTGAAGTTCCTATACTGAAGACATATCTCACGAGCTCATGGGGAGAGAAAGAAAACTCAAACATAATATAGAAATCGAGTTGATAAAATGTAGCGAACAAGCAAGAAGACAAGGAAAGTAAGAAAGCACTAGGAATTAAAGATAACTGAGGTACCTAGCCTGGGGATCGAGGAAACGTGATGCAGAGTTGAGCTTTGATCAATGAAAGCAATGTTCCCTCCCTTTCTGCAAAATGGACATCCAAGTCCTTGGTCAATGCTGTTTAGAATCATAGGATATGACTTAAGAACTAAAGGGGCTGAAGATGTAATTCAGGATAATGTGTTTTTTCTTCTTCTTCCTTTTTATCATTCCCACCCAAATTTAAATTCTTCAAATTCATAGTTTGTTGTGATTTTCATACACTCCATTGTTCATTAGCTGAAATTTTTCTCTATTTTATCTTTTTTTTTTTTTTTTTTTTTTTTTTTTTTTTTTTTTTTTTTTTTGGTCTTTTGGATCTGATTTGTAGGAGGAATGTGGGAAGGATTTGGAACTTTGGACTAGAAAAGCCTTACAATGCTGTAAACAGAGCTCAGTGACCATGCCAGTGAGAATTTCAAAGATCTAAATGCAGAGAGAATTGTGGACTGAAGAGCTTGGCTTATGAAGTTTCATAGGGGAAGAGGATTTTGTTGGAACCAGGTGGGAAGCAAGTTTGTGCAATGTTCTGGGTGCGAGGCTGGCTGTGTTCTGCCCATTGAGAACTGGAGCAAAATTGAACTTAAAAGCAATGAACTGGTGTGTTTGGTGGATGAAATGTGAGTAGGTGAAGTTAATGGGAACAGAGACTGCAGCATTCAGCTGTGATTGTTTAAGGATTGCCATCAATGTGGATGGGTCAACTACCCTACATTGGGACAACAGGAGGACTGCTGATTCTTTTGAAGGGGGGTGGGGCTGAAGGAGTAGTGCTGAAGGAATTTCCTGCTAATCAAAGTCAGCTCTAGCCCTCCTGAATTTAAAAAGTGTATGGATTAGCCCACCGCATGGAAGCATAAGGAAGCCATAAAAAGATTCAGGAAGTGCACATATTTCTGAAGGTAGCCGTTGAGAGAGATGTGGGGCAGGATTGAAGTCTCTGTGTTGAAGCCCTGCAAGGCCATTGTTCAGAGCTGTGAAGATAAATTATGGGTTGCGGTGGAGACTCCAAGACTTGGAGATGCCAGCACTAAGGGGCTGCCTCCAAGGATGGCTGCTGACTTGGGTTGGATTCTGCTTAGAAATTAGTCAACAGAGCTGAAAGAGTGGAGTTGAAAAGAAGCCTTTCCAAGCCCAGAGACCTGTGTCTTGAGTCTAAGAAGCCAACTGGGGAGCTGCAGGATTTGATGTTTTCCTTGCTGATTTTCTATCTTGTATTGATCCATCTTTCTTGACTATACCTTCCTCCCTCCTTTTTGAGTGGGAATATTTACTCTGTGCCATCGTGGTTTGAAAGTATGTGAGTTGTATCTCAGTTTCAAGGGCTCACAAGAGACTGTCTTGAGTTTCAGAAGAGACTTTGGACCTTAGACTTTTGTGTAGTGATGGGACTGGTACAGACTATGGGGTCTTTTCATGTTGGGACTGAGATGGTCATGAGTCTATGGGGTCCAGAGGAGAGATGTGGTGAAATGCTTCCCACCCTGTACTCTCACATGTTTTGAATGCTTTGTCCTCAACTGGAGCCTGGGAGGTGAAGCCTTGATGGAGGAACTATGTCAGTAGGGGAGGAGGTGGGTCATGACACATTTGTCAAGCCTCACTAGGTATTCATAGCTCCACTAGTGCTCTCTATCTCTGTCTCTGCTACTTCACTGCTAATAAGTGATAATGGCAGCGAGCTTCCAGCTTGCATCTTGCTTTTGCCACTATGATGAAGCTTCCCCTGAAGTCTGTAAGCTGAAATAAACCCTTTATTGCCATCATCTGCTTTTGGTTGAGTGTTTTGTCCCAGAACACTGAAGGAAACTACACCAGCCATATCAGAAATCCATCAAGGACTGGGAATCAGAAGTCAGATACTTGCAACGGAGCAGAAAGAACCTTACAATGTACTAAATAACTATTTTAATTTTTATATGTGTGAGGGGATTGCACGAATAACTTTCTCTAGCAGGTGCTCACCTAAGTGTTGCAAAGATGAGTAAGAGCTTATTCAAGGTTTCCCCGTCCCTGACACTATTGACATTTTGAATTAGATGGGATCATCTTTGCATTTGGTACCACGAATTACATGATTTTATAGCATCCTTAATCTTTATACACCATCAGCATTACTCCTCTTCTCTCAAGCCATGCCAAGAAAAATGTCCCACATATTCCAACTATCTTCTGTAGGTAAGGTGAGCAAATGTCTCCACATAGCTGGGGCTGAGAGAATTTCTGACACATCAAACTTGATTTTTTTTTTTTTTTTGGAAAGAAACACACAGAGAGAGAGAGAGAGAGAGAGAGAGGGGGGGGGGAGGGGGGGGGAGGGGGGGGGGGGGGGGGGGGGAGAGGGAGAGGGAGAGGGAGGCTCATAGAAAATGCGCATTCCAGCAGCCTCTCAGCCACTGTGAATGAACTCCAGGTGCATGTGCCCCCTTGTGGGCAAGTTCAGTATTGCACCCTTGAATCATTTTGCATCTGGCTACACGTGGGACCTGGAGATTGGAACCGACATTCTTAGGCTTAGCAGGCAGGCGCCTGAAGCACTAAGCCAACTCTCCAGCCCTCAAACTTGATTTTTAAATTGAGAAACCACTTGGAGATAAAAGGCTAGGTCAGTCACGCTATCTAGGGGACAATATTGCTATGGCTGAGAAACTACTGGCCCTAGCAGAGAAATCAGCATCTATACAACGAGTTTCCAAGACCACAAGGACCACTATGGAGACACAAATTTATTCAGTATTCTTCAATCCAGTGAGGAACATATTCAGTTTTCATTTGCAGCAGGGGGATGAAGGGAAGCTTTATGAAGAACAATGCATCTCAGCTCATGCTCTAAGGCTTGGATATTTTGAATAAATAAAATCAACCAATCCCATTGGGAAATCTAAGCAGGCAAACAAGCAGTCAGAAGTTAGACATGTCCCATCTAGTAAGATGTGACCATGGACATGGGGTGTAAAATCCAAAATTAGTTAGAATATGTCCAGTAAAGTCATAGGCACTTTTTAAATTTTTAAAAATTTATTTGCAAGAAGAGAGAGAGATAGAAGAGAGGCAGACAGAGAGAGAATGGGCATGCCAGTGCCTCCAGCCACAGAAAATGAACTCCAGATGTATGTGTCCCTCATGCATCTGGCTTACATGGGTCCTGGAGAATCAAACCAGGATCCTTTGTCTTCGCAGGCAAACACCTTAACCACTAAGCCATTTCTCCAGCCCAAGTTGCAGGCACTTGGAATCTTGAACAGAAGAAAATGTAGCATGAATAATGAATCTTTAACATATATCATGTGTTAGTGTTTCTTCCACCTTCTCTGTTTCTTTACTTATGGTTTATTATTTGGGTGTATATGTGTATGCATGGATAACTTCAGATTGTTGGTGCTCTCCTTCCACCCTACTGGAGATTGGGTCTCTCTTGTTGTTTACTGCTTGGAAAGCCAGACTAGCTGGCCCATGAACCTTGGCATTCTCCTGACCCCACCTCTCATTGCTATAGGAGCACTGGGATTACAGATGTGAGTACCACTGAATATCTGACTTTAGCTGGGTGCTAGAGATCTTAACCCTAGTCAGCAGTATTGAGGAACAAGGACATTTAATCCCTGAGTCATCTTCCGAGCACCTGTTCAATTAATCTGTACAACAATCCCGCGAGCCATACTGTTACCACATTCTCACCGATTTGGAAACTTGCAAAGCACAGACGAGTTAGAAGACAGAAAGACAGTCAGAAGTCAGACTCAGGGGTTCCATGGCCCTCATCTGTCATATTCTCATGCTCCTCCAACTGACAGAGAGATCCATTAAATCTGATGGGCAGCAGAGTGGCATTACAGATATGAATTTTAAAGCTGGCATAGAAGGCTCTATGGTTCAATAATCATTATAACATGAGGGATATATATGCTTACTTCTACATCAAAACCTACTAGCAGTAATTTCGTGTCTCTGGAATTTTTCATTCTTTGTAGTCTCATGATGAGTTTGCCACCTAAATTCAATAGTAATGTCAGACATAGCCACAAAACCACCTTGAGTGCTTAGGGAAGGAAAGGATGAATGAGCAGGACAGAGCACGACAATATTAGTAAATGCCAAACGTTTAAAAACACAGAAAAGAAAAATGAATGTTCAAATGCCATGTAAGGAATTCATTAAACCCACTTTGTAAAGCTAGAAAACCTTGAGTGTTTTGTAGCTGCCTTGGAAAGGATGTGCTTGATCTACACAAAGCTTATGAGAGAAAGAAACAAATCCAGGGCGGGACTGGTGGCTTAGCAGTTAGGCTGCTTGCCTGTGAAGTCTAAGGACCCACATTCAGTCCTCCAGGTCCCATGAAAGCCAGACACACCAGGTGAGGCAAGCACGCAAGGTTGAACATGTGCACAAGGTGGCACACGTGTGCACAAGGGGGCGCACATGTCTGGAGTTTGATTACAGTGGCTGGAGCCCCTGGCATGCTAATTCTTTCTCTCTCTCTCTCTCTCTCTTGCTCACTCTCTCATGCATAAGAAAAGGCCAGTCTGCGGCTGAGGAAATGGCTTAGTAGTTAAAACATTTGCCTGCAGAGCCAAACAACCCCAGTTTGATTCCCTAGGACCTATGTAAGCCAGATGCACAAAGGGGCGCGTGCATCTGGAGTTCATTTGCAGTGGCTGGAGGCCCTGGCATGCCCATTCTCTCTTTCTCTCTATCTGCCTCTTCCTCTTTCTCTCTCTCTCTCTGTCTCTCTCTCTCTTAAATAAATAAATAAATAATAAAAAATTTTAAAAGGCCAGTCTGTTAGGTTTGTCTCAAAAAAAAAAAAAAAAACCCAGTATTATTCCAGGAGATAATTTATCTTTCCATTTTTAGCTGAAGTGTCCTAATAAAATGGCTTCTTTGATGGGCTCACCTCTTCCACCTAAACTGACCCACATAAGTCCTGTCCCTTGCCTCATTAATGATAAATTATTACAAGCCATCCTATCAAAAATGACCCTTATTAAAACATTCAGG
Source organism: Orientallactaga sibirica (assembly GCA_036365145.1). NCBI lineage: Eukaryota > Metazoa > Chordata > Mammalia > Rodentia > Dipodidae > Orientallactaga > Orientallactaga sibirica. The sequence goes on from JAEOAD010000006.1 coordinate 15,991,337, forward strand.
AATAATGGATTGGTTAGTATAGTTAGTTTGCAAGGTGACAGGGAGTCATGTGGATTGACCGGATTGGATCAAGGGAAAGCTCAGTGTGGCCCCTGTTGGTTGCTGAATTTTGTAGCTTAATATGAAAAGCTGGAGATAAACACAAGTTTCAAACACTTTCTGATTCTGCATGAATTTAATCTGGACAAAGAGATTTTTCCATTTACAAATGGATAAGTCCCTAAATCTAAATGATTTTAGTGAAATCTTAAAAAAGAATCCATTTTCTCTGTGTCCATTCTTGGCAGAATCTACATCCCTACTTTGTCCCCACTCTCTAGCATGTCTAGGAGCTGAAGTAGATAGCTACATAATTTAGAAAAAATACAAAAATCTGATTTCTCCATGGGACAAGACACAAGCAGGTAGACAAGCTAATAGGAATATGTATACATGCATATACATCTACTTCCACGGGCACACATACATTTGCAACGTTCATTCAAATACTTAGAGAAAGAACAAATCCAGGCTGCTACATATCAATGAAACATGAACTCAGAGTCAATAAAACTGGTACTTCTTTTCAAGCAAAAAATACAGTAATTGATTCTTAGGGGAAAAAATAGAAACATCTTTCTATGTAGAGCATGCATTCTAAAATGTTTCAGACATAAGGGAATTCGCTGAATATGTTTTTCATACACCACACATCAATATTTGGCAAAGCTGCCATACGTCTGGTCACTATTGTCCTGGTGACTCATCCTTAGCAGGACAAAGGTATAGTAGTGATCTGAGGAAAAAGATCTTTTCTCTGTTTGATACCAACTGGAATGCTAACTTAGCAACATTAGTAAAACAACGTAGCACATGATAGGCAAATGAACAACAAAGCAGGGTTTAGAAAAACTGACCCATTTCCTGAGGGTTCTATACTAAATCTAATTTGTAGAATGGGTTCCTGGCTGCTAGAAGTATCTGCTTTTCCAAATTCAATAATGTTGCCATCGTGGTAGCTTTGCCATACCTAAAGGAGACATTATATGGCTTTACTCTGACTTTCTCTCTTCTCCAGGTAAAGAGACACAGATGTTAAACCAATAATCTTTTTCTAAGAAAAGGTATATAAATGGTCAGTTTAAATACTTATTTACTACCACTGTGAAATCAGTTGGATCTATATCTTCCTTTGATGGGCTAATTTTTATCTTTAGGAAAAAGTAAGGAAAAACTCAAAAATAAGTTGTAACTATATTGCTTCAGAAACCAACATGCAGGGTAGAACCTCAATTTATCCATAATGGGCCTTTCCTGTGAGGATCATTTCCTGTTCTGTACGTACCTTCTCCCATCACGGCATCATGCCTGTGTGTCTCCACATGTGATCCTGGGTGTTTGGAAGAAATATGGATATGATTCTTTTGTTCATTAACTTGGGATTCAGATAGGTCTTCAGGTTTTATTTCTGCATTAATGAAATAAAAACTGTTTGGTTGTTGTTTCTTAAGAGAAAAGAAAAACATTCATAAGGCTGGAGAGATGTCTCAGTGGTTAAGTCGCTTGCTCTCAAAGTTCCTTCCAGTTTCTTTATAATTCTTTTAAAAACATAGTTGGCAGCACTCGGGAGGCAGAGGTAGGAGGATTGCCCAGAGTTCGAGGCCACCCTGAGACTACAGAGTTAATTCCAGGTCAGCCTGGACCAGAGTGAGACCCTACCTCGCAAAACCAAAAAAAAAAAAAAAAAAAAAAAAAACAAACAAAAAAAAAACATAGTTGGGAGTCTGTGACCACACAGAAGAATATGGAAATTTAATTCAAGGAAACTCACCTACAGATACTGAAAGGCCAAGGAACAGAACACAGGCTAGAAGAACAAATATACTCATAAAGGCTGGCAGAAACTACTTCTGGAGCTGAAAGCGTATCAAGGAATAGATGGGATTCAGAACGGCCTGTGGATTACTAGTAGATTTAGATATTAGAGGATAATTAAATCATCTAATTCTCAGGTTCACATGTTATAAAAAGTAGGAAAATTCACTTACAGATCAAGAAGTGCCACACACACAGTTTAGATAGAACTTTAAACTGCATTACAACAACTCATAGGTGCCATAAGGTAGAGCCAGATGGAGATCATGATCTTTTTAAATTTAATTTAATTTTATTATTTATTTATTTGTAAGCAGAGAGAGGTAGAGAAAAGAGAGAGAGAGAATGTCACTGCAAATGAACCCCAGACACATGCACCACTCTGCATCTGGCTCTGCATGGGTACTGGGGAATCGAACTATGGTTGTTAGGCTTTGCAGGCAAGTGCCTTAACCACTGAGCAATCTGCCCATCCTGGAGAGCATGACCTTCATGAGAAACACAGGGCCTTTCCAAATCCCCTGTCCAGACTTAGTCACCAGGATAAGGAGAGAGGCAAGGTCACCAGGCTGAATGTTCTGGCAATGGCTATCAGTGGGGTTGCCTTTACCAAGTGTCCCTCAGAAATTCAAGCACTGTGAATCCCAGCCCTCAGGAGGCAGAGGCAGGAGAATGCCTGTGAATTCAAAGCCACCCTGAGACTACATAGTGAGTTCCAGGTTAGCCTGGGCTAGGCTAGAGCGAGCGAGACCTTACCTTGAGAAAAAAAAAAAAAAAAAAAAAAAAAGAAAGAAAAGAAAAAGAAAGAAAGAAGAAAGAAAGAAAGAAAAAGAAAAAAAGAAAGAAAAGAAATTCAGGTCAAGCACTGTGGATGCTCCAGCTGTGTGACCAGTCCACGTCCTGCTTCCTTTGTGTGTTTGGATTTTATATTTTTGCCTTTACTCTTTGGACACTTTTTATCTGAGTATTGCTTATAGCCCTGTTTCGGAGTCCCTGCTAGTATCACGGTGTTTCTTCAGTTTACTTGGAGGTTTGCAGCATCTTGTTTGAGTGTGACAAGGAACTTGTCAAGACCATATCTGCTCTTGTCTCTCCTCTCCAAAAACAGAGCAACCCTTTGCCTCAGAGAGTGCACAACTCAATCTTAAAACAATGGTATTCTGCTTCGGGGGAAATATTCAAGGAAATTTTTAACTTCTTTCTATCTTTAAAAAACACAATACCCAACACTTGCTCCTTTCCTTTTTTGGTATTAATCAAATATTTATTATTATTATTATTAGCAACATATTTTATATGGATATATCATGTGTTAGGATTCTCTTTTTCCTTGCCCCTGCCCCCATTCCTTTTGAAGAACAAGAATCCAAGCATTTTGATTCTCTCTCTCTCTCTCTCTCTCTCTCTCTCTATATATATATATATATATATATATATATATATATATATATATATATACATACATACATACATACATACATACATACATATATGTTCTATGTACCCCAGGCTGGCCTCAAACTTGGTATGTAGCCAAGGAGGACTGTGAACATCTGATCCCCGTGAGTGCTAAGATTATTTCTGTTTGCTACCATGTCCAGTTCATGTGGTGCTGCCCTACCCCTCTGTCTGATTGGCTAACTCTCCTTCAGCAGAGGGGCCACTAATTTAGCAGGCTTTCAGAAACTAGTCTGTGGAGTCAAACTGCCTGGCTTCTTTGTGATGTATGACGTTAGGCAAGTTCTTTACCCTTTCTGGGCCTCATTCTTCACAGCCTCACTACAGGAACATTTACCACCTATCTCTTTAAGGTTTTTGAATTTATTTTATTTTATTTTATTTTATTTTATTTTATTTTATTTTATTTTATTTTATTTTATTTTATTTTATTTTAGAGAGAGCAAGTGAGAAAGAGAGAGAGAGAATTGGTGCGCTTCAGCAACTGCAATTGAACTCCAGAGTCTTGCGCCACCTAGTGTGCATGTGTGACCTTACACTTCCATCATCCTTGTGTGTCTGGCCTAGGTGGGATCTGGAGAGAGAGTGAACCTGGGTCCTTATTCTTCACAGACAGGCACCTTAACCACTAAGCCATCTCTCTAGCCCTCTTTAAGATTTTTTTTAAATTTTTTTTTATTATTTTTTATTTATTTTTTGGAGAAAGAGACAGAGAGAGATAGACAGAGAGGGAGACAGAGATGGGCGCACCAGCAGTCTCTCAGCTGCTGTGAACGAAATGCAGATGTGTGCGCCCCCTTGTGGGCAAGTGCGGCATTGCGCCCTTGCCTCACTTTGCATCTGGTTAAACGTGGGACCTGGAGATTGGAACTGCTGGACATTGGAACCAGCATTCTTAGGCTTAGCAGGCAGGCGCCTTAGCCACTAAGCCATCTCTCCAGCCCTCTCTTTAAGATTTTTAAAAAAGATTTATATATTTATTTAAGAGAAAGAGAGAGTGGGGAAAAGGCAGACAGAGTATAGGTACACCAGGGCTTCCTACCACTACAAACAAACTCCAGATATATCCATCACTTAGTGCATGTGACTTTACTTGGGTACTGAAGAATTGAACTCTGGTCTTTAGGCTTTGCAGGCAAGTGCCTTAACCATAGAGCCATCTCTCCAGCCCTCTTGTTAAGTTTTAAAGGGATTAAACAATTTCATTTATCTGACGTTTTAAGAACCTGGTCAATGGTGACTGTTCCCTCATTGTGAGTTTCTATTATTATCACTATTATTAAAGATCAGGCAATTCCTGTCTTTACAATATAGATGGAACAATCTACTTCCATGTAAACTTATTACATTACAAAAGGTCATATTATTTCTATTTGAAAGAATAAAAGGAATCGTTAATATAGTATGCATTATTTCTGACATTTTCATTCAAAACAAAGGCACGTACTTCTGTTTTTGCTTCTCTTAAACCAACAGCAGAGCAGACAGCTCAGAGCCAGCCATGACACCAGTGAGCACAGGGAGGCAGCCAGGATCACAGTTGATCTCTCCTTGCCTGTCACAGGCAAGACTGCAAAGGGCTTGGATCGGGCTGTAAAATTGACCCCTGTGTAAAAAGACAAAGGTTCCAATAATAATTTAAAGTAATACATCATTTTCAAATGTTGTGGAAACAACATCTGATACGTAGTAGATACTCAATGACTGCTTGTTCAGCTGAATTATTAAATAAATGACTCGATAATAAATCTAAGTTTTATATTCCCAAAGAACTGTAAACAGACAATAGTAATTCAGAATCATTCTTTTCAATTCTGGTTTAGAAATTCTTCCAAGGCTCTCATTTTATACCCAGATTTACTTTTTATGCCACTAAAAAAAAAAAAAAAATGCAGCTTCATTCACTCTCAGGGTCTACTAGTCAGAAAAAAAAAGAAAAACAAAACAAAACAAAACCACATTCTTGCCTCCAGGATGTGTGGAACTACTTGTTCTGACAAGAAGTTCCATGAGGTTATAAGAAATAATGAAAGTCATCCTGCATTCAAAAGTGATCCTGGGCTACCCATGTCCTGGTCATTGATACTCCAGGGAGAGAATGGGGAAATTTTTCCTGGTGTTTGGAAGGTCCACTTGTGTCCTTGCCAGCCCCTGCCGCTTTCCTACACCACCTCCTCACTTGCCACCCTCCAGTTCAGGTGGAAGTCTGGGCCTGACCTCTGGGAGGACATGGGGTAGGTGTGGAGCCTGGAGTGACCACCTCCTCTTTAAGTAGCCTTCCCCGGCTCCACTCACACAGGCTTGGCACTAATCAGACCCCAGTGCTCTCTGTGCCAGTCTTCAGGGGCAATGGCTTCCTCGTAGGTCTTGCTGTGTGCTGTCTACCAGGGGCTCAGGATTCTATCGCTGGGACAAATGAAAAGAAGAGGACAGTCCCTTCACTGTAAGGTTATGGGACTCATTGTCCTGGAAAGTATCGGGATACATACTGAGTGAGCAAACTGCAAGGGGGTTTTGCCATTTGTACCAAATATCCCACTTCTAGTGGTCTGGGCCTTGGGCGTCGGATGCTGGTGATGCATTTTCCTTCCAGCCTGAAGCAAGGACTAGGGCTAGAGAGCATAGACTATAGTTAAGTGATTTATAGAAGCAGGTTTTACATCGCCTCTTGCTGCTTCTTCTCCCCCTCCCCTAAAAATAAGAAATTATGAAAAATGGCTTAATATACCATGCAATAACTGCCCCCACATATAGATGCGATAGAATTCTAGAGTAAAAAATAAAAACTAAACAAATGAAAAACAATGCATAGTCATTACCTCTACTTAAAGTATAACGTGTAGCACATCAAAATAGAGACTCCTGCTACAGGGATCAAGAGACTTTGTAAATTAAAAACATAATAATGGGGCTGGAGAGATGGCTTAGCGAATAAGGCGCCTGCCTGCTAAGCCTAAGAACCCGGTTCCAGTCTCCACGTCCCACGTTTAACCAGATACAAAGTGATACAAGGGCGCAACGCTGCACTTGCCCACAAGGGGGCGCACACATCTGGATTTCGTTCACAGCAGCTGAGAGACTGCTGGCGTGTCCATTCTCTGTCTCCCTCTCTCTGTCTGTCTCTCTCTGTGTCTCTCCAAAAGTAAATAAAATAATAAAAAATTAAAAACATAATAATGTTAATAGTGAGTAGAGCAGGGTAGAAGGCCACCCGGGCTGTGGTTGCTGAGCAAGGACATGAATTTCCTATTGGGCAAATGCATCACAAAGAATTTATCAGAAAGCACACACCTCATTTTGTAGATTGGAAATTTTGCTTCTTATTCCATCATTATTTATGAAACCAAGCACCAAAGAATATACCTATGCGCATAAATTTAGTCAATACACAAATGTTTACTGTGGCTCTTTTCATACTTGGAAATACTCAAACACAACTCTTTAGGTGTTTATTGGCCATTTGGATATCTTCCCTTGAGAACACCCTGTTCAATTCCTTGCCCCATTTTTGAGTGGGTTGCCACTGAGGACACTCAAAACTGATCCAGAGGTTGCAGAGTGCTCAGCACTAAAGCAGACAGAAAAAAACATAAGAGACACAGGGTGGAAAGGAGTATCCTGAGGCGTTGACTGCCACCAAGGAGACCGATGCATTCATGACCCCACAGTGAATATCAGAAACCCCACTGAATAGGGCCTTCAGTGGAGCGGGGGCAGGAAGAGGGGACACAAGAGGATAACCTGAGGGAAACGTGACCGACACATGATTTGTTCATACCGTGAAGGTCATAATTAATTTAAAAATATTAAGAGCTCGAGAGACGGCTTAGTGGTTAAGGCACTTGCCTGCAAAGCCCAAGGACCTAAGCTTGATTGCTCAGTACCCACATAAGCCACATGCACATAGTAGCACACGCGTCTGGATTTCTTTTGCAGTGGCTGGAGGCCCTGACATGCCCATTCTCTATCTGCCTCTTCTTCTCCACTTTCTCTCTCTTTCTCTCTTGCTCCCTCTCTTTTTCTCAAATAAATAAATGTCTTTAAAAAGTTTGATAACTGAAAAATAATACCATCAATAAACTAAAATAGGATATCAAAATAGAGATACTCAAAAGCAATCCAAATGTCCTTCAGTAGGAGAATGAATAAACAAATTAATTTATCAAGAAAAATGAGCTTCCTCTCAATGAAAAAGGGAAAGTGCCAGATATAGAGTGGGTCTTCATGATCTCTAACCACTGAAATTAAAATTCAATGTACTTGCTGAGAGATGCTCATTCCCCAGGGTAGATCCTGTGGTTCCATTTGTATGGATTCTAGGAAACACTGCTGATGATCACAAAGTGGGGGGCGGGGGCAGGAGAATTGTGTGGAACAAAGAATAGCATGAAGGAGCTTAAAGGGCTGACAAAAAATACTGATATCTTTTTTTTTTTTTTTTTTTGGTTTTTCGAGGTAGGGTCTCACTCTGGCCCAGGCTGACCTGGAATTAAAAATGAACTCAATATCTTAATGAATGTGGGATGACGCCTGGCTTAATATGATATCTGACACACATATGTATCTTTATTTCAATTCATAAAACTACATTCCAGAGCTTGGCATGGTGGCGCACACCTTTAATCCCAGCACTCACTTGGGAGGCAGAGGTAGGAGGATTGCCGTGAGTTCAAGGAAATCAAGCCTGAGACTACATAGTTAATTCCATGTCAGCCTGGGCTAGAGTGAGACCCTACCTTGAAAAAAAAAAAAAAAAAAAAACTGCATTCCAGAAATGGCCAATTTTGGCTCAAATCTTTTTTTTTTTTTTTTTTTTTTTTTTTATTTTATTTTATTTTATTTATTTGAGAGACAGGGGGAAGAGGCAGATACACATATAGAGAATGGGCACAACAGGGCCTTCAGCCACTGCAAACAAATTCCAGATGAATGTGCACATTAACTGCTAAGCCATCTCTCCAGCCCTCAGATAAACTTTTTTAAAGTAACATTTTAAAAACTTGTCTAGCCAGGTATGATGGTCCATGCCTTTAATCCCAGCATTCAGGAGGCAGAGGTAGGAGGATCACTGTGAGTTCAAGGCCAACCTCAGACTACAAAGTGAATTCCAGGTCAGCCTGGGCTAGAATGAGACCCAACCTCAAATAAACATAAAACAAAATTTAAGATCTTTGATTTAGTTTGAATTGATGTTTGGGCTACAGAGATGATTCAGCTGTTAAGGTGTTTGCTGTTTGCCTCCAATGCCTAACAATCTTGGTTTGATTCCTGTACCCATGTAAGGCCAGATACACAAAGTAGTATACACATATGGAGTTTGTTTGCAGTGGCTAGAGGCCTTGGTGCATCCATTCTCTGTCTCTCTGTCTCTCTCTCTTTCTTTTCTCTCCTTATAAATAAATAAATAAATAATAAAAATAAGTAAATAAATAAAAATAAAAGTACAAAAATCTTGCCTATAATTTTGGAGTTAAGTTTTATTTATTTTATTTGAGAGAGAAAGAAGCAGAGAGGGAGAGAGAAAATGGGCACACCAGGGCCTCTAGCCATGACTAACAAACTCCAGACACATGCACCATTTTGTGCATCTGTCTTATGTGGGTACTGGGAGTAAAGCAGGGCATTGGAGAGATGGGGGAGCTACTGGGCTCTACAGACCAGGTGGGATCAGGGAGTTGGCTGGAGTGGGGGAGACAGAGGGCACTGGCCAAGGGGTGCACACAAGGGTGCCTGTAGCCAGCACAGAGTGTGGATGGTCTGTGATCAGGGAAAGAAGAGGCAGCCTGCAGGCCAGCCCACCAAGGATGCAAGACAGGGGATCATGGCAGGAGACAGGAGCACCAGTGGACCATGAACTCAGTCGGTGGAGCCTGTGGGAGTTGGGTCGGATGCAGTGGGGAGGGGGGCTCCCCAAAACAATGGGAAGTGCATGCAGGCCTTTGACAGTTGGCAGATGCAGTGGGGTGGGACTCTCCAGGAGACAGAGAAGGGTGCTCGGGCAACCATGTACTCAGTGGGGAGGAGGGTTCTGGGATCCAGGGAAGTGCACATGGGCCAGCCACTGACAAAATGGGGTGGGGCCTCTGGGAGGGAGTGAAGGCACTGACAGATGCCAAATGCAGTGAGAGGGGTCTCCAGGAGACATGGAAGGCACGTGGGCCACAGGCGGTGGAGCCTGCAGGTTGTGCAGCCGAGAACCTGGTTGGGGAGTCAGGACCCAGGTAGCTGGGGAGAGTGGTTGAGGTCACCCAGGGTTCTAGTGAGCTACCTGAGTGTGGGAATCTGCAGATTCTCATCTGTGCCCCTCTATGCCTGCCCACTGGAGGTCTGCTAAGACCTCGTCAAACTGGAGCCCCACAGATCTTGCCTAATATTACCGAGGGAGCTAAAGCGTGCTTAGGAGACTGCCATGTTGACTGGAAGCCCCCTTAGAGGAAATTTTGATGGGTATTAAATATCAAGAGGGGTTGGGAAGATTGTTAGAGCCATAAGTTGGGTCATTATGCACAGAGACATTGCCTCACCCCCATAACTGATGGCTAAAGACCCACAATCCCCGAGGGGGGAGGTCAGGGGGAAGGCTAACAATGGTACCATCATGGCTGTATACACATTATATAGATAACTAATAATAAATAAATAAATAAATAAATAAATACACTAGATATAACTCTGAATGGAATGGAATGAGTTATCATTGATGGAAGATTCTAAACTGAGAAGTAACATGCATCATGATGGCTCCAGATTAGTCTCTAAGGTATGTGAAACATACGTGCACACATACACATCCACAATGGCAGAGAAGTTGATGTAAGAAAGATTCTTTGAGAAAGTGAGAGCAGCACTCTAAGCCTGTGGTGGAAAACACAGGCTTTCAAGCATTTCAGCAGTGGAATTTTAAACATACAATCTTAGACTAACCCAATACAGTCACTTAATCATAAGCAAATATTTATTTGCCTGTGATGTGCTAGGCATTCCAAAACCCTGAAGATATAGTGCTCAAGTACTTGCAAAGCCTAGGGATCTGGGTTTGACCCATGTAGCAGACAGCTTCAGGTTCGCTGAGATGAACTTCCAGACCAGGCACAGTTATGGAGGAAGGGATATTATTTATTGAAGCTTACAGAGGTGTGAGGCGCCCTGCTCTTCACAGAGCCAAGCAGAGAGAGAAAAAACCAACCAGCCACCATAGCACACAGAGCAAAACAAAACTACAGCCAAAAGGTCACACAGCAGACTTCAGGAACTCCTGCTAGACACATTTGCATATCTTTACAATGGAATCTCAAACCCATCACCACACCTTAAGACCGGGCCCCCAGTGACCTTGCCTCTAGCAAGGTGATTGCAGATGCAAACTATAAACTAATAAAATACTGAATATATTGGGGGACATATATTCAAACTACCACATTCCACCCCTGGCCCCCAATATATTTAGCTCCTGGCCCCCAATAGATTTATAACTATCACACATTGTAAATTGTACTCAGTCCAATTTCAAAGGTTCTCACAGTCTTGATCAACTTAAGATAGTGAGTCCTGTAAAATCAAACAAGTTAAATACTTTCAACATGTAAAGGCACAGAGTAAACATTTTTAACTGTATAAGGAATAGCAAGGAGAGACTAAATGCAAACTCAGCCATCATCAGTAATCATCAGACTTCTGCAGTTCAAGTTCCATATAACCAGAGACTGACAGTCTCCAGGTTTTCCAAATCCTTCCTCCAGCTGGGCAGTCGCCAGGAAAACTTTCATCCTATGCCAACACTGCACTCCATGGTAGCCCTTTTGCACAGTATATCCAAAACATCTTCAGGTCTCCATGCAAACCACGGTCCATCTTCCAAAGGCTCTTCCAGCCTATTCCTGAGGGTCTTCATGCCCTGCCTCAAATATTTATTTGCTCCTGGAACCATGTGCAACTCATGACCACTCCATGCATTTTTTCATATTTCCAAAACTAATACCAGGTGTGCAGGACACAGCCATATTCTTAATCCAGGGACAAAATAAATCCAAAGCCTTGAAAAGCAGGTTCCTTCTCCAGTAAACACTCTTTCCAAAAGTTTGCATTTCTAACAGTCTTTCCTCAGGCATCCTCTCCATTGTTTTAATGTAAATCAAGTCAGGCCACCTTCCTTCCACCTTCCTTAAGATTGCTAATGTGTAGACAATAGCAGCTTAACCAGTCTCAGTGCCTCTACTTTTAGCTTGCTTCAGGTTTTCCACTTAAAATCTCCAACTTAAAAAAATCTCAGTCCGATATCTTTAGCCAAGCACATCAGTCCATTACAAATTTAAACTTGATCAAACTTTCTGGTAGCCATCCCTTATGCCAGTAGCCCAGTTCCAACAAAGTCCTCTGCCGTCTTTCCTTCCCCTAGAAAGCAGGTTGTCTGCACTTAGCATTCTCAAACTCTCATCAGAATAGTCCATAAAACTTGGCTTACCATTCCAGAAGGCATCTTTTGCAAGCACCAAGTCCATGCCCATTCCTCCAAAACAAAGGTTCCAAAAGATGAATATTCAGGGAATTAATACCTCCTGGCAGACAGCAGGTGTGAGATTGTTATGGAGGAAGGGGGTACAGATCCAGGGAAGTTCCATGGGTATTAGAGCCAAGCAGAGTGAAAAACCAACCAGCCACCATAGCACACAGAGCAAAACAAAATACAGCCAAAAGGTCACACAGCAGACTTCAGGAACTCTCCATTTGTTCCTGGAATTCAAACCCATCACCACTAAGACCTGATGTTGCCCAGGAGGTGATGTCCATCCTGAATATCTGTTCATGCCATGTGGTGGTGTTTTCATAAACTTAGGTGCCATTATGGAGTATTTGGGCTCCTGGAGGCAGTGTATTGGTGTATTATTTCTACCAGCAATGTTCCTGAATACCTGATGTTGCTGATGCAACAGTTCATGCCAAAGTTGCCATTATGGAGCTGAGTTGGGAGATTGCTGTTGGTACTGAGGAGATTGCTGACACCTGACCATGTGACTTTGGCCTTTTGGAGCTGATTTTCAAGAGGAATGTGGAAAGATTTTAAATCCTGGCCTAAGAGATGCCTTGAAGTGCTGTAAGTATAGCTGATGGACTATTTTGGTCAGAGTTGAAAAACCTGGATGCATTAAGAACATTGGACTGTGAGGTTTGGCTTGAGAGGGTAAGAAAGAGCTTTGCCTGGACTGGGCTAGAACCAGTTTATGTGAGAGGCTTGCTGTTATGCCCATGTCCTGAGAACTTGAGCAGGTTGCATTATATAGAAATGGACTGCTGTGAGCAAAGGGATATGGCACAGAAATGAAATCTTTGGGCTGAAACGTCTGCCCTTTCATCTGAAATTATATGAGAGATTACAACCTTTGAGACTGGGTCAGATGACCTGAATTGGAGAAACAGGAAGAATGTAGTCTCTTTTGAAGGGGACTGAATGCTAAAGGAATGTCTTGTCCTTCAAAGTCTGCCTTATTCCCCCATGTATTTAACAAATTGGCACCCTACCTGGTATTATGGAGTATAAGAAATGCAGGAAAGAGAATTTGCTTTGAAATTTATCAAAAATCAATTAGGAAAAAGCTTTCAGGCATATTCCTTAACCTATAAGTGAGCTATCAGAGGAACGAAAAGATATAGTGACCTACCGATGTGTATGCTAAGACAATGAAAGATCCTTTGTATATCTGATATTTTCTTTAGAGCATTCCTTAAAATAGCTTTTTTTGTGTGTGTGTGTTTTTGTTTTTCGAGGTAGGGTCTCACTCTGGCCCAGGCTGACCTGGAATTAACTATGTAGTCTCATGGTGGCCTTGAACTCATGGCAATCCTCCTACCTTTGCCTCCCGAGTGCTGGGATTAAAGGCGTGCGCCACCACACCCGGCTTAAAATAGCTTTAATGAAGCATTTATATACTTTTAGTTAACAAGTTGGGACAAAGTGCTCAGTACTCTGGACATCTGATCCTATGTCACACACATTCAAGAACTCAAACCTAAGGTAAAATCTCTGAAATTCTATGGCCAAGGATGGACAGTAAACATGTTGCTTCATGAATCTGTGCTTATGTTAAGCCATCTTCATAGGTATTACAATAGACAGCCCCTGCAATTAGTATTCAATAATTTTATCAAGAGACAGTCCTTTTGTTAAGAACAATGTGTCTAAACCTAGAACTAAAGTGAAAATATTAATGATTTTACCTTTGCTATACTGAAGTATTGTTAGATAGGCCTATCTAAGATTTATCAAATTCTCTACAATATGTTCTTTTCAGCCTAATATTATTTTTGTTAAGATGTGATCTCACTAAGTAGCCAAGCTTGTGTCAAGTTCCTTGGCTTGAGCAATCTTCCCAAATCATCCTTCTGAGTTTACCAGACAGAGGCTAAATTTATCATTAATACTGGCTCAGATTTGTTAATTTTTGAAAGATTGACAAGCTGAAATGACATATGCCCAGGAAAGATACAAAAGACATCTGCAGAATTGTAATTTCAAAGACTGTGGCTTCTTGTTCCATATGCAATTTGACAAATGGGCTTTGGCATTTCTCTTCTGGCTTCATGATGTTACAACTCAAAAGCTCTTTAGAGTTGCACTGTCCTCCTCCTGGTTCCTTTTTTAAGGAGTTCAATAATGTGTTGACAAATGCTGCTTATGTTTGCCAGTTAATACTGCAGAAGGGAGACTTCAAGTGTTTTATGAGTGACAACGGGGCTCTACAGTTTACACACTCTGTGTAAACTGTGTTTTGAAGTACTGGGGTGTTAATAAGTATTGTCTCCATTTTCCAAGTGGGAGGGAATGAGAACAGAACCAAAAATAAGTTTGTATAATGCACAATAGCCCAACTGTCTCATGAATTAATAACTGAGCATAATAGGAGAGAGAGGGAAGGAGGAAGTGAAAGAAAGAAAGAAAGAAAGAAAGAAAGAAAGAAAGAAAGAAAGAAAGAAAATGAAATGAAATGAAAGAAAGAAGAAAGAAAGGAAGAAAGGAAGAAAGGAAGAAAGAAAGAAAGAAAGAAAGAAAGAAAGAAAGAAAGAAAGAAAAAGAAAGAAAGAAAGAAAGAAAGAGAAAGAAAGGGCAGATGGAAGGAAGGAAGGAAGGAAGGAAGGAAGGAAGGAAGGAAGAAGAAGGAAGGGAGGAAGGAGGAGGGGAGGGGAGGTAGGGGAGGAAGTGGAAGGGAAGGGAAGAGAAGGGCAGGGGAGAAGAGAAAAGGAAAGAGAAGGAAAGGAAGGAAAGAAAGGTACAATACAAAATTGAAACTTTAACATCTACAGGAAAGTGTACATTTAGACTCTTTCCTCACCAAGAGTCTCTGAGGCTTATTCTGCATGAGCTCTTTTTTCTTGTGCCTTAATGATATGGCAAAGTGAATTTCTTTTCTAAGACATGATGGCTTCTTATTCATGGACATTTTTCCCAGTTATAAAAGAGAAGTGGTGACTTTTTTCAAAAGGAGCAGATATAAAAACATACTATGCTATAATTACCTGGAGGGGAAGTAACCGTGAAAACAAAGTGCCAATTTGTCCCGGAGATCAAGACAGCCAAGTTGTAGAAGCTCACGTAACCAGCTCGTGTCTCCACCTGTGTATTCCCTACAAACAAACAGAAAACCAAAGGGTGGTGTTAGCTATCTACTCAAGAGCAATGTATGCATAATAAAGGGAAAAAGTTCAATTAAAGTAAGCTGGGCATGGTGGCGCACACCTTTAATCCCAGAACTCAGGAGGCAGAGGTAGGAGGATCACTGTGAGTTCAAGGCCAGCCTGAGACTACATTGTGAATTCCAGGTAACCTGGGCTAGAGTGAGACCCCACCTCACCCTCCCCCCCCAAAAAGATGAAAGTAGCTATCTAATCCATCCTTCTTAGACAAGTTTTGGAGCTAAATGCTTAATAATAACAGATAGCATATAGCGAAAGCTTAATATGCCACATATTGTGCTTTATAGAAATCTTTACATACAAATGAAACAGCAACACTTCAAATGTGCTACTAGGAATGTGTTATAGAAAAATTACTTTATGCTAAGTTTAGGACCCAAATCTACCTGATTTTCAGTTTGTGTTTCTAACCACTACCACATATTTGGATATTTTGTTTATTAAATGTCTATCAAGAGGCTAGGGCTATAGCTCATTCATGGACTGCTTGTCTAGCATGAATACTGCCTTGGGTTCAACATGCAGCACCATCAAAACCTATCAAGGAGTAGATTCTCGGGACTGTGGTGATAGCTCAATGGATACAGAGCTTGCTATGCAAATATGAGGACCAGAGTTCAGATCCCCAGCACCTTTGTAACTGTTGGGTGGGTATACGACCTACCAGCTCTAGGTTCAAATGAGAGACCCTGCTTCAGTGAGTAAGGTGAAGAGTGATCAAGAAAGATGTCTGACATCAACACCTGGCCTCCAACACATATGTACACATGTACATCTTGTCCCTGCAACACATGTGCCTATACATGTATACACGCATACACGTATGCATGCATAACACAACATGTGCACAGAAAAGTAATATTGTTATCTTCCTAATGTGTCACTCTCTCTCTCTATCAAGGGAATCTGCATTTACGTGGTAGCAGGTTTAGGCCAGCGGATCAGGAGACCACAGCTTATCAGCAAGTCATGACTGATAAAGTGCTCTGCTAGAGTAAGCTGTGATGCCTGAGCCTTGCTTCCTTGAATGAAATACAGTCAAAGAAAAAGAAAACAAGAAGGGAGGGAGGGAGAGAAGGAGGGACACGGAGGGAGGGAAGCGAAGGAAAGGTTATACCTTCTAAACTATCCATTCACATGTGAAAGAGTAGAACTTTTTTCAGATCATTTCCAGCTCCATAAATTAACTTTTTGACTCCACCTCACCTTAATTACTTGGCTAGTTAATAATTTTCACACTTCATTCTGGAAATGTCACAATAACAGACAAAGAGTGAGGGAAGTAATCTGCAAGTTTATAAATTTGTTTGAGATCTGTAAGGCTAAGAGGTATCATAAAAAATTAGCATGTTTAGCATTAAATTTTTTAATTCAATCGCTCAATCTTTTTTTTTTAAAACATTCTCTTTCAACATCAATTTTTGCAGAGCTAACTAAAACTTTCTTTTGGAAAACATATTTTCTTTCATCTCGTCAGAGTCCCCAAATAAATAAAATACCCAGAACAAAATGGAAATAAATAAGCTAAGACACAAATAACTGATAGGCACCCAAGATATATGCAGTTTATCCTCTTTAAAACCTATATGCATCAAAATTATGGTCAATAAACTCTTGCAAACAATGAACTGCAGAGTACAGATGTTCAACGTGAAATCGTTTGCTGCAGTTTTTCCTTTGACAAACGTCCTTATTGTTCCCATCTTTGGAAGAATGCAAAGCAGCATTTAATCGAAATGTGTCCGTGGAGCACTGGAAATCTGCCTCATAGAACAGCCGCCAAACTGCCTAATGGAAAGTGCTTTAGCTCCAAATGGGCTTGCTTTTGCGTTAAATACCAGCTTGCCTTACAGATCTCCACAAAGATTCCCATATATATCTATGATATTCTCAGATTTGAAGCATATGTCCCCAAAAGCTGAGGTAGTCACTGCCAAGTACAGTACATTACTCCGGGGTTCATCATATCTTTGAAATAGCTATTCTACAATACACAAACACCACTGACAGACTCCCGGATGAGGCTGCCATAAACAAGGCACGAGCTGACAGAATTTGACAGAGCGAGGTGGGATGCTGGCTGAAAACAACACTGAAGTTGCTCATGAGCTACCAGGGAATCTCACCTGAGTGTCCTTCAGCAGAGCACAAGGTCTCCAAAATGCCTTTGCTGCTCAAACTGCCTCTACAGCCAACTCATCCCTGGCTATACATGTGAGCACACTGTTACATAATTAATGCTGAGAAATTATCTTCAAAGTATTTTCACCATTGTTCTATCAACAGTGACCTATAAGCAAATGCCAAAGGACTTGAAGGACACCAACATAATGATCTTTAAGTACACAAGTACAATTTTTAATGTACTAACGTCTTCTCATTTAGAAGGGTCTACTAAGAAAAGAGCAACCTGACATTAAAGTGCAAGAGAAAAGATTTCGACTAGAGGTAGAGGTAAGATGCAGAGTCATTATTTTCTTTTTCTCTGAGAAATACTTGGGATAAGTGTGGTAGTTTGAATATATGGCCCCATAGACTCAGGTGTTTTATTAAAATTGCCTTTGCAGCTGCAGCCCTGAGCAGGCCGACTCACTCCTGCTACAGGGGATGTATCCCCGGGAGCAGATCTGATTTCAAGCCCAAAGGTATGTAGAGACATGTGAACTCTGGCAGGGCTCCTTCATTTCTGCTTTTTGGTGTTTGCTGGCTATTTTCTCTCTCTTTTCTCTCTCTTTCTCTCTTTTTCTCTGCTTGGATGTACAGAAGTAAGCAGCTTCCTCAGCCACAGATGGAACTTCTCTTGGATCTGTAAGCTTGAAATAAACCCATTCCTCCAAAACCCTGTCTTGTTGGATGCTTTATCCCAGCATTGTCAAACTGACTACAACAGTATGTTAGTAAAAATGTCCTAGATAATTTTATTTTTATTCTTTATGAGGCTAGGAAGAAAGTATTTCATGACATCTTTGAAAGAAACTTTCAGTAATATGAAACAGGGTGGGGGTTTGTTGGCGTGTATGTGACATGAGCATTCTAAAGATAGAAAAATGCATGACTTCTTTCCCACTCCATCACACATGTATGCACACACACCAATGTCTGTGTACATTTCCCTGAGGTCTCCTGAAACGAACAATAGGTAACACGGATCCAGATGAGTCCATTGTGTTCAGTGTGGCTTGAGGTCAATGGAACAAAATAGAAAGTTTTTTTCTATTCCATTCTTTTTGCATAACTGCCATATTATTTTAAGCTGGTCAGCAAGGGTCTGGAGTTGAGAGGTGTAACCTTGTAGGGAACAAAAGGCATAAACTAAATGAAGAAACTCCAAGCTCTCCCAGCAAATAATAACACCTAAGTGAATGAAAAAAATCATTAGTTTGGAAAATTTCATCATAGCAATATACCTTCCTTTATTTAAGGACAAATTGCAAGAAATGAAAGAACAATACCCTCAGAAAGGTGGATATATATATATTTATTTTAACCAGATGATAGGAATAGTTTCAATGCAAAATAAAAGTAGTCGGAAGAAGAAACAGAATTTCATACTTTTACAATGGGCTTATTCCATGCCTCTTTGCATTCCACATATTCACAGGAGCCTTGTGACAGATCTAAAACACGCAGCAGGGGTAAGACAAGAAGTAAATAGGAAGTCATGGCCTTCTTTTGGAAGCGGTTGCCCAAGTTTTGGAGAAAAAAAAAAAAAAAACATTTCAAACAACACAAAGCCAACAGACATGCCCTAGGCTGGCCTGAGAAGTATATGAGAAACCCCAGAAGTCAATTTTCCACCCTTTTAGTTGGCTTTCTTTTTTGAGGAAGGATAGAGTTTATGACACTGAAAGTAAATTGTTTCCTTCCAAAAGCTATATTCCATTACCTACAGCAATGGTCAGTTGACTGTCAACTTGACAGGTTTTGGGGTCACCTAAGAGACCCACCTCTGGACATGTGTGTGCTGGTGTTTCCAGAGAGCTCTGAGGTGGAAAGAGTTTGTGCTCTTTTTCCTGCACCACATTGAGGGTATATAGGTATGATGAAAATGTACCTTTATCACGCAAGGAAAGGGAGAGAACAAGGTGATGTCGTAAGTATCTGCACACACGCACACACACACAATAGACTGGGATTAAAGAAGACCCCTTTCAAGTTCCTAAATGCTTTGATCATGTCCAGCTTTGTCATGAATTCCTAACGGGGGATACTCTGGTATGGGTGGGGTTGGAGCCTATTTCCCAAGTGTTCATGTGTTGACATTTACTGTCCCTGATACAAGATATTAAAAGGATAAAAAAAAAATACTCGAGGCTAGATAGCAGGCTTAGAGGTTAAGGAACTTGCCTGCAAAGCCTAACAACCCAGGTTTGATTCACCAGTACCCATGTAAAGCCAGATGCACAAAGTGGCACATGCATCTGGAGTATGTTGGCAGTGGCTGCAAGCCCTGGCACACCCATTGTCTAGGTCTCTCTTCTCCCTGTCTCTCTCAGCTTGCAAATATATAAATGAAAATATTTGAGAAAATGATAAAACTTAAACCAGTTATATGCTTAGAAATGGGATGTGGGGAGGTGATTAGGATTAAAAAATCATCAAGGTATAGCCTGCATAATTAAATACTGGTGGCTTCATAAGAAGGTAGAAAGGGCTGTAGAGATGGCTTAGTGGTTAAGGCGTCTGCCTGCAAAGCCAAAGAACCTTGGTTTGATTCCCCAGAGCACATATAAGCCAGATGCACAATATAGAGCTTGCATCTGGAGTTCATTTGCAGTGGCTGGAGGTCCTAGCATGCCCATTCTCTCTCTCTCTTTTTCTCTCTCTGCTACTTTCTCTCTCTCAAATAAATAAATAAAAATAATTTCTTTAGCCTCTTAGTGTCTTTGTTCAGAGGCATCTTTGCCTCTTAGCTATATCTACATATCCTCCAAAATCAGTGATTTTTTAATGTTTTCTTTTATTCCAAAATCAGTGATTTTTAATGTTTTCTTTTATTGACAGCTTTTTCCATAATTATAGACAATCCAGGCCAAAACATGGCAGTAACCCCCTTACATTCTTTCTACCACCTTGTGTAGTTTGAATATATGTCCCCAATATATTCTCCAATCACCTATAGAGGCAAGGTCACTCCTTAAGGTGTGGTGATGGTTTGAGAGTCCATTGTAAAGATATGCAAATTAGTCTGTCTTTTCAGTTTGATGTCATCATCTTTTCCCTGCCCTAGTTATGAGGGTCTTATGTAGGTAGTGATATTCATCAGACACTGCTTGCAACTGAAGATGCCTTCTGGAGTGGTAAGCCAGTTTTAGACTTCATGGATGAGAGTTTGAGAATGCTGCAGATAGTACTGAACCAGGCCATTTTGTGCCTGGAACTGGGCTACTGGCAGGGATGTGTTCTGCTGCCCAGGCCCAGAGTGTTTGATCAAGGTTAAATTTGTAATGGACTTCCTTTGGCTCTTGAAAACATCAAGTTCTGAGATGGTTTTAGGTTTCTATTGTATTAGCAATCTTAAGGAAGGTGGAAGGAACCTCTTCTAAAACATTGGGTGCTGAGCCTTGGATATATGTTTTGGAAAGAGCTGAAAAGGAACAGACCAGGTAGTCATATACCCATGTGTACTCCCCATTTCTTGCATTTGATATCCTGCACAACCTTGAGTTTCTGTCAGAAAGAAGACCTTTGAGGGCTGGAGAGATGGCTTAGCAGTTAAGGCGCCTGCTTCCTAAGCCTAAGAACACTGGTTCCAATCTCCAGATCCCACATTTAGCCAGATGCAAAGTGATGCAAAGGTGCAATACCGCACTTGACCACAAGGTTTTATTATTTTATAGGGTGCAATCACCATGCTAGAGGCAAGGTCACTGGGGCCCGGTCTTAAGGTGTGGTGATGGTTTGGATTCCATTGTAAAGATATGCAAAGCCTAGAGGACAATGCTGGTGACCTTTTGGCTGTAGTTTTTGCCCATCTCTGGCTCTTGGCCCTGTGAAGGCCAGTTGCTTCTCCTGCCATTATGGAACTTCCCTGGATCTGTAAGCTTCAATAAATAATATCCCTTCCTCCATCTCTCTCTCTTGGATATATGTTTTAAAAAGGAACAGACCAGGTAGTTTCTCCCCATTTCTGTCTGCACAACCTCCAAAAGGCGCCTGCTTCCTAAGCCCTAAGAACACTGGTTCCAATCTCCAGATCCCACATTTAGCCACATGCAAAGGAAGGAAGGAAGGAAGGAAGGAAGTCTTCCTCTCTCTCTCTCTCTCTTTCTCTGAAGGAAGGAAGGAAGGAAGGAAGGAAGGAAGGAAGGAAGGAAGGAAGGAAGGAAAGAAAAAAGACAGACCTTTGAAACTCCAGGACTATGAACCAAATAAGCCTCTTTCTCTGTAGATTACCAACTTCAGACTACTACAAATGCAAGCATTTTCTGTGAAATGATACCACAACAACAGATATCTGCAAGTCACTGACACCTACCTTTTAGCATTGACTCTGATACCCCTTCCAGGGAAGCTGCAATGGTCCAAGGCTCTGAGGGAAACCCCAAAGACTCCACTCTTCGGTTCTGAAAATAGATGTAAGAGGGAGAACAGTAAGCTTCAGAAGAGTGTTTTGTAAAGTTTTCTTTCTTAAAAAGTATTAAGACAAAAAAAGTTATAAAGCATGTATTCAGTAGAATTCAAGAAAGGGAAAGACAGGTGTCTTGTTTCTCATGTTAACAACATTAAGATTAGCTTATTGAAAGAAGAGAGAAAAGATTATTGTGCAGAAATTTGAGGCAAGACAATGAAGAGGGAAAAGGCTAAGAGAAGGAAAGGGTAGCATTGTGATTTCAAGATTAATAAGAAAAGAAAGGCTTAGGGGCTGGAGGGATGGCTTAGCAGTTAAGGTGTTTGCCTGCAAAGCCAAAGGAGCCAGGTTCGACTCTCCAGGACCCACATAAGCCAGATGTACAAGGGGGTGCATGTGTCTGGAGTTTATTTGCAGTGGCTGGAGGCCCTGGTGCACCCATTCTCTCTCTCTCTCTCTCTCTCTCTCTCTCTCTCTCTCTCTCTCAAATAAATAAATGAATAAGATATTAAAAAAGAAAAGAAAGGTTACAGAAGAAAGCAGGCTAGCAATCCAGCACAGTGGTAGTACACTCCTTCAGCACCTTTGAGAGAATAAGATAAACTAGAACCAGAGGCAAAGAGATGACAGACCTACTTCAACAATGTGTTTGGACAGTGAAAGCACCAGGACTTTTTGTTTACCCTTGATAAAACTATCTTCTATCTTCATAGAAAATATAAAGAAGGAAAGCTGTATTGCTCAGGAAAGATGACAGTCGTGCCAGGTGTGGCAGTACACGCCTTTAATCCCAGCACTCAGGAGGCAGAGGTAGGAGGATTGCTGTGAGCTCGAGGCCACCTTGAGACTACAGAGTGAGTGAATTCCAGGTCAGCCTCGGCTAAAGCAAGACTCTACCTTGAAAAAACAAATAAATAAATAAATAAATAAATAAATAAATAAATAAATAAATAAAAAGACAGTCCTCAGATGTTCTAAGTTAGCCAATGTGACCCAGTGGCCACTCTTTAAATGCGAATCAGTGATGCCTAAACCTAAAACATGTGTACAAAGATCATCAGCATGGAAGAGGTACCTTCTCATCTAAAAACACGAGTTGTGGTTGCACTGACAGCTCCTTCCCCACTTCACCATCTGAAGGCTGTACTAGCACTGCAAGAGTACAGGGCCGGATATATATGAAGTTCCCAGCTTTGACACTGCTTGCATTTCTAGAAGACATAACAACCGACAGAATAAGTATACCCGAAAGAATTGCAAAGATCATTGCAGTAGCTGTTTTCCATAGGGCAATAATTCTAGTGACAATATGTGCGTTTGTTTACATTATTATAAATTCAGTAGTATATGGTGTAATAATTAGGATGTATTCATAGGTAAATCACATATTTGACACATTATTGATGGGCTGTGATAAAAAATTAACCCAAAAGTAGTTGGAAAGAAAAAGTTGTGAATTTATATTTTTATTCCTATCTATTAAGAGCTACTGAAAAATAAGCATCACTGAAAGAAATGACCTAATAAAATGTCACACAGGAGGAATATGCCCAATCATAAACTCATACACCCGTTCCTTCAGGAAATACACTGACTTGTAGTATGTTCCAATTTCTGTAGTTTCAATCTTTTTCAACCATGGCTAATTCCAAGGTTCGAGATATCACCAAACAGGAGTGGGAAGAGACAGCCAAAACTCTAGCATACTGCTATTTTTACACATTTAATCCATACAAATTTGTACTTATATTCTTCAAGTAGATGCAATAACTGGGTATTAATTCAACAAAATAAAATTAATAAAATAAAATTTTTAATTGTAAGAATCACCGGGGAGAGCTATGGTTGTAATGGATATTAATAGCACTAACTGTGCACCACATAATATTATAAATTTTTCATGTATGAACTCATTGTATCATTAAAGTGACACTGTGAGGTAGGTGCTTTTACTTACACATCAGGAATAAGGGGTCCACAAAGGCTTAAGTAACTTTGCAAAGGTTTTACAAATAATAACTGTTGACCAAGGTCTTAAGTGGTTTTCCAATGAGCTATAATTTAAAAAATATTTTTTTATTTATTTACTTATTTGCAAGGAGAGAGAGAGAGAGAGAGAGAGAGAGAGAGAGAGAAGGGGCATGCCAGGTTCTCCAGCTGCTGCAGACACTTTGGGCATCTTGCTTTCCTTGTGTACTGGGGAACCAAACCTGGCTTGTTAAATGCCTTAACTACAATGAGCTATATTTTTATTTTGTTTAGACATGTTAATTGCTGGTGATACTTAGCAAAAAGTAATTATATAAGTCATGATACCTCAAGACAACTTTTCCTTAGAGTTATGATATGCTGAAAGATGGAACTAACTTCATAAAATTAAAATTAAATACTATTCCATTAAGTCTATTAGGTATTACACATCATAGCCTTATGATAGATATTTGCCAATTAAATGGAGATAGATATGATATATGGTACACATTACCCTATCTAGAGCATGATTCCATGACTTATCTTCAAAAGATCATATGCATGATGCAATAATAATGTGTGTTTTTTTCAAGTAGCCTCAATGAAATAGATGTGAATCAGGCATTTTGTCCCCCAGTTTCTTCCCCTCTCTTGTGTAAGGAAGGAAGTCTGAGGTGAGGTAAAGATGAACATTAGCACCGAAAGAGGAAATACTGGAGGAGAAAATTCAATGGATCAGAAAATACGAAGTTTCTGTAGGAAGCAATTTTCCTCTGCTTGAAGATCCAAGGCAGTATAGGCGGAGGGGGACATGTGGCCCTTAGAAGCCTTTGAACCCTTCACTCGCTGAAGCCCTGGCTTTTGTGCTGGAATCACTCCTTAGAAATTCAGGGGCCATCGGTCCAAATATCATTCATTAGTTTGCTTAGCCTAAGTGGCTAAGGGTCCTTTCATTTTTGAAAAGGGGAACAATTTAAACCAGGTTTATAAAAATCTATGCTATTAATTCTATTTAATTTTCTTATTGGAAAATTTTAACACCCCAGAACCTATCTCTCCCCTACAATAGTCCCTACATGTCTTCTGATGAGGGCAGAGTCCAGGCTAGCATTGGAAGGTTAAAAAAAAAAAAAAAAAGCCATTAAACATTCCGACATAAGTACACTGATATCTGGAGACGAAAGGATGGGAAACAACTGCCTGCCCATCTCTGACACACTTGAAAGTTTATTGTGAGCAAACATCTCTTATTAAATGTAAACAGCATCTCACTGGAGGTCAGAGACTTGCTGCAGCATATCCCAAGGTAATACCACTTTAAGCTCCACATAAACTCTTAAGCAGTTTCTATCCTAAAACCTGACCGTAGGTGGTACAGTTTTTTACGATATGTTATAATAGTGCAATAAATCTGTTAGCTTAAAATCGAATCTCCGTGGCCTTTTAGAGAAATCATCATTAAATGCAGGGTCCTGTTAATGATGCCATTGAAGTGAAATTGTTTAATCTGCTGAGGGGGTGAAAGGTCACCAAATGAATTTTTTATAATACATCAACTTGACACGCAATAGGGAAAACTGTAATAGATAAAAGCAAAGGAAAAGGGCACTGTCTTCTTCTGATAGGTCAATAGCAGCCAAGAGAGTCACTCATCCTCTTTCCCTTCACGATGGGGCTCCTTTTGCATTTAATATGGACACCCAATTAATACCTCAGTACCACCGACAACCTCATTTTAGGTGACTTACAGCAATTGCTCCCCCCTTCCCTGAGATGAAAGTGATCACAATACATCATAGCATTGTGCGAATTAACGTTAATTGATTCAGGTTACCAAGCAATGATGGGCCACTTATATAATCTAGGCGTTATTGGGTGCTAGAAGGGATGGAGGGAAGATTAGATTCCAGTGTCCGTTGCTGTGACGACGGGAGTCACCTGACACCTTGTTAGACAGTTGTAAGGTTCTATTGCTGGCCCCAGTGGGGTCGTCAGTAAAGTGGAGTGATGTCCAAACATCATTACACGCTGCTCCAATATTAAAGCAAAAGGATTAGCAACTTATTGCAAGCAACCTGGATTTGTCATTGTGCTGTCGTTATCCAATTTCCAACTGCTAATGTGACGATAGCCTGCAGGCAGAAGGACCTACAGCAACACTTTAAAAAAATGGGGGAGGAAAGTTCTTGCCATCCCGTTTAGTTTTAACCACTACCTAACAGTTTCCAATATCCCATCAGATGTCATTTTTCTTTTCTTTTCTCCAGTGCTTTTTAAGTGCAGGCTGGTAAGAAAGTTCATGATAAAGCAGAACTGTCCCAGCTTAGAAATCCCCCCTTTCTAATTCTTTCTAACTCTTGCTTTTCAGTGGGCCAGATCTGGCAAGTTTACCCTGTGGAAGATATGATTGTTTTTTTTTATTTTTTATTTTTACATGGTAAGCCCAACAAATGAACCCATCGATAAATGAATCCTATTGGTGGAAACTGGATCTCAACATGATCTACTGTAGGAGGATGTGGGTGGTGTGTGATTAATTCCTCTCTCTTCAAACCTCTTCTCTTCAAAGCTATTAGCCAGGGTTTCATGTTTTGATTAAATATTTCAAAGTGCCCTGGACATTGATGACCCCTCTTCTTTTAAGCAGGTTAGATAAAGCTGTGTAATACATGGATACCATGAGGGGACTTGAAGTCTAAATGAATATGGCTGTTTCTGTACCTTGAGAGAAAAGAAAGTAAGTTCTCTAGTCAATTTCATTTGACACACATATGTTAGCCTCCTATTCTGAACCAAAGTTGCTCAAGGAAGAATGAAACATGCAATGATAAGTAAAATGCCATTCAGTTATCCCTGCAGAATACTCTTGTATACGGCTGTAAGACAGAAATGGCTTTCCTACCTACCTTAATGGTTAAGGCGCTTGCCTGAGAAGCCTAAGGACCCAGGTTTGATTCCCCAGTACCCACATAAGCCAGATGCACAAGGTGGCACAAGCATCTGGACTTTGTTTGCAGTGGCTAAAGGCCCTAGCCCACCCATTCTCTTAGCCTCACCATCTCTCTCTGCCTCTTTCTCTCTCAAATAAATAAATGGATAAAATATAAAAAAAAAAAAAAAGAAGAAGAAGAAAAACGCAAACCTAGTTGGGCTCCATGGAAGGCTTCTAACTCCAAGAGGAAGAAATGTCCTGTGATCTGACAGTTTCCTGTCAGCACTATGGTCTAGGGGGTCCCCAGACTACCTCTCTGCAAGTGTCCATGCCTCTCACTATAGTATCACTCAGCCACTCGGCGCCCACCGTGTCCTGCCTCCTCTCTTAGATCATAAATGGCCTCTGGAAAGCCAACGTCCATCTTGGCCTTGCAATTTCAATTTCTGGTGCACTGCTCAGGCAGCATGCTTACTCCTATGCTTATAATCCTCACTACACTGTTGTAACTCCTTGGAATTACTCCTCTCTAATTGCAGTAACTCAAGTGTATAAATCATACATGAACATGGTACGCCCTCCAACATCAATGAAAAGTAAAATTCAGGACTGAAGCCAGATGTGCTGGTGCATGCCTTTAATCCCAGCACTTGGGAGGCAGAGGTAGGAGTATCGCCATGAGTTCGAGGCTACTCTGAGACTACATAGTGAATCCCAGGTCAGCCTAGGCTAAAGTGAGATCCTACCTTGAAATACCAAAAAAAAAAAAAAAAAAAAAAAAAAAAAAATAGGGATGGAGATATGGCTTAGCAGTTAAGGCTTGTCTGTGAAGTCTGAGGACCTATGTCCCACTCTCCAGATCCCATGTAGCCAGACACACAAAGGTGAGGCAAGTGCAAGGTCACACATGCCCACTAGATGGTGGAAGCATCTGGATTTCTATTGTAGTGGCTGAGGCCCAGGTGTACCAATTCTCTCTCTTTCTCTCATAAAATAGTAAAATTTAGCGAAACAAAAGTTGAAGTATTATACTTGTTCATATTGGTAAGTTCTTAAAATAATAATTTATAACAAATATAACATAAATAAGACTAGGGATAAAATTATTCAGGAGAGTGGGAAGTCTGACTGTTGAATTTAAGATCCTATAAAACCACTCAAGCTTTCCTATTACGGTGAAGGACTACAATACTAATAATGTAGCTAGATGAAAATTGAAATTGTTCAAGCCCTTTCCAATAGAAAAGATTTACTGCAAAATATTGAAGGTTACAGTGTGAACTTCACTGTCCATTTGCCTGGATTTAGAATCACATAGGAAATGGTGACACAAACTTGTTGGCCTGTCTGAGCAGGAGGGTCCCCGGAGGATTAATACAGGAGAAGAGGCTCAACCTGAATGTAACAGCACTTTCCCATGGACTGCTGCCTACATGGAGAAAAGATGACAAAGAAGAGAAGCTAGCTGAGTGGAGTGCCAGCACCCCACTGTCACTGCTTCGTGCACCGCTGGGATGAGAATCGATCTACTCCAACATGTCCTCCTCACCATGTGGGGAAACTGTGAGCCAAAAGAAGTCCTCTGTTAAGTTATTTCTGTCCCAGAAATGAGAAAGCTAACTACTAATTCTATCTCACTATGATATCCATTGAATGACCATTTGATATGAAGAAAAATTATTTAGGCTGTCTTGGGACTATAAGAGTAAGTGGAAACTTTGGTTACTTAATAAGTATTATAGAGATAAAAATATATTTTTATGAAAAATATGACTGATAGGCTTGTTCCTATTAATGATTTATTTATAGTAAGGACAAAATGAAACATATTTTCATTAAGTAGTGGAGCAAATATTTTTTTTTTTACCTATTTACTACTGGCTAAATGTATAGAGTATGCTCACCAAACTGCCCAGTAAGCACTTCTCTTAATGTCCACACCCATATATTAATGCTATGATAATTTTTAAATTTTTTATTGTTTTTCTGGAGAAAGACACAGAGAGAGAGAGAGAGAGAGAGAGAGAGAGAGAGAGAGAGAGAGGAAGACAGAGATGGGCGCGCCAGCAGTGTCTCAGCTGCTTCAAACGAAATCCAGATGTGTCCGCCCCCTTGTGGTCAAATGTGTCATTGCACCCTTGCGTCACTGTGCATCTGGCTAAACGTGGGACCTGGAGATTGGAACCACTGGAGATTGGAACCAGTGTTCTTAGGCTTAGGAGTCAGGCGCCTTAACCCCTAAGCCATCTCTCCAGCCCAATGCTACTATAATTTTTGGTTAGAGAAGCTTCTCTTTGCAGATGGTGGTGACCTTGAGATGACTCAGACAGCACCATGGGGCTGAGAAGAGGGGACAGAGGAGTGCTCAGCAGTGAAACATCTCTATCACACCTTCCAAGGCTCGGGGTCCATTGTGTAAGAGGGGGTGGAAAGAACGTAAGAGCCAAAGGAAGAGTAGGACTCCTTACAATGTGCTCCTCCAGACACCAAATGGCCTGACACTACCTACACAAGAGCATCATAATTGGAGGAAAAGATTATGATATCAAACTGAAAAGAGAGACTGCTTGAGGGGGGATATGATGGAGAATGGAGTTTCAAAAGGGAAAGTGGGGGGATAGAGAGAAGTATCATGGGATATTGTCTACAATTAAGGAAATTCTCAATAAAAAATAAATTTTAAAAAGTCTCTAGATTTTGTGGCTGGAGGCCCTGGCATGTCCATTCTCTTTCTTGCTCTTTTTCTCTCTCTCAACTAACTAAATAAATAATTTTTAAAAACTCTATATTTTCCTAGCAGTCGTATAATAAAATGTTTTAAATACATTAATGCATAATATTTGCATTACATTTCTGGGTCTGGAGAGATGGTCAGTGGTTAAGGCACTTACCTACAAAGCCTGATGACCCAGGTTCAATTCCCCAGAACGCACATAAAGTCAGATACACATAGTGTTGCATGTATCTGGAGTTAGTTTGCAGTGGCTAGAGGCTGTGGCACACCTATTCTCTCTCCTTGCAAATAAGTAAAAAATTAATTTGCATAATATTCTCTATTCAAATAATGTTTGAGAATAATAAATGAGATGTGGTTGGTCATGAATCTATGATATGTACCTAGGACTTCACCATAAGTATCTATCTAATATAACTTATTTTAAGATACTTTAGTTCAGTAAAACTAAAACCTCATATGCATTAGGGCAGGGAACTCCTTGATGCAGGTGTGTCAGCAGCAGTAACTGATTATAATGAACAACTTATTCACCAGGAAAACCACACAAAAATAAACTTCAGAACTATAATCAAAGGTTTAGTGGTCTGAGACCATTCAGTATTAGAACAGTCATCCCTAAGGGCATTATTGAAGAAATAGGGAGCCCTGAAATAAATGATCGCTTTTAATGATAACCATGAATCATCAATGGAAGTCTGAATGCCCTGTTATCCTTCATTTAATATGACTGGATATTATGTAATATCTTGTCCAAAAGTTTTAACTGTAGACATTTTAAAATGCTAATCATTAAAGAAACCATCTTTACTTGTCCAGAAAGCTTGCTCCCGCAAGAATATCTCATTTTCCTAAAGAGCAACATACAGGAAACATTACAATTATACTCCAAGAGACTGGTGCATTAATTCAATCATAATTAAATCATTAATTCAACAGTTAAAACAACATGTTCTGGGGCTGAGGTGATGGTTCAAATGAACAAAAGTCATGCAGGCATGAGGCCCTGAACTCAGATGCCAAGCACTCACATTAAGACTGTGTGGCCAAGGTGGCCCTACTGTAATCCCACAGTATGGGAGACTGAAATGGAGACCCCCTCACCCCGCCCCCCGGGAAAGCTGTCTAGTTGGACTATTCAAATCCAATTATCAAGCTCTAGGTTCAAATTAGGAGTTCCTGCCTCAGCAAACAGAAGATGGAAAGCAATTGAGGAAAACACCTGATATCAACTGACCTCTGTGGGTGTACATACATAGGCACTCACACACCCACAAACGTGCCTGCACACCAGACACATACAAAAATGCATTAAAACATTCTTTTGTTTTTCCCTTTTTATGGATTTTCAAGGTAGGGTCTCACTCTGGCCCAGGCTGACCTAGAATTAACTCTGTAGTCTCAGGGTGGCCTCGAACTCACGACGATCCTCCTACTTCTGCCTCCCGAGTGCTGGGATTAAAGGCATGAGCCACCACGCCTGGCAAAAATACGTATTAAGACATTCTTTATTGGACGAGGTGTCATTTTGCCATTGGAAAGGAATCAGGCTGAGAATATAGGAATTCGTCTAGGATGAACATTCTGACAATCTAAGAAAAATGTCTCTTGTTGATAGAAAGATTCTTCTTTTCACACTGTCAGCGGTTTTTTCCTATAGAGTGGGTGTCTAGGGGAGGCAGATGAGAAAGTACTGAATGAGATTTATTGACTAAATAAGTTTAGGATTACCTTGTAGATCTCCTAGTTTTCTTTGCGATTCTAGGTCAACCTCATAGTGAGCTCCTTATGCAGAAAAGGAGACCATAAAAAGCCATGGATAGAGGACTGGAGAGATGGCTCAGTGGTTCAGGCATTTGCCTCCAAAGCCTATGACCCAGGCTCAATTCCCCAGTACCCATGTAACGCCAGATGCATAAAATAATGCATATATCTGGAGTTCATTTGCAGTGGTTAAAGGACTACACTCCCATTCTCAATCACTCTCTTTATCTCTCTCTCTCTCTCTCTCTTTCTTTCTTCGCAAATAATTAAACAAAATAATCTATTTTGGATTTTCAAGGTAGGGTGTTGCTGTAGCCTAGGCTGACCTGAAATTCACTATTGTAGTCTCAGGGTAGCATTGAACTCATGGTGATCCTCCTACCTCTGACTCCCAAGTGCTGGGATTAAAGGCGTGTACCACCACACCATGCCTGGCCCCAAATAAAACATTTTTTAAAACAAGCCATGAATGTGATACATGCACACACACGCACACACACACACGCACACACACATGCACACAGTGTCATGCTCCCCCTCACTGTGTTTGTACACCTGAGGCTCATGGCCATGTTATGAGCAAATATCTTTATGGGACATAGATGTATGACATATTAAGTTTTGTTACTCCATAGAAGAAGACCACAAAACTAATGACTTAGAATTGCACAAAATATTTTACCCTCAGGGAGAGGTCAGGCATGGTGGTACACGCCTTTAATCCCAGCACTTGGGAGGCTGAAGTAGGATCGCTGTGAGTTTGAGGCCAGCCCAAGACTACATAGTGGAAGTGAATTCCAGGTGAGCTTGAGCTAGAGCGAGATTCTACCTCAAAATAAAAAACAACTGAATAAAGAGAGAAGGAAAAGGAAGAAATGAAGGACATTC
This sequence comes from Orientallactaga sibirica, assembly GCA_036365145.1. NCBI lineage: Eukaryota > Metazoa > Chordata > Mammalia > Rodentia > Dipodidae > Orientallactaga > Orientallactaga sibirica. The sequence continues at coordinate 16,023,194 of JAEOAD010000006.1, forward strand.
AAAAGAGGAGAGGTTGGGTTGGAGAGATGGCTTGGCAGTTTTTTGCCTGTGAAGCCTAAGGACCCCAGTTCGAGGCTTAATTTCCCAGGACCCATGTAAGCCAGATTGCACAAGGTGGTGCATGCATCTGGAGTTCATTTGCAGTGGCTGGAGGCCCTGGTGCACCCATTGTCTCTCTGTCTGTCTGTCTGTCTGTCTCTCTCTCTCTCTCTCAAATAAATAAGTAAATAAAATACTTTTTAAAAAGAGGGGAGGTCAAGTTTCTCCTGACAGGAAGATAAGCAATATTGTGCTACCCAGATTACAGAAAACACTTTATGGAAATTAGAAGCTGGTGGGACAACCTTAGCTGAAAATGGAATATAGAACGTATGTTTATCTATTTCCCCCTCTATGAATTTCACTACATTACCTAAGGAATACAAATGAGGAGAAATAATGTAAAACTAAAAGAATAGAGAAAATAAGAGTGGAGCCAACAAAAAAACAAGAGTTTAACAAGGGTTTTAAAATTAAAACAAACAAACAAACAAACAAACAATGAAATATAAAGCTCCTTGAACTCAGCCAAGCAAAGAAGGCTTAAAGCCAGAAGTTACTGGAAGATTCTTACAACCAGGCAAAGGCAGCTCCATTTCTCCCCCCAAAGCAAACCTACTAGCTTGTTGGAAATAAGCGGTACCTGTCTGGAAATGTATGCTGACTACACGGCCTCATTTGTTGAAATGCATGTGCCGCCATGAAATAGCTGGAACACCCCCTTTGGGGAACATCTTTACTGCTGCTCTCTGAAAGGACGCAGCTCTGCTGTCTCAAGGTCAATTCCCCACCGCACCAATGGCTCTCCCACGAACCCCGCTGAAGTCCTAGCTGACACTGATCAGAGCTGAAAGACACGAAACTGGCCTTGGGGCCCTTGTATAGCTTCAAGGCTATTTACCATACTGTGTGACTCAGGAACACACGAAGCCCTGGTAAGTCTCATTCAATCCCATAAGACACGGGGCTTCTCATTCTGCAGAGATGATTATTTGTTGTCGTTGTTGTTTTTGTTGTTGTTATCAAAGACGCTTTAAAAAGATGACTTACTTTTTTTTTTTTACCTTATGTCTAGAAAAATCTCTCTTGACTACCAGAGCAGCAGAGAAAGATGGGGGCTATAACGCATCCTAACAGAAAATCAATGGCATAATATACACGTTCAGCAGTTTCTTATTAGATCAGAAATATCTGAGTCAAAAGTGAAGACATGATGGTTATGAGGGACAGTGGGTGATAAATAAAGGTTATCTTTTCCCTGGAGCCATGGCACCTCTCCATGATAGAATGAGGTGCCCACAATTACGTGTATATATAGCTTACTTGTGTATCTAATCCACTCTGCAGGCAGATCCTCTGATATACCTTGATTACGTCTATTCACTGGCCATTATCTCCCACTAGTGCATACACTTTCACTAGAATATGCAATGTTCATCAGAAAAGCTCAGCCCTGTAAATTGAAATAAAATAATAGGCTAAACCTTTTGGTCACCAGGCACCCATCTATAATGTGTTTACAAGGACTCACCTAAGCCCAGATGAAATTGGTACAGGGAAAAAAAAATAAGCAAATTTGGGCTGGAGAGATGATTAGTGGTTAAGTGCCTGCATGTGAAGCCTAAGGACCCCAGTTTGAGGCTCAATTCCCCAGGACCCACGTAAGCCAGGTGCACAAGGTGGTGCATGCATCTGTAGTTCGTTTGCAATGGCTGGAGATCCTGGTGCACCCATTCTCTCTCTCTCTCTCTCTCTCTCTCTCTCTCAAATAAATAAATAAAAATAAACATTTTTTTAAAAAAAAAAAAAAAGCAAATTTAAGATCCATCGGCAGCATGGATACTCATGCCACCAAGAAAAATATAAAAATGTCACTGACTCGGAGGAGCATTTGCAGTTAGCAAAAGAAGTCAAAAGTAAGTAAATGCATTAGGTAGATTTGCCTCCAAGTGTGATGGCTTGTCCAGGTTTTGCTTTTTAGTTAAGGTCTAAGGAATCCCACATTCTTTGGAGATGATATAAAGAATAAGTGGATTGATATTTACAAGTTTTGTTAACATAGGCTTAAGACATCACCCCTCATTGAGGTGCTATTATTACTATGACTTACCTATAGCCTGTGGCTCCCTCTGCCTGAGTCACCAGTAAGGCCCCAATAGTCACATTCAGAACACTTTCCAAGACTCCAGTCTGTTGAGCACTGATGACTTGGTGAGCCAAACTCTGTAGTCTGTTTCTTGGTAAGGCTAGAATCAGTCCACTCTTCCTCACTGTTGGTTGATCACCGATTTCAATGACAATCACTTTTGAGAGCCTGTCCATAGCGTTTGGTGGCATGAGCTTATAGGAGCTCATTTCAGTCATGAGGGGTCTACGCTGACCAAATCTTCTATAACTATTGCCACAAGTTACAACCGGGCAACTGCGCTTTCTTTTGGCCCTACTGTCAGCAATGGCCCTTAAGGTATCTTCGTTGCCAGGCATCTCATGCTGAAATCTGATTTGATTTTGGCCAATGTGTAAGAAGTTTGCTAGCTTTTCAAGCATTGCTATTTCCCAGCCTTTTTCCAGGCCTGAAGAGTTCACTGTGAAAGCTAAATGAATGGACACACTGGTGTATACTTCAACAGGTTCCTCTCCTTGAAGGACAACGTACAGGAGGTTTTCCATGAGGTTGAAAACATTGGCACCAGCAGACTCATCCAACAAGGAAGAAGCTGACTCCACCAGAGTAGGTGCGATAAAACTCTCCCTTAAGAAAACCCGAGGGCTCTGAATCTCATGGTAGAATATAGCCAAGATGAGCTTTGTGGCATTTCTGTTCCCCAATAGCAAAAAGCGCAATATTTGAGGAGTTTGCTCCACAAAACAGACTTTGGTGATTTGCCTCGTGGGTACAATGGAATAGAAAGTAGAATCAGAAGTGTCAGTAGAACAGAAAGCCCTGGCCTGCGTGCTACTAAATGTGTCAACAAAGTCACTGGCGACTAACACGAGTGGATATAACTTCTGGGTTGTCCAGGTGATGTCAACATTATCAACAACCAGGACCACGTGGTCAGTTTGTTTGCAGATGAAGCCTGGTACCATTGCTCGGAATGTGCACTTCTGTTCTTCTCTAACAATACCTGGGAAATAAAGGAAAGTGAACTGGTTGATGTGTGAATCGCAGTGAAAAGACGATTTGAAGTCTGTTACTCTCATCGCCACCAGCAATGTCATGAACTAGTTCCTGACAATTTACTGTTTTATAAACCGGAGAGCATAAAGAAATGTGAGCAAAATCCAAAAAGATACGTGCATTCAATAACTGTTATATCTAATAATATGTCTATGACATGTGCTTTTTAAAGTCAATAGCAAAATAATAGCTAAATGAAAAAAAAAACCAACTTGTAAAAGAATTAAGTCAAGAATACTCGCTGAAAGACATTAAGAGGAAAACACATGACTTTACCTCATTCACTCACAACACAGAATATCCAAAATAAGTAGACGTTTCTCCCCACTAATAACCATTTCTTCATCAGACACCACACAGGTGCCACACAGGAGAAGCCAGTTCTGATGCTACCTGGGTGAGCTTCAGATCCCACAGTTTAAGGGCTCCATCCTACAAGACTGACTCCAATCCAGATGCCAGTCATGAGGACAGGTTGGGAATAGTGCATCTGAATAAACCAGTGATGAATCAACATTCCCACAGCCAGCCCTTCCTTGGGCATAATTTGCTTACGAGGATCAAAAACTTTAGGAAAGCACATTATTTATTTACCTTCTTATCATCCAAGATATTGTAAAAACTAAAAGCTAAGAACCCAATGGAAGAGATATACCGCAAGGCAAGGGGTAAGGGATATGAAATTCTCATCATCCTCCACGTGGGCCACCTACCAGATGCCTCCACGTGTCCTGCCACTTAAAAACTGGAAATAAAATTTATGATATCATTGGCCATCACCATTAATTTAACCATTAAACCATCTCCCACAGTTACAAGGGTGGTGCTGCATGTTTCAACCCTTTAATCGCATGCTTTGACTCTCTTGCATTTAGCTTTTGCACTCAAAATCTGAGACTCAAGCCGGGCGTGGTGGCGCATGCCTTTAATCCCAGCACTCGGGAGGCAGATGTAGGAGGATCGCCATGAGTTCGAGGCCACCCTGAGACTACATAGTTAATTCCAGGTCAGCCTGGACCAGAGTGAGACCCTACCTCGCAAAACCAAAAAAAAAAAAAAAAAAAAAAAAAAAAAATCTGAGACTCTAGGGAATTACAAGTTAAAGCTGCTTACAATTCCATCTCACCCCAGTAAGAATGACTGTCATCAAGAAAATAAATGATAACAAATGCTACTAGGGATGTGGGGAAAAAGAAACCCTCACTTGAGGCTGGTGAGATTGAAAACTTGTGCAGTTTACTAGGAAAATTAGAAGGGAACTTTCTTAAAAAGTAGGGGCAGTGGAGAGATGGCTTAGTGGTTAATTGTATACCTCCAAGACCTTTTGTGATGTCTGACAGGGTGTGTTGAGCATGGAAATTTTATTCAAAGACAGGTATAAAGAACTTGAAAGGTTTACTCTACCACATTTTTATGTGTTTATATGTGTATTTATATATTTATACATATTCTATATGTGTGTAATATTTTTGTATGTTTATATGTGTGACACATGGGTATGTAAGTGTGAGTGTGCATGTACCTGTGTGTGAGTGTAGGTGCATGCATGTTACGGTGCACATGTGGAGGTCAGAGGATACCCTCAAACTTTCATATTCAACTTCCACCTTGTTTGAGGGTCTCTTCTTGTTTATCACTGAGTGCACCAGACTGCCTGGCCCCAAATCTTCAAAGATTCTTTTATCTCACCTCCTATCTCATAATAGGAGTGCTAAGACACAGATATACCACTGTGCCCACCTTACTGGGTTCTGGGGATCTGAACTCAGGACATTAAACTTGCATGACAAGCTCTTGATCCACTGAAACAGCTCCTTAACATGCTTGCATTATTTCTGTTGCTAATTTTGCCCTGTATTTCTGTTTGAAACCCTGTGCTTAACGCCTTATTGCAAAACATCTTACTACAAAAGGGCCACGCCATTCTGATTGCAATGACATCTCAATAATTTACCGCCCTGACCTTCACAAATTAGATAATTAGTGTCTAGTGTGAGTCTGTTTTCTGTTGCCAAGAAACCAAGGCACACATTCAATTGTAGATCCAACCATGCCACAGTTCTGGTCCAGCAGCAAGACACTGCTTTGGTCTTCTTCTAGTACATATGTGTATATTTCTTCTCCTTTTTCTTATAAAACTCCTAATATTTAAGCATGGTTGCTCCACAAGATGACCTTAACTAATTCTAATCACCTCCTGCAGACCCCACCTCTCCAGATCTTAGTTGGATTCTTTACATGCAAGTGATTCCTCAAAAGAGAGTTAAATTTCAGTGTGAGTTTTTGGAGAGCACAGATTATATTCAAAAAAGACTTTCACCAAACATTGGTTTATTACAAAATATTTTACCATGCTTTCTTTTCACAGATCCACAAACCTGAAGACATTTTAATCCAACATAGCCACATACAAACATAAGCATAAAAAACAAAGAATGTATAAATTAAATGATTTGATCTAGACGTTTTTAAAAATTTTATTTATTTATTTTTTGGAGAGAGAGACAGAGAGAGATAGACAGAGAGGGAGAGGGAGACAGAGATGGGCGCACCAGCAGTGTCTCAGCTGCTGTGAACGAAATCCAGATGTGTGCGCCCCCTTGTGGGCAAGTGCGGCATTGCGCCCTTGCATCACTTTGCATCTGGCTAAACGTGGGACCTGGAGATTGGAACAGTTGGAAATTGGAACCAGTGTTCTTAGGCTTAGGAGGCAGGCGCCTTAGCCGCTAAGCCATCTCTCCAGCCCATGATCTAGACATTTTTGACAAGGAATCATTTGTATCAAAACTTGTATATTCTTTATAATTTTAGTTATTCTAGTGATAACATTGTATGAAAAAATTTAAGTATTTCCAGCATTTTAAATGTAGTAGTCTACTGGTTCAAGCAGTCTGTGACATATGTCCAAATGACTAGAGAAATACAGAATTCTCACACATAAAAATGATTAATGTTGGAGCTGGACAGATGGCTCAGTGGCTCAGGTGCTTACCTGCAAAGCTTCAGGATCCACGTTTGATTCCCCAGTACATACATAAAGCCAGATGCACAAGGTAGCACATGTGTCTGGAGTTTGTTTGCAGTGGCTAGAGGACTGTCACACCCATTCTCACTCTCTCTCTCTCTTCCTCCATCCCCTCTCCCTCTTTCAATGATTAATGTTTATAGACATGGAAATGGTTAATGCCATGATTTTATTGTTATGCATCATAAACATATTGAATCACCACAAAATATGCAAATATGTCTCAATCATCTCTCTCTCCCTCTCTCTCTTTCTCTCTCTCTCTCACACACACATACACACACACTCACTCACATCTATTACTCAGGAATGTCCTTTTGTTAACAGAATTTTTTAAAATACTTCCAAGGTTGGATAGATTTTCCATCTTAAATTTAAAAACTGTTTATAAGCCAGGTATGGTGGCACATGCCTTTAATCCCAGCACTCAGGAAGCAGAGGTAGGAGGATCACCATAAGTTCAAGGCCACCCTGAGACTACATAGTTAATTCCAGGTAGACAAGAGTGAGACCCTACCCTGAAAAACAAACAAAAAAACTGTTTATAAACAATGATAATAACTTAGTGGTTTAAGGATTCCAAAGCTTATGAAAGACATAGTGTTGCTGTAGCTCCCTGTGTCTCTCAGAAGTCAGACTTGATCTTTGACAGTAGTATGGTAGGGATTGGTTATGACCTTCTCCCATCTTTGTATGAAGGATATAAAGTTGCATACAAGTAGCATTTACAGACTGGGAGTGGGGTTTATAAAATGGATACATTATTATGATTAATGAGAAAAATACTTTTTAATTTTAAAAAAGTTTAGCCAGATAGAAAAATAATCCCAGCAAACCATTACACAGTCTTCACAGGTAGTACAAGTCTACTTAGAGTAAAACTTTCTGAAATTTGTGCAATAATGATTCTATGTGAAACAAATGGGGACTTAAGGGTCTTGGCTGCAAAGACTAAGGACCCAGGATCAAGTCCCTAGTACCCATATAAAGCAAGATGCACAAAGTGGTACATGGGTCTGGAGTTTGTTTGCAGTGGCTAGAGGCCCTAGCATGCCCATTCTCCCTCCCTCTCTCTCTCTATCTTAAATAAATAAGTAAAAATTTTAAAATACCATGATGAAAAAGGCTAAAAATACTAATGTTTTACTAATTTATCTAACTCATGTCTGTATTAGTACATATTTTTTAAATATTTTGTTTGAGAGAGAGAAAGAAAGAAAGAGCGACAGACAGAGAGAGAATGGGACACCAGGGCTCCCAACCACTTCAAATGAACTCCAGATGCATGTGCCACTTTGTGCACGGGCTCATGCAAGGCTGTGCTTATGCCCTTCGAAAAGAAGAGACAACCTGAAACTACATAGTGAATTCCAGGTCAGCCTGAGCTAGAGTGAGACCCTATCTGGAAAAACAAAAACAAACAAACAAACAAATAAAACAAACAAAGAAAGAAAGAAAAGAAGGGACAAGATGTAAGCAATGTGAAAGGTATTTGCAAAGAAGTAATTTAAAGGAAACATAGCTCCCGTCGTCTACTCAAAGATAAACATAAAAAGGGGCACTTAAATATGTTAGAAAAAGTACATGTGCCAATGGACTTAATTCACAAGGAAGGGACTTTTAAACAAGTGAGCTAGAAAGACATGAGTTATAGAATAAAAGAAGGATACTGCAGGTCACGATTTTGAAGGCGGGTGATGATAATTTCAGTGTTATAAACTGTGTCAGTAGAGAAAGAAGCATGTACAATGAATCAGTCTCTTTTTTAAGATTTTTTTTTTATTTGAGAGAGACAGACAGAGACAAAGAGAGAGGAAGAGACAGAGAGAGAATGGGCACACCAGGGCCTTTCAGCCGCTGTGAACAATCTCCATACAAATGCGCCCCCTGGTGCACATGTGTGACATTGCGAGCTTGCCTCACTTTTGCATCTGGCTAAACCTGGGACCTGGAGATTTGAACAAGCATTCTTAGGCTTCGCAGGCAGGCGCCGTAACCGCTAAACAATCTCTCCAGCCCTCAACAGTCATTTTCGAAGGCCTTCTTTTTGTCAGTTATTTTTCTAGAGTGGACCAGATAAATTGAATGATAAGAGTTTGAATATACAAACACAATAGCCAGACCATTCAGAAAACTGGAACTTAAGCCCACAGTCTAAGCAGCCAGGTTTCTATCTGTACTCCAGTCTCAGAAGATTAAACAGCGCCCCTGGAAGCAGTCAGGCCCAGCAATCAGTACTTTATTAGTACCAGCCAGTTTCCAGAACTTCCCACCGAAATTCCCTATTTTTTTTTTTTGTCAATCTTCAAAATTCCAAGCAGTTGGGGAATTCCCCAATATGTACCTGTAACCAATCATAGTGTTCCCCATGTTTATAGGAATGTGAGACAGTATCTCATGTTGCCCAGGCTGCCCTCCAAAACTCTGTGATGCTGAGTCGGCCTTGAGCTTTTAATCCTTTAATCTCCACATCCTCTGTGCTGAGATTACAGCCATGTGCCTGGTTTACATAGACCACTGGTAGCTCAGTACGGCTTCACCTGCTCAACAGCCTCTGATTAAACCATACGTGAGGGGCTGGGGAAATGGCTTAGCGGTTAAGGCATTTGCCTGCAAAACCTAAGGACCCCAGTTCAGTTCCCCAAGACCCACGTAAGCCAGATACACAAGGGGGCACATGTGTCTGGAGTTCATTTGCAGTGGCTGGAGGGCCTGGTGTGCCCATTCTGTCTTTCTCTCTGCCTCTTCCTCACCTTACCTCTCTCTATCTCTCAAATTAATTAATTAATTAATTAATTAATTAATTAATAAAAACAAAAGCATACCTGAGTCTTCCTTCTTCTTCTATAAAGCCTTCCCACTCTACTACCTGCTGTCAGAACTAAACAGTGATGGAAGATTTGCTGGGCATAGTAAATATACTTTGGGTGGCTGTGGTAGTTTAAATGTACACCCCCCATAAACTCAGATGTTTTATTAAAGCTTATCTCCAAGCCTGGTGGTGGTGGCACATGCCTTTAATCCCAGCACTCAGGAGGCAGAGGTAGGGAGGTAGGAGGATCGTCATGAGTTGGACCCCACCCTGAGACTACATAGTGAATTCCAGGTCAGCCTGGGCTAGAACAAGACCTGACCTGGAAAAAAAAAAAAAAGCTTATCTCCAGCCACCTGGCTGGAGGAGGTGTCTCACTGGGGGCAGATCCTGGGGTCCAGTCCTAAGGTGCATTGGAGGCAGATCTGAATTCCAGCCAAAAGGTATAAAGAAAGGTCTAAGCTCTACCTGGGTCTCCCCCCCCCACACACATTGACCCCTGATGCTTACAGCTGTTGTTGTTTTTTTGGCTGTCGGTAGTCTCTCTGCAAGGAATTATAAATGGGAGCCTGCTTCTCCTGCAACGTGATAGATCGTCCCCTGCATCTGTAAGCTTGAATAAATTCCTTCTTCCCATAAACTGTGTCTGGTTTGGGTTATTTATCCCAGCAATGTGGCGCTGACTACCAAATCCACCTTTGCTTATTCCCAGAGCAAACAAGGTTTTTGAGCAAATTATTCACATTGACACGAATCATGATGACTTGAGAGGAAGATGAAAACCAAGGACCTGATTCTATGGCCTCATCTGAGTAAAAAATGGCTATAATGTAAATATCCCACGGGCAGGAGGGGGAACAAGCAGAAAGCCAGATGATGGCAGCCTTGCAAAGTTTTTGTCCCAAGGATGTTACACACAACACTGAAATAGCAAGGGATCATGGAAAGAAACAGAGCTTGAGGGAAACATGCCTGGAAGCAAGTAACTTCTTTGCAGTATGGTTAGGTTCCAGTGGGGTAAAGGCACTGAATGGAATGCACATTGTGCATCTGGCTTACTTGGGTCCTGGGGAATCAAACCTGGGTCCTTAGGCTTCACAGGCAAGCACTTTAACTGCTAGACCATCTTTCTAGCCCGTACTAAATATTTTTTTTAATAGTAGGTTTGATCACCCCTACTTTATAAGACAGAAAATTGATTCACAATAATTTTGATTCAACATCATTATCTATAAGTAAAGATGGAGGGTAGTGGGGAGATGGCTCAATAGGCATAGCACTTGCCAACTAAGCATGTGGACCTGAGTTCTGATCCTTAGTACCCATGTCATACCCAAACACACTGGTGTGCTCCTGTAATGGCAGCACGGGGCGGGGGAGACAGGACAATCCCTGGAACACACTGAGTAGCTTATCTTCTTGAACAAATTAAGCACTGGACTCAGGGAGAGACCTTGTCTCAAAAAAAGTATGGTGGAGGGCTGGAGAGATGGCTTAGTGGTTAAGGCACCTGCCTCCTAAGCCCAAGAACACCCATTCGATTCTCCAGGTCCCACATTTAGCCAGACACAAAGTGACTCAAGGGCGCAATGCCATACTTGCCCACAAGGAGGTGCACGCACCTGTAGTTCATTCACAGTGGCTGAGAGGCTGCTAGCATGCCCATCTCCCTCCCTCCCCCTCCTCTCTCTCTCTCTCTCTCTCTGACTCTCTCTAAAGGAGAAAAAAAGTATGGTGGAGAATTACTGAATAAGACACTCAAAGCCTCAACTCTGGCCTCTACATGCACACTCACACAAATGCATGCACATCCTCACACACATGAATATACACACAGAGAAACATATGTGTGCACAACACACACACATGCACATGCAAAAAAAAAAGTAAGGACAAAGAATAGAAAAAAAAAAAAGAAAACCATGCTTATAGCTTTGTACCTGTACCCTTGTGAAATAAAATATGCTCTAAATAAATTTCCTGTGAGTAGGATTTATATTTAAGGTTCTGGCATGATCATTAGCACCATAAAAGAAAGACCACAGCATTTGGGAGTTCTCTCTGTACATTTTATTTAAAGAGATATGGACAGGTTTTTGACCAAGTCACATATTTGACAAGAGCTCATTTTTTTATAGTACTTAATTTTTTAAAATAAAAAATCATGATATTTCAAAAACAGAAAGATATAGGCACAATTTTAACAAGGTAAAAGTCCAAAGTTTATCAATAAGTCCCACCAATGATACAGGTGTGCAGAGCAAATCCCGTTTTGAAATCCTGTTCTTTACAAATTAGAAATTGGGTCTCAGGGTCTCTGGAAATTAGCAACAATAAAGAAATCGGATGCTTATCATTACGTGAGCGTGCATTATTCTAAGGTATCTCTAGAGTTAGTCACTTCTATGTTAATTGGAAAGAGGCGAAAACAGTGCATCTAGAGGAAACATACTGGAGTTTAGGGATGTTAAAAGGTAAAGTTCTCACTTTCAGCAGAGAATGCACACTAACTAGAGGGTTACACATCCAGCCAGACAGATCTCCCAGTTTGACCTCCAGCCCCAGTTAGTAAGAGCCCATAATGACAGCCCAGTGTTGCTTATAAATAGCCTTCTATCTTTTCTTTCTATAGATTTTTCACCCTCTCCTGCTTTTCGTGGTTTGGGGAAGGTTAGCTTCGAGTAATGATTATCTTTCTCACTTTTTTTTTTTGTCTTTTCTTTTTCCCACTTCACCAAATGGTCTTATCTGCCAGTCACAATTTTTTGTAGTCTGCAATTCTGATCACTTTTAAATGAAACCCATGCTGGCTTTGGTAATCATAATGTCATTTACAATTTACCACTAAACACGTTTATTCAGTTAGTAGCACGCGGGAGAAAGAGAACTCCATATGAACTCACCGTGAAGGGCCTAATCTGATTATTTCCTCATGAAAATCCAGGCAGGGGTGCTTGTAAGAGGGACTGAGAGAAGAAGGACAGAAATCAAGGTCTGGCCACAGCTGACTTTGATAATCAATGTGAATAGATAAGTGATACAGCCTGTCAGGGCCGCCACCCAGTCACCCCAGGGCATTTCTCTCAAAAAGCAAGAGTGGACAGGACATAATGAATGCTGGGTGACCAGTGAGTATTGGCCTGGCATATGCTATTGCACTCAGGATGGACAAGAGCAGTGATAGAGTCCAGAAGCTCTTCTCTAAGTGGGGGAAATTCGATTAAGCAGGTTGTATTTTCGTATGCACATGTGCACAGAGCGCTGGCTTTGGATATTCTTCACCATCCTAAAAATATCCTGGACATGAAACCTGCTCTCTCCTCTTTTCCCTAGACTGGAAACCACAGACCTAACCCCTGAAAGAAGTTGACTTAGTTCTGTTTGTTGTAGGAAGAGAAAGGAGTGTGTGTGTGTGTGTGTGTGTGTGTGTGTGTGTGTGTGTGTGTGTGTGTGTGTGTGTGCACCCAGGTTGCTTCTAGGGTTCTAACAAATATTAACTTTGTGTCAATATTTGTCCTTCCTGTCGTGAAATGAGGATTTTCCACCTCATTTCACGTTTGGAAAGAAAATATGCCAAAGGGGTCATCTTTGCTAGGGAAAAAAATTAAAAGAAAAGCAAACAAAGAAAGAAACAACATCTATCTTCTTCTTTTTTTTTTTTTCAGAAAAAAAAATGGATCGGGAGAAGAGAAAAAATAAGTATTTCTAAAATAAATGTTTTGACTCAAAGGCACATAGAATCCTTCCTTCTTCCCATTTCAACCAAAGAGAAAAATTTATATGTTTAAAATTGAATGAAATACATCGACATTAATGATTATTTTTCCTCGAGGTTAATGCCACCATTTCCCTCAATAATTTTTTTAGCCATCTTGTGATAGATTTTACAATTCAAGGTACAGTAAAGCATGGAAGATTCTGACATAAACAAGATATATAATCATTCTCTTGCTTTCAAGAAATGAAAAGAAATAGTTTACAATTCTTTTCTGTCAAACAATATTTATACCTCATTATTTCTAATTTAACAAACATAAATAGCCACAGATCAAATAAAGTGAAGACAGGGTGAGTTTATCCACATTTATATATGTTGTTACAGGTCCTCAGGCTATGGGAAGTGACACTCCAAAGTCTCAAACTAAGCTGCTGACTGCAAAGAGTGGCAGCTATATTCAAATAGATATGTATGCATTATATTAGAAATAATGAAGAGAACAGTCTGCTTTTTTCATACAAGAAATGCTAACTAAAATTATTGTACACATCAAAAGTAATGAGTATATTTTATATTTGGAAGGTAAAAACAAATTGGGCATGATGTTCTTATATTTAGTATATTCAATATCTATAGGAAATGAAACCTTGCTAATTTGAAGTCTAGAATTAGAAGTCTTTCAGGTCGACTGAGTGACCATAATAGAACAGTCCTAGATATGATAAAGAAACACATGGGCTGGAGAGATGGCTCAGAGGTTAAGGTGCTTGCCTGTGAAGCCTAAGGACCTAGGTTCAATTCCCCAGCACCCACATAAGCCAGATGCACAAGGTGGCACATGAGTCTGGAGTTTGTTTGTGGTGGCTGGAAGCCCTGGTGCACCCATTCTCTCTATATATCTGTCTCTCTCTCTCTCTTTCTTCCAAATAAATAAAATATTTTAAAAGGAAACACATATACTTGTCCACATATTCATACATGCAACTATAGGATAATTGTGCTAGTTATCACTAAAACATATTTATCATCATGAGAAACTAAAGAAAGAAAAAGCACCATATCCATTCAAGATTTAGTTTCTAGATGCCAAAATTAATGCAATTTGCTAGGCGGTATGCAGGAGTGTAGCCACCTCTGTCACCATTCTCAATAAGGAAGCCCTCTCAAATATCTAAGACAGTTGTAGCATGGCAACTTTCAGTGCCTGGGGGACATGAACCAGTCAAGTGTTAAGGCAGCCCTAAAGGATTCAAGATAGTGGACACTGCACAGTGGCCAGCAGAGGCTCAAGGAAGAACCTACGGTTATAGGTGTGAGAGGGGCTAATGGACATCAGCTGCCACAGATGTATCTATCACGTCTCTGTAAGCATTTCAGCAGTTTTATATTTACCTTACTTTTCTCACGGGGACACATTTCCAAATTAATGTAAGAGAAATAGAAAACTGCGCAAAGCCAGCTATTACATGAAACAAGGCCTTTTGCCTTCACTAAACTATTTGGTTGGATATTTCAGACTATTTCTTATCTTTTAATAAAAATCTACCTTTTATAAAAATAATTATCAGCACATAAAGTAAATGAAGAATGACAATAAAGGTAGGGGGGTTAACAAGAGGGTAATGTATATTTCCAATAGATCTTTCTTCTGAATCAGCCACTTTTATTTCTTACTAGTTTAGTTAAAAGGAAAAACCACCCATTTATTGATAGAAGACCATAAAAAAAAAAAAAAACCCAGAGACAGTGTTATCTTCATTTCCGATGCTGAAATGTTACCATTTATTTGAAATCGGGGGCTTACAAAGTATTTTTGCGTTTTTGTTATTTTGTTGGAACATAATTTCACCTAACAACACCACTGGATATGGTCCCAATTATAAATTTGATTATTTGAATACTACATTGAAAACAGCCCAGGCGAATGCAAGCTCAGGAAGTCTAGTTTAGTGAGGGGAGGGAGCGATCAGGTTGAACATTCATTGCACCCTGCCTCTTCCACTTGCCAGCTGCAAAGCCAGGGATGAGTTCCTTCTGCCCCTTTGACTCCGTTTCCCATGCGTCAAAGAACGGAAGCCTTATCCCTAGCTCACAGGCTGACACGCTGTTAAGCGAGATAGTTGTATAGGTAGAGTCTACGACAGGCATGTGCCAAATAATATAAGCTCCATAATCAAAATAAGAGACATTTTGAAAACAAGTTCCTCGTCCTTTTTGATGTATATTTTTGCTTCTTTCCTCACATCAACTTAGTAGAGTTGGAAAAGGTAAGCTACAGGGGAAAAACTTCTAATAGATTGACCTAACGATCTGTGTTGTTGGCTAATATGTGTGAGAGAGAAGATATATCTGATATGTACACAGATGTGTGTGTATGCAGTGTACATCTATGTAAAGCACACATTGGGCTATTAGTGAAGGAGACAAACAAAACACCCTGCAAATCTCAGGATGGTTTTCCCTCCCATCCATCCTTCATTCATCCCTTTTACAATTCCATGCAGCCCACCCCAACCTTTGTCTCCATCACCTGTTTGTCTTCTGCTGGTAAAGCCCTGCCAGGCCTCTTTAAACAAAGCGATGCTCACGGCTTAGTTTAGTGGCAGGGACAGTCAACAGCTCTCTCTCTGTGTGAGTACAATTCCTTGGCACAATCTCTCCCCAGAATGATAAACTTATCACCTCTCCAGCCCTCGTTTTGAAGCGGCAACAGTAATTTCTGCTGGATGCCAAAACCGAAATGAATGAGACCGTGCCATGGCCTGCGCTGAGCTGTGGCTGTAATGAGATTTGAATGGGAAGCCCCGGACACAATAAATCTGCGCCATATGTGACCATTTCCTGTGTCAGTTCCTTTCTCATAACCAGTGGAGACTTTTTTTTTTCCCGTCTCCTGACCCCACACCATGACTCTGAAATCTTTCATGGCTGCTTATGGGCCTCGGGCTTTTTGCAGCAGTTGTATAAATAAATGAATTTGACAGCAAACATCATAACAGTTAGCAGTAATGTGTGTTCGCCACAAGTGCCTATACTACTCACTGGAGAAATGGCAGAGGAAACAGCTTGTTTTGATACCTAAACAAAAGTAGTTTCGTTTGACAAGTGGTGAAAGAATTAGTCAAATTAACTTGAAATCCACTGGGACTATTTTGGCCAACTCGCCCTGCTGGAGAAATGTTCCCAGCTTCTCATTGCTGGTGACTCACAGGAGATAAATTTCTCCCTCTTATTCTGATAGAAAGATCTGGACAGCAGATACAAAGCCTCTGACTGACAGTTCAAATTAATCTTCCCTGTAAGTCAAGACTGTCAGGTGTGGGGACTCAGGCACAGCAAAGAGTTTCGAAGTGAACAGTGGCTGGAGAGGCAGGCAGGGTATCTGGGGTGAACAGGAGAAGAGGTGTCACTCACTGATGACCACAGACGGCAAACTGGGCCTTCTGGGTGTTTCCTTCCCTCTCTCATTGCCTTTGTTCAAGAACAAAAGAATCTATGCCCCAACAGTGGCTGGAAGGAAGCTAGAACTTTCCCTGAATCTCCTGAGTCTTACTTAAATGAGACTTTCTCTATTTGGTGAACTTGGGTCAATTTCAATACACATAGGGACAGCATAGATTTTTCTTCATTTGTACGAACTGGTTGTCTAGAAGACCCACTCTTCCTATGGTATCCCCATGCCATCTGTGTGGCCTCTACTGTGAGGGGTGTTCCACCATAGTTATTCTCGCTCGTCTTGTTAAATGGATCAGTGCAAACTGGCTGGTTCAAGTCCTGACTCTGTTCCCCACCATCCCTTAGCGTAAAAAAAGTCCACGCACTCTGCAGTATTTCACATGCAGGATAACTGACTCCCTGTCTCGGGGACAAGAATCCTTCATGTAGTCAGAGCCCCCATAAGCCAAATAGTTCTTACCCTACCCCATATTGTCACACTGGACTTAAACATCAGCATAAGTTTTGAAAGGAACAAAACAAACAAAATTAAAACAGATATCAAGCCCATAGTGTGGCTATGGCAATTAAATGTATTTTAAAAGATTCAGAAGTGCCTCTCACAAAATATCTGTTGCATTATTATTATTATTATTATTATTATTATTATTATGCCACACAAGAAACATAGTTTCTTTAGAGTTTCCTTAGAAATATTAGTGCTATTTTCTATGATAGCTTAATAGTGGCTGATCTCGTAAATGAAATTGAAAACTTCTGGAAGGAAATCTTACTTATGCCTTTATTCAAGCCAATGGCAATTAATGTCAAGGCGTAAACACGACCTATAACAAAAATATCTGCAAAACTCAAAACGCATTTTTTTCTTTCAAAATGTAGTTTGAATTAAAAATAACTTTTATTCTTTTTTGAGCTGGAACATTCCATAATGATGAAAAGATTGCCTCCAGAATCCTCTAATATGGAACATAAATATTCACTGATTAAGCCTATTTGTTGTGATACATTCAGGAGACAGAGGTTGAAGGAAGATTATGAGTTTGAAAACAACATGAGTGACATAGTGAGTGTAAGGCCGGTCTGTCTATATAGCAATACCTTGTCTCAAAACACCAAGGCCTGGGAATATGGCTCAGTGATAAGCACTGGGTTCAATTTCTTCTGCATACATCGTTGATAAATTGAATGAAAGTGAAAAACTATTGCTTACTAATAGGTCACAACTGAAGAATATGTTCGGTTCTGTTTGGCTTTTTAATTTAATTATTAAAATGATTTCTTGAGCTGAAGATATGGCTCAGTGGTTAAGGTGCTTGCCTGCAAAGCCTAAGGACCTAGGTTCAATCCCCTAGTACCCAAAAAGTCAGATGAACAAGGTGGTGCATGCATCTGGAGTTCATTTGTAGTGGCTAGAGACCCTGACATGCCCATTCTCTCACCTCCTCATTCTCTCTTTCTTAAATAAGTGAAATATTTTAAATGATTTCATAAGCTGGGTGTGGTGGTGCATGCCTTTAATCCCAGCACTTGGGAGGCAGATGTAAGAGATTACCATGAGTTCAAGGCCATTCTGAGGCTACATAGTGAATTCTAGGTCAGCCTGGACTACAGTGAAACCCTACATCCAAAAATAAATAAATATATAAATAAAGAAGATGATTTCATGAAAGCATTTTGTTTATGTGAGAATATATAAGAAAATACCTTAAAATTTTCGCCAGGATAGCTTAGAATCAATACAAACAGAGATTTCAACTTATAGAAACCCTACTCCCTATGCAAAAGATTCCCAGTGTCATCATATTAACTAACTGATAAATCAACTTGTATATGATTTCTGCATACTAGTCCAACTCCAGAGAAACGTCATTGAACTGCATTAAATAAATGGGCTATTAAAGTTTTGCTCTTAGAGTAACACCTACAAAAATTGAAAGCGTGCTAACTGAAGGCACAGCATCGTGTGACCTTATAAAACAATAAGGAACTTAGAGGGGACAAAGTTGTGAGTTGAGGGATAAGGGTTGAGCATCAAACACAAACATGTAAGTAACATCCTTCCACGATATACCTCCACTAAGGATAAAATCAACTGGACTCCCCAGCTTATCACTGCTCTCCATGTAGAGGCTGAAGTGCACCTCTAGGAGACTTCTCAGAAGTTGTTCTGTGAGGAAAGGTCTTCTCCCCTGGGCAAGTTCACTGTTGTGGAATGCCATCTGATAAAATGCCTCACTTACTACTTCCCAATCCTTTCCCAAGATCTGCTTCTAGAATGTGTTTGCTGGCTCACCTTAGAATTCCCAAAGGTGAAGATGTATAAATGAGTCCAGATCATTAGACCGGAGGGCCACCAACACTGAATAAACACAGGGCTAAGTAGTGGCCCCTTTGATTGGCTAGCCATAGCTACTGCCTTGTAATAAGCAAATGAACATTGTCACCTTGTAAAATCTGTTTCTCTCAGTTAAAGGGAAAATATAAGGTGATAGAGGAACTTTACAAGACCAGTATCTTGAAGCAAGCATTATAGATCCATGAAAACACTGCCCAGCTACTGCATTATTTTCTGGGCATGTATACGAATACACATGAGCCTCGCCTTCCTTCAGGAAGTGAGCGGCATGGGCTTGTCTACTCTCTTAAAGTTGGGAGGGTCATTAATTAGCCATTAACCATACAGCAGAGGGAATAAGTATTCCTCTTGGGTCATATAATTTTATTGAAAGAGTTGTCAAACCACAAGCCACAGGCCAAATCCGGCCCTTGGATAGTGTTATAAATGAAGTTTCTCTGAACACGGCCACACTCATTTGTTGGGAAATTGTCGATGCCTGCTTTGGACTGTAACAGCAGAGGTGGGTACCTTTGAGAGAACCCGTTTGGTCTGCAACATTGAGAGTATTTACTACCCGGCCCTTTGCAGGAAGTGTCAGTGTCTGCTCCCAGACTTTAAGATTGTCTCTGAGACAGTGACCAGCTAAGTACAAGACAGACACTGATCTCTCAGCCTGGGTCCCTGCCAACTGCACATCGGTGGGAAATACCAGGCAGAAATGGACCCTTGCTGCTTTAAGCCATGAAGATATTATGCATCTCAAGCTCACCTTGCCTGATTAAGTAGCATGTACTCCAGCACCTATCTGCTATATTCATATATATATATATATATTTTTTTTGCCTGAACACATCTACTGCATCTTGTTTAAGGGACAAGAATGAGGAGCAGAAGGGAACACTTTTTTTTTTTCTTCGCCTTTAAAAGACCTAGCATGTGCCAAGCATGGTGGCACATGTCTTTAATCCCAGCACTTGGGAGGCTGAGGTAGGAGTATCACTAGGGGTTAGAGGCCAGCCTGAGACTACATAGTGAATTCTTCCAGGGCAGCCTAAGACAACAATGCCGTAGCTCGAAAAACAAAACAAAAACAAGAAACAAAGGAACAACAACAACAAAATGACCTAGCATGATCACAGGATGAACCGCTAAAGCTCTTTGAAGAATACTCTCTCTTTGTACCTTCTTTGTGCTTTCTATGAGCTTTCAAACGTGCCTTCCTTGCCATTGTGTTATAAAGAGATGAAGTGTCCTCAATGTATACACACACACACACACACACACACACACACACACAAGTCATTGAGGAAATTAGGGAAAGATGTTTCCACAAGCTCAAAATTTGCATGCTAAAGTCTTTCAGAGTGAGTTCTTATGTCTGGGCGCTGACACTTCTAACATAGGTGAAAGTTGCGAGTAGCTAGCTGTATTGGTTCATCTTCCTATGCACAAATCTTTCCAAGCAGAGGAACAAGAAATGTTTCTTGCGGCGGCGGGGGTGGAAATGATCCTTTGAATTCCTAGAAGTGCAGTCAGGCTGCCACAGCTGCTGGTCATCAGGGGAAACAGAGACATGGAGATATATAAATGCATCAAACTTGTTCTCCTGGATTCGGCCACAGAAGGCAGAGCCAGCGATAAACTTAACAGGAAGTGCCTTGTTCTGATGAACAGAGACAAGTTTGAAGTGCAAATTGCAATTCAGTTCCTTCCTACTTTTCAAATGTTAGAGGCCTGGCAGGATGAAATGGACCTCAGTTTCCTAATTAAATGTTCAAAGTAAAACACTGTGGATCTTTATCCAGCATAAGAAGGTTATCTAAGAGCAACTACCCTCATATCTGGGATATGTGGCAGGGAGAAAGTGGATCGAAAGACGCGGCAGTTACTGGAGCAATCTACTCACTGAGAGCAATAAATAGGAGTCTGGAGAAAGTGGATGAGGAGACCAGCCAGAGACTGTTTAGTGATGTCAACCAATCAGCTCTTGGTTCCGGGCAGAAGATCCCGGGTACATTTTTCCCAATTTATCCTTTCACTGCAGCGAGGCCCCCTGACACCTTGCACATCATCAGAAAGCAAGACAAATATGTTTTAAAGATTTCACCACTGAGCGGTAAAACATAGCCGAGTTACTTCGACACACGATGGGCGCTGAATATTCAGACACGGAAAAGTTTATTTAGAACAAAGGCTTTTAACAGCCTAATAAGCAAATTAGGCCCAGAGCTGTAAGAGAAAATACTGAAAACATGTCTATAGGTGATTGGGAGACAATAAACATAGTTTCCAGATGAAAAAAAAATACTTTTTTTAAGCAAAATTTTGATTTACTCAGTCACCCATATGAGTGCAATGTTATAAGCTGTATATAGGGAGCTGTGTATATACACAGAGAAGCTTCAAGGTAATGGATTCAATCTGTATGACATTTGGCATAGCCTCAGGAAATCAAGTCACCAAAGGCTTTATGTGATCACCTCAGAGTTTTATAAATTCTGGGAGAAAGGGTGGTTGATGGGGAAGGAAAACTACAAGCACCGTTACGTGCTAGCCACTCCGTTGTCTGGGTCTGACATTTAAGCATGGGTTTAACAGTATTGTGTATTTACCATTATCCTGGAAGAAAAGTAAAGTTTGTAAATAGGATAGTTACAAATAAACTGAGACACAAAGTGCGTGTCTTTAGGAAGCTCACAGACATGTTTCTAGAAACAAATCTGCCTTCAGTTCATGAGACTTTCGGCTCATGGGCAATCTGAGTGGTTATCAGCCTCACACGGCTCTGCAAACCTTCTCCCTTGTGCTCACCCAGCGCCTAATTCATACAGCAACAGGAAAGAAATATCAACCTCCCCTGATTGCGTACTAAGTTGTTGTGAGGGTCATTCAGATATACCTTATTTTTCATTTACTTATCACCAAAAAAAAAAAAAAAACCAGATATAATTGCACTGCTTCTGTTACCCAAATGAGAATGGACTCCAAGATAAGGGAGCCAAACATAAGAAGCAGGACAAATCCCAGAACACACCAGGAGGATTGCCACTAAGAGCTTTCTGACCTTCAGGCAGAGATGCCTAAGAAACAGTTTTTCTTTGGTTAATCAACCTAAGTGTGGTGAGTTAGTAACACTGCCTCCCATATTATCTGTGTTTCATGTAAGCAAATGAAGTAAAACTTTTAAAGTGGCAAGTAAAGAAGGGCGAAGGCCAGTCTTAGTTTAGAAGCAATAGATGTTGGATTGTCAGGGTATCTTTTTGAGAGCACTGAAGATTGTCTCGGTTCTTAGATGGGCAATAATCAGGAGTTAGGGTACCAGAAACACACGGGGGTCACACAAAGCTTCCACTGAATTAGGGGCCTCCAGATTCTTGTCTTTGGGATTTCAGTAAAATGAAATCCAAAGACCAGAGTATAAAATTTAGAAAGATTTCATTACAGCTTCTAAAGCTAGAGCTTATGGTGCTTGGAGAGATGGCTCAGTGGTTAAAGGCACTCACTTGCAAAGTCCAAGGCCCCCGGTTCAAGTCCTCAGTGCCCATTTAAAGCCAGATACACACAGGTGGTGATTGCATATGGAGCTGGTCTGCAGTGGAAAGAGGCCCTGGTGCACCCATTTATCCCCTTTCTCTTTCTCTCTTTGCTTGCAAATATATAGATGTTTTAGAATTTAAGAGAAAAAAAAAATGCAGATTCCTGCCCAAAAAAGAGGTAAAGGGTATACCTGAAAAAAAATGAGAAAACCCCACTAGGTATCCAGACGGGTCTTTTAAGGTAGTTTGCTGGATGGGGCTGACTTGGTCAGTTCAGTTTTAATGCCAGGTGTCTAGGTAGGGGGTCAAGTTTTCTGGGAAAATGACCCTGGAATCTTAATCTTCCAGAAAAGGGTATGATCTTCTCTCTTTTAGGGAAAGGGAACTCCTTTAGAGAAGAGATGAAAAAAGGGCAGATCATTCTGACCTCTCGTCTAGAGGAAGCTGTAAGGACCACTTTAGGGGAAGGCTATAAGTTGACTCAGATTCTCTCTACAAGCTAAAGGATATTATTCCTTGTTTTTTTTCTTTTCAGGGCCCTGTTACCCCTAAAAGTCTCACAGTGCTATGAGAAAAAGTCAGGTGACCCAACTTTCTGACTACATCTACACTTAAGTAGGCCCCAAGGAGCCCTTCCTGTCCTCCTTCTGTAGGCTTAGAAGTTCATTAAAAGTGGCTACAGACAAGTGTGACCCACCTGGACATTCTCTACTTGCTAGTCATTCAAAACTAATTTGGAACCCTTTAGAGACTGTTAAGGACCCAGACTTCACTAAGGTCTGGGATATTAAGTGTTGGTTTGAACTTGGAAAGTAGGTTGGCAAAAAAGGCAAGAAAACCATGCTTATAATTCCTCAAGGGTTTCCTAAATGTGCTTTCTATGGAACCTGTCCTATGTCAATTTCCACCCATTCGACAAAGTTAGTAAGAAGAATATTATGTTTAGAGAAATTTCACACACTAGCTCAAAAGCAAAATTGGACAGAATCCATCAACGATTTTCTTGGATTCAAGGCTGATTTTCCCTGAAGTACAAGGTTTTCCAGATAAAACCAGCCACTGGTCTTTCAAGAACAGTTTTCCATGTGAACAAGAGCTGCCTCCTGGGAAGATCTGGACAGTTATTTGGTGCCATTCAAGTTGTTAAGGGTGAGAGTGGGAGAATTCTTTCGTATCCTCTGAGAGGATCATTTTATGCCCCAAAGCCTCAACCTCATTATTCTCAACGGAGGACATAATTACAATGTTTTTATTGTCGTAAAACTAACCAGATTTTCCTCTCTTTTCTCTTCCCCCTCAGCGTTTGACTTCCTGACCTGCCTCAACAGAAGAGTCTATGGGCTGATTTTACACTAAGTGTAGAAGTATTTCCCTTTATTTGTTTTAAATTTTCTCACTGTTAATTTCATTGAGAACCTACTTGTTCTCATATTATGGAATAGGGAGAAAAAGAAAAAGAAAAACAAGGTTTGACAACTCCTATGGAATCCGAATGCTTTTACTCATCTCCTGTTTCTAAGCCTGTTCGCTTTTCTTATCTCACTATCCTACCCGCATTTATCTACCACCGGTGACTTCTTGCCAACAGCTCCCTACATTTCTATTATTTTCCACAGCAACTTCTTTATCTAGCTTATCAAGGGTGGACAGACTGCCAAGGGAAAGTCCTAAGAACCACGGACAGCCCATGTTAGAACTTGGGAGGGAAGCAGCGATGTGTGAACAACTCTAAGTGGAATGATAGCCATTTGTATGGAATTATCCTCATAGGATGATTGCCCATCCTGATGTGCCCCCGACCAGCTGTGTGTCTGCCGTTATTTAACTACTGCGAACTCCATTTCAGTCATACATGAAGTGATAGCAAAGGTAATATGCTTGTGGTGTTGTTAACACATCATAACAGGAGCTAAAATTATGTGAGATAATAGAGCTGTCTTGGTTAGCAAGCCTAAAGCCCTGGGGTTTGATCTCCGACATCAGATCGATAGGAAGAAAGACATCAAAAGGTGCCAGCAGTCTACTGGTGTGAGGGGTGGTAAATGCGGTGAAACCTGAACATCACTGACAGTCCATCAAACACAACTGCACTTCCCACGCAAACCCTTTGCCCAGTAGCACTCACGTAAAGTGCCTGATCTCATTGTCTAACCCAGAGTTCTGTCCCTGCAAACCACATGTGACAAGTACTGAGCTTCCCAAAGGATGTTTGCTGGCTGACGGAATCCATCCCATATCTCAAGCTAAAATTAAAAGCTACAGAGAAGTCAACACCAACCGACAACATACCCTAGGTAAGGCTCGCAGACTGTTGCAGAAGGGGGGGCGTAGATTAGAAGAGCCACAAGGCAGGTAGAAACCCAGCTTCCCCCCCTCAGTCAGAGGTCCTAATTACCCCACACTGAGCAGCAATAACCGTATTGAGGAGAGCCCATTGGGACATGGGGACCAGGGGAGGGGACATAGTATAACTTATGTTAAAACATTAGTTAATCAATTTAAAAAAAGTTTAGCAGTCTTACAGTGAATGATTAGGTGGCAGGCTTGACGAACAGCGTGCTTAAATGTTACCTGGCCTGGATACGGGTCAGCACTGATCACATAGGGAGTCTGGTTCCCGTTTTAAAGCAGGATGAGTGCCCTTCTACACTGTGAGTTGGGGAATTACACTTGGTGATCTTTGAAACCACGGCTGAAACCACGGCAAACGCTTTGCAAAGAACGGTGGTGCCAGTTTCCATCCTCATCTTTTGCAAGGCCCCTTCTCTGTCCCTCTGTTCAGCCCACTCATGCCTCCCAGCTGAATGTGTTTTAAATATTTTAATTTATTTATTTGACAGGGAGCAAGAGAGAAAGAGACAAGGAGAGTCAGAGAGAGTACGGGCACACTAGGGCCTCCTGTCACCACAAACAAAGTCCAAATGCATGCGCCACTTTGTGCATCTGACTTTACATGAGTACTGGGGAATTGAACCCTGGCCATCAGCCTTTGGAATCAAGCAACTTTGACCACTGAATGATCTCTCCAGCACCCTCTTCAGGCTGATTTTTTAAATATTCAGGCACAAACCACATTTGAGGCCATGCCCAAGGCAGATCACTCTGCTCTTCAATACATGTTCAGATGGCTTGTTCCTATGCCTGCTTCTACTAGCCCCAAATGCCTCTCTACAAGGCCCTTGTGGTCCTTCCTTTGTACATGCAGCCTCTCTCATGACCTCCCATGATGCTTGACCTATTTTCTTTTTGTACTAGCAGTTATAACTTTCTTTTTAATATTTATTTTTATTTATTTATTTTTTTTTTGGAGAGAGACAGAGAGAGAGGGAGAGGAAGACAGAGATGGGCTCACCAGCAGCCTCTCAGCTGCTGAAAATGAAATCCAGATGCATGCGCCCCCTTGTGGTCAAGTGTGGCATTGGTCCCTTGTGTCACTGCATCTGGCTAAACATGGGACCTAGAAATTGGAACCAGCATTCTTAGGCTTAGGAGGCAGGCGCCTTAACCACTAAGCCATCTCTCCAGCCCTATTTTTCTTTATTTATTTGAGAGAGAGTGGCAGAGAGAGAGAGAGAGAGAGAGAGGGAGAGAGGTCATGCCAGGGACTCCGGCCACTACAAACAAACTCCAGATGCATGTGCCACCTTGTACATCTGGCTCATGTGGGTTCTGGAGAATTGAACCTGGGTCCTTAGGCTTTACAACTAAGTACCTTAATTGCTAATCCACCTCTCCAGCCCAGCTTTCGAAAATACTAGATAACTTACATATTTCTCATATGTATTACTTACTCCTTCCCTGTAAAAGGTGAGCTCCATAAAAGCAGAACTTTTTCTGTAGCTTTCACATGTATGTATCCCAACTGCTACCAAGAAAGTACTAGGCATACAGCAGACACTGGGTAAATTGTGTGAAAGTGAATAAAGTTAACACATCAATTTCTTTGTGGTGTTAACTGTAACGTTTTCCTGCTGTTACTTCACAGCAACAGAAAGTTGACAATAACTTACGTTGTACCCTCCTGTGGTCAAATTTTCTTTGCACATGAAATGGATAGTGTTTCCCCTTCCCCACAGACAGGAATGAATTAATCACGAAGCAAGAGGGTTTATGAATTTAATCAGAGTGTCTGAAGGATATGAAGATCAAGAGTAGGGAATGGTTTCAATAAGAACTAGAAAATAAATGGAGTAAAAGAAAACTTCATATATATGACATCTTTTTAATATTTTCTTTTTTTTATTTGAGAGAGGGAGAGAGAAAAAAAGGCAGATAGACAATAGGCATGCCAGGGCCTCTAACCACGGCAAGCGAACTCTAGACACATGTGCCACCTTGTGCATTTGGATTATGTGGGTACTGGGGAATCAAACCTGAGTCCTTAGACTTTGCATGCCAGTGCCTTCACCTACAAGCCATCTCTACAATCACACATTTTTAATAGAATTTTTTAAAGATTTTATTTTTATTTATTTATTAGAGACAGAGAAAGGGAAAGGGTGTGAGAATGGGCGCTCCAGGGCCTCTGGTCACTGCAAACGAACTCCAGATGCATGTGCCACCATGTGCATCTGGTTTACATGGGACCTGGAGAATTGAACCGGGGTCCTTAGGTTTCACAGGCATGTGCCTTAACCACTAAGCCATCTCTTCTTTAATATTGTAAATGCTTTCAACTTTTGCTATGATGCATTAGTAACAGATCTTTCTGTGTGGCAGATATGTTGTATGCCTTACATACTGATGTTAACAACAACATAAAAGATAATGGCCTTTATATCTATTCTAAAGATGAAAAATCTAAAGTGCATAGTGGTTCAATAACTAAAGATGTCCAAATATTCAGTGGCAAGTGAGGATCTGAATTTTATTGGAGCTATCATTCCATTACTTTGCCACTATTTCACCTGTCATAACTGCTGTGAAAACAACTGTGCAAGGCAAGTAATATTTTAATCAATATAGTGAGAAAACTAAGCCTCTTTTTTTATGCTTTTATTGTTTTCATCAAGTTTATTTAGTCCTTGTCCAAAATGAGTTAATAAAAAAAAACTGGCCTCCTGATAGCTGTAATTTTTTTTTTTATATAAGAGACAGAAAGAGGGAGAGAAGGGGAAAGAACTGGCACACCAGAGTCTCCAGCCACTGCAATGGAACTCCAGACACATGCACCACCTTGTGTGCATGCACGACCTTACACATGCATCACCATGCACATCTGGCTTATGTGGGATCTGAGGAGTTGAACATGGCTCCTTAGGCTTCTCAGGCAAGCACCTTAACTGCTAAGTAACCTCTCCAGCCCAACAGTGTTCTTTATTTTTATTTTTATTTATTTCTATGAGAGCGACAGACAGACAGAGAGAGAAAGAATGGACACACCAGGGACTCCAGCCACTGCAAACGAACTCCAGCTGCATGCGCCACCTTGTGCATCTGGCTTATGAGGGTACTGGGGAATTAAGCCTTGAACCGGGGTCCTTAGGCTTCACCAGCAAGCACTTAACAGCTAAGCCATCTCTCCAGCCCCCCCAACAATATTCTTAATATCATGGGATTCTGTGTCTTGATTATAACAATTTTTTCATGAACAGGGGATTGGTTAATGAATTAGTAAATCAACTAGGGTTTTATACCATAATATCATGTGACCTTGAAAATGATTTCAAATTTTAAAACTCTGTGGTTGAATCCAGTATTTCAAATAGAACGCTGAAGGAAACTGAGTTATCAAACTGTGTTCTGCAAATAGTACTGCCTTGAGGTCATCCACATAAATTAACCAAAAAAAAAAAAAAAAAAAAAAATGCCAGTAATTAACTAGATGTGAGCAAGGGCTGTTGGTAGACAATGTCACATGTCACCTGGAGTACATTTTGTCTCTGATGTACATGTTACTGGTCATAGGAAGCTGCCAGGATTTGACACCGTGAATTTACTTAATGATACATACAGAAAAAAAGATGGATTTGTTAATTTCTAAGTACAATTTTAAGTGTTTTGTACTATAGTCTTTTTGCCTTCACTGAAAAAATGAAGACTTAACCATGGCAATTACACAATAATAGGGTTTATTCAAGACAGCCCCATACTGTGGACAGGGGAGACTTCTTCCATCTACTAAAGACTTTGCTAATATTTAATGCTCTTAAACAAGGTGTTTTAGGTCTTTTTCAGGAAGTTACCTTAGCTCTCAGGGCTTCAGAGATTGAGAGGAGGAGGGGATATGATGGAGAGTGGAGTTTCAAAGGGGAAAGTGGGGGAAGGGAGGAAAGTACCAGGGGATATTGTCTACAATTAAGGAAGTTGTCAATAACAAATAAATAAAAAAGAAAAAGGAAAAAATGGGATGGAGAGATGGCTCAGCAGTTAAACCACTTGCCTGCAAAGTCTAAGGATCTGAGTTTCATTCCCCAGTATGCACAGAAAGCCAGATGCACTAAGGAGCACATGCATCTGGAGCTTGTTTGCAGTGGTAGGAAGCCCTGGCACGCCCATACCCACTCTCTGTGTATCTGCCTTTCTCTCCCTCTCTCATAAATAATAAATAAATAAATAAATTTTGTAAAGTGATCTTTGAGGTTAGTTTCAACATCCACCATAACAAGTGTTGTCCAGTACCCTTACCCATCAGGGCATTTCACACACAAGCACACCTGAAACATTGTTTTATTGTCATGCATAAGTGTCTCAGTGTGAACCACATGCTTACTGACTGCTACTGCAGAATGGTTAGAATGAAGAGACCCAGAAAATGACCATCGTGTTTAGCTCTTCTTGTGCATGCAAGTTTCTATAGAACAATTCTTTTAGGACCACTTATATTAATTTAATACTACCCATATGTCTTGCACTTTTGGAAGTGGTTTCCAAAGACGGTATCACACATATAAACACAGTCATCTCAAAAAACTTCAAAAGTTGTTGCCATTTTTATCTCCACCCAAAGATGAAGAGATAAGACTGCAAGGACATTGAGAGATGAGCTGAACAAATAAGGAACGGGCACAGGAATCCGACCAGCCCATCTGGTTGCAAAGTTTCTCAATGCACGACCCTCCCTTCGGGAGATAGCATCTTCACTGCAAATACAGACAACAGCAGAGCCATTGGAAGAACAGGAATAGTGACAGTGATACGAACCGTTCTGTGTTGAAAGCATTAACTCATCCCATCCTAATAATTGTTCCATGGTATACGTTCTACTTGTTTGTTTGTTTGTTTGTTTAATTTATGAGAGAGAGGGAGGGAGACAATGGGCATGCCAGGGCCTGTAGCTACTGCCAACAAAACTCCAGAAGCATGCGCCACTATGTGCTTCTGGCTTACATGCATTCTGGGAAGTCGAAGCTGGGTCCATAGGCTTCACAGGCAAGTGGCTTAACCACTAAGCCATCTCTTCAGCCCCCATGGCATGGATTGTACAGTCACTTCAATTCTACAGAGGAGGGAAAGGAGGTCAATAGAATTCAAGACTCTACTCAATCTTTGAGGTTCTTGAAGAAAGTGAACACATGAGGCAGTTTGATTTCAAAACCCATGTCCTGGACCTCTACATGGTACTCTTTTACTCAGTAAACTCATTATTGTTTGTTTGTTTTCAAGGTAGGGTCTTGCTCTAGCCCAGGCTAATCTGGAACTCAGTATGCAGTCTCGGGCTGGTCTCAAACTCACTACGATCCTCCCTTGTCCTCCCCAAGTGCTGGGATTAAAGGCATGCGCCACCACTCCAGGCCGATAAACTCACTGTTGTGTTCCTTAAAGTACACAGTGTGCTGGGTCCTAGGCACAGTTCTTCCCCGCCCTCCTCACCATGACCATTCCACCTTCACCCCAGTAATCAATACGCCCACTGTTTATGGTTTTTTGTTTTCTCGCTGGTACTTACTTCTAGCTTCATGGTTTATAACAATGTCTACAAACACTGTCTTTCTCATGTTCAAAAATAAATCCTACCACATTTTTAAAAATTTCCATCCTTTTTCTTTTCTTTTTTTTTTTTTATGGACAACTTCTATACTTACACACAATAAACCATGACATTTCCTTCCCCTCCCCCATCCCCTTTCAGAACTCCACTCTCCATCCTATCCCCTCCCTCTCTCCATTAGACTCTCTTTTAACTTGATGCCATCATCTTTTTCTCCTACTATGAGGGTCTTGTGAAGGCATTGCTAGGCACTGCGAGGTCATGGATATTGAGGCCAATTTTTGACACATTATCATCCTGGATAATTAAATTTGACTAGCCACATCATCATTCCACTGCAGTTAAAAACAAACAAAACA
The DNA here is from genome assembly GCA_036365145.1 of Orientallactaga sibirica. NCBI lineage: Eukaryota > Metazoa > Chordata > Mammalia > Rodentia > Dipodidae > Orientallactaga > Orientallactaga sibirica. The sequence continues at coordinate 16,053,588 of JAEOAD010000006.1, forward strand.
AAATGACTGGAGATAATTATTGCTGTGTTGTTATAGCCTTTTGAGCCTAGAAGAATCATACAATGTACTGCTCAAATCAATGCATTTTGAGCACTACTAGTATAATGATGTTGGGATGCAAAGATATCCTTGGGCCACCCTGGGAAAAGCAGGTGATACAATTATAGCACTACTGATCTGTGGAAGACAATGCAGCTGAACGGCCACATGGTCACCTAGATGTCCCCACTTGCAGCTTTCCCACCAGAGTCAGATCATGGCTTCTTCCAATGGTATGGACTATAGGACTGGACCCGCTGGGACCTTCAAATAACAACTAGCACAAAGCAAGTAATCTTTCCAAAATTTTAAAACAAGAAAATAATGACTAAAAGAATAAGGCTTAAGATTCTAAGTCTACTATAACCAATGGCAAGTAGATAAGGCTGAATAAAAATGGACTTAAAAGTATTTACTAATATTTCTTTAAATCAGCAGGATTTAAAGAACAGAGACCTAACTTCTTAGATCTTTTCAATAAAACCCACAGTTTAATCTTATTGAAAACAGTCATCTTGTTAAATAAACATTATCTAATGAACAAAGGATTTTCACAGAAATCCTTTCATATCTTGTTATTCTCAAATATAAATTAAAGCTTTTAACTTGTCTTTATAATGCAACCTCAGACTCAACCCTATAACCCTTCTCCACAGTACTTAATATTATTATTTCTGAAATATTCAGACCGGCTTTCAAAGAGAAAAAGGAGACTAGGAAGATGAAGAAACGGAGAAGGAAAAGGTCGTGGTGAAAGAGGAGTCCTGAAGTTCATAAATCTATTAAACCGGTAGTGTTCAAGTGCAACTTTGATCCTTCATACATATCCCGTGGATGCATTTCTATCGTTGCTCAGCTCAAAACAAGGGTTGAGTGTACCAGAGTTTCACAAATGGCACCTTTGACATCCTCAGAAAATGACGATTGACAGCCATCTCAAATCAGGGGTGTAAAAGAACGCTAGTAATAAGACTGTGTTTCTAGGAAGCACATGAACCCTTATCATCGTCCTGGTTTGGAGAAGCTACAGGTGGATAAAATTTTTAATATACCAGCACATTCTAGGATGGAATGATCGATCGTTCTCTTCCCCACATTGTTACCTATGCTTATGTGACATGTTGATATGAAGAAACGAAAAATGGTAAATCCTCAAAGTGAAACTTAACATAAGAAAAGTCTGACAGCCTTCTCAGTGTTTCTTCCACACTGGGGTCAAAAAGAAGCTACCCTCTCTTGTTTCAGAAGCAAGGTTCTAATATCTTTAGTAGAATTTTCATAACTTGTTCAAATATGCTAGCACTCCCAATACACAAACACAAATTCTCACCTTAAAAATCTCATTAGGTCTGGGGAGATGGCTTAGTGGTCAAGGTGCTTGCCGGCAAAGCCAAAGGAGCCAGGTTCAATTCCCCAGGACCCACATAATCCAGATGCACAAGGGGCACATGCATCTGGAGTTCGTTTGCAGTGGCTGGAGGCCCTGGAGCACCCATTCTCTGTTTCCTCTCTAGCTTTCTCTCTGTCTGCTTATAAATAAAATAAAATAAAAATAAATAAATAAAATCTCATTGGAGGGGTACTGGAGAGATTTCTTAGTGGTTAAGGAATTTGCCTGCAAAGCCAAAGGATCCCAGTTCGATTCTCCAGGATCCACAGAAGCCAGATGCACGAAGTGGTGCATGCATCTAGAGTTTATTGAGGCCCTGGTGTGCCCATTTCCTCTCTCTCTCTCTTTCTCATAAATAAAAATATATATATATATATATATATAATGTTTTTAAACTTTTTATTTACTTATTTATTTGCAAGCAGAGAGAGAAAGAGAGAGAAAAGAGACAGAGAGAGAATGGGCACACCAGGGCCTCTAGCCACTGCAAACAAACTCCAGATGCATGTGCCCCTCATGCATCTGGCTTACATGGGTCCTGGAGAATCGAACTGAGATCCTTTGGTTTCTCAGGCAAACACCTTAAGCTCTAAGCCATTTCTCCAGCCCAATAAAATATTTTTTTTAAAAAAATCTCACTAGGAATCTAAAAAGAATTATCAGTCTCGAGTTCCAAGCCAGGCTGAGACTTTTGTGGAGGCTGCCTTCCCTATCTTTGCAGACCCACAGGACTTGGGAGGTAAGTTTGAAGGTAATGGTGCTTTAAGGACATGCCATAAATGGACAGACACAAAATCCACAGAAAATGGCAACTGTTCTGTGCCATTGGATGCCTCACAAACCCTCTGTAAAAGGGGAATAGGGTTGAAGCTTCTAGAAGTTCGGTTTTTCAAGCACGATCCATGCAAGCCTTTAGGAATACCATGGAACTGAACCAATGCTGTCCAAGTGTCCAGAAACAGGTGTCCTTTATTCTTAACCATGGACCAAAGTACTCCCATCTTTACGCTTAGCAGTATTTCCTGAACAAGTCATTTCATCCTCTTCCGTTGAGAACTCTTATCCTATCTCAGTATAAAAAGGTTTTGCTGGGCTGGAGAGATGGCTTAGTGGTTAAGGCACCTGCCTCCTAAGTCTAAGAACGCTGGTTCCAATCTCCAGCCGTTCCAATCTCCAGGTCCCACATTTAGCCAGATGCAAAGTGACACAAGGGCACAACGCCGCACTTGACCACAAGGGGGCGGACACATCTAGATTTCGTTCTCAGCAGCTGAGATGAGAGTCGGCTGGTGCGCCCATCTCTATCTGTCTTCCTCTCCCTCTGTCTCTGTCTCTCTCTCTCAAAAAAAAAAAAAAAAGGTTTCGCTTTGTTTTCTAGTTTGAAGCAGGAAGTACTTATTTCAGTTTATAGTTCTAGGTTACAGCCTATCATGGCGAGAAGGCAGGGCTGCAGTAGCTTGAGGCAGCCCACAGTGAGGAAGCAGAGAGCAATGAATCAAGACATACTTTTAAAGATTGAGGGGCTGAAGAGATGGCTCAGTGGTTAAGGTGCTTACCTGCAATGCTGAGCAACCTGAATAAAGTTCCTCAGTACCCATGTTAAGCCAGATGCACAAAGGGGTGCATACAAATGGAATTTGTTTATAGTGGCTAGATACCCTGCTGTGTCCATTCTCCTCTCTCTCTCTCTCTTTGCCACCCCCCCCCCCGCAAAATAAGTAAATAACATTTTTTAAAGCTTCAGTACTTAGAAGAAAAGAAAGTGATTGGATTTCATGCTCCAAAATCTTTTAGGGGTCAAACAGATAAGGACAGGGCTGGCAAACTAAAAGATTTAGGAATACAAGCTGGAGAGATGGCTTAGTGGTTAAGGCATTTGCCTGCAAAGCCAAAGGACCTCAGTTCAACTCTCCAGTTCCCAAGTAAGCCAGATGCACAAAAGGGCGCATGCACCTGGAGTGGCTGGAGGCCCTGGTGTGCCCATTTTCTCTCTCTCTCTCTCTCTCTCTCTCTCTTTCAAATAAATAAGTAAAATATTTCAATAAAGATTTAGGAGTAGAAAACCAAGAATTGTATTTCTAGAGAACTGTCGGCAACAGCAAGGGGCCCAGCTAGAGGGACATGAGCTCAAGAAACTGCGTGTTATTCGTGGTGGGAGACCAGGGAGGTAGAAAGAAAGAAAGGAAAAAGATCACAGTATACTAGCCAATTATATTATTCCATCCTTAGAAGCCAATGTGATATATCAAGATGGTGCCGTATTACTGTGTAAAGATTTGTCAGTCATTGGTTATTTAAAAGTAACCATTTAAAAAGTGAAAATGGCTCTGGGAACAGTGATCAGCACTTGCAAAACTACACTACAAACATGAGGCTGACTGGCTATTGTGTAGAGCACAGTATTGTGTGGACATTCACAAAGTGTAAAATATGTTGCATTGAATGAGATTATGACCTTAAAGCTCTATTACATAACATAAAATAAATACCTTGAGAATTATGAGCAGCATAACTTTTCTTGTCAATTGGGACTAAGCATTATCAAAAGAGTTGAAACCAAAACACATTTTTTTCATTTATTTGAGAGCGATGGGGGGGCGGGCGGAATAGGTATATCAGGGCCTCCAGCCACTGCAAATGAAATTCAGATGCATGAGCTACCTTGAGTATCTGGTTACGTGGGTTCTGGGGAAACCAGCCTTGAACCAGGATACTTCGGCTTCACAGGCAAGTGCTTAACCGCTAAGCCATCTCTCCAGCCCCCAAAACACATTTTAAGAGTAGAACTTAGTTGGATGTGGTGGCCCACGCCTTTAAGCCCAGCACTTGGGAGGCAGAGTTAGGAGGCATGAGTTCGAGGCCACCCTGAGACAACATAGTGAATTCCAGGTCTCTACATCAAAAAACTAAGCTTAAAAGGAGAGAGAGAGAGTTGTGATCTATTGAATATCTTCTGTCCTGCATCGTGATTCACACCTCAATAAGAATCAGCATCACCTCGAAAAACCAAAAAAAAAGAATCAGCACCACAGGAAAAATACCGGTCGGATGTATTGTAAGAAACAGCTTTCACTCGGAAGCCCTGAGAATTACCTGAGCCAGAAGCACGATGTGAGAATAGACAGAATAATTATCTGATCTAGAATGGGAACAGTCCACAGTTCCGGAGAAAGACAAGTATCAGTTGTTTAATAAATAGGTGGTGTTCGTGAGACTCTAGAGTGAGTAATGAGAATGAGAAAACTGCACAAGCTCTTTGGGTATATCAATATGCGTGTCGCTTAAAGCAAGGCCATTCTAATGCAACTCATTCCTAATGTTTCTTTCAAATGCCATCTTATGAATTAATGCCAGAATGAGTGCCAGTGGGGAGGTGGAGCCACATAACTGCATACTAAAGTAATGGCTTCACCCAAGATCCCATCACTCTGCTGTTTGGATATGTATGGGCAATGTTCCTTTTTTTTTTTTTTTTTTTTTTTTTGGTTTTGCAAGGTAGGGTCTCACTCTGGCCCAGGCTGACCTGGAATTAACTGTGTATTCTCAGGGTGGCCTCGAACTCACGGCAATCCTCCCACCTCTGCCTCCCGAGTGCTGGAATTAAAGGCGTGTGCCACCACTTCCGGATCAATGTTCCTTTTTGATCCTAATTATTTTACGGGGTTGTTTTGTATGTGGCTGTGCATGTGTGCATGTGGCTTACATGTGAAGAGCAAAGGACAATATCAGGTATCTTCCTAAATCATTCACCACCATATTTTTTGTGGTTAGTGTCTCTTAATGAACCCAGAGCTCACTGATTCGACTATGCAAGCTAGCCAGCAGGCCCCAAGGATTCTCCTGCCATTGCCTCGTCAGCTCTGGAATTACAGGCACACTCCAACGTGTCCAGCATTTTTACTTGGACACTAGGATATAAATTCAGGTCTTTGTGCATACACAGCAAGCACATTCCCCACTAAGCCATCTCCCCAGCCCTGTTATTATATGTTATATTAAATAACATTATATCTGATTTTTCCATCTCTCAGGCAACTGTACTGCCATAATTCCCAAAACCATGGGCTTCAATTATATATCTGAGAAGATGCTACTGACTGTAAATAAATCCCAGGTGACTAGTCAATTATCTAAATATATATTATATTAATTATATACACATGTTTGGTTTGGCATTGACTTCTATGATCTCAATAAATGGATAGGTTCATCTAATGACTGTTTGCAATCAGGACAAAAAATAATTCCTCTAGTCCTAAAACTTCCTTCAGGCTACCATGTCTACCCTCGTCATGCCACAACCCTAAAAACACAAGTCTTTTTACTGTCTATATAGTTTTTCCATTTTTCAAAATATGATGCAGTTGGAATCCTATGGCCTTTTCAGCTGGCTTCTCTCACTCTGCATGTTTTTAATAATCATCCAAAGTGTTTCAAATATTAGTAGTTTGTTCCCTTACACTTTGGAAGACTAGTTAAAGGTGGAAATAATGTAGCTCGCTAATCCATTCTCCTGAGGAAAGACACTTGCTTTGTTCTAGTTTTATTTCACATATAAAACTGCTACAAAAAGTCACCTACAGGTATCAGTCTGAAAATAATTTCTGCTTTTGTAAGATACATACCACAGACTGGAATAACTCGGGTACAGTTATTTTGCACTCATACCAGCAATGTGCAACTTCCATTTGCCTCTCTTCCTTCCCACACTAGTAATTGAGCTATAGTCTAACAGTTTGGGGTGATTGTTTCAGTTACATTTTAATTTTTTCAAGACAGGTCTAGAACTCACTATGTCACATAACCTAATTATAAGCTCACGATCTTCCTGTGTCTGAGCCCTGTGTGCTTGGATTGTGGTCATGTGTCACCACACTTAGCTAAGTTTGACATTATGAACGAAAAAAAATGCTACAAAGACTTCATCAATATTAATCTCAATCAACTGCCATAAAGGCAGAACATGCTTATTATAAGCAGCTAAAATTTCAATGAAGCATTGGAATTGTTTGGTTTTCCAATCAGGCATTTTGTAGAAAATACTTTGATATGAAACACCTGAAACCATATAAATTATTTTATTCAATAATGTAATATCTTTCAAAAACTTTGCTGTGTAACTTGTAGGGCTATAATTGCCATGATCTAAGTGATAATACCTTTTGTATTTGAGTTATCTATTAGATAGATAGATAGATAGATAGATAGATAGATAGATAGATAGATAGATGATAGATATAGATAGATAGATAGATAGATAGATAGATAGATAGATAGATAGATAGATAGATAGATAGATAGATAGATAGATAGATAGATGATAGAGATAGATAGATAGATAGATAGATAGATAGATAGATAGATAGATAGATAGATAGATAGATAGATAGATAGATGATAGGCTGGAGAGATGACTTAGTGGTTAAGGCACATGCATGCGAAGCCTAAGGACCACAGTTTGATTTTCCAGGTCCCACGTAAGCCAGATCCACATGGTGGTACATGCATCTAGAGTTCGTTTTCAGTGGTTAAAGGTCCTGGCATGCCCATTCTCCCTCTCTCTTTCTTTCTCTCTCTCTCTTTCCCTCTAATTCAAATAAATAAATAAATAGTGTGTGTGTGTGTGTGTGTGTGTGTGTGTGTGTGTGGCATTCAGCAAGGAACTAGAAATTCAATCGCTAAGAAGATTCCTCAGATATGCCCCCTGATTCACTGTGTACGATTTTACTATATAACTAAGAGGGTTTTTTGTTTTGTTTTGTTTTGTTTTGTTTTGTTTTGTTTTGTTTTGTTTTGTTTTGTTTTTCCCAAGGTAGGGTTTCACTCTAGTTCAGGCTAACCTGAAATTCACTATGTAGTCTCAAAGTGACCTCAAACTCACAGCAATCCTCCTACCTCTGCCTCCCAAGTGCTGGGATTAAAGGCATGAACCACCATGCCCAGCTATATAACTAATAGTTTTAAACCTCCTAATGATTAGTTTGTCAAACAGAAGTTAAATTCTTGACTGGTTTATTCAAGCTACATTTTGGTAGGGTTTACAACCCAACTCACCTTATCCTAGTTAATAAAAATGTTATCTCTTTAAAAAGTAAAATTATCATGGACTTCCCTGCCACCCAAAACAGGCATGTATGGGGGGGAGTGTAATTATGCTGGTATTAAATAGCTGTGGCATCAACTCTACATTAAAGGTTACCCAGTGAAATATCCTTTGCTATATTGCTACTTAATTTTGACATCATTTTTCTAAAAAAAAAAATAATAGTGTCTGGTATCACTGGTGATGTTCCATTTGAAGCTATTTAAGTTAGAATTAAGCAAAAAAAAAAAAAAAATCAACATATTTATCCTGATTACTACCAAAGGACTCTGAGGCTGTTTGAGTTCACCATACATCAGTCAACCATAGTCAGTCAACCAATTTCTACTGTTCTGGGAGGTAAATCTGAATGCATTCCTCATAGTCCACAGGTCATTGCAATAACCTCATTATAAGGACTTGTGTTTGCACTGAAATTTTAAGATCCCACTAATGAAAATCTTGAGGAGATAGGACAAAGTTTTTTCATACAATTAAACACCTATAGAAATAAATCACTGCCAGTTTTTCCCAACCGCTGGTTATACATTCTGCTCTATGCCAAGTGAAATGAATTATAAAGGAAAGATTAGTCATGAACAGAGATGGGGATATACATTTTGTGATTTTAGTGTCTGGGCTAGTGTTTAAGTGTAGCTCTAAAAACATTTTAGAAATTACTTCTTTTATCAATTCTTTATAAATTTATAAGCATTTTGTTGGTCAGAGATTAGCTAATGTCTACAGGTGATCTGAGAGTATTTTAGGCTTTATAGGTCAAGAAATGAAATTAATATGATGAACATAATTATAAAGTTCAAAACTTGTATCAGATTTGCTATATCACAGACAATGAAGCCAGTAGAAATAATTACTACATACTTTATCTTCAAGGACCTAAATTAAGAATAGAGAATTCAGGAGCTGGAGAGATGGCATATCAGTTAAGATGCTTGCCTTTGAAGCCTAAGGACCCAGGTTTGATTCTCCAGTACCCACATAAGCCAGATGCACAAGGTGGTACATGATCAAGAGTTTGTTTACAGTGACTAGAGGCCTGGGCACACCCATCTCTCTCTCTCTCTCTCTCTCTCTCTCTCTCTCTCTGCCTCTTTCTCTCTCTCTCAAATAAATGAATAAAATTTTAAAAATGAATAGAGAATTCAGTGATCAAATTCTCTCTTAGACTCAGAGAGAAATAGAAATCTGTCCCTTCGTGGAAGAGGGCTAAGGCTTTGTGCTTGATTTCCCTTAAATATCTATTGAGATTTCCTGGAATTTGTAGTAACTAGTGAAGAAATAGTCCTTGCCGTCAAAGTACTAAAATTTGAGAGGAGCAAAGCATAAAAAGTAACACAACAATGTACTGTGTGCCATGTTTCCTACGCACATGCAGGACTCCATAAATCATTCATATGTGGTGTTACATTAGCAAAGATGGAGGACGGAGGGCTTTGCCACTGTTGCAAAAGTTGTTTGTTGTTTTTCCTAAATGTGTGTAATTTTCCCTGTGCAGTACTAACATAAGGACAGTGCATATTCTTCAGAATATCTCATTGACTGTGAAACCCTGCACTGTTTTGAATAACCGCTTCCATTATATAGATTTACCACATTAGGCGCTAAGCAATTTGTGAAAAAGCATGGTATTTATGTACTTATTTTTACCATACCTAATATTTATTTTGTTTTATATATTTGTTTTATTATGTCACAGCAATTTTTCCCCTAAAAAATTAAGATCTGGATCTTTCTATTTTATTAAATATTTTATTTATTTATTTGAAAGACAGAGAAAGATAGAGAATGGGCACACCTGTAGCCACTGCAAATGAACTCCAGATGCATGTGCCACCTTGTGCATCTGGCTTACGTAAGTACTGGAGAATCGAACCTGGGTCCTTAGGTCTTGCAGGCAAGAGCCTTAACTGCTGAGTCATCTCTCTAGTCCAAGATCCAGATTATTTGAGGGATCCAATTAATAAAGAAATTTACTCTAGTAGACTTAGGAAAGAAAACAAAAATTGACAAGAATAAACAAATAAATATAAATCCAAATTAGTCAACATAGTTCTAAAGCAGATCAAAGAAGGGGAATAAGTTTAATATTATTTTCTTCTTGTTCTTTCTCAAACTGGTATACCATATGATGGACAAGTCACTACCAAAGACACACAGTATTTTTTGGTCTCTCTCTTTCTGTGTGTGTGTGTGTGTGTGTGTGTGTGTGTGTGTGTGTGTGTGTTATGTGCTGCGGGAGGTGTTTGTGGTATATACAAGTGTATGTATGTGGCTCCCCGTAAGCTCGCCTTACCTTCAGCTTGGTTCACTGGCCTGTGGTGGCATGAGTGGACGATCAAGGCCAACTCTGCGATTTTGGCCTGGTTTTGTTGCCGAGCTTAAGTCTCTTTTCTACTATTTCTGGAGCAGGCAGGGCCCCATAGAGTCTAGGGTCTCTGTTCACCTGCTGGACTGGGGTTACTGGCACACATGTTGGCCGTGCTCAGCTATCTTCCTCACTCTTTACGCATACTCAGGCCCTCGTGCTTACAAAGGAAGCACAACCAATCGCTGAGCCATATTTCCAGCCTCCAAAGTCACACACTTAAAAAAATTAAATTAATTTATTTATTTGAGAGAGAGTGGGACGGGGGGAGAAGAAGCAGATAGAGAAAGAGAATGAGCAAGCCAGGGCCTCCAGCCAGTGGAAATGAATCCCAGACACATATATCACCTTGTGCATCTGGCTTATGTGGGGCCCAGGGAATCAAACCTGGGTCCTCTGGCTTTGTAGGCAAAAGCCTTAACCACTGAGCAATCTCTTCAGTCCACACTTCCTCCCTTCCCAGAAGCTCTGTGAACTATGTCCCCATATGCAGCAGTGTGCTCAACTACAAGAAAGTATTAAAAATCACCAGTCCAAGGATGACTCCAGCATCGCCCTGATCTGCACCTAAGGTATATGAGGATCCACACTTTTTGCTTCAATTCACCGAGAGCTCAGTACACAATACATGTCCATATGAGTCAAGATGCTCAGTCACAATGTTTCAGAGGGAAGGCAGGCTACTCACACCTCAGCTTGAGTGCTCATCGCTGAGAAGGTGCCTGCTCCATTCCCAAAGGCTTCTTTCAACCTCAGTGTCATGCCAGCCATGCCAACTGCACAGGGAGGTATTAACCAGATGGAAGGGGTGATATGCTCTAGCTTTTATACCCTTCTGATAGTCAGTTAAGCCAATCAGCACCTGTGATAAGAGAGATTCCCCCCCACAATCCCTTCCCTTCTAGCTATGAATCAGTTTTCCTAACTATGTAGGCCCAGCATGAATACTTATAAAATAAAGAGAATGATCCAGAATAACGTAGTGTCCACAGGCCCCTAGACTCCAAGCAACATGGAGACGTAAGTTATGCTGGAAAGGTTATATACAGTACCTGAACTAGGGGGCCAGAGCCTTGTGATGGGGTTTTGGCCACAAAGCACATGAGAATCTATGCTAATTGACTGAGAAGAGATGTTATTTTGGAACAGAAAAGGGAAGCAGGATTTTTATGCAGATCTTGACAGATCACATTTGCAGTAGAGGACCCTACTTCTCTGTTCAGACTACAGAATCTTGGAGGTTTGGAGGAGTAAAATGGAGAAAGGTATCTATGGCTGTCACTCAGGAGTAAGGGAATGGAAATTAAGAAGGCCTGCATGGCAAGGCTTTCTGACCATAAGAAAGAAAAGACTGAGAGCAGACAGCAGTCAACGATCATTTGGGAGAGTGGACACAGGATAAAGAGTCAGACTGAGAAAAATAGAGTGGAGATGATGTGTCGATGGCTGGATATGTATGTCTGGGAATAGGGTGGGAATGAATCTGAACTAGAAATAGAGATCCTGTTGTGTTCAGCACAGACCTCGTGGTAAAAGGCCCAGGCATTAATAAGGTTAGGAAAGTAAAGCAGACAGGGAAAAGAAGATGGCTAATGACAAGAGTTTAGAGAGCACTGACATTGAAAGGAAGCGTAGAAGAGAACTCAGAGAAGATCAAAAAGAGGGAATGAGCCGGGCGTGGTGGCACACACCTTTAATCCCAGCACTCGGGAGGCAGAGGTAGGATGATCAATGGGAGTTTGAGGCCACCCTGAAACAAAGAGATAGAGAGAGAGAGAAAGAAAGTTGGGGGGGTGGGGAGAGAATGGGTGGGCCAAGGCTTCTGGTCACTGCAAATGATCTCCAGAGGCAAGCACCACCATATGCATCTGGCTTATGTGGGTTCTGGGTAATCAAACCCAGGTCCTTAGGCTTCACAGGCAAGTACCTTAAATACTAAGGCCCAGTAGTTTTCAAGAAAGAGTGAAATACACTTTTGTTGAGATATGCTTCTTTTCTCAAATATAGATAGCATTGAAAATACATGTATATAATAAGATTCATGACATTTTCTTCAAGAAATAAATTTGTGATCATGTGGGAGGTGAGCCCACAAATCAAAATCACAAATGAGTGTTGAAGAGCCTGAGGTTCTGCAGCTTTGAGGACGCTACGCGATCACCTGCTGACTGACGTTCTCGTCTCAAATGAAACAGGCGTCTTCACACCACCCACTTGAGCAGAGCTTGTACAGAATGACTTGTGTTCCCTTCAATCACAAGGAAGGTGGACACTCTCCAAGCCAGAACGTCCAAGCGCATTCAACACTCAGCACTCACCCGGGTCAGACAGATAAGTTTCCATCGCTGACATGTCCAAGAATAAAACAATAATAACAATGTATCAAAAACAACTATAATGAAAAACGTCCCATGCAGCAAGATTTGTAATAGCTGGTCTTTATTTAAAAGGGATTTCTTGAGCCTGGCGCTGTGGCTCATGCCTTTAATCCCAGCACTTGGAAGGCAGAGGTAGGAGGATCACCATGAGTTCGAGGCCACCCTGAGACTACATAGTGAATTCTAGGTCAGCCTGGGCTAGAGTGAGACCCTACCTCGAAAAACCAAAACCAAAAAAAAAAAAAAAAAGGGAATGGCTGGGATAGTGGTGGCTCCCTTCTACACACACATACCCCTATGCTAGCCATTAAACCTAGGGCTTACATCTGCTTGGGCACTTTAACATTGAGCTACATTCCCAACCCAAAGAACTCATACCAGTGATCAGATTAGAGAGAGGCTTAAAATTAATTCACTTGCATAGAGCTTGATGTGACAAAAAAATCAGTTGTCCTCTTCAAAGAATGGGGCTGTTGCCGGCATTATGTTCTCAGAGTGGTTGGCCCCCTCTTCCATTATTCCAAGACTAGAAAATAGCAGAAGCCAGTCATGGTGGCGTATGCTTTTAATCCCAGCACTTGGGAGGCAGAGGAAGGAGGATCACTGAGAGTTCAAGGCCACCCTGAGACTACATAGTGAATTCCAGGTCAGCCTGAGCTAGAGTGAGACCCTACCTCGGAAAACCAAACAACAACAAAAAAAAAGAAGAAAAGAAAAGGAAAAGAAAGAAAAGAAAAGAAAAGAAAAGAAAAGAAAAGAAAAGAAAAGAAAAGAAAGTAGGAGAAAACAGAAGAGTGCACACACTGCCTAGGAAAACAAAATAAAGGTGAGGTTTTAAGAAGAAGGTGGGTAGACATGGTGGTTCACACTTAATGATCCCAGTTAGGCTGAGGTAGGAAGATCACTATATGTTCAAGCCCAGCCTGGGCTACTGAGTGAGTTCTAGATAAGTCTGGGCTAGAGTGAGACCCTGTCTCAAAAAAAAAAAAAAAAAAAAAAAAAAAAAAGCAGGGGAGAAGGAAGAAGAAGATGATGAACATGAATGAGGAGGAGAAGGAGGAAATCATTTGATGGGACTGGAAAGATTGGCTCAGCAGTTAAAGATACTTGCTTGCAAAGCCTGCCAGCCCAAGTTAAATCCCCAAGCCACCAACACAAGCCTGACCAAGAAGTGGCACAAGCATCTAATGTTAGCAGAAAGAGGATCTGATACATCCATACCACCCCGTACATAAATGTGTAAATAAATAATAAATACTTAAAAAGAAAAGAAGCAGCAAAGGGGAGACTCAATGTCCCCAGTAATCACACCGAGAGAGGCAAAGTAGGCCAGTCATTTGGGCAGCTGCTAGCGTCCTGCAGTACAGCGTCAGAGAAAAAATGTGAAGAGTCACTGTGTAGAGAGGAGAGCCTGGAAGAGGAAAGGAAGGCAGAGTCAATGAGGGCAGATTTTCCTTTGAAAACCTTTTGCCTATGAAGAGATGAGTTGGGATATGATAGGAGCCCCAGGGGATGCTGGGTCAAAGAGCCTCAAAAAGTAGTTTGACAAGACACTAGTAGAACCAGCCATGTCTGGAACTGCTCCTCAGAAACTGGTGTTTCACCTGCAATGCCCACAGTGCAGAGTGACGGCGGCATTTCTTAGGAAAGTGGCTGGACCCTCCCTTAGGGTCCCTGTTCCATCTAAAAGTCCGCCAAGAAAGATTAATTTTCTTTGGATTTAAAGGATTTTTACTGGCAATAACTTCCTATTAAAGTGCAAATATCCAGGTAACAACTGGAAATGAGGCAAAAATAGATTCTCCAAGTAGAAAGAGAAGTGAGAAGGAAACTAAATACATACAAACATACATACATACATATACATACATGTATATACATATATACATCTGTACAAACAGGCACACACAGACACATGTATGTATGTATGTATGTATTTATATATACACACATACATGCATATATATATATATATATATATATATATATTTATTTATTTATTTATTATTATTTATCTGCTTCGTAATGTTTCCTGAACTGTAGTAATATAAAATCATGAATAAAGATATGGGCAGTAAAGATTAAGCACTAGGGCTGCAGAGATGGCTTAGTGGTTAAGCGCTTGCCTGTGAAGCCTAAGGACACCAGTTCGAGGCTCGATTCCCCAGGACCCACATAAGCCAGATGCACATGGTGGCGCATGCATCTGGAGTTTGTTTGCAATGGCTGGAGGCCCTGGTGCACCCATTCTCTCTCTCTGCATCTCTGTTGGTCTGTCTGTCACTTGCAAATAAATAAAAATAAACAAAAAAATTTTGAAAAAGAAAAGATTAAGCACTGATTAGCTGAAACTCTTTTTAATACCTGTAGACAGAAGGGCATCATGTGCAGACTACCAATTGCTAAGAATAACAAAGTTCAGCTTAAACTTAATGGCAGGCTGGAGAGATGGCTTAGCAATTAAGGTGCTTGCCTACAAAACCAAAGGATCCAGGTTCAATTCCCCAGGTCCTACTTAAGCCAGATACACAGGTGGCACATGTGTCTAGAGTTCATTTGCAGTGGCTGAGGGCCCTGGCATGCCTATTCTCAATATCTCTCTCTCTCTCTCTCTCTCTCTCTCTCTCTCTCTCTCTCTTTCTCTTTCTCTGTCTAATAAAAAATATAAAATAAAATAAATGTGATGGCAATTTGGATCCAAATTAAATCTATTAAGATGATACACAAGGCACTTAGAAATACTAGGTGTCCCAGGATCAACTGAAATTTTCCCTTGCAATTTACCATCCTGGATGAACTTGGAGAGACCTGAGCGTAAGAGCGATTACTAGCTGACTGGCTGATTCCTTGAAATTTCTTCAGCTCACTGATGATTGCTTTGATGTCTTCCTCCATGACTCCTTCCTCTGGCCACAGGTCCACAAGAACACCATTAATCTTTCAGATATCAAAAGAGTAGCTATTGCCTTATCTACACATGTCTGTTTGTGCCCAGAAGCACTCATAAACAATGATGTCAACCTGACTGAGGATCATGCAGCCCCCAAGAAGGTCTTTCGTTTCTACTTCAAATCTAATGTTCTCTCCCAACATGCATGTACAACTCTATAGATGTCATCTCTGTTTCCACTTCTTGCTGCATTTCAGGATGGTTTCATGGTTTAAACAAAAAGGGACTATGACTTGAAAAGAGAGGAACAAAAAGAAGGAAAAAGATCAGTTGGAAAAGGAGCTATGAAGTATCTGAAGGAGTTCTCTATTCATTCAATTACAGACACCTAGCTATCCCATTCTATCACCTATCCACTGCCTATAATTTTATCCAGGCCCAACTCTTAAAACAAAACCCCGCAGAAAGTATGAATCTGATTCCTCTCCAAAACGTAAGTCACGTTTACTTCAATTCTTTGCAAGCCAAAGAATTACTAATACCTTACATATGTGACATCACCTTTTCCTAAAGTAACGACTGAGCCTAGACCCTATCTGCCAGGTATGAACGAGGGTACAATTGCTGTCAATCAAAACTATTGCAAATGACCTCAGTAGTTTTACACTAACCCAGCACTGCGAGGACTAGAAAAACATTTTGACACCTAGATTCCTAATGGTTTCCTTTTCTAAAAAATATATATAATTTATTTATTTGCAAACACAGAGATAAAGATAGAAAAGAGGAGACAAACAAAAAGAATGGGCCTGCCAGAGCTTCTAGCTGCTGTAAACATGCATGTGCCACTTTGTGCATCTGGATTTATGTAGGCCCAGGTGAATCAAAAATGGGCCATCAGGGGCTGGAACGATGGCTTAGCGGTTAAGTGCTTGCCTGTGAAGCCTGAGGTCCAGGGTTCTAGGCTCAATTCCCCAGTACCTACATAAGCCAGATGAACAAGGTGGTGCATGAATCTGGAGTTTGTTTGCAGTGGCTAAGGCACTGGTGCACCCATTCTCTCTCTCTTTCTCTCTCTCTCTCTCTCCCTCTCTCTCTCTCTATCTCTATCTCTGCCTCTTTTACTGTCTGTTGCTCTCAAATAAATAAAAATAAACAAAAAAATATTTTTTAAAAAATGGGCCATCAGGCATTGCAAGCAAGCACCTTAACCACTGAGCCATCTCTCCATCCTTTCTTATGTTCCTCAAATTTACTTGGCTGCGTGGTTATTATTCAAACATGTTCACGTAGCAGAACTGCTGGATACACAATAGCTTCATGTCAACATATATGTTTCCAATAGCAACAAATAAGAAATGATCACCACTGTAACAGCCTGGTAAGTTTTTCTGACATTTAAAAGAACGGTGATTTCTCCCTTGAGTTTAGAAACCATCCCAATGAGGAACGCTGGATTGAAAACAGCATTGGAAAAGAAACTGGCCACTCATCCTTGCTCATCATTTCTGTTTTCGTTGCCTCATCTACGATGTTTCTCCTTCTGTAAAAGGTCACATCTGGTCCCAAGGGTGACCTTCTGCAAACGAGAACAAGACAAGGCAGTGTGATGCAGTGATTTTAGTAAAGCCCAGCTTAGTGGGCAGAGCCCAGGCTCATCAGCAGCCCGGCTGGTCTCGTTGGCAAATGCGCATTCTTTGCCCTGTCTTTCGAGTCCTGCTCTCAATTTCTCAAGCCACCTTGCTCCTGCATCTTCACTTCATGTTTAACTGACTTGCCAGCATTAAAATGGGTTCAGGATTTCCCCTATCTCACCACACAACTTCCCCAGTCTCGGCAACACTAGCCAGCATCTTGTCTCGCTCTCTTGGCTGTAACCATGTATCCTTGCTAGACTTCTGAATCATTAGGTGTACTCCCACTCCACAACCCACCCGTGCCTGACTTCTAGCACTACCACTTCTCTGAAACTGTGACCGCAGGGACTGGGACGATGGCTCAGCTGTGCAAGGTGCTTGTTTGCAGAGCCTGTTTGCCCAGGTTCAATTTCCTATTTACTCACATAAAGCCTGACGCAAAAAGGGAAGCAAACATGTGGCATTCTGTTTGCATTGACAAGAGACTCTGGCATACCCATGAATACACATACCCACCCACACACGTATACACATTTGCCAATAATAAATATTTTCTAAAGAGCTGACTATATTCAGTTATTTAATCTTCAGGCTTCCTTTGTTTCCTTAGTTGCAACATTGTACCCACCATAAAATATTTTCATCCCATGAATGCAGTGACCCTATAATAGCCCCAAATCTCCCTAAACGTCTATCTCTTCCTTCTCAACATAAATTCTCTTACGTAGCCATTTCTTCAGCATGGTGGGGCTATCTTTTCTCCTTTACACATAATTCCCAACCTCTTGGCATTGGCTCACATCGGCAGTATAATTCTCAACACGTTGACCTCTCATGTGAACTACAGAACCATGTACCTGAATGCAAAACAGGCATCAACACTTGAGTGTCTAACATGTACATATTTATCAAGGTGAAAACCAACTTCCCCCCAGTGTTCTTCTCTCTTCATGGCACCACCAGCCACTCAGTGCCTAAAGCTCAACCTGCAAGACCTCCTTGCCTTCTTTGTCTTCCACATTGCCTGAATCTGTTCAGTTGGTTTCACTCCATAAATCACCCTTGTATCCATTCTCACATCATCACCTAGTCTCTGCTGCATCACTATAACGTCTGCATTTCTTGTCCTGTCTCCCTCCCCGCCCAATGCAACATAGTCTCCAATTGAAAGCTAGAGTACTACTACTTAACATATAGATTGGGTCATAATGTCTCCATCTTTAAAACCTTCTAGAAAGTCACTGCCCTTCAGATGAAGTCAAACATGTTTAATATGGGTAATGAGACACTCAGGAATTGATGGTATCCATTCCAGCATCATCCTGATCCAGTCTCCAGCCAGTCTCCTTCCATCTCATGTGATCCTATTACTTCCTATAACTTTTCCAATTCTTTTTTTTTACATGGATAATTCACTCATATTTTAAAATATTTTTAGAGGCATATTCAGCAGTGAGATATCTTAAAAATATTTTATTTATTTATCTTTGCAAGGGGAGAGGACAAATATGAATGGGCACACCAGGGCCTCTTGCCTCTGCAAATGAACACCAGGTGGATATACCACTCTGTGCATTTGGTTTTACATGGGCACTGGGGAATTGAACCTGGGGCCAACAGAATTGGCAAGCAAGTACCTTTAACCACTGAGCCAGCTCTTCAGCCCCTCATATTTTAAATACCAGCTTCTACCTACTTGTTTCAGGAAGTTTCCCTTACTGTCCAGATTAGGAATTGAGAAGGTATTGTCCAGCGGCCAAATTTACCCATGGCTATGTTGGAACAGGACTCAACCAAGAATGGATTAAAAAATATGTTTAAGCTCTTAAAAAACAAGGAAGAGGAGCCAAGGGCAGATAAGGAGAAACAAAGACTGCGTATGTCCCTCTTGTTCCCTTGCTTGTTTATTTGCTTGTTTTATGGTTTTTAGAGGTAGGGTCTCACTCTAGGCCAGTGGGGACCTGGAATTCACTCAGGGCAGCCATTAACTCACAGCCATTCTGCTTCCCAATTGCTGGGATTGAAAGCATATGCCACCACGCCTGCCCCTTGTTTGTTTTTGTTGGTCAGTGTGAGAGGATTTCACCATGTATTCCTGGCTGGCCTGGAAGTTACTGTGTAGTCTAGGCTGGCACTGAACTCATGATAATTGCCCTGTATCCTGTGTCCAGATACAGGAATGAACCACTGCACCCACCTTATGAGCAATTCTTCCAGCTAAGCCTGTAAAAGCTGAAGAGATTGCCATCTGACCATGTCCTCGAGTCTCCTAAAGTTTCTTAGATCACAGGAATAGTGACCCCTCCAATATATATTTTGATACTCTAAACTTCCCCTGTTTAGCATTCAGGCTTTATCTGGCAGTCACTTCCTACACTCTACTGGGCTAGAAAACTGGCTCAGCAGTTAAGGCGCTTGCCTGCAAAATCCTAATGACTGGGGTTTGATTCCCCAGGACCCATGTAAAGTCAGATGTGCAAAGTGGCGCATGCATTTGAAGTTTGTTTGCGGCAGCTGGAGGCCCTGGAAAGCCATTCTCTCTGTCTCTCACCTCCCTCCCTCTCTCTCTGTCTCTCGTCTCCCTCCCTCCCTCCCTCTCTCTCTCTCTCTGTTTACAAGTAAAAATAAAATTTTTAAAAAGTTTTAAAACATTTGTACACCTACTATGTCCATCTTTGTCACACTGTGTCACACTATGTACATGATGGAGTCTTAGCAACCATTTATTGAATTAACCCAATTAAACAGAAAAGAAATGGCAGCTTCCATACTGCTGAGGTCTACAGATAGGTCATGGGAACACTTTTAAGGGTAACTATTAAAAAAAAAAAAAGGAATCCTACTGACTCAGAAAAATGATGTACAATCTTTGGAGAAAGTTGAGCTACTTCAAAAAAGTTGCAGAAAAGATAGCAACCTTCCTATGACGAGGACTAACTCTTCCAATGGGGAAAAGAATCATTATTAGATACAGTGTTCAGGATCCATCATTAAAAGAGGCTTTGGTTCACTGTTCTAGAAATGAGCCTAGCATTTTTCTTTAATGTAGATGCTGTGTAAAAACACATTGTACATAACAAACTTTTGGAAATCCATCCTTCTCGAGTTTGGAGCAGTTCACATCATTACAGTCCACAACTATCTCTGTGATAAGTTCTTTCTTTGTGCACGCCATATATGGGTGACTCATTCTGTTTTCTTTTGGAAGGACTGGTAGTTCAGATATTCTAGCTAATCAGTGTTGGAGAATACTGAGAGTAGAGCATTCCTAGGAATTGAAATTATGTTGAATTTTAAAACTGGCTTCCTTATTTGGAGCTGGGTGTGGAAGAATAGGGTATAGAAAACTCCTGCAGTGTGTTAAAGTTCCTTTGGAAATAGCAACATGCCTGTTTGCCTCTTTCCTATAAGTTAAAATAATAAATAATCAAGTATCATTATTACTTTTTGGGGGGAGAGAGACCCACACACAGAGAGAGAGAGAGAGAGAGAGAGAGAGAGAGAGTAAGACAGATAGAAATGGGCACGCCAGCAATCTCTCAGCTGCTGTGAACGAAATCCAGATGTGTGCGCCCCTTGTGGTCAAGTGCAGCATTGCGCCCTTGCGTCACTTTGCATCTGGCTAAATGTGGGGCCTGGAGATTGGAACCGCTGGAGATTGGAACCAGTGTTCTTAGGCTTAGGAGGCAGGTGCCTTAACCGCTAAGCCATCTCTCCAGCCCATCATTATTACTTTTTAAAATAATTTGTATGAAAATTTGGAATTTTGATGTTTCAGATTCATCTAACATAAATTGAACATATACTTTATATCTAGGTGAATTTTAACTATCAGTCAAAAATACAAATCCTGGGGATTGGAGAGATGGTTTAGCAGTTAAGGCACTTGCCTGTGAAGCCTAAGGAATGAGGTTCAATACCCTAGTATCCACGTAAGCCAGATGCACAAAGTCGCACATGCATCTGGAGTTCATTCACAGTAGCTGGAGACCCTGGTGCACCCATTCTCTCTTCTGTCTCTGCTTGTAAATAAGTAAATATTTTTTAAAAATACAAATCTTACATAGTATTAAATTATTTTGTGTTTAGAGAGACAGAGAGAGAGAGAGAAAATTAGCATACCAGGGCCTCAGCCACTGCAGTCTAACTCCAGATTCTTACACCACCTAGTGGGCATGTGCGACCTTGCTCTTGCCTCACCTTTGTGCATCTGGCTTACATGGGATCAAACATGGTCCTTAGGCTTCACAGGCAAGTGCCTTAACCGCTAAGCCATTTCTCCAGCCTCATAGTTTTAACTTTTTCTTTTGACTTTTCTAAATGGTGTCTTGCCACCACGAGTCTGAAGTTCCCAGACAAACACATCAAATACTTATGTGTTACAATAATAATAATATAATACAATATAATAATATAATACAATAATAATAATAATAATTACAGGGATTACTGTAATCAATACTGATAGTGAGCACTGAAATATTTATTATGTTTTAGGAACAAATCTTATAACTTTTCTACTTGTCACACCCAAGAAGAAGAGTTATGGGCCACCATTTAGAGATCTAAAAATGAGAAAACTGTACCAGCAGCAATTCATTGCATTTGCATATAGATATAAGAAATGCCGACAGGGCTTGAAGTAGAACTTTCCAAGGTTCCCGTGAACCACTATACCACATCACCTAGTTCCACAGGAAGTTGTGTTGGTGTCTCTCATGTGCTATATCGGATCCAACCAGTCCCACCTTCTACTGCAAACACTCATGTGTCTCCCAGTTCCATGTGGGGGCGGGGGGGAGTTGGTGATAATTCATGACTGTCCTTCCGTGCCCAAGTCACTGAGTATTCACATGTGTGCAGAAGACCTTTAGCTACTCAGAGGCACAAATCTATGCCTTCCCTTTTTGTCCAGGATCAGTTTTGTGATACCTATCATAAAGGGTCCTCAGGAAGCTTCACAAAATGAGCATTTCCTGCCAGCCCCTAAGTGGTCTTTCCTCCCCGTTTCTCTACTGCTATCCACCACCACCCCCCTCCCCGCTACTCCTTTTCCCTGGGACCACCTCCCAAATAAATAACCTACGTGCCAGACTTTGTCTCAGGTTCTGCTTTTAGTGGCATTTGGGATGAGAAGAACCCATTTCCTCCACCATCTGCAATCATCCTGTCTCTATCCCTCAGCTTTAGAACTAACATGCAACCACTATCGTATTTTATCAGAAGAGGAAATCCCCCGTCTTGGATGGACCTGACTTCTTCATTTCCTTTGAACAGGGGAGCTATCTGCATCTGCTGGGTCTCAAGACCATGTTGAGAATATTTGTCTACCTCTGCTGGAAGCCCTTCTGATTAGTCAGGCTCCTTGAGTTAGAAACATAAGGATTTATAATGAAAAAGAATCACGCAGTAAAAACAGAAAGAATGAAAAGAAAACAATCCAATAAAGAACCTATCCTATCATAACATTGGAGGTTCTGGTATTTGCTGGCTTTGGAGGCAGTTCAAAATAAATGAAAGAAATGTGTATTTTATTAAATGCTAATATTTAGAAGATGTGGGGCAAAAGGAAAGATAAATATTCCAGTCATATTTGCAAATATGAGGCATCTCCTATGCCCTGAAAAATGGTTAAATGTATTCCTTGCATTTAATCAATCTGATTTGGGAGGAGTGACAGGGACCAATAAGATGATTATGCCGGGAACAGTGAAGACGCACGTGTATCCAACCAACATACATGTCACTGGACAGTGCCGTCAGCCTGCACCTTACACCGTGATAGATACGCAAAGGATCTCCTTTAGGCCAAGCTGCAGCTGCTCACTTGACTTCCACCACAGGAAACTCCTTATTGCTTCTCATCCCTCATAGAAGCACCTACAATAAACTTTATCCTTCCCCGCAACATCTGCTATTGTGAACATGATCTCTGTTCCTCTTGAAGTATAAATAGGCCCCAAATTTTAGAAGTTCAGGAGACACTGAACCGTAACCAAACCACTTCTTCCTCTTCTTCTTGGTAAGCACCCCATCCTTCTCTTGGGTTTTGAAATGCATTTTAAGAACAACAATGAAAGAAAGTGAGGAGGAAGAAGACTCGAGAGGGTCAAAACTAGTCAGGGGTGTTAGAAATGAAGAGCTCCCGTGGGCTTTGCCTTTGCAGTAAGGCATGTGGACTGCATTTGAGCCACTTTCTAGATCCACTTTCCCCACACCAAAGTTGAGAATCCATTGTCAAAATTACTCAAGAAACAAAATTCATTTTATTATTGATTTTTCATTTCATTCATTGATTTTTCTGTTTGTTTTTTTGTTGTTGTTGTGGCTGTTTTTGAGACAGGGTCTTGCTAGGTAGTCCAGGCTAGCCAGGAACTCATTACACTACATAGTCCAGGCTGGCCCCAAGACTCACGTCAGTCCTTCTCATTAGCCTCTTGAGGACTGAGGTTCTAAGTGTGCACTACCACACGGGGCTTAGTCATTTTCTTTATTTAGCAGTCAGAGTGGTTTACAATGTTCAAATACATGAACATGTTAGGTTGCTTGAGCAAAAACAGTCCATTTCTTGTAACTAACACCCTCTTTCC
Organism: Orientallactaga sibirica; assembly: GCA_036365145.1. Classification (NCBI taxonomy): domain Eukaryota; kingdom Metazoa; phylum Chordata; class Mammalia; order Rodentia; family Dipodidae; genus Orientallactaga; species Orientallactaga sibirica. Next base: position 16,076,980 of record JAEOAD010000006.1, read on the forward strand.
AACAAGACCAAGCAGGTGATCATTAGTTCTTTCCTCCCATGTAGCCTATGGGAAACTACCAAAGCAACAAGGCCTGAAACTCTGAGGGCTTTGCCAGCAGATAAGCTGACCTTACCTTTTTCAATCTCGGTTGTCTCATGTAAGAAATGCATGAAAATAATTACCTATCCTGTACTTCTATTAAGTTATTGAAGGACATAATTCATGCAAATGAAATATTTGGTAAGTATCTGATAAAAAAATTGATGAAAATGACTTCCCAAGGGTGTGGCTGAGACAGTCTTACGGACTAGTTACCTGAATTCAGTCAGTTTCATACATATATCCAGTTGAGGGGTAAAGATACACAAATGCTTAGAAGAGAGCCTAGCAAATTGAAAATACTGAATGTCAATTATTTGTCACATTATTAATGTATCACTAATAACACATTATTAATTTGATATTAACAAGATGCAATATTATTATTATCATTGCCAGTTTACTGAATGAGTCATTCAAGCAAATGAAAAAGAAAAAAGTCACTTTTTGGAAATAATTCTAAAGTGAAACATATCTCAGATCCTGGATGAACCTCTAAGCAAATGATAATTGCATTTTTGAATACCTACAAATATAAAAGTTTCCAGTCTAGTCTAGTGTAATCTCAAATCATTTAAAGAACTTCTTTACCCAAAATTTACCCCAGCTTGCCTCAAGTTGGGAAATCTGTGAGAGAAAAAGTAAAATTGACATTGAACCTTTTTTTGGGGTGATGGTTCAAGGTTAGGTCTCACTCTAGCCCAGGATTACCTGAAATTCACTATGTAGTGTTGGGCTGGCCTCGAACTCACAGTGATCTTCCTACCTTGGCCTCCGAAGTGCTAGAATTAAAGGGGTACACCACCATGTCCAGCTAACTTTGCACCATTTTCTTGAAATAGTGGTCTCTTTACCACAAGTTGCCACAAGAAGTATCTCATCTGTACACTATTCTTCCCACTGATCAGTCACTTTCTATTTGCAAACTGCTCCTAGTGGCCCCCTAACTCCTTTTACCGCACTGGGTGTGGGGCACAGGCCAGTGATCCCGGCACTTGTTTCCATGAATGCATGTGTGTATGTGTGCTCGAACCAGGGTCTCTTGCCACTGTAAACGAATACCCATCCAGCTATATAGGAGCCTGGAGAACTGAACCTCGGCTTTGAGGATAAGCAAGCAAGGGCCATTAACCCCTGAGCCATCTCCCCAGCTACCCAGTGGTGTTTTAAAGACCAACTTGTTTGGTGTGAAGTATGAGGACAACATTTTGCTTCATCCATCCTCTATGAGAAGAGAGGGAGCATTTTTATAACATGTTGAAATGGTCAACAAATGACCCTCACGACAGTGTTTTTATCTTCCAGTGATTTCTCATCCTCTCATATATCAAGGGGTGCATGATGGACCAGACACCCGGGAAGCTCTCAGTGTCTTCGCCATTCCCTTTCCAAGGTCAACACAGATGGTAATAGTCGGCTGGGCCCAACAGAGTAGCCACTTGCCAAGTGTGAGGGTATAAATTTGAATTTGAATTAATACAATTAAAATTAAGCTCTTCGATCTGACAGGTGATATTTATACCATTCAGTACCTAAATGTGGTCACCTGCTGCTACCACACTGGATGTCTCAAGACACATAAATGTCCCACCATTACAGAAAGTTGTATGGTCAGCACTAAAGCTCAGGAACTTCACTCCCTTTAGAAGGTGGTTGTGTTTGTCATATGTTATTTTTTTTTCTTAAAAAGAAATTACATTGATCAGCTTGTTATATAATCAGGAAGCAAAATTTTGACATCATGACTCTAGATTGAGATATGTCCAAGGACATTAATATAAGCCCATTTCACAATGCCAGTACTATGAATCACATGGAAATAGTTCATGAAAATCCTCATGGTTAGGTTTCAAGAATAGGAAACACCCACTTAGAATAATAGGAAAGTGATATTCATCAAAAGTAAATAAATTCTTGCATCCATGCGTGTGTGTAGGCACACTGACATGTGAACATATATGTGAAGCCTCGCATGAAAGCGTGTGTGCCTGCATGTGGTCTGGGGTCAACATCAGTTGTCCTTCTCAGTTACTCTTCACCTTAACATGTTTTTAAAGAGAAGAAATTTCATAAAATGTAGAACTCACCAGGGGCGTGGTGGCGCATGCCTTTCTAATCACAGCACTTGGGAGCCCAAGATAGGGGAATCACTATGAGTTCAATGCCAGCCTGAGATGATATAGTGAATTGCAGGTCAGCCTGGGCTACATGATTCTCTACCTCATAAAACAAAACAAACAAACAAACAAACACAATGTAGAACTAATCAATTCAGCTAGCATAGCTAGCCAGCATATCCTGTGGGTTCTCTTATCTCCGTATTCCCAGTGCTGGGATTACAGGTGCACCACCATGACTGGAATTTTATGTGGGTGCTGGGGATCCAAACATAGGTCCTCATGCTTGTATGGCAAGCATTTTGCCCACTGAGACATCTCCCCAGCCCCAAAAGTAAGTGAATTTGTATAAAATTAAAAAGTAAAGTTATTAAACACCCATTTTCTGGAAACCACATTATTATCCAGGCCATTTAACCTTAAATCATTTGTTGAATGAACTTTATTTATTTTCATCTGTTTTGTTGAATAAACTCATGCATGTGTGTGTGTGTGAGAGAGAGAGAGAGAGAGAGAGAGAGAGAGTGTGTGTGTGTGTGTTTACATGAGGTCAATAGGAGGAGAAAACCTAGAACTCTCTCAGGATAAAACTGATTTAGCCAGGTATGCTAAAAAAGAGGGGTGTGGAATTGAAATGACTTTCTTCTGGCTTAGCTTAAACATACCCTTCATATGCATCACCGCTCCATTCCTGATCTATGTAGAGGAGTTAAAGATAAATGGACAAACTTCAAAAAAATAAAATAAAATAAAAGCATCATCAACTTCAGAAAATTTTAAGGTTATATGAATATGTGCAACTAAACACATACACACACATAAATGCTATAGTGGTGTAAGTTTATTGATAGGCAGAGATGCAAAGGTAAAGCCTGCTCTCACTTCAGAATTAGAAAGAGCTGCACAAAATAGCTCCACATCTAGTCTCAAGAACTGAGTACAGGGGCTGGGGAAATGGCTCAGAAGCTTGAGACGCTGTTTGCAAAGGAAACCTGTCTGGATTCAATCCCCTGCTGCCCAGGTACAGCCAGATGCACAGAGTGGCCTGTGTGCCTGGAATTCATTTGCAGCAGCAAGAAGCCCTGACATGCCCATTCTCCCCCCACCCGTCTCTCTCAAAAATAAACAAACAAGTGAATAATATATAAATTATAAAATCTAATTAAATTTTAATTAATTAATTAATTAATAATTAAAAGTAAAATTAAACAACAATTTGATAATAAATTGATTAACAATAAATTAATAATAAATAATAATTAAAATAATTAATTAAATTATAAAAATAAAAAAACCCAGTGGAGTAGACTGGAGCACTTGGCCAGGTAGCATATCTGTGCCCTTTCCCCCACTCCTGGCTACAGGTTCTGGCCTCTGAATACATCTAGTCAAATACTCTCCTTTCTTCAAACTAAGGGATTCCTCTTGAAATGAGTGTAACAGCCAAATAAGAAGTAGCAGAGTGTCACCCCAAGTCTAATATATAAACATTGTAAAAAAAACATTAGCTGGGATTGCTAACGAGATAATCCCAATCCCCCACCCCATCCCGTGTCACATGAAACACTTTGACAGCAAGAGAAAATGAAGCCATGATTCGCAAGGAGTGGAGACCAACAGGGAAAAGCAAGGAAAGGCTAACGCACTGAATCTTGGTACCAGGTTCCTTCATGACCTGGGACTTGAGAGTCTTTCTTCTGGGAGGAACTGCAGCTGTCTTGTGCTAGACACTGACGCATTGCTGTGACTCATCGCCTTGATTAGTGTTCTGAACACATGGAAGGGGAAGGAGGAGATTTTAGGAAGAGAGTGGTAAAAGCAGAGGCATAAGAGGAAGAAGAAACATTACAGAAGTAAACTGGGTTCTAGGTAATGGGACTGAGAAGAAATAAGGCCAGTGTAATGAGAAAATCCAGGCCCAAAGACCCTCTGTTTGCTTTTACAAAACTCCACCACAAGAATCTCACATATGTGTCTCACTACAAAGGCGTGACTCACAGCAATACCAGGACTGAAACTCTGGTGAAGTAAAACCTTCCTAAGTCGTTATTTTCTATTGGTTAAAAATCTGTGCTTCTGGGGCTGGAAATATGGCTTATCAGTTAAGGCATTTGCCTGCAAAGCCAAAGGACCCTGTTCAATTCTCCAGGATGCACATAAGACAGATGCACAAGGCGGCACACGCATCTGGAGTTCATTTGCAGTGGCTGGGTGCCCTGGCACACCCATTCTCTCTCTCTCTCTCTCTCTCTCTCTGTCTCTTTCTGCCTCTTTCTGCCTCTTTCTCTCTCTCAAATAAATAAATAAAATATGTATTTTTAAAAATCAGTACTTCTTCCCAAAGCACTGATGTTTTAGTAGTGGCCTATGTATGACAATCACACACACACACACACACACACACACACACACACACACATGCATATATGTTATGGATCCAGCTTGATTTATGGAACGGAAGCCTCCTATGGACAGATGGGTTGGATAAATCTTGTAGGAAGAAGGTGAACCAGTCCCAAGTCTCCTTCAAACCACCCATGTGAAACACTCCTTAGCCTACAATCGAGTCTTATTCTTATCTTCCATTGAAGATATTTCCTGCATTTTTTCATTGATGTACGTTCCTGCCTTGTATTCTAGAAACTCTAAACACATGTATTCTATGATGGTTAGCTCATCTAGGAAAGAAAATGGGGGAGGTGTATTTATGCTTCAAATGAATCACATTTTTACTGATCTTTGTTGACTGAAAATGTGAGTCTAGCTGCTGTTTCTTAGGAATTAAAATTTCTAAAGGATACATAGAAATATTTAAAAAAAAAAAAAAAAATCTTTTCCGAATTGCCTACTTGAAGCTTAAGAAATAAGGCGATTACTGGTAAGATTTGAAGTTGAGTGCAGAGAAAGATCATAGTACTACACTATGGCACAATCATTAAATAACACCCATTATCCTCCATCTGATCCCCAGATAAATAGAGACGCTCTCAATGAAAATGACTGATGGTATTTCCCGCTTCTCTCACAGAAAATGAGAACAACTATAAGTGGAGATATAATCAAATAAAAGGCATGGAAATGACATTTAAAGTTGACAATGCAGTTCAACGTGATGGTACACACCAGTACAGCATCCAGACAGAAGCAAAGACAAATTCAACAATCACGTTGGCAGTTCATTTCCAATTATGTTATGAAAAATTACCATTTCAGTACTTATAATATGAAACGGGGGTTGTCGCTTTGGTTTGTAAAATGTTCTAACATTCCATCACTTTTCTAGTTTAGTGTATAGCCTATGAAGGCTACATTTATGTACTTATGTGTGTATGTCACCTCCCCTAATAAATTTTACCACGATGCAGATTGTGTCGATATATCACCAATTATCTTGCACACAGTAAATGCCCAATGAATAACTGTCAAAAAAAAAGATTCACTAGATGAGTAAGTATACCCATTTTAGTATTAGCCTCCTGAAAGAAAAGTCCTACCAATAAAGGAAGCTAGTTTAGCATTTTAGGCTAGAAGGGAGCAAATGCAACAGACAATAAGTAGCTGAGGGTCTGCAAGGCTGAGAGGAACCAAGCCCTCAAGCCACAGGGTGTCTCCAACCATTTACTCTATCCAACCATTTACTCTATCAATGAACAAAGGTCCCAGCTTCCCCAAATGCCTCCCATCTCTGTCAAAGAGTGTGACATTCCTTGGGGCATCTGAGAACCAAGCAGGTATGCATACTGAGTTTCTGACCACAAGGAGCTTGGCCTACCTACCTTTGTGCCCTTGGGTCTCTAGGACAAACATTAAAACATCGTCTCTAATTGCTTGCAGACACTTTCAAACAAAGGCTCTCCAGCTTTAAAACATCATGCATTCCCCCAACATTGTCAATTCAGATTGATTTTTCCCTTTCTTTACAGATCACATTATGGTGGTTTTTACAATATTTCAATATTTTTATTTATTTGCAAATAGAGAGGGTGAAAGAGAGGAGAGACAGAATGGGTGTGCCGGGGGATATCTAGCCACTGAAAACGAACTCCAGATGCATGTGCTACTTTGTGCGTCTGCCTTTATGTGGGTGCTGGGGAATCAAACTTGGGTCCTTGGGCTTTGCAGGCAAACGCCTTAACTGCTGAGCCATCTCTCCCACCCACGTTATTATTTTTACCTACCACTTTATTCTGATAACTTTCTATTTTAATTCTAGCTATAATTCTCCCCAAGATCTAATGCCAGAGGTTGCAACCATGAGCCAAATATCTTTATAGCTCCCAAAACTCACTAAATGCAAAGGAGAAGCAGTGTCCCCCTTCTTTCTCTTCTCCCCCTTTCTGCTACTGCAGTGTCTGTTCTCTTAGATGCTCTGCTCATGCTCTGGGGAGTCACTGTTGGCTTCCTCTCAACAGAACCTAATAGTCAAAAGAAAGACCTTTCTGGGCTGGAGAGATGGATTAGCAGTTAAAGTACTTGCCCGCCAAGCCTGAGGACCCAGGTTCATTTCCCCAGAACCCACGGAAGCCAGATGCATGGGGTGGCACACACGTCTGGAGTTCATGTGTAGTGGTTGGAGGCCCTGGTGTGCCCATTCTTTCCCTCTCCACATATCTCTAATAAACAAATGAAATATTAATTTTATTCTTTTTTAAAATTTTGCCTTGCCTATCATGGAGATCACAATTTATTAAGAGGGATGACTGTGGTTTATAGTCATTAGGGGAAAGTGGGGGGAGGGAGGGAACTACTGTGGGATTTTGTCTACAAGTACGGAAGTTGTCAATAAAAAAAAATTTTTTCAAAAATTAAAAATTAAAAATATTTAAAAAGCAGCATGGACAATGAATTCAGGAAGACTTAGACACTGTCTGTCAACATGTCACATGTCTTTCTCAAGCTACATGAGAGGGAAAAGTAGGATGATCTGAAGTTCAAGACCAACCTGAAGAATTTATAAAGACTTAGGTTTTCAGCTCTATATCAAAACAACCTAAAAAAAATGGAATAGAAGTGTGATTAAGAAACAGTGTGATTGCCTAGCTTGCATAAGGTCCTGGGTTCAATCCCTCACACCAAATAAATAAGTTTGAATACAACAAAGGGTCTCTAGCCACTCTATCCACTGCAAACAAACTCCAGACACATGTGCCATCTTGTACAGATTTTACATGGTGTGGTAGTTTTTATTCCCCAATATATTCAATGTTTTTTACTTTATAGTTTGCATCTTCACCTTCCTAGAGGCAAGGTCACTGGGGGCCGGTCTTAAGGTGTGGGTTTGAGATTCCATTGTAAAGATATGCAAATGTGCCTAGCAGGAGTTCCTGAAGTGTGCTGTGTGACCTTTTGGCTGTAGTTTTTACTCTGTGTGCTGTGGTGGCTGGTTGGCTTTCTAGCCGGCCTTATCCAGGCTGCTTCTCCTGACTTTATGGAACTTCCCCTGGATCTGTAAACTTCAATAAATAATATCCCTTCCTCCATAACTGTGCCCGGTCTGGAAGTTCATCTCAGTGAACCTAAAGCTGTCTGCTACACATGGGTACTGGGGAATCAAACCCAGGTCCTTACCCCTTGCAGGCAAGTGCCTTAACTGCTGGGTCAGCTCTTCAGTCCCCAAATCCTGAGTTTTTTACTTGCTATATGATCGTAAACAAGGTCCTTAAATACTGTGAGACTATGTCTTCTCATATTTAAAATGACAAAAAAGGGCTGGAGAGATGGCTTAGCGGTTAATGCGCCTGCCTGCTAAGCCTAAGAACCCGGTTCCAATCTCCAGGTCCCACGTTTAGCCAGATGCAAAGTGACACAAGGGCGCAATGCCGCACTTGACCACAAAGGGGGTGCACGAATCTGGATTTTGTTCACAGCAGCTGAGAGACTGCTGGCATGCCCATCTCTATCTGTCTCCCTCTCCTTCCCTGTCTGTCTCTCTCTGTGTCTCTCTCCAAAAATAAATAAATAATAAAAAATTAAAATGACGAAAAATGAGGTTTAATTTCCAAGTTATTTACCTAACACCTAACAATGCCTGGAATAAAAGCAGCATCCAGCGAAGAGGAGAGATGGTAACAGAAGGAATTCTTATTGTGCTGTAATTGAGAACTGATATGCTTTGTTTAAACAAAATCAGCATACTTGATCTTTCCTGCCCTCTATGCAATTTGAATGTGATCGAGAGTTACCCTACATACTAATATTATCAACAATTCTAAGCGAAATGTAATGAATGCTTGAGAAGACCCAGTAAGTTCCAAGGTCACGTGACAGGGGATTCCCTTCCTGCTGGAATGAATAACGTTGCCCTGAAAGTATATGTTCCAAACTCTCTTGCAAGATGAAATACCTCAGGAATGGACCACCTCTGAACTATAAAGAGTTACTCTTTTTTTTTTTAAGAAATAAAAGGAAACTCAAATGAGCCATTAGTCATTTATTTACTACATTACTTGCTAATTTCTCTTTTAATTATCTGTTTTTCTTAAAAGGCATTCTATATGGGGTGTGATGTTGGCTTCTAAAGGGGACTAAAATCTGGTCTGAATTACTTCTCAATCTTTTGGTTAAGACCAACTGTAAAAGTATGGTCTGATAAGGTATAGCGTCAGTTTGCTCCTGATACTTGCATAATAACATGAGATATGAAATTTTTTCCCTCTAGGAAATGTCTAGAAAAATGAGGTGATGATGGGCTGGAGAGGGATTAGGCGCCTGCCTGCTAAGCCTAAGAACCCGGTTCAAATCCAACGTTTGCCAGATGCAAAGTATGCCACACTTGACCACAAGGGGCGCACATATCTGGATTTCGTTCAAAGCTGAGAGACTGCTTCCAATCTGTCTCCCTCTCCCTCTCTGTCTGGCTCTCTCTGTGTCTCTCTCCAAAAATAAATAAAATTAAAAAAAAATTTTTTTTTAAATGAGAGGACAAGGGGGGGATACAAATTGGGACCCAAAAGGGAAAAATACTACAAAACCCTTTATGAACAACAGGCTAAAACAGTGATCCTTGAACTATAACAGGAGAGGCCAACTTTTAATCTTGTCCTGCTTCTCTTTCTCTTCTCTCTCTCTCCCTCCCTCTCTCTCTCTCTCTCTCTCTCTCTCTCTCTCTCTCTCCCTCTCCTCTCTATACTCACTTTCTCTTTTACATTATATATCTTTTTCCTCCCTCACCTTCCTAGGTGCAGACTTATAACTCCCAGTGCCAGCAGGGGCTTAACTTCCACAATGAGCTGTTGATCTGAAACACCTACAAGGTTCCCCAAAAAAGACAGACTTCGGTCAGAGTACCTGGTGACCCACCAAAGGTTAATGGTAAGACCCTACTGTCGAAGACAGCATACATGTGTGAGACCAAACATAGAGAGAGACCTGGCCAGAATATGGAAGAAGGTCAGTCCCCAGACAGTTAGCTAGTCTAGTACCAGATGGTGCTACACGAGCAACTGGGGAAAATGTCTGTCATTTATCTAAGATACCCAGCAGGAAACAATCTACGTAATGCTCTACAAGTGCAGTAGTGGCAAACAGCCATGGTGGGTAACCAACTGCTCTAATAAATCCATTCAGTGGAATGGAACTCATATCTGGAACTGGGAAATTTTCAGTCTCCAAGATCTAAGGCCACCAAAGGCTAGAAGAGAGCCAATGCATATAAAGTTCCCTCCAAAACATATATGGTTATCCCTTCTATCTAGTTCTAACTTCTCTCTCCGTTGGAGAATTTGCTTATCTCTTTTCAGGTGGACAACAAACCTGAAGGGAGAATCAGCTAACCACACATCACCAGCTGAAACCATAGAACAACGCAGGGGAAGGGCAAGAATACAGCACTCAAGGTGATCACAACACCAGAAAAAGGCTGAAGGAGATAAACACAGAGAACATCCAACTCCAACTAAGCCAGATATCCAGAGACACAGAGGCTCCCAAAACCTCATCAAGGAAGCAGAACTAAAACCCCAATGTAGCTCAGGGAAAGTGGAAGAGGGGCGGAAAGATTGTTAGAGTCACAAGTTGGGGCATTATGCACAGAGACTGGGGCCTATCCACCAGAACTCTTGAGCAAACTCACAATGCATGATCCACATTCCCCATTGATGAGGGCCCCTTTGAAAGTAACGGGGAGGAGGACAATGGAACCAATGCTTTGAATGTAAAATCAGAATAATATAAATAAAAAATATATATTTATTTTTTAAAAAATGAGGTGATGAGTTCTATCATATAACAGATCTGAAGGGAATTTCTATGGTATGTCCCTATCATTAATAGAGACAACACAAGCAATCACTTTCTGCCTCATTCACTTCCCGACATGAAGGGCCTTGCTTGGAGAGCGGAGGGGGGAAATCTGGCCTTTACAATGACCAGGTACTATCATATCAACGAATGCCAGTGTTTATACCCTGGAAACCATTGACTATTGAAGACAAATTCTAAGTGGAACAATTTTGAGACCAGTTGGAAAATGGATTGTTGAGCATTTCAACTAAAATAATTACATGTCTCTCTCTAAAACTAGAAGTCAAAATAAAAATGACAATAGCAGAAGGTAATTGGTGCAGGAGGGTGTAAAGTCAGTGATAGAACATTTGCCTACCATCTGCAAGGCACTGGGTTCAACTTCTAGTAGTGAAAAAGAATGGATGTTGAGGTATTCTTTATGCTCTTTTTCTAAAGCATGGGTAATGTCAAGAATGATTTAAAATATTCTCATTTTGTAGGTTTTTTCTTATTTATTTATTTATTTATTTATTTATTTATTTATTAGGGACAGACAGAGGAAGAGAGAGAGAATGGGATCACCAGGTTCTTCAGCCACTGCAAATGAACTCCAGACACATGTGCCACCATGTGTGTCTGGCTTACATGGGATCTGAAGAATCAAACCTACGTCCTTAGGCTTTGCATGCAAGTGCCTTAACTACTAAGCCATCTCTACAGCCCTGATTTAAGACATTCTCTTTTTCTTCTTCACTCCTCTCAAAAGAATAAAGGAAATAGAAAACATCCTCTTCTTTATATAAAATTAATGGTTAGATAGAGAAGTAAGTGGTTCAAAATTAGCCAGGCTGTTGAAAAATGGAGATGACTTCTTAGAAGTCTTCAAAGACTCCGTTCATTCCTTTTATGGGAAAGCCCCTCTCCAGACTTAGCCAGTGGGCTTGCTTTTGCCTTTCCATTGGTGTTTTATCAGTATGGAAGGATGCGCATCCATCCATCTGGAAGACGCATCTGGAGCTTTCTTTAAGCAGGATTAAACAATTATTCCTCATCTGACAAACTTTTCTGTTGTTATTTTCATGCCCCCACCAAAAATAAATTGGAGAGTGCCGTTTCCTTAGCAACTGAAATCTTGCCCCAGTTTCGGAAGAGATGTGACTCAAAGGAAAATTTTGCTATATATTCCATTCTATCCATATGCCATTGGAAGAAATGGAAGGAAAGAGTGAGCAAAGAGAAAACACAAAGAAAGAATAAAATCATAAGTAAGGGAGCAAGAAAGTCCAAGAAAGAAAGGCAGAGACCATTGGGTGCTTGTGCACGACTCTCTTTCATATGGAATTAATGGTGGCTTAATGGGGTATGAAAGGATGTTTTACTGGAAACAATGAGGAACAATTGTGTCGCTCACGTTTCATTTCACAGGTCATTACTGCATTAAGAAGTAAATCGACCAAGTCCGGTAAATAACAGTCTGCGTATTGCCGAGAGCTTCAAACCAACTATTTTAGCCATCACAAACTAATATCTCTGTCACTTTAACCCTTGCAGGGTTGTGCTACAGGGCTAAACAATTACAGACTTCACCCAGTTCTAGCAGGTGAGCATAACTCAATGCCCCTCTGGTCCCTTCTTTTGCAAAACCCAGAAGGCCATATTTTAGCATTGTTGTTTTGTTGATGAGCCAGCCTTAGCCAAATGCAGCGCTGGTAACCTTGAAAAACAAGCCCCATCTTAGTGAGCGCTCCAGGCATCTTTAAACAGACTGCTTCCTCTGCAAAATTAATTGCTGCAAAATGCAGTGCTCTCTCATCTAAGCTTATGCAAGCTCATACTCAGCTATTTGGGTGGGCGCTAGACGTGTTTGAGAGATCCAGGGGAAATGAGCTTCTCTCCTTTATTGCAGAAGTTCATGTTTGTGTCACCAAGCATCATCAGGCACTGGACATCCAGAATTTCCTAATGCCTAAACTGTAGTTCCATTAACTCAAGGGCCATGGGCGGGTGAGGCAAATGCTGACTGTATTTTGAATCAATTGCACAGTCAATACATGTATCAAAGATGTTTTACACTAAGCAGTAATATTCAATGTACAGCTGGCAAAATACATACTCAAAATGAATATCAAATTAAAATATTTTCTTGTTTCACCTGTGACAAAAAAAATGAGACAAAAGTAAAGGAAAATTTGTAATGTAACTAATCATGTCAAAGGCAGATAAATTGTACTGCCATATATATATATATATATATATATATATATATATATATATATATATATACACATTTATATATCTGTGTATTCCATTTAAACCCACTTTGCCTGCAGAGTAGATATGGAACACTCATATTTTCACAGTACCTGTCAAACAAGATAAATACATTCAAAATTCAAATTTCTCGTTTCTTGTTACTTCACATCCCATGACTAAAATTAAGACCTTTCAAGAAACTATGGCAAGCCGCTTGCCAAAATTTTTATGCCCTAAGCCTGAATAAGTCTGCAAAGGGACCTTGTACATAAGGTTTTGTTCTGTTTTGCTTTGTTTTGTTTTGTTTGAGAAGGGGTCTCGTTCTGTAGCTCAGGCAGCTTGAACTCGCCATCCTCGATCTTCCTCAGCCTCCTGACTGCTGGTACATTTACTAACATGTACCACTATGCCCAGTCCAAGGTCACAGATCTCACAATGGCAATTGTGCTGAACTTGAAGCATTTAGAACCAAAAAGCCTGTTTTTTTCTGGCTGACATTCTAGACATATAGAGGAGAAATCTGGCAAAATTAAAAGTGGATTTCATTATTGCATGCTCTGAAAATAAAGGGAGCCCCACGCGAGGGTAGGTAAGCAGTCTTAGAAGCTGAGCATGACCCTAGCCTACCTGGAACAAGGAAGCAGGGCTGCCACTCAGTGGTGATTTCATGGTAACTGTCCCCCATAGCCTCAGGATTCATCTTAAGCTTTCTACTTAAGTCTAACAGGTAGAGCTCTGCTGGTGAAGGTGTACTATGGGGGGAGATTTTGAGTCCAGCCTGAAGGTGTTCAGAGTCAGCTGGTACTTGCTTGTACAGGCTGGCATGAGCCAGTTTCTTCCTCCTGGTGAATCTCCCTATGGGATCTGTAAGCCTGAAATCAACCCTTTCCTCCCATAAGCTGTCTGCCCCAGCAAACCAGAAAATAACTGCAACACGCTGTTACAGATACATGGAACTAAATCTGACCTACGACCTAAGTGAGACTGGAAGTTGAGTCCCAGTCACACAATGTGGAAAGTCATGGAGAAAACACAGCTTGCATCTCCGAGGGTATGTGAGAGACTTTATTTGGAACCCTAATGGAAGTGATGATGGTGTGGGCACACAGACTTGGGTTCTCCAAATTCCAAGTTCCAGCCTAACAATTTCACGAAGTGTTCACAGTGATAGACCAAAATAATGACATAAATCAAGGAACTTTTTAAAATAAATTGGTAGAACCATTAGGAAGGCAGGTGTGTTAGAACAAAGCAGTGTGAGATTTCTGTTATAGTGACATGGGGGTCTGTCAGGAGTCCAGGAAAGTCCTTGACCTCCAAACCCTGAGTTCATGTTTGTATTCAACCAAAAAATTAGACAAATTATTATATTGATTTAAGGAAGTACAAAACCAAGGGAAGGAAAATTGATACACACAAGTGGTCTGAGAACCCATGTGGGCCTCAAAAAAACTGAATAAAAGATTTAGAGAAAAAAGAAGAGAAAAGCACAGAGAGCTCCTGCCATGTGGAGGGCAAGAGGGGGCAGAGACGGTCAAGCTGGTTCTCCCTCCTCTTGGTCCACTTGAGCAAAGAGAAAGACAGACTTACCAGAACCTGGAGGTCCAGGACTGATAAACGGGCAATCAAGAGAGAGGCTGGTCCCCTTACACGCATCTAGTTATCATCTTCTGGCTCAGGTGAGCCAGAGAGACAGCTGCTTGGTCTGGGCTAGAAGCTAGTTCAGGAAGAGGCCAGCTGTGACACTGAGTTCCGGGGTCTAAGCTTGACCAATCACAATGTTAGGATTAGATGTGAGTTCTAGGAAAGGAGAGCCCTCTCCTCGGGAGCGGCTTCAGTGTGGAAAACAGGTCTAGGGAACTCCTTTAGGCAAGAGATAAGGAGAAGCCATATTCACCTCAGATCTTCAGCAAAGAGCAGACTGTATGTAAGGCAAGCCCAGAGACATTCCGGCTTTTTACTTTCAGGGACCCAGTCACTCTAACTGCCCAACAAAGCTGCCTGACTCCCTCTCAATAGGTTTTAGATGCAATCTGATGACAGATGACATTCTTTTTTTTTTTTTTTTTTAATTTGAGAAGGAGACAGAGAGAGAGAGAGAGAGAGGAAGAGGTAGAGAATGAACGTGCCAGGGCCTCTCAGCTGCTGCAAATGAACTCCAGACGTGTGCGCCCCCTTGTGCGCATGTGCGACATTGCGCCCTTGCATCACTTTTTGCATCTGGCTAAACGTGGGTCCTGGAGATTTGAACAAGCATTCTTAGGCTTCGCAGGCAGGCTCCTTAACTGATAAGCCATCACTCCCGCCCCCAGATGACATTAGTGGGAGCTAGGAGGTCTGTTCATACATCCCCAAAGACTTTCCTTAATAGTGGTAAGAAATGCCTATTAAAGGGGCCAAATCTGTGGACATGCAACACTCCAAACTTCTCCACAATCACCGACTTTCCAATCAGTCCATCTGCCTTGTAGGATGTTGGATGTAGGCGCATTGCTGCCTGTACACTTTGATTCATCAAAGAAGCATGGTGTTTCAGCTCTATGAGAATCCAAATCAGGCAAGTCAATCATACTGCTGACCAACTCATCGACACGACAGCACATACAATGCTGTTCGAGGTGGCTACATTTCAGCTTTAATTTCTACTTGTTGGTGAAATCATTGACAAGTTGATTCTAACTTTGAAAATATTCTGTCGTATATACTTACGGAATAGCTTAATGATTCCATGAAAATGTCACAAACTGCCATTAGTTTTTACCTAAAATGTGTTTTGTAGTCAGCTTCAGGTTGCTGGGATGAACCTCCAAACCAGATGCAGTAATGGAAGAAAGGGAATTTATTTGATACTTACAGATCCAGGGGAAGTTCTACAATGAAGGAAGAAGTTGGCCATGCAGAGAAAATCCCATCACCAGCAGTATGCGTAAACACACTCCTGGAATCCCAGACAGAGCTCAAGCACTCCGCATAGATTAGGCTGGAATTATTCCAGATCTGCCCTCAAGTACGCTTTACCACTGGACCCTTGGATCCGCCCACAAAGACACCTAGTTAGAAGCTTTAACAAAACTTCACGAACTATGGGAGGACATCCAGTCAAGTTACCACAAGATGCTAGTCCTTCAAGAAAGGCAAGTTAAGTGTTCATCAAAATCCCCACCAGAATCCTGCAACAGACCCACGTGGTGTCTTCAGAAATAGGGTATTACCGTCTATTCTGGTGAGCCTTGGCAATAGCCTGTGTTGCTTGCGGGACCCTAGGGACCTCCCTGGGCAACAATTCACTGGGAAGTGTCTCACCCCTGCGACTGGGTTTTCCTGCGACAACTTACAGCTTCAGAAAGCAGCACTGCCCACCTCTAAAGGGAGTTTTTGCCCAAAGTCTCTCTTTCTTGTTAAAAATCTAAATTCCATGTTTCAATCATGTAACAAAGTTGGTTAACCGTGGCTTTTTTCATCATGTCCTTAGTTTTGGTTCACCGCCCTCAATTCTCCTCCCCGCCCCCATTCTCTTGCTCGGCCCTGCTTCATATTTCCACTCGCAGCATTCCGTCCCTCTACTTACACGGCCACTGTCTCCTCCCCTTAAGCCCTTCCCCACCACCTAAAGGAGCACTCCATAGCTCCTTTGTAGCCTCCTGCCCTCTACTACCTCTTACTTCAACTTACATACAAATCTAGAAACTGAAAGTCAGGACCTGCACATGAAAGGGAACATGGTAGCCTCCTCCCTGCTAAGAGGCTATCACACTGCTGGAAAGTGCTAAGGCAGCCTTCTGGGAAAGAAAGATCAGCAACAGTCTTACCCAATGGCAGATCCATCCTGCCTGCTACACACTCAGCCAGCTAGGCAACATGTGTCCACTGGTACAATAGTGATATGACTCTGCTGGGGATAACCAGCTGCTCTCTGACTGGATCGGAGGCCTTCTCTATGGGAGGGAATTCATACCTGGTACTGAAAACCTGGTCAAAAGCATATGGCTCAGGCTGGAGAGATGGCTTGGTGGTTAAGTGCTTGCCTGTCAAGCCTAAGGACCCTGGTTCAAGGCTAGATTCCCCATTACCCACGTAAACCAGATGCACAAGGTGGTGCATGCATCTGGAGTTGGTTTGCAGTGGCTGGAGGTCCTGGTGAGCCCATTCTCTGTCTCTCTCTGTCTCTGTCTCTCTGTTGCTCTCAAATAAATACATAAAAAAATAAACAAAAAGCATATGGCTCATAAGTTCATACAGCTTACTAGGAAACTCACCTTGTAGAGGTTACATTCTCATTCCTAGAATAAACACCTAACTAGAAGTAGCTTATTAAAAAGAAATGGTTTTGGCTGGAGAGATGGCTTAGAAGTTAAGGCATTTGCCTGCAAAGCCAAAGGATTCTGGTTCAATTATCCAGGACCCACCTAAGCCAGATGCACAAGGGGGCGCATGCATCTGGAATTCGTTTGCAGTGGCTAGAGGCCCTGGTGCGCCCATTCTCTCTCTTTCTCTTTCTCTCTGTCTCTTTCTCTCTCATAAATAAATGAAATATGTTTTTTAAAAATGGTTTGTGTCAGTTTACAGTATTGAGAAGTTTCATAATGGGGGGAAAACATGGCAGAACAGTCATCCAGTGTCATATCTTGTCCTATGAGCTGGGAGGAAGCAGAAAGAGTCAGCTAGCTCCCATTGGCAAGAGAGGCTGGGCTATAAAATTCCAAGCACCCCCACCCCAGTGCCACACCTCCTCCAGCAAAACTCCACCTCCCAAAGGCTCCATCAGGAGGGGAATAAGCATAAGGAGAAGTACTAGCACTCCACTGTTGTCTGACTGAATGGATATGCTGTCAAATTGCCCTCTAGATATTTATAGATGTTTATGCCCATAGATAGTGCTACCCTCAGCTGTGGCCACAGAAGCTTCTTTTGGCAGTTCCTACTGGCGCAACTCAAAAATTGCCAAAGGGCTAAGAATAAGTGGTTGTTGAGTTCTCAGCTCTAAATGAGACATCTCTAGGAGGTTCTCCAAGGCTCAGGAAGCTTTGTGAAAGAGGAGGAAGAAAGAATTTAAGAGCCAGATAGTGAAAAGGAGTGTTTGACTTCCAGAAGTGAAGTAACTGCTGTATTTTTACCTTAAAGAGGCTGTGGGTTGTTAGTACACCCAAAAGACCTGAATAACACTGGGCCCATTAACATTTAAATGAATGAGGAAGGAGGGAAAAAACACAGCAAAATGCAATAGTGACTAGTTATAAAGAAAGAATTCAATGAGGCACTGGAGAGATGGCTTAGTGGTTAAGGCACCTGCCTGAGAACACTTGTTCAAATCTCCAGGTCCCACGTTTAGCCAGACACAAAAGTGACACAAGTGCACAACGTCACACATGTGCACAAGGGGCACATGCATCTGGAGTTCATTCACAGTGGCTGAAAGGCCCTGACATGTCCATTCTCTCTCTGCCTCTTCCTCTCTCTCTCTTTCTCTTTCTCTCTCTGTCAAATAAAAAATAAGAAAGGATTCAATGAAATGGAAATAGATGAAAAGAACAAGAGAAGGTAATGAAAGGGGATTATGATCAAATTACAATATGTTTCTGTATGACAGTGTTCAAGAAAAGAAAAAAAAAATTACCCTATCAGCACAGTAAAAAATGACACCTAGAATGAAAAGCTATTATTTCCCAATCATATATCTGGTAGAACACTAATATCCAGTCCATAGACAGAACTCCCTAAACTCAATGACAAGAGCATGGAGCATAGCTAAAGAACAGATTCAACCCACAAATAAGCACAGGAAGAGCTACTCAATATGATTAATCAATTGATGAGTCCAAATCAAAACTGCCACGAGATAGTAACTCACTCCACCTAGGATACCAACTATCAAGGAAAAGAAAGTGCTGGCGAGGTGGAAACAGTGTGAGCGCTTTGTGCATCCTGGATGGGGAGGTCAAATGGCAGAGCTACCATGGGAAAGATGACGATGTGCCTCCACACATTACAATATAATTAGTACATAGTCCTCTCGTGGGTAATAAAATAAGTAAAAGCAGCATCTTAAATTAAGAGAGGTCTGTACGTCCATGTGTTCAGCAACATTGTTCACATCAGATACAATGTGGAAACAACTCGAATGCCCATGGGCAGATGAATGAACGTGGTTTACCCATGCAATAGAATATTGTTAAAGTTTCAAAGAAAAGGAAATTCTACACTATGAGACCTTAAGAATGTTAGTCTAAGCAAAGTAAGTCACCAAAATTTGCTGTATGATTGCCTTAATAGTAAGTTATGCAGGGGCTGGAGTGATGGCTTAGCAGTTAAGGTGTTTGCCTGCAAAGCCAAAGGATCCCAGTTTGACTCTCCAGGACCCACGTAAGCCAGATGTACAAGGGGATGCATACATCTGGAGTTCCTTTGCACTGGCTAGAGGCCCTGGCGCCCATTCTCTCTCCCTCTCTCACTCTCTCTCTCTCTCCTTCTCTACCTGCCTTTTCTCTCCCTCTCTCTCTCAAATAAATTAATTAAATATATTTTTTAAAATAAGTTACACAGAGTAGGCAAAATCATACAGACATAAAGTATAATCGTACCTGCCAGAGACTGAGAAGAATAGGCAGTTATTGTTTAATGGATATAGAAATTGTGCTTTGGAGGCTGAAGAGATGGCTCAGTAGTTAGGGCACTTGCCTGAAAAGCCTAATGACCCAGGTTTGATTCTCAGGACCCAAGTAAAACCAGATGCAGAAAAAGGCCTTGGCACACCCAGTTATTTTCTCCCTCTCCCTCTCTCTCTCTCTCTCTCTGTGTGTTTGCAAATAAATAAATAAAAATATTTTTTCAAAGAAGAAATTATAGTTTAGGAGCTGAAAAGATGGATGGAAATGAATGGTAGAGATGGTTGCTCAATATGATGGATGCATTTAATACCCTTGAACTAAGTACTTAACATGATTAGGATGGCGAATTTCCTGTAATGTACATTTCATCAAAATAAAAATCCAGCCAGTCTGAAAGCTGGAGTATTAAAACTAATCTGTTATTTGTTCTAAGAGAAGGGATTTAGCATTTCTATGCTTAAAAAAATCTACTTATTCATAAAATACTGTCTTTGACAGACCCTGAGGACACTCAACACCTACGAAAGCAGACATCCAGAGACTCTAAGAGCTCATTACTGAAGTAGACTTAAAACTCACCCCCCACGGCTCCAGGAATTTTGTGGAAGAGAGAGTGAAAAGATTGTAAGAGCCACAGGTTGAGACATCATGCCCAGAGGCATTCCCTTCCCCCGCCCAAAAAATAACTGACTGCTGCTCCCACAATGTGAAAACCACAATCCCATGGGGAGTACCTGCAACCCCACTGAGGAGCATCCCCAATGGGATGGGGGCAGGGATGAAGTAAAAAGAGCACCAACACATGATGTTACAAACATCAATACAAAACATGTCGTTAATAATAATGATAGTAAACATTAAAAATACTATTTTGGAATATGTAAAAAGACTATAGTATAGTAAGAAGTAGACTTGAATTCTGTCTGACATATTAGAAAATTCTGTCTGACATACTTGTTTTGTTTGTTTGTTTGTTAGAAAACAAACCAGGTCACTGCAAATGAACTCTTGAAGTCAAACTTTAAAAGAAGAGCCTGCACAGGCACTTAAACACTGAGGTGAACACTACTAGGTGGCGGAGCTCCTACTTTGTGAGAAAATTAAGGGAAGAAGTCACTATGTATTGAGGAGGGCCTGAAACCAATTAATCTATGAGAAACTATCAAAATCAAGTTGCCATGATTTTATAATGTCTTTTTAAGGGGACTGTATTTCTATAGATGAATGGCTTGATATGAGGTAGTGTTTCCCAAAATTTGTTCTGAGACACATTAATGCTGAGTATGAACTTTTTTTTCCTCAGGTAGGGTCACACTCTAGCCCAGATTGACCTAGAACTCACTCTGTAGTCCCAGGCTGGCCTCAAACTCACAGCGATCCTCCTACCTCTGCCACCACACCTGGTCTGAACTAATATTTTTTAGTCTAAAAGCTTGAGAACTCATAGATTGCACAAATCAAATGGAATTTCACTTAATTCTATATCTTAGAATCTAATATTTTAGCATATATTATAAACCTCTAAAATGTGAATAGAGTTTTCAAAATGTATTGGATGATGAATCACACCTTTCAGTGTCCTGAGTTCACTGAATGTGGGAACATTCTTTGAAAGTGTTAAAATTAAATTTGTTCAATGCACTTTGTGGAACAGTTCGCTGGCCCATTGACTGTATCAATGATTTTCTTGTTGCTATGACAAAAACCTGGCTAGAAGCATCTTATAGAAAGAAAAGTTAATTTGGCTTACAGTTTCAGAGAACAGGGTCCATAATTGACAGACTGGCTTCACATTGTCAAAGGAAACAGAAAAGATGACAGGGTTCAGCTACAAAACAAGGTCCACCTCCCACTCCAGAAAAGCTCCACCTTCCAAAGGTTCCACAACTTTCCCAGACAGTCTCACCAGCTGGGGATCTAGAATTCAAACACATGAGCCAAATAACGGGAAGCATTTTGCATTTGAGCCACCACACACTAAAGTTGAATTCCTGACTTTTCGTTCATCTGTTTATTTAGTGTTTAGTGAATATATACTGTGTTCTAGAAACTGTAGGAAAATGAAATGTACTTGCCTTTACAGACCTTGTAGTCTGATAAGGCAGGATTGTACAGCAATGGCAGGAGAGCGTGAGAAGTGTGGTCATGAGTGGCCCGTGAAGGAGGGTCACCAAGAGACAAAGCACATGACACTGTGCAGGTCAGGCCCTAGCCAGGCCGCCTGTTAGTAGAAACCAGGAAGTGGCTTCTGTGGACATGGCATCCTGCACAGGCCTGGCTTGACAACAGCTTTAGCCCCGTGCACGCCAGCAACCTGATCTGCCCAGAGACAGGCTGTCATTGGTCACAAGAAGGGAACCACCACATACAATGATTGGCCAGCCAAATCCTTAAAAACCCCTACACTTCCTTGAATAAACGAGTTTGCAGCAGCTCGGCCTCTGCCTGCTTCTACCCAACTCCTGGTGTCTGTATCGTGACTCCGCACCTCTCACCAGCTACGTGGCAGAGACCCTGCATCCCCTGCTGGGCTGGCCCTAGGAGGGACCCCAACAACAAAGTCCCACACTGCATGTGAAAGGCAGCAACGTTTCATACAACATTGCCAAGCTCACCCACAGAAGGCAGACTGGGTACCTTTATCTAAATACGGTGCATTTGCCTGCCTTTTCCGACATGCCTTTTAAAGCTCCACCTTAGGTCTAGATTCATGACAATTCCATTTCCTTCCTAAAACCTTTGGCTTCATCCCCAGTTACACTTGCTGTGTCCACTGTACTTTGTGAGGATTTGTTTTTGTTTTTTGTTTTTCAAGGTAGGGTCTCACTCTGGCCCAGGTTGACCTGGAATTAACTATGTAGTCTCAGGGTGGCCTCGAACTCATGGCAATCCTCCTACCTCTGCCTCCCCGAGTGCTGGGATTAAAGGATTTTATCCAAGTACATTAGTGCATGTCATGTCATGGCCTGGCCCTCTTCTCCCCCATGTGTAAGGACACAGTCCCTGATCTTCCTTTGCCCTCTGATCTAGGATCAGTACACAGCAGCACCTGGCTCCCCATGGGTAGTCAATAACCATGAAGTTAAACAATAAACTACATCAACACAGCAAGGGAAAAGGGGAAAGCTACAGAACGTTCATCACAACAAAGTTCTGATGTTATGGCCAAAGCCACAACTCGGTTGTCCCCACAGATCCTCCAGTGTCAGCAATGACAACTTTTACTTTTTCTACAATGCAGTACAGTCCATTTATTTTGTACATGGAGAAAATGGCCCATGTGTAGGTACATAATTACATCAAATATACAAAGAACAGAAACTAAAGGAGACTTCTTGTGGTTGTTACGAAATCGCCTTTCAAAAATGTTGAAATAATTGACAGTTACTTTTTAAAAACCTAAAAAAAATCTATTCACTTTCCTGTAAAGCAAAAGTATGTGAATTATTTAGTTAAATATAGTTCTGCACAGAGTTGCACCAGAAGATGAAGACCACATCAAAATTATCTAGACGTGGTTATAGGCCTAAACTTCAGAGTCAGACAAATATTTGCTTAAGTTTTGGTTCTGCACAGTCAAGCTGTAAGACCATGAAAATAAAAATGAACCTCTCTAAACCCTCTACTTTCTCAAAGAAGTTTTAATTTGCATTTCCCTGATGGCTAAGCATGTAGAACACTTTTTTAGATGTTTGTATGCCATGTGTATTTCTTCTGATGAGAACTCTCCATTTAGTTCCATAGCCCATTTTTTTCTAACTGGGTTGTTTGATTTCTTATTGTTCTGTTTTTTGAGTTCTTTGTATATTCTGGATATGAATCCTCTGTCAGATGTATAGCTGGCAAAGATTTTCTCCCATTCTGCAGGTTGTCTCTTTGCTCTCTTCACAGTGTCTTTGCTGCAAAAAGCTTTGGAATTTCATAAGCTCCCAGTGGTTGATTAGTGGTTTTATTTCCTGAGCAATTGGGGTTATATTCAGAAAGTCATTGCCTATGCCAATTTCTAGCAATTTCAGAGTTTCATGGTTTTACAGGAGTAGCAACACTTAACATGTAAAGTTTGTTGTAAGGATGTAGGAGGATGATTATAAATGGGGTAGCCACGAGTGTGTACTGTGTAAATTGTAACTATGATTATCACGTGTTTGCTGGAATAACTAGCTGCGCAGTTGCGGTTGGCTTTGCTCTGCGTAGACAAGAGTTTTGCTTATGAAAAGACTGGCAGATCTAAGATAGACTGCATGGAAGAAAACAGTGACAGATGAGCGCTCTTCCTGTGGTACTGACTACAGCGTAGCTTAGAACCACAGTGTGTCCTGAATCATTTGTTAATTTAGCAGCATGACCTGGATAAATTAGCCTCTGTCTCCACACCAGTTGCTGTGCCCATAAAATGGAGGCAGGAAGAGCATGAGTCTCATAGGGTAGATCATGTTCATGCCATTCAGTGAGACAATTCATCAAAAGGCTGTAGCGGGGAGCCACGGGCATGGCGAATACTTAAGTGGCAGTGGTAGTTGTTGCTAATGGTCCTGCTGATGAAAAACAATCGCAGTGAGAAAACTGTCTAGAGTGAGGAGAGGTGAAAGGAGTATCTCCATAGATCACATCATCCTTTAAAAATGAAAACCACCCCAACCCGTAGCTTGGGATGCTCCAAAAAGCCATCAGGTGTTGTGAGGCTGGTCACTGCTAGGAGACCCCAAAGTCCTGGGAGAGTGAGGACAAGAGGTGAAGGGAAGTTGTTGTGTGGGTCTTACAGAGCTACCCGGTAGGAGCCTTACCCTGCCCTGCTCGGGATAAAAACCCCTTGCAGCCACATATCCCACAGTCGAATATTTTCTGAGACTCCACTGTGCCTTTATATTTTAATACCCTGACATCTGGAATCCTAAAAGCCTAATGTTTAACCATAAATATCTGCTGAGATTAAAGAGCTATATACCAAGTTTCAATCTTTGGGTCCTATAATTGCTTGGGAAAAGAGAATGGTATTTCCCCCTCTAGCTAGAAGAAAAAGACCTCTGCAAGCAGAGATATTGGCAGACAAATTCTCTCTAACAACCGTTGCCTCTCTCCATTCTGTCTTCTGATTTCCTCCTTCCGTCTCCAGCCTCTCATTTTTATAATACGATCTTGCTGTCACTCTCAGGACAAATGGGAAGAAAAGGAACCCTAGAAAGCTTAAAGAAAAGACCCATTTCCTGATGAGCAGCAGGGCTGGGGAAACGCGAGCCTTTCTGCCTGTGAAGTGCAGTGCGGTTGGGTACTTGTGCTTTCCCATTATTCTGTGAGAAGCCACTTCATCACTGTGGGCTGACAGTCAAATGCCAACTTTATTTTCTTTTTTACCGGCCTCATTTTTTATTTTTGATTTTGAGGCAAGTCACTTTTAAGGTCTCTTACAATGGTTTATGACTTCCTTTCTTACGAAGTCTCCAAGAAGGAACTCAATTTGAAAAAGTGTTGCTTAGCCATTTGTGGTAGAAACTCGTACCTTCCCCAAAGGTGGATTTTGGTCAGAACTCATGGTCAGACCACAATCTTTTGCTGGGAATCATGTCAAGAAAAGTGTGGGAAAAGCTTATCATGAATTTAGCTTTTTATTATGGTTTAATATGGAATTTATAAAATAAACTTAATATCATATCATTTTCATCCAGTGATGTATTATGAAAATGGCATTTTGAGGTCACTGACTTCATTTCAATAAAAGATGAAGTATGGTTAAAAGGAAAGGCCTAACATTATTTTTATTCATAGACTTAATTCAGATTGTGACCACTGACTGTATCTTTTCAATGTTCTTTCTGTGTTCAGAAATGTGCCCAGACAAGTATGATTTGTTTTCTTTTCTTTTGAGACATGGCCTCACTCTGATGTCTCAGATTGGCCTAAAAATTGTGGCACTTCTCCTGTCTCTGAAGTGCTTGAATTATAGGTACATCCAGCTTCAAAGACTGTTAATCATCCGGGAGAAATTGAAACTAGCATGCAAGAAAACATGAACTGTCTTAACATATTGTTTATTTAATTCATATTTTTGTTTTTTGTTGTTTGAGGCAGGGTCTCACAAAAGCCTAAACTGGACTGGACTTGAACTCAAAGCATTTCTCAGTACTGAGATTAAAGACAGATGTGTACTATCACACCCAGAAAAAAGAAAAAAGAGGGCTGGAGAGACTGCTCAGTGGTTAAGGAGCTTGCCTATGAAGCCCAAAGGTTCGATTCCCCAGGACCCACATAAGGCAGATGCTCAAGGTGGCACATGCACCTGGAGTTTGTTTTCTGTGTCTAGAGGCCCTGGGAAGTCCATTCTCTCTATATATCTGTCTCTGTCTCCTTCTCTCAATCTCTCTCAAGAAAATATATAAATAAAACATTTAAAAAAAAAAAGACAGGCTGGAGAGGTGGTTTAGTGGTTAATGCACTGGCCTGCCAAGCCTAGGAAAGCTCATTCAATTCTCCATGTCCCACATTTAGCCAGACACAAGTGATGCAACGGTGCAATGCCACACTTTCCCACAAGGGGGCGCATGTGTCTGGAGTTCATTCACAGTGGCTGAGAGGCCGCTGGTGCTCTCTCTCCCTCTCTCTCTCTCTCTCTCTCTCTCTCTGTCTCTCTAAAAAAAAAAGAATTAAAAAGAAAAGAAAAAAGAGATTCAGAAAAAGCAGCTGGGGGTGGTGGCATAGGCCTTTAATCCCAGCACTTGGGAGGCAGAGGTAGGAGGATCGCCATGAGTTCAAGGCCACCCTGAGACTACAGAGTGAATTCCAGGTGAGCCTGGGCTAGAGCGAAACTACCTCAAAAACCTAAAAAAGAAAGAAGGAAGGAAGGAAGGAAAGGAAGGAAAGGAAGGAAGGAAGGAAGGAAGGAAGGAAGGAAGGAAGGAAGGAAGGAAGGAAGGAAGGAAGGAAGGAAGGGAGGAAAGGAAGGAGGGAGGAAAGGAAGGGAGGAGGAGGGAAGGAGGGAGGGAGGGAAGGAGGGAGGGAAGGAGGGGGAGGAGGAGGGAGGAGGGGGAGGAAGGAAGGAAGGAAGGAAGGAAGGAAGGAAGGAAGGAAGGAAGGAAGGAAGGAAGGAAGGAAGGAAGGAAGGAAGACGAAAAAGGGATGAGTATGTAGCTCAGGAGCTTGCCTACTATGAACAAGGCTCTGGGTACAATTCCTAGCATCACAAAAAGTAATAGAAAATTTCCCATATGCAAGTGAAAGTTTAATGGCCTGGGTGGTTCTTATACTAAGCCAACTTTAGGAACCACTGAAAAAATATTGACAGGATCAAAAGATTGAGAGGTTTTGTTTGACTCATACTTTTAAAAATATGATGTATTGCCTTATTATGCAAAGAGATATATAAAACTTAATTAGCTATTAGATTCAAAAGATGCAAATCATTCTGTCAAATCGCTAGGTTTCTGAATGGTAAATTTCTGTAAAAATTTTTGTAGCGTGGAGAGCAAGAGTTTGTGAAGTTCGCTGAGATAAACTTCCAGACCAGGCACAGTTATGGAGGAAGGGATATTTACTGAAATTTACAGATCCAGGGGAAGTTCCATAAAGGCAGAAGAAGCTGGCCTGCTTTCACAGGACCAAAGACAGAGAGAAAAACCACAAGCCAAAAGCCACACAGCACAGCCCACCTCAGGAGCTGCAGCCTGGCACACTTAGCATATCTTTAGATTGAAATCTCAAAACCACCACCACACCTTAAGATCTGTCCAGTGGCCCTGCCTCCAGCCAGGTGGCTGCAGAGGCAAACTACAAACTAATAAAACACAGAATATATTGGGGGCCATCACATTGAGAGCAAGAGTTTGTGACCAGCACAGGCCAGTGCATACTCAGAGACAGTCTCCCTGCAAACCCCTGTCTTCTCTTCCTTGACAGTTTCTGGGACCTACACACTGTTGCTAGCCATTCTGTAGTCAGGAACGTCTACAAGAATTGATAGAAGTCCCACCACGACTTCTTCACCTCTTTAACTCAGTGTGCGCAAATGTGGAATAAAATGATGGGGGCCAGAAAGAAATGGAAAATGAGATGTAGACCAAAGGACATAAATTTGCACTCATGAAGAGCAAACGAGCCTGGAGACCAAATGCACACAAGGACTATTGCAGTTACTTTTGCATTACAGGCATAAAGCACCCAACCAAAAGCAGCTGATGGGAGGAAAGTGATTTTGACTTACAGTCTCAAAGGGAAGCTTTGTGATGGCAGTTAAAAGATGATAGAGCATGGGGCTGGAGAGATGGCTTAGCAGTTAAGGCATCTGCCTGCATAGCCAAAGATCTTGGTTCGATTCTCTAGGACCCACATAAGCCAGATGCACAAGGGGGCACATGCATCTGGAGTTCATTTGCAGTGGCTGGAAGTCTTGGTATGCCCATTCTCTCTCTCTCTCTCCCTCTCTCTCTCTCTCTCTCTCTCCCTGCCTCTTTCTCTCTTTCAATTAAATAAATAAATAAAATATATTTTAAAAAAGAACACAAATGCATTTGCAACACTGTATTTAAAAAAAATATTAGCCGGGCGTGGTGGCACATGCCTTTAATCCCAGCACTTGGGAGGCAGAGATAGGAGGATCGCCATGAGTTCAAGGCCAGCCTGAGACTACATAGTTAGTTCCAAGTCAGCCTGGACCAGAGTGAAACCCTACCTTGAAAAAAAAAAAAGGGGGAGGGGGCTGGAGAAATGGCTTAGCAGTTAAGTGCTTGCTTGTGAAGTCTAAGGACCCCCAGTTTGAGGCTCAATTCCCCAGGTCCCACATAAGCCAGATGCAGAAGTTGGTGCATGCATCTGGAGTTTGTTCTCAGTGGCTGGAGGCCCTGGTGTGCCCATTCTATCTCTCTCCCAGCCTCTTTCTCTGTCACTCTCAAATAAATAAATAAAAATAAACAAAAAATATGGTAGAGCAGAGGCTGAACATCACTTCTGCCACCATGTGTAGGACATTGTAGCATGAGAGTGAGCTAAACATTGGCAAGGGACAGCTGGCTACAACACCCACAAGCCAAATGTCACATCTCCACTAGCAAAACTCCAAGTCCCAAGCGGCCACCATCTGGAGACCTCATATTCAGAAGATATGAGTTTATGGGGACACCTAATTCAAACCACCACAAGGGCTATGCTTAATAATATTTTAGTATATGCAGGATTTTTTATATGAGGACTTTAAATGCTATTCCCACAATAAGAGGGGGAAAGACTCTTTGAGATGGAGGATGTGTCAGTTTTCTGCAGTACAGTGGCCATATTGTCACGTGTCAGTATGTCAAACACTGTGCTTTATACCTTCAGTGTGTATAATACAAATGAATATGCAACCCTGAACAAAATACATTCCTCTCAGCTGACCTTCAAAGGAACTTACCACTAGCTATGTAGCTACCACCACTCCATTCATTGATACTGGTCTGTGTGCCGCTTCACCCTCATACATGCTGAAGATTCTCTCATCTCAGATTCCATGCACTAGTTGGTGCCCATCCCTACTAGACCCCTCCCTCTGCTCAGATTCATGACTCCTCCTCCAGGTCATATTTGAAATATAACACTACCTCAAATAGCAACTCTGAACACACAATGTACACATGCCCATATGCCCCCACATATGAAACTTCCTATCTAAACCCAAATAACTATTTTTGAGATTTTCAGTATATTTTTTCTTATTAGAGAGAGAATGAGATAGAAAGAATAGGCACACCAGGACCTTTAGCCACTGCAAAGAACCCCAGATGCATGTGCCACCATGCTCATCTGACTTATGTGGATTCTGGGGAATTGAATCTAGTTCCTTAGTCTTCACAGGCAAGCTCCTTAATGACTAGACAATCCAGCCCCAAAGCACTTTTTTTTTTTGAGGTAGGGTCTCACTCTGGCTCAGGCTGACCTGGAATTCACTATGTAGTCTCAGGGTGGCCTTGAACCTCCTTGAACCTCAGGGTGATCCTCCTACCTCTGCCTCCCGAGTGCTGGAATTAAAAGCATACGCCACCATGACTGGCTTCTCCCATTTGCCAGTCTTGGAACAATGGAAGAGGGGGGCCAACCAGTCTGAGAACATAATGCCGGCAAGAGCCCCATTCTTTGATGAGGACAACTGATTTTTTTCAGTCACATCAAGCTCTATGCAAGTGAATTAATTTTAAGCCTCTCTCTAATCTGATCACTGGTATGAGTTCTTTGGGTTGGGAATGTAGCTCAATGTTAAAGTGCCCAAGCAGATGTAAACCCTAGGTTTAATGTCTAGTATAGGGGGGGTGTGTGTGTGTGTGTGTGTGTGTGTGTGTGTGTGTGTGTGTGTGTAGAAGAGAGCCACCACTATCCCAGCCATTCCCTTTTTTTTTTTTTTTTTTTTTTTGGTTTTTCATGGTAGGGTCTCCTCTAGCCCAGGCTGACCTGGAATTCACTATGTAGTCTCAGGGTGGCCTCGAACTGTTGGCGATCCTCCTACCTCTGCCTCCCGAGTGCTGGGATTAAAGGCGTGCATCACCATGCCAGGCTCTCCAAAGCACTTTTTTAAAAATAATTTTTTTATCATCTTTATTCCTATCTGCCACACATTAGGGTACTCCTCTCAATTGGAATATAATTTGCATGAAATAAAGATTTTCTTTGACCCTAGAGTTTCCATACTTAGGGAGATACCAGTACACAGTGGTGGGAAAAACACTTTTGCTAAACAAAGGAAAATGTCAAATTCAGCATTTATCATGCAAAACGTGTCCAGGTGATACTAGCTTCCACTTCGTTTTCCTCCTACTTCCTTTCACATGGCTGAGAAATTTTAAAGTGCCATCCTACCAAAGCTGATTTCTTCCAGTCCTCTCCTACCAGCACTGCCTTCAATATGTATGAATCCTATGTCTATGAGGTGATGCTGTCCATGGTCATTCAGAAATAAACAGGAAATGAATGGGAAACAAGAATGATGATCCCAGGTGTTAATAACCTATGTTAATTTCAAGATTTTGTTTTTCACTAAACAATTGGATTCTCAGATCATCAGATGTTTCCCCAATCAAAAGAAATTCTCAATAAAATAAAATATAAATAGTTCCCAGAGGACCACCTGCTTTGGAATTAGCTGTCTTCCTCGCTATTGCCATGCAATGCTCAAAGTTGGCTGCAAATGCAAACTTACAGATAAGTATAAAACAAAATTAACAGCTCACTTTTCCCCTGGCTACATACCCTGCACTACACAGATAGCAAAACCCACTGGCACAGTAGTGCTACTTGGTGATCCACATGGATGGTTTGGGGTCCTGATGCTGGAGTGCATGACAATATGCTGGGAACTGGGGAAATATGATTGACTGAGTAGTTTTTTGTGTGAACTAATATGTGAAAATAAGATATGTTATTTTGCAAATTAAAAATAAACCTCAAAGGCAATGGACTCTAAGTGGCTTAGAGAAATTTGTTAATAAAATAGGGAAAAGGCCTAAGAGTATATGCCAAACATGGTGACATTAGGAATAAATTTGAGCTGTATTTCTAGTCATTTCCACCTTCCACTTAGTTGATTGCTTTTACTAAGTTATAGAGGATCTTATGGAAATACAAAATAGACATTTATTCTCTTAAAGTCAAGTCTGGTTTTTTGGAGGGTTTTTTGGGGGGGGAGGGGATGGAGGTAAGGTCTTGCTATATTCCAGGTTGACCTGGAATTCACTATGTAGTCTCAGAGTGGCCTAAAATTCACAGCAATCCTCCTACCTTAGCCCTCTGAGTGCTGGTAATAAAGCTGTGCACCACCACGCCTGGCTAAGTCTGTGTTCTTTTCTCATTCACCAGACTGTGAACTGGAGTTGGAAAGCAGCTAATAGAAAACGACAGTAAAAAGAACGAGGTAGTCTTGCACTAGGGAAGGAGATGTGTAGGAGTGGAGAAACACTCTAGTCTTATTAGCTCCCACAGGCACCATTGGCTATGTACTATCTCCTGTACAGCAAGGCGACATGGACTGTATTTTTAGTGCCGTAAACAGGAAGCTGCACATGGGAATCCTTACACTTGACACCAATGGCAACTTCGTTTAAAATTTTATCAAGCTTTAAACCATTAGGAGTTTGAGCGGTCAGCCATGTGCACTTGTGTTAGACCCTCAGTCACTCACATACACACAAATTTCTTTGTTCACACACTCATAATAAATGGTGTGTGATATCATATTACCCTCCAGAGTTCTGCTATTAAATTATGTTTCAACGAGATGAGAAAAAAATCAAATAGACCAGCCCTGCAACCAGGAGCGAACAGATTTATACCTGAATAATGTATTTACCCACATAGTAAACAACCACCTGAACATTCATAAAAATGCTAAGACTTCAACACAAAGCCTTTGAGTGACATCTTACAGTTCCATGCAACAGGCTCTTACAGTGCCTCACCAGCCATCTTTGGACACTCTCCTTCACACACTAAAGAGAGTTACTGAAAGGACTTAGGACAGCCTTCCAAAAGACATTTTTTTTTCTGTCCACATGAAAGAGCGCATGCAGCCTTTGTTCAGACAAAGCCCATAGGCTGGAGAGCTACTGGACCTGAAACATCTCTCAGGCCAAGGTGAGCAAAGATGTAATCTGTCTACATGAGACTCCACAAGGTTTGGGTGGGTTCACTTGGGATTATGGTCTTTTGCACTTCCCATCAAAATGTTGCTCGAGCTTCCACAATAGTGATCAAATAGACAACCCATCCTTTACTGCTGTCATTTCTTTACAGTCTCATGTCCCTACCTCTCACAGATGCCACTTAATTCTCAGCTTTGTTTGAAGTTGTAATTCCGGATCAACCCAAATTGAGACACACTACCTTTACTATTATTTTTCTTTTCAACTGGGATGAAAGGAAATGTGTATCCCACACTCCGGGATACTACTCATGTCATTAATTGCATAGACCGTGAGCTTCTTCCAAAATAAACAAATAAATATTAAAAGAAAAATAAGAACAGCCTTATAACTATCCATGGACTTATTTTAAAGTACAAGAATGTTTTCCCCATACTATGAAAACCTGTGGTGGTAGGATGCTTTTTAAAAACCAATAAAAAAAAAAAAACTTACTATAGAAAACTATCTGAGTATATCTAGAGTTAAATAGAATTATAGTTATCAATGCTTTTCCGTTTTCTTTATAATTCTCCACAGCTCTTTCTCTGATTCTCTCACTTTCCATATACTACATATGAATGTCTTGGATATCATTGTACTGTGAAAAACTGGATTTGTTGGTAATAGTCAATAACTGTAAGCAATTTATCAAGATGGATATTAGTGTTGCATTTCTAAGCACTCAGCATGACTTTAAAACCTATGCTGTAGTCCCCACAGCTTTTCACTCCATTGCTAATATAAGTCTGAATATGTGGAAAAACTTACAATGAATACAAAATCTCTATTCAAATATGAAATTTTATAATAGTTAAAAGAATTATATATAGAAAAAATCTAAATGCCAAATGTTATACTGTAGCAATAATTCTGATGGACAAAATGATAGAAAGAAATAAAAATATAACTATACCGAGCATAGTGGTGTATGCCTATTATATAATACTAGTACAGAGGAAGCTGTAGCGCCAGCATGCCAATGTAAGGCCAGTCTATGCTACACAGCAAGTTCCAAGCCTGTTGGGGCTACATAGCAAGTTTGAGGCTGGTCTGGGATACACAAGACTCTCAAAAGAAAGCACAACAAAAACAAACAAAGAACAACAACAAAAACACCACACAGACTGTAAAAGCCTCGTTTAAGTCCTCCGTATGGGAGATAAAGCCTTAAACTAATAAAACAGGAGGACTTGATTCCTTCTGCATGCCCTTGAAGGGTTTGGAGAAATTGTATTAATATTTTTTCCTAGTGATTCATAATCAGTTACTTAATGAGCCAGCCAACCAAAATCTGTAAGCATCCTCGCAAATATTTATCACTGAGCAGGACAAAAATCCAGGCCTCCTCAAGTCTGTGTTCTAAGAGAACAAACACTAAGACAACGAGTGAGAAATTGCACTTATACCAGAACGTCAAAAAACAACAACAAAAAGAACAGGTGTATTTATTTTTTGAAACAAGAGCTTGATGCATCTCAGACTGGCCTCAAACTGTAGCTGAGTATGACGTTGAACTTCTTATCCTCCTGAGTCCCGGGACTACAGGTATGCACCACCATGTCTGGTTTTATGCGGTAGTGCTAGAGATGATACCCAGAGCTTCATGCATGTTAGACAAGCATAGTACCAACTTAGCCATTTCCCCAGCCCCACGCATGACACATGATTTCTGTAGATGAATAGTCAAGAATGGCTTCCCCAAGGAGTCTGTTATTTGAATGCAGAGAAGATGTTCCATGCAGAGAAAATAGGCTGTACAAAGGCCCTATGTAGGAAGATGCTTTCCACGTTAAAGAAAAAAACAAGAGACTGATAGAAAACCAGGTCTCACATGAGGTGAGAGGATGCATCCAGGAGCCGAGTACAAATCTGGTGGGCTTGTGATTTGGATTTCCTTCTGAGTAGGGGAGAAGCCACTGAAAGATTCAAACAATCACTCTATCTACTGAGCAAAGAAGCAACTGCTGCACATAGAAAAGGCCGAAAAGGGCTGGAGAGATGGCTTAGCGGTTAAGGTGCATGCCTGCGAAGCCTAAGGACCCAGGTTCGATTCTACAGGTCCCACATAAGCCAGATGCACATGGTGGCGCATGCATGTGGAGTTTGTTTGCAGTGGCTAGAGGTCCTGGCATGCCCATTCTCACTCTCACTCTCTCTCTGTCTGTCTCAAATAAATAAAAATAAATCTTTTTTTTTTTTAAAGGCCGAAAGAAGATCATGGGGGTGATTATTCCACCACAGGGTGGTGACCATAACGGCTACACCAAAGGTGACAGGTAAGGGAAATGAAATTCAAGACTTGGGGTTAGGGGAAAGAACAATACAGGATACATCCTAGGTTTTTACTTCATCCCGCGAATGGTGGCATCCGTTATGAAAGCAGACACAGGTAAGCAAGAAGCAAGTAAAGAAGAACAGAGATCAGATTTGCTGAGGCAGTGCTGAATCTGAGAGGCCTAAATTTCTCAATAGAGTGAGCTGGATATTTTAGACCAAACTTTCCAGGTGACGTCTGAGCTTGAGCATATAAATACTAAGTCAGAACAATGGGTGGGGTTTCAATCTTGGTGGTGTGGAAAGAAGGTAAGAGATCTGAGGACATAATGTTTAGAAAGTCGTACATGGAGAATTGACAAAGGAGACCAATAAAAACACATATATCTGAAAAGAGCCAACCTATAAACCAGGGACAAGAAAAAATGGAAAATATAATAAATTTCTCTACAACAGGTTTCATTTCCACTTCAGTAGGCATTCAATCTCTTTATGGATGGAAATGATCTCTCCAGGACCCAGCTACAGAAATTGAAACGCAACGGGCCTCTGTTGCATGAGCAAGAAGAAGATGACAGAGGAGGGAGTTTGGGACACAGCACGGTTTGAGGCATAGCTGGAAGAAAGGGAGACATGCATCATGCTACCTACTGAACCGCCTTTTCCAAAGAGAGCTTTCAGGTCCTGACGGAAATGAAAGTCAGGCTTAGAAGGCAGACAGACAGGGGGCAGGAAGGCATGTGATAGGCCAGACTCAGGTAAACGAAAGGATTGCTCTTCATCTTCACTGAGAGAGCGCAGGCGTCCATGGACGTCACAGCAGTAATGCTAGTATCTCTTAACCATATGCAGCAGTACATGGCTTTGGTAGCATATTAGCCTAGACTCCAACCTTAGACTTCTCCTTCCTCAGTATATTCTGTTCCCACAGAACAATACCACCACTTTCCCACATCTACTGGCCCATGTTAAGACCTAGCTGACCTGTGTTAAAGAAGGATCCGGTCCATTCTGCCTCAATTTTAGGAAACACGGACACTGGTGGAGACAAACCCAGGGTTCTCCCATCCAGATCCTTGAAGAGATATTTTCTTGGATTTTCACAATCTGATCCAGGGCAGATGACTCTTTCTAAGTCTTCCCTGTGGAGAAAGAGAGAAAGCAAGCCCCTTAATTTTATGATTGGCAGCAAGAGGAAGCTGGTCTTATGTAAGACAAGCTTAACAGGATTTTATTATGAACAACGTGTCACATCGATGCATCAATGTAGATTAAGACTCCACAGGAAAGGTTATTTCCTTTACCAATCAAGAAGAAAGATAAGTTTGTTAACCAAATATCTTGGATATCTGGATCTATAATCTTTACACAGACTGCTGATTTTCTAAAAGGTAAAGTATAATAAAAAATGTTCCTAATCCTGGGCTGGAGAGATGGCTTAGGGGTTAAGGCGCCTGCCTCCTAAGCCTAAGATTGCTGGTTCCAATCTCCAGCGGTTCCAATCTCCAAGTCCCACATTTAGCCAGATGCAAAGTGACGGAAGGGCACAGTGCCACACTTGCCCACAAGGGGGCGCACGCATCTGGATTTCGTTCGCAGCAGCTGAGAGGCTGCTGGCACGTCCATCTCTATCTGTCTTCCTCTCCCTCTCTCTCTCTGTCTTTCTCTGTGTCTCTCTCCAAAAAAAATTGTTTTTCCCTAATCCTAATGTTTAGGAGATTCAATGTAATATTTTTACAGAACTTTGGAACATTATAATATTTAGGACTACATAAGTATAAATTATGCTCTATGCCAGTAAAATAGATTTTCTATACTGACAAAAATCTACTGAATTCCTGCTAATGAGACAGGGAGGAATACAATGGTGATCCAAACAGACATGGTCACTATACCATTAGAATTTGGGGTAAAAAAAGGGCTGGAGAGATGGCTTAGCAGTTAAGGCGCCTGCCTGTGAAGCCTAAGA
Source organism: Orientallactaga sibirica (assembly GCA_036365145.1). Lineage (NCBI taxonomy): Eukaryota > Metazoa > Chordata > Mammalia > Rodentia > Dipodidae > Orientallactaga > Orientallactaga sibirica. The sequence goes on from JAEOAD010000006.1 coordinate 16,113,134, forward strand.
ATGCCTGATCCATTCTCCAGGTCCCACGTTTAGCCAGACGCAATAGTGACACAAGCACGCAATGTCGCACATGTGCACAAGGGGGCACACAAGTCTGGAGTTCGTTCACAGATGCTGAGAGGCCGCTGGCACACCCATTCTCTCTCTCAAATTAAAAAAAAAAAGAATTTGGGGTCAAGTGAATATATGAACAAGTAATAAATAGGTAATTGCAACATCACATGTAATTTTATTCCCCCTGTTGCAATATGGTTAGGTGCCATTAGTAATACTGTTAAGTATTTATTATATGCCAAACATAGGCTATATTGGTAGCTCATAGAAGTAACTACATGATGACGTAGCACATGGTTTGGATGACGATGATGTGCCAAGAGTCATGCTGAAAACTTAATCCCAAGCGCAAAGCTACCAGGTCCCTGGGAAATGATTAAGTCCCAAGGGTAGAAGCCCCAGCAATGAGATCAGGACTCTTACAAAAAAGACACCCATTGATGGGCCCTTGTCCTTGGGTTCCTTCTGCCACGTGAAGGTAGCGTTATCCCCTCAGAAGGATGTACTGGACAGCATCTCTCATCACACACTGATCATACAGTGTTTTGATTTTGTGTTCTCCATACCCCCAAACTGTAAGAAAGAAATCTCTGACATTTATAAATCATCGAGCATTTGGTATTTTGTTATAGGCCCCAAAACTGATCAAAATATGAAGCTGTACAACTATTTTAGCCTACTGGTAAACATGAATAGAAGTAAATTTTGATAGAAAAAAGGAGAAACAACAGAAAAACACAAATTCTACGCCTGAAATGGTTCAGACAGGGGCTTGATGTTGGGCAGAAAACACATAAACCTTCTATATAGATGATTTATTGAGATATTTTCCACCTAAACCAGTTTGTGCGATGTTGTGAGTAAGCAGGCATGAGCCATTCCCCAATTCTATTAGTTTCCCACTCCTTCTTAAAGCAAAGAGATTCCTTATCTATTTTTCAGATCCTTGACTAAAACTCCTAGGTCACAAGTGTAAGATCAGTGGGTCCACCTGGTGTGAATGGCAACACCCCTGATCTATGTCTCCTGGTTTAGCCTGGGGTCCTAGGGACAGGTGCAGTTCCTTCCAATCTGCTCATCTCTGCACAGACTACTGGAGTCTCCTCCCTGAAGTTCACTGGCATTATGCTTCGTGACAGAGTGAAGATTAAGTTTGATTTTATTCCAGTGATTTTGAAAGTATCTCTCATTGAAGAAATGTCAAAAAACTTCCACTGCATCAATTCCGATCCTTTCCTAAGCCAAAGAAAGTCAGATGGTGGAGTCCAGACTCAAGACTCAAGGGGAGATAAAAGCAGTGTTTGTTGTGAGAGATCGAACAACCATTATGTGTGAGCTGAATGTGGTGGTGCACGCTTTAAAGCCAGCACTTGGGAGGCAGAGGCAGGAGAATCGCTGTGAGTTTGAGACCAATTTGAGACGACACAGTGCATTCCAGGTCAGCCTGGGCTAGAGCGAGACCCTTCCCCCTTCCCCCACCCCACAAAAAAAAAAAAAAAAGTCATGTAGGGAAGGACATGAACACAGGAAGGATAAAATACTAAAGCCATTAAGTGAATGTAGCAGCTCATGGATTCCATAAATCGACCAAAGGAGCATGCTTTTGTTTTTTTTTTTTTTTTTTTTTTTTTTTGGTTTTTCGAGGTAGGGTCTTTCTCTAGCTCAGGCTGACCTGGAACTCACTATGTAGTCTCACGGTGGCCTCGAACTCTTGGCGATCCTCCTACCTCTGCCTCCCGAGTGCTGGGATTAAAGGCATGAGCCACCATGCCTGGCTGGTATGCTTTTGAAAACTGTCCAGTGATGTACATAAACTGCAAATACTTCCAGAATTGTTGTGGATTGGCAATAGTAACAGGGGTTACCTGGGTTGTGATGGAGGAAAGTAGAACCTGTTCTTGTCCTTCATCCTCAGCATCCTCGTCCTCTCTGCTGTGATTGGGTGCATGATTCCAGTGCTGCCTTCGTTGGGCAGAATGCAGACATCCAGGTCATCACTATAGCAACTTTTCACAAAACTAGAAAAAGTGACGTCTGAAATATTAAATACATATATATGTCATAATGTAATATTATATTATAAACCACCAATCGCAAATAAAGATGGTACAGCTAAATATGCTTTTCTAAAAAAACATTTTATTGGTAACCACAATCCATATACACAGTGTACCCTAATCATAATTCCCTCCCATAATGCTCTTCTGTCTCTCCTCCTATCCCCCTCCAATGAAGTCCTTCTTCTTTCCAACTCGTCCCTCTTCTATGTTTATGTTATCTTGTTTTTTGTTTTTTTTTTTTTTTTTTTTGAGTGTTAAGAAACAAGCAAACCATCTCTATCTCACCCTTCAGTGCAGTTACCATGGCAGAAGAAGGATCAGGAAAATGTAAGAAACAAAAGAAGGCGAAGAGTGCAATGGAATGCTGTCTTCCAGATAGCAAATGGCCTTTGCACTCAGGTCATCATGGTGGACACCTGTACAACTAAATATTTCTGTAAAACAGCTATCTGGGAGTTAGCCTAAGCTATCCTGAATAATGCCAAGCCTTTACATAAATCTTTATCTAAAATATCTTGCTATACATTGATCTCATTTAGAAAAGGAGAAGATGACAAAATATTGAAGTCTTCAGAGGAATGTTGTTCATTAAAGGCTTGATGGAAATCCATGGTCTCACATAAAAATCGAACCAACTGTACACAAATAATGTGATAAAACTTGAACCGTCTAAGTCATTCAAGGGAAAACTTTGACTTCCATCCTAGCAACCAGCAGCCAAACAAGCTCAATGAGACTGTCTTCTGCATCTCCTTTCTTTGGTTTATAATGAGAAAAATGGGCATCTAAGAGAGTTGTCATATGATCTAGCTACACAAATGCTATGAAGTCTCCCCAGCAAGTCTGCAGCGTGACTTTTGTAGGGAATCACTCACTGGCATCGAAACCCCACTGTGGACAGTTACCACAGGAGGACGTCAGCTAGACTACAAGCTTGCAACCATACTGGGCCTTGTTACGAACATCACTTCAGAATGCTCCTGAAAATTCCGTCAAAGCTGCAAGGCTTGATAAACCCCAGAATCTTCTTACCTTGTAGTTTCATGGTGCCGGAAATCAAATGACCACTCCTTACTCTGTGCCACGGCTCCTGGGGCCATCGATTTGGTTCTGAAGTGAATACAGGCCACAGAATCCCAACCCGGCCTCCTCTTGGATTGGAAGGGGCTCTGTCTGCTGCTGTCAAGTTGGCTGACCGAGGTTTCACTCTGTCTTGAAGGCAGTCAAAAGAGGAGCTAGTGGCCACAATGAGTGAATTCCTGAGCACAATCTGTGCCTTTTGGATGGAACTTGGTGGGGCTGACGCTACATGCACTATTGCCAAAAGGCCAACAGCATTGTCCACCAGAGTGACGTTCTCTATCTCCACACTGTTTTCCGTCTGCACCATGGCACCGTAGTCCAAGTTCTTGAAAGCCAGGAAGCCAGAGACACCAGTACAGTTGTTGGGTCCACTCTCCTTGTAAAGATGAAGGCCATGAAGGCTTGAATGGGCCACATTGTCAGACCAAGGCACTTCCGAGGAACACCCATGGCCACGTATGTGAAAGCCTACTCTCTCTGATCCTGCCACAACATTACTCTGGAGAGTCACCTCATTTGCATGGTTCACTTTGATGCCTGCCACCCAAGAAGAAGACCTGGCTGGCTGTGTCGTGAGAAGAACGAGGTTGTTAGTGAGAGAATAATTCTGACCCTCTAAATCAATGCCATGGCCACATGTGCCAAACACTATGTTGTCGTTTAAAATTATCCCGTGACTGGCAGATGCGTGGATGCCCCCACCACAGCTTTGGTGCAGACTAGAAGACATTACCCAAGATCCAGATGACACATTTGTGAATTCGATGGATGAATGTAGGGGCGACCCAAAGTTCTGAATTTCTACATTGAGAAGTTGAAGGACACCTGACAACAAACAAAATGCATGTCAAGTTTTTTCCTCCACAAAAAAAAAAAAAAATGCAGACGTTTGCTGTACATTAGCACATCAGAGTGTGGATATTTTTAATTCAAAATCTAATAGATTGTTCTTAGCAGTAGAAATATCTGTCACACTATTGATTCTCACCAAGAAATATGAAATCAGTGGATAAACCACATTCTAGCCTCAAGAGGTTTCTTGGGACAGCTATAGAACGTGATACAGGATGTGAAAAGAAAAAAGGAAAGATAGGACAAAGAGAATGGCCGAGGTTTTCTGAGTCTGTGCTTTTGATAGAGGCTGAAACAAGGACCTAGATAAGAATAGAACGATGTGAACCTCTGCCCATTTGTCTCAGTCAAGTCTCTCTCTGCCCTCAGCGATTCCATATACACATGCCACAACCACGCTTACACGGACACGCAAGCAATGAATGAGACAGATATGTCTACTGGGAAAAAAATTAAGAAGAGTAAAAATGCAAAGTTTACTTTTGACTAATCTTCAGAACTATGATATTTACATTTATAAAAGTGAGTCCGGTGGAGTGGCACAAGACTGTAACCCCAGCAATCTAAGGAGCACCAGTGCAAGGCCTGCCCAATCGACAGAGAGAGTTCAAGGTCCTCATTGGGCAACTGAGTGATACCCTGAAAATAAACAGTAAAATGGAGATTGGGGATATAGCTTAGTCTGTAAAATGCTTGCCTAGCATATGGAATGCTTTAAATCTAATCTCCAGGACAAAAATAGGAAGAACGAGCTGGAGAGATGGCTTAAGGGTTAAAGCGCCTGCCTCCTAAGCCTAAGAACACTGGTTCCAATCTCCAGCTGTTCCAATCTCCAGGTCCCACGTTTAGCCAGATGCAAAGTGACGCAAGGGCGCAATGCCACACTTGACCATAAGGGGGCGAAAACATCTGGATTTCGTTCGCAGCAGCTGAGACACTGCTGGCACACCCATCTCTATCTTCCTCTCTCTCTCTTTCTCTCTCTCTCTCTCTGCATCTCTCTCCAAAAAAATAACAAAAATAATTTTTAAAAAGTTAAAAAATAAAATAAAATTAAAAAAATAAGAAGAACAGAAGTATGAAGGAGGAAGGGAGGTATGGAGGGAAGAAGGGAAGGAGAAGTGGAGAGAGAGAAGAAGAGAGGAAGGAAGGAAAGAAGTTGAGAACGGGGGAAGGAAAGGATGGAAGAAAGAAAAAGGAAAGGAACAAAAGAAAGAAGGAAAGAAAGAGAAATATAGACCCCATGAAACCGTTGCTATATTTTTATCCTTGCCACATTATATTCTTTCCTTCATTTTCATAGTAATATTTCCTACATGTCCTATGAAGAGTATAGCAAATTATTTATTCACACTGAGGACGTCATTTGTACATTTTATTTGCATATTTCGTTTTGTTTTGCAGTATTGGTGGCTGATTTGAGCCCATGTTTTTTCAATATTTTGAGAGTCTCACTATGTTGCCCAGGGATGCTTTGACCTTATGCTCTTCCTGCCTCATCCCTCTGAGCAAGGATTAGAGGTCTGTGCCAGCCTACTGTGTTAGTTTTCTATAGAGTTTAACTATGTAATGAAAAGCTTGAAAGTCACTATGTGATCCAAACTGGCTTCAAACTCACTATCCTCTGGCCTCAGCCTCCAAAGGGCTGGGGTTATAGAAGTGTGTCACCATGCCTAGATGTACTGCCTTAAGTAGATAATGTTATAATAATATGAAAACTGTCAAGCTGCTGATTTTAAAATATGAATATTAAGTCAGTAGATGCACTTCTAGTAAAATAGATAATAATATGGCTACAAGATATAAATTAAGAGTGAGGTAAAAATAACTAACACCCATATAATGCTTACATGACTCTGTTCTAATTTAATATATATTAGATAATGTTATGTTTCACAAGGATTTTATGAGGTAGGTATAATTACTGATAGGGAAATTAAGGGAGAAAAGGGTTGACTAACCAGCTAGAACTCGGACTTGGGCATGTGGCGGTCAAGCGGTATTATGAACACTAAGAAGGCGCCCTAGCAAGAATAGAAGACTTGGTGCCATAAAGAAAGCAATTCTGCATTGGCGTCAAGAAATTGGATCCCTTCTGTGTGCCGGTCGTGAGTCTTGCATCCTTCTCTAGATAAGTCATAGCCTCTTTCCTTCTTTTATTCCTTCCTTCCTTCGGTACTGTCAACGTTAAAGAAGAAAGCTACTTCTGCGATCAAAAATAGAGGAAACAGGGACTGAAGAGATGGTTTAATACTTAAGGCCCTTTCAAGCAAAGCCTACGGGCCCAGGTTTGATTCCCTAGTGTCCACATAAGCCAGATAAACAAGGTGGCACATGCATCTGGAGTTTGCAGTGGCAGGAGGCTCTGGTGTGCCTATTCTCTTTCCATCTCTCTCCAATAAATAAATGAAATATTAAAAAAAAATAGAAGAGGGCTGGAGAAATGGTTTAACAGTTAAGGCGTTTGCCTGCCAAGCCACAGGATCCCGGTTCGATTCTCCAGGACTCACGTAAGCCAGATGCACAAGGGGCATATGCATCTGGAGTTTGTTTGCAGTGGCTAGAGGCCCTGGTGTGCCCATTCTCTCTGTGTCTGCCTCTCTCTCTCTCTCTCTCTCTCAACTCTCCTTGCAAAGAAATTAATATATTTATATAATAAATATAATATATAATAAAATAAATATATTCATATAAATATATTTAAAAAATAGAAGAAAGGGAGCTGGAGAAATGGCTCAGCAGTTAAGGCACTTGCCTGCAAAGCCAAAGGACCCAGTTTCAATTCCCCAGGACCCATGTAAGCCAGATGCACAAGGTGGCACATGCATCTGGAGCTTGTTTGCAGTGGCTTATGGCCCTGGTATGCTTATTCTTTCTCTCTCTTTCTCTCTCTCTCATAAATAAATAAATAAATAAATAAATAAATAAATAAATAAATATTTTTAAAATACAGGAAAAAAGTATTGAATGTTTAAATTTTAGTAACTTTACTTAAAACCCAAAGGTAACCCAGTCTAACTCTTGTAGTTCTCCACTTCCTTTGCACTGCTTTCTAATTGGACTGGAGGCCCGCTCTACGGGAGGGAATACATACCTGGTACTAAAAAAACCTAATCAAAAGTCTATGGCAGGGGCGGTCATGAGCCTTAGGGGTATAAAACCAGCTCCTGTCTGGCTAAATGTATATATTATTCCCACCAAACTGCTCTGAAAGCACTACACTTAATGTTCATATTCATGTATGAATGCTACTATCACTTCTGGTTAGAGAAGCTTCTCTTTTCAGATGTTGATGACCACTGGGATGAACCAAAAGGCAACACAGTGCTGAGAAGAAGGGATGGAGGAGTGTCCAGCACTGAAACACCTCTATCACACCCTCCAAGGCTCAGGGACCATTGCAGAAGAGGTGGCAGAAAGAATGTAAGAGCCAAAGGAAGGGTACCACTCCTTACAACGCAACTGTCTAGTCAGAAATTGGCTTCGATATCCATGACCACGCAGTGCCTAGCAATGCCTTCGCAAGACCCTCATAATAGGAGAAAAAGGTGATGACATCAAATTAAAAGAGAGACTAATGGAGAGAGGGGGGAGATGTGATGGAAAGTGGAGTTCTGAAGGGGACTGGGGGGGCGGGAGGAAATATCATGATTTATTTTCTGTAAGTATAGAAGTTGTCAATAAAAAATAAAAATTAAAAAAAAAAAGAAATCAGAACCCTTGAAAACCAGCTGCTGAGGAGATGCCAGTCCTTATGAGATGTCCCAAGTGAAAGACCATGTGTCCGGTCCTTTGGCAAGACAGCAGGATGCCAGCATAGCCAACCTTCTCAATGGACACAGACCACGCAGGCTCTGGCAGATGGTATGGAAATACAGTATTAAACATTCAAGAGGTATTTGCCTGGTGTATTCCTTGCCAATAGCACACAGCTGAAAGACCTTTTGAACCTGCCCTGTCCATAGAGCTGTGACACAAAGAGCACCCACTGAAAGTGTGAATCCATGCATAAGTAGCTTATTTTCTATTATGGATGGCAGTTTCTGCCTCTCACTCAAGCTATCATATCAGTATTACTTTAATTAGATTTTTAATGTCTTATACTTACATGATTATAATTCATAGTTTTAAATTGCTCAAGATCATTTTACTTGCATGTGAATTAACCATAGACTGAAAATTAATCAATAGTAAATATTTAAAATATCTTAAGAATTTAAATGAAGAATTAAGCAACAATTTTATTCCTAAAGTACTCACTAACTTTTCCTCTGGCAATCATAATTCTGATAAACTTTTAAAGTAGATATTATTGGTCCAAAGGAGAAAAGTGTTAGAGGCCCCCCTCTCAACAAAAGTAGGAATTTCCCCAACCTATTTTTCACCCTATAAACCATTCAATAACATCCCTGAAGATTCCACCATTTTGGGGTTCTGACTTATATTATTTTTAAAATCAAGGATCATTTTTCTTTGTCTTTCTTTCATTCCTTCTTTCTTTCCCTTCATTCCTTCATTACTTTTTTTCTTGCTTGCTTGCTTGCTCTACTATCTAACAAATGTACTGACTCAAACAAAGCTAGGTTTCTTTTTAAAATATTTTATTTATTATTTGCAAGGAGAGAGAGAAGGAAAGAGAGAGAATGGGCACACTAGGGCCTCCTGTCACTGTAAACACACTGCATACACAAGTGCCACTTTGTTCATCTGATTCTACATGGGTACTGGGGAATCAAACCCAGGCTCCAGCATCACAAATAAGTGCCTTAACTGTTGAACCATCTCTCCAGCCCCTCAAGCTAGGGTTCTTAATTGAGTGTGAAAACCTGCATTAGATTCTGGAACAGAAATAGAACATAATAGAAAAATTAGTGAAATATGAAAAATATCATAAGCTCTTTTCATGGAAATGTACCAATACTGATTTTTTTTTTTTGCTTTTTTTCATTTTTCAGTTTTTTCAAGGTAGGGTCTCACTCTAGCCCAGGCTGACCTGGAATTCACTATATAATCTCAGGGTGGTCTTGAACTCATGGTGACCCTCTACCTTTGCCTCTCAAATGCTGGGATTAAAGGTGTGTACCACCACGCCCAGCTCCAATATTGATTTTTGATTTTCAAAATGTACCATTTCTATATCAGTTACTCATAGTAGGTAAAACTAGGTGAAAGGTACATAGAGAAACCTCATAGAATCTTTGCAACTTTTCCATAAATCCAAAATTATTACGAAAGCAAAAAGTCGTTGACAGTCAGGCTTGAATTTTCTTTTTGCTAGTCGGTTGACTTTTCTCACTGTTTTTTTATATTTGTATCTATTTATTTTCAAGCAAAGACAAATCGAAGCGAGACAGATGGAGATAATGGGTACCAGCCACTGCAACTGCAGATGCATCGTGCATCCAGCTTTACGTGGGTACTGGGGAAACAATCCCAGGTTGTTAAGCTTTGCAGGCAAGCACCTTAACCACTGAGCCATTCTTCAGCCCCCCTCCCCACTTTTCTCCCTCTTTATTCATTTTACTCACTCACATTATTAAGACCCTAATCCATGGCAGTTACCATAGTAGAAAAACAAAGATGAAAGATCCAGCCTTACCTTCAAAAAGTTTTCAGGTTCATGAAGGCATTACACCAATACATAGGAAATGTATTATAGGTTCTGCTTCCTAAGACAGGAAGATGGCATTCATTTCTCATAGCATTAAATAAGACAAATTGTCCACTGTGTGAAAACCAACATGGCTCTAGTCCATAAGGATCATTTAATATAGACTCTCTTCCCCCGGGGAAGATTTTAAAAGCTCTGTGTCAGCAACATCAAGTTTAGTCTCAGTTCAGGATCAGCTCTGCTCTCACACATGCTTCATGGTAAGAATTGGCCTCTACCCTGCCCTAGGTATCATGCTGCAGCTTGAATGGCAGTTTCACATAACGGAGTCTCCACCAAGCTCTCTCCTCCCTGATCTTCCATCTTCACAAGTTTCAGGAGAATCTCAGGTCTACAGGACCAAAAGTGCCTTAGTCTCAATCTTCTACTGCAGGTTTGTACATCCTTAACATTGGAATTATTTTGAGCCAGGTATTTGTTCTTTTGTTTAATCTCTCTCTGTGTGTCATGTGTGTATGTGCAGTGTTTGCAGACACATGCCTGCACGTGTGGAGCTCAGAGGACAACCTCAAATGTCACTACCTTGTTTGAGACAGGATCTCTTGTCATTCGCCACTACATACACCAGGCTAGCTGACTCACAAGCTGCTGCAACACTCCCATCCTTCTGGCTCCCATCACGCTTTACCAGTGCTGGGACGAGAGATGCTTGCACTACGGTGTCCAACCTTCACATGGGTTTGGGGTTCAAACCCAGGTCCTCACACTTGCATGGCAAAAGCCTTTGGCCACTGAGCCATCTCTCTAGGCCCAGACATTCCTTTCTTTGCTTAATCGTCTTGTGCATTTGCCTCCTACCCACTAGTTGCCAGAAGCCAGTCTCCCAGGTCATGACAAGTAAAAACGGTTCCCAGATATCACCAGGTCTCCTGTAGTGGGCAAACTTGTTTCTGGCAAGAACTTAGGGGGCTGGAGTTTATGGAAACAGCTTTTTAATTTTTTTAATTTTATTTTGGAGTGAGAGATACAGACAGAAAGGCAGAGAGGAGAGAGAGAGACAGAGAGAGACAGAAAGAGAGAGAGAGAGAATGGATATGCCAGGGCCTTTCAGCCACTGTGAACAAGCTCCAGATGCATGTGTCCCCTTATGGCCCATGTGCAACACTGCACTTGCAATTGTGAGGCTGGCTTATGTGGGACCTGGAGATTTGAACATGCATTCTTAGGCTTCACAGGTAAGTGCCTTAACTGCTATGCCATCTCTTCAGCCTGGAAATAGCTTTTTGCTTTTCAACTTCTGATTTAAAATCTGAAATATTTCTTTTATTCCAAACTGACAAAAGAGATATACCCCAAAAAATGTCTGGGAAAGGGTTTTCTCTGAGTCTTTATTGTATTCATGTAGAAGATAACTTTTAAAGATGGAACTTAAAGTGGCATTTCCTAAACTATTTGATCAGAAAGCAACTTTGAAATAATATTTATAGAACATAATTTTAAGAATTAAGGCTCCATTAACTTTGAAGCATTCTAAAAGGGCATTCTAAAAGCATCCTAAATATCTGAATTAAATCCATCTTGAATCGATCCTTAAAGCAGTCTAAAATATGGAAATTGCTTTTATTTAAATTTTACTCATTAATTTATGGCATGAGCTGATGTTTGCCATCAAATATTGCATGCTATTGTGAAAGAGAATAGAAATTCAGAAAAGAGATAAAATTCAAATGGCCATTAAACCATCTACAATTTCAAAGCAAAGGAAATTTCACATCTGTGAAGGATGTTTTTGTGGAGGTAAAAATTTGCATATGTGCTCATTTCCATGATAGTATTTTAACATCACACTGATAATTAAGCACAGATTAGGGCTGAAAATCCATAGCTTCATAAAGCAAAAGGAACCATCTAATTAATGCATTCTGTGTTATAGTTGAAAATTCTCACAGTTGGAATTTCAGAGTATCCCAGATGAACAGCTCAATTGGTAATGCTTAGTAGCTTAAAATTTTATTTCATTTACCTGAAAGCTCTTCTTTTTCAGACTTTCTGAAGGATCCCACCAGGAGGCTCCCCCTACAAGATGTGTCACTCTGGATTCGTATGTTTCTGGTCAACAATCCAACCTCAACAGCCAAACGAATGTGTCGCCCGTCTTCTGTGACATGGCCACTTCCTAGAGCAGCAGGAGTTAAGGGACAACAAGCTTTCAAGACCAATTTTGAGAAAGTGTCAGCTGGGGACTCAGTGCATCACACAAATGAAAATGCTCCTTTCCTGTCAGAGGCCCTCACAACACTAAAGCCTACTTTTCCTCAGGCATACTCCACAAATGTCAACTGAGAAATGAAAAAGAAGAAGAAGAAAGAAAAACCATTCACTTGGCCCTCTTTGGGGATCAAAGACAGTGTGTGAACAAGAATTCAGTTTTTCTCAATAACTCTGTGTACGGGGACAGGCCACACATGCAAAGAATTCAGGGCAGATTTGTGCAGTTAGTGGGGTCCCCAACCTCCTTCCTTAAATGCATCACTGTGAAGCTGCAGTGTGTGACAGTACATTGTCTATGGCCAGCCCTCTTTCAGGAGAGTCAGGAATCCCAGATCAGGTGAGTCAGTGACAAGAATGTCAGCAGTGATATGCTAGAAGAAAAAAAAAATGCCAAAGGAGGGGACAGCAGCATACAAAAGCAGGCCCTGCTCCTTGTGATAAGGTTCCAGAGTGGGTGGGATGGAAGGGTCCTGTTTCCCTGCCTTCACTGATATGTCACTATGGCTTTTACTAGCAAGTGTTGTGTAGGATTTCTATTTTCTCTAACGTCTCTCTGCATAAGTACCACGTGCTAACCAACTGGGCCTCTGCAGCTCCTCTTCCATCTTTCTGAAAGGTAACATTAATCTGGTTGTGATGAAACAGGCATGTGGTCCTAGCAAACTGGGAGGCTGAGGCAGGAGGATGACTGGAGAGCAGGAATCGAAGACCAGCTTGAGTAATATAATATGTTAGACACTTTTCCTTTTTAGTATTTTATTTATTATTTATCTGTTTTCAAGCAAGAAAGAGAGAGAATGAATGAATGAATGTAGACATGAGGGGGTCTCTTGCCACTGAAAATGTATTCCAGATGTATGTGCCACTTTATGGTTCTGGCTTTCCACAGGACTGGGCATTGAGCCCAGGGCTAACAGCTTTACAAAGCAAGTGTTTTTAACTGTTGAACCATCTCTGCAGCCCCTAGATGTTTTTTTCTTGATACAGTTACAAAGTACTGGGCAAGAATCAACTTCATGGAGGAAGGGGTTATTTTGGTATACAGTTGCAGGGGATTCAATCCACCATGGTGGGCGGGCATGGCAGCAGGGACATGAGGCCGCTGGCTCTGTTACATCCACTATCAGGAAGCAGAGCGATGAATTCTGATACTCATCTTGCTTTCTCCTTTTCATTCAGTCTGGGACTTTAATTCACAAGACGGTGCTACCCACAGTTAGGGTAGGTCCTTCTACCTCACATAACCTAATCTAGAAAATTCCTCACAGACATGCCCAGAGAATGGTCCCCTAGGTGATTCTAGATCTAATCAGGTTGGCCATCTGGATCAACAATCACACATAGCCAGACCCATCTCAAAGGAAAGGGGAAAGAAGGCATCAGCCTTGAAATCATGATTTGGAAAAAACCTTTTACAGCTTTGATGAAAATATGCACTTCCATCTCCTGTTCCATCTAAAAGAAATTATCCGTTACACAGTTTCAAGTTTCACTAGCTATATTTTCTTTCTTTTTTTTTTTTTTTCCTTTGGTTTTTTCATTTTTCAGTTTTTCAAGGTAGGGTCTCACTCTAGCCCAGGCTGACCTGGAATTCTCTATGTAATCTCAGGGTGGCCTCAAACTCACGGCGATCCTCCTACCTTTGCCTCCTGAATGCTGGGATTAAAGGCATGCACCACCACGCCCAGCTCATTAACTATATTTTCTGATTTAGATGTATTAAAGCAACCCTGGGTGATTATTATGATTATTTTTTCTGTGCAGTACACTAGTACTGTATATTGCATGTAAAAGTATTCAACAGGGGCTGGAGATATGGCTTAGGAGTCAAGGAGCTTGCCTAAAAAGCCAAAGGATCCTGGTCCAATTGTCCAGGACCCACATAAGCCAGATGCATAAGGGGGTGCATGCATCTGGAGTTCATTTATAGTGGCTGGAGGACCTGGTGCACCCATTCTCTCTCTCTCTCTCTCTCTCTCTCTCTCTCTCTCTCTCTCTCTCTCTCCCTCACTCTGTCTCTCTCTTTCTCTCTCTCTCTCCATCTTTCTCTCTCTCTCAAGTAAATAAATAAATAAAATATGTTTTAAAAATTTTATTAAAAATATTCACTACCTGTTTTCAAAAGAAAGCATTGGAGTTTTCTTTGTGTGGTCATAGCAGTAATAGTCAATACAAAACAAAAATTTGGACCAGGAAGGATACATTCCTATGTAGAATAAAGTCATTGTTTACAATAAACATCAGGTTCTAAGGGATTGTGGGATTCCGAGGGTCAGGGAATGAAGTAGAAGCCCAGTCCTGGCATATCCACCAATTGATATCGTGATCACAAAGGTGATTCTCAGCCTCTCTGTTCTTAGGTTTACTGTCATGAGTTTTAAAATGCTCTTTCCAGCTAGACATTCTTTAAAGGGAGAAAAGAAGCTGGGCACATCATCCGATTGCTGGAGAGCTGATGCAAGACGCTCATGAGTTTGAGGCCACACTGGGCTACAAAGCAAGATGCTAACTCAAAATCTAAAGGCAGAAGAAGAAAAAAAAAGGAGGGAAGAAGGGAAAGGATAAAGATAAAGTTTTGTAGGGTAAGTTCAGGGCAGCAATGAGGTGTTATCCTTCCCTTCCTAATAGCAATCAAAGGCAAAATCCCTTGGCAGATTGCTGAACAGAGCCTTAATGTGCATTCATCCCCTTAACCAACAGAGCAAAGCCTTACCAATGTGCCGGTGTTTGAGCCGCTCATGGATCCTTATGTGGTGACCCTTGACTTCATTCACAGTAAGTACCTCTGCTTCATGAGGCTCATAAGAGGATGAGCTGAGGACGAATGTGTCACCGGGGTGCCAGTCCACTGCCTCTGCTAGTATAATTCTGTATCAGCATAAGAAGGGTGTCAAATATACCAAGAGGACAACTCGGGTCATCAGCGAACCCTACAGAGAGCTAAGAAACACCCCAGCAGCCAACAAGTCCCACTGTGGAAACTGGAAAAGAGATCGCAGACAAGGCAGGGGAAAACAACTCGTCAACAGTGGGATGCTAGTGATATCTGTGTTTTCACTTGAACATAGGAATGAACCTGACAGGGATAGAAGAGGTAGTCCACGGCCACAGCAAGAAAATAAAGAGCAGTAAAGCACTTCACATGGTTTTCTATAACAAGTGAAGGGAAGGGAAAGAGAAGGAGAAGGGGAGGAGAAGGAAAGGAGAGGAGGAGGGAGGAAGGGAGGGGGGGAGGGGAGGGGGGAGGGGAGGGAGGGGAGGGAGGGGAGGGGAGGGAGGGAGGGAGGGGAGGGAAGGGAGGGGAGGGAAGGGGGAAGGGAAGGGAAGGAAGGGAAGGGAAGGGAAGGGAAGGGAGGGAAGGGAAGGGAAGGGAAGGGAAGGGAAGGAAAGGAAAGGAAAGGAAAGGAAAGGAAAGGAAAGGAAAGGAAAGGAAAGGAAAGGAAAGGAAAGGAAAGGAAAGGAAAGGAAAGGAAAGGAAATGGAATGGAAAGGAAAGGAAAGGGAAAGGAAATAGGGGAAGGAAAAGAAGAGAAAGGAAACATTCTCTGTTAAGATCTGTGGTGTGCTATTCAACCTTGATAGTGTCGGTTAATGCTTAATGAGAATACGAACACCTAGCTACAGAGGCCCCATGGCATGAAGTAATGTGTTAGGAAAAGAGTAAAAGTAATTGTGCAATTTATTCAATTTAACCTTTATATTATACTTAAGACATGAATAAACTTATTCTATTTCTATAGCCTTATAGCATCACAAAAATTGATTTTTCTCTGTACTCCACAGCTTTATAATGATATATTTCATAATGACAAAATACAAATGAAAAAAGGCACAGCCCCTCCATTTATGTCTACACAATCATAAGGGTAATTTTGGAGACAACGGTGGTTCCAATATCAGCAGCCTAGCTAGCACAGGTAGCTAAGAGTCAGCTTTCCTTGGATTTCAGCTTCCACTCTTTCTAGTCCCAGTCTCCCACCAGTATAGCTAGCTTTCAATCATTTCAAGAAATCCTAATTTAATGACTATGAGAAAAAAGAAATCCCAGGTGTATTCCTGGCCTCTGTCTGCTGCTAATGAGAGCCCTATAGCTATAGGGGAGAGGAAAAACTTGACTTGTTCTGAGAAAAGCATGCCTAAAACAAAAATAAATAAATAAATAAATAAATAAATAAATACATGTTTGCAAACGAAGTGGATCTAAATGGAGCTAAACCTGAATGGAGAAAAGAAAGAGGAAGGCATGAATGGTCACTGTGGAAGGCTCCCAAAACTTTTCAACAGTATGAACAAAATATCTGTGTAGCTTCCTGTAATCTGGCGTTCAGATATTCTGTGCTTGCAGTATTTTTTGCTTCTCTCTCTGGCGCCACAGTCTCTCCTGAGCGTTACACGGAGGGCTTCTGCAGGAACTTTAGTACTTAAGATTTGGACAATGAGTAAAGATGTCAGGCACATGCCCTGTTATGTATCCTAAAAGATTTAATAATACACTTCATGAAACTCTCAATTTTCCCAACATCAAAACTACTATACTGTGATTTTATGGTTTATAAATTTAATAACAATTTGCTTCATAATACATGATGGAAACTATTTAAGCTATAAAAGGTCTGCTCATCTCAGTGGCTTCTACAGGAGAGGGAATACATTTATTTTTATTGATTTAGTATACTATGTAACATGTACCAAGTAAAACATAGAGAAGACACGTAATCAATATAAGACATGTTCAGTGTCTTTTTGGTAATCAGAACCTGTGGACTATTTTGATCATATTCACCCCCATTACCCTGCCTTGTTCTCCACATCTTCCCAACTTGCCCATCTTCTATTTTCATGTCCTTTACATAAAATGCTTTGTTACCCGAGTTTCATTAGAGTTGTTTGCAGATGCACAGGTTAGGGTTTGTTTATAGGAACATAGGCATATTGCTAGTGCCTGCACCACTGAAAAAAGGGTACATGTATAAAAATGGGCTGGGATTAAAGGCATGCACCATCACACCTGGCTTATTTGTTCATTTAAATTTTTCTTTGTTTGTTTTTGTTTTTCAAGGTAGGCTCTCACTCTAGCCCACGCTGTCCTGGAATTCTCAATGTAATCTCAGGATGGCCTTGAACTCATGGCGATCCTCCTACCTCTGCCTCCCAAGTGCTCAAAAGCGTGTGCCACCAGGCCAGGCAATTTTAAAAAATTTATTTATTTATTTATTTATTTATTTATTTATTTATTTATTTATTTATTTATAAGCAGAGAGAAGTAGAGAGAAGAGAGACAGACAGAGAGATAGAATGGGCATACCAGGGCCTCCAGCCATTACAAAGGAACTCCAGATGCATGTACCACTTTGTGCATCTGGCTATATGTGGGGACTGAGAAATTGAACTTGAATCATTAGGCTTTGCAGGCAAGTGCCTTAAGTGCTAAGCCATCTCTCCAACCCCTTGATCTATTTGTAATACAAAAAAAGTACACTTTTAATCATCTGTCTGCCCCAAAGTCAATTGAAACAAGCTATACTAAAGTATAATTTAGAGATCAATTTGTAAATAACGTCAAATAACGTAATTTTTCTTCACATCTCTCTAAGCTTTCTTTGGCAGTTCAAGAAATATAAGTTTACAAACAACATGAAATTTTCCATTGAAGACTTCAGACTCATGTTATTTATTCAAAAAACAACACACAAATCAATTCACATCTCTAATGCTTCTTGTTGAAAATTTGTGAAGGCTTCCATGTGAAATGCAATCCCACCAAAATGCACTAGGAAGGCTTGCAGCTGGGACTGTGACAGCGGATAAAGTGCTTGCCACACAGTCATGAGAACCTGAGCACTTCAGATTTCTAGGACTCACACAGAAGCCATATGTGTCGGTGCCTGTAAGCCCAGTTCTTGGGAGGCAGCTGGAAAAAAAAAAAAAAAACCTGGGTTGCTAGCTAGTAAGTCTAGCCAAATTGATGAGCTCAAGAACCAATGAGAAACACTATCTCAATTGTTAGAGCCACAAGTTGGGACATTTTGCACAGAGACTTTATCTCTTCCCGCCACAATGCATGACTCACGATCCCAATGAGGAAGGCCTCTTCAGAACAGGGGCAGGGAGGAGGGAAAGGATGATATTGACATGTATTGTTTACATACTAAATATGTCCATATCTAATAAAAAAAAGATAAAATTAAAAAATAAAAAAATATAAGATGAGTTGGGCATGGTGGCACATGCCTTTAATCCCATCACGTGGAAGGCAGAGAGACAAGGATTGCCATGAGTCTGAGGCCAGCCTGAGACTACATAGTGGATTCCAGGTCAGCCTGGGCTAGAGAGAGGCCCTACCACCACAAAAAAAGAAAAAAAAAAAAAGATGGAGAGCAACTAAGGAATGCACCCAAAATTGACCTATAGACTCCACATGATTGTGCATGTACATACATGCACATGCACCCACACAGGCATGCACTCACACACATACCACACATACTTGCACATGCCAAAAGAAAATGAAAGGTTTATTAACTGAGTTAAGTCAAGAAAGATTGTGGGAGAAGGCTTAAAGGTAGGGCTTGAACACAGCCCATAGTCCAGTCCATAGTCCAGCTAACAATGCACTAGATCTGCCAGTGTTCCGTGATTGCACAAGATGTTATCCGCAAGTAATGCTTAGCCAAAGGTGTATGGAAGCTTTAATATTTTTTACAATGACACAAGAGTCTTAAATTATGTTTACAGTTTTAACAAAGAAACAATAGCCATATGTTAAGTGATTTCCTGGGGAGAGATGAGCAAACATCTCATCACCCCAGAGGAGGCACCAATGACAGACCAAATAAATGATCCAATGCACGTATAGCTTGGCATATCAACAAGGTTGTGTGGACTACTTTAAAGAGCATAGGTGAGGTGTTACTTACAGGAGCATGGGTGACCCAAAACTGACGGTATTACTGAAAAGCAAGGGTGATGGCTCATGTTTGCATCACTGGAATTCTCTGTAACCCCCCCCACACACACACATACACACATACACACACACTGCCAGCAACTGTTTCCTGCTTATATAACTTCAGGAAGGGACCTTGTGGCTCTTACAACTTGTGTGAGTTTTGCAAGATTCTTGAGCTTTTTGAGTTATTTTTTGAGTGGGGGGCAAGTTCTCATTCTGTAGTCCAGGCTAGCTTTGAATTCCTAGTGATCCTACTGCCTCAGTCTTCCAGGAAGTGCTTAGTATGAACCACCATGCCCAGAAAGTCTCCTGCCTTCAGGAGGGAATACTTCAAGTAGGAAGAAATAGCTATACAACAAAACCAATACAATACGATAATTATGCATTATTTGTATAATTGTATTAAAAAATTCTCCAAGAATGAGCTGGAGAGATGGCTTAGTGGTTAAGACATTTGCCTGCAAAGCCAAAGGATCCTGGTTCGATTCTCCAGGACCCACATAAGCCAGATGCACAAGGGGGCGCATGTATCTAGAGTTCGTTTGCAGTGGCTGGAGGCCCTGACACGCCCATTCTCCTCTCTCTCTCTCTCTCTCTCTCTCTCCCCTGCCTCTTTCTCTCTCTCTCTCAATAAATTAATTAATATAATATAATATATTAAATATATTATAAAAAAGATTCTCCAAGACTAAGAAATGCTATTGTTAATATTTGTAACATGTATTATTCAAGCAATAGGATTAAGCAAACCCTGATAAAAATAAAATAAAAGAACTTCTGGCTTTAAAATCTTGATCTTGGCAGTTTATATCCATAAAATGAAAATAATACCCAATTTACAGCCCGTAGAGATTTTAATGAGATAATGTATATAAAATGGTAGCACCCTGACATATAGCAAATCCACATGACAGGAATTCAATAATAGCAGGTAATTAATGACTATGGATAGTTTTAATTAATAAAATTGAATTTCTTTCAAAATAGCCTGTAGCTCAGATTGTGAATGAGGTTTTTAACACATTTTTATAAGAAAAATCCATTCACATGGCTCCTGCCAAATTCCAACTTGCTATCCTTTTAACTATAATTAAAGCTCCTTATTGACCTCCACTAGAAATGCCCACTTTGCAGATATTTTGGGTATCAGAAAGGCGCTTCACACGCAGCGTGACCCATGACCATATCTGATTCATAATCTTTTCCCACAAGCTCAAGCCATGTCTAGTGAGCAATTCCACAATTGGCCCCAACAAAGCAGGCACAAAGAAGGCACTCATATCCTATGGGCCTACGATGGTAAGTTTTAGGTGTCAGCTTGCCTGGCTTAAGGGACGCCCAGAAAGTTGGTCAGGTTATTTCCACATGGATCTGAGAGGATTTCGAGATGTGATGATATGTGTTAGTTGACTGGAGACCAAAATCTACTCAATCTGACAGTAATAAAGAGCTTACGGTGCAGTATTCAGACAGAATCTCTCCTTCCTTAGAAGAATCTGTTTCATTTGAAGACCTTCCACCTTTTAGGATGGAATGAGGTCTGCATACATTATGCGGGAAATTCCCTTTTTCTTCAACTCAACTGGTTGTATTAACCACATCCAGCAAATACTTTCATAGTTAAGTGCTGGATTGGAATGATTGGGTATTATGGAATTATTAGATATTATAATTATGTTGACATGTAAACTAACCATATAAATTAACATATAAATTCTAGAATAGAAATCTGGGATTAAAGCTGTTGCAGACAGCTCCACGTGGCTAGGATGAATATCCAAACCAGACAATTTATGTGAGGAAGGGATTTATTTCAAGCTTACAGATCCAAGGGGAAGTTCCATCAGTGGCATAAGAAGCTATGTCTATAGATACACGCCAAGAGAAACAACCAAACAGCCAGTAAAAACCAAAAAGGAGCAAATACAAACTAGCAGCAAGCAGGACCCGCTTAGAGCTCAAATCTCTGTGCATACCTATAGGCTGGAAACCAGATCCACCCCCAAACACACCTGAGGGCTGGACCCCAGGATCCGCCCCTACCCAACCTCCCCACCCCTGTCACACCTCCTCCAACCAAGCAGCTCGAGACCCAAGTTATAAGAATTAAGAAAACACCAGAGGGCTGAAGAGATGGCTTAGCACCTGCCTGCAAAGCCTAAGAACTCCCGTTCAATTCTCCAGGTCCCTCATTTAGCTAGACACAAAAAGTGATGCAAGGGTGCAATTTCTCACATTCGCCACAAGGGGGTGCCCATGTCTTGAGTTTGTTCACAGCAGCTGAGAGGCCCTGGCATGCCCATTCTCTCTCTGTCTCTCTCTGTCTCTCTCTCTCAAAAAAAAAAAAAAAAAAGAAGAAAGAAAGAAAGAAAGAAAGAAAGAAAGAAAGAAAGAAAGAAAGAAAGAAAGAAAGAAAATACCTAAAATTGGGGTAATGAGAGTGCTGCTCTCTCATATCAGCACAAGGATGGAGATAGACCCTGAGGACACTTAACACCTACAAAGCAGAAATCCAGAGGCTCCTAAGAGCCCATCACTGAAGGAGACTTAAAACTCACCCAACATGGCTCAGGGAATTTTGTGAAAGAGGGAGCGGAGAGAATGTTACAGCCACAAATTGGGATATTATGCAAAGAGACATTGCCTCTCCCCTATACCTGACTGCTGCTCCCACAATGCATGACCCACAATCCCCATGGGGATGACCTACATTGCTGAGGAAGAGGGCCCCTTTGGAAAGGGGGCAGGGATGAGGGAAAAGATGGTACCAACATGCGCTGTTTACATATTAAGTATGTCCACAACTAATAAAAATAAATTTAAAAAAACAGTTTTGCCAGTACAATGTACAAATGTCAAAACTAAACCACAAAAGCCTTTCCTTCTGCTTTTCTTCCTTGTTGCCAACAATGTTTGAACATACTTGGTATCATATTGTTATTAATTTGTGATTTTTCTGTGAGTTTGTTACTTTTACCTTCCGATTGTGCTATTGGGTTTTTTTTATTATAACATTGAATATTATGATGGACATAGAAAAAATAAAATACCTGAGTCTATGGTGGACATATATTTAAACTACTACAATATCTGTGGAAGGAAACTGGAAATGGCACATATAAATGTTACAGGAATAAACATGTTCTCCTACTTTTTACATGGTTTGAACTTCTACTGTGTTAGAGAAGTTTTGTTGTTGTTGTTATTTTTATTTCTTCTAGTTCCCTTATTTTCTACTTACACTTGAATTATTTATGATCCTTAGTGTAAAATTCAATTTCACATCATATGGAAGCAAATTACACCAAGAACTAACATCCCTAACTGACTCCTTCCTTACCTCTCATTTCCTGATGCAATATCAGCTCCAAGGTGCACCCAGGGTTTCTTAGAATAAGCACTGTGAAGCAGAACTTTTCCATAAACCCCTGAAATTAAAGAAGCAACAAATATTTGGGATAATCCCTCAATATTAATTAAGGCAAGGTAAGAAAAATTCATTTCAGACATTATTATACAATGTTTGTGACATAGAATCTATGTGTAAAGATGTCCAAGTTACCAGGGAATAACGATGATTGACATATTGAATATAATTCCTTATAATCTACTGTCCAAAAACTACTGTCACACACACACACACACACACACACACACACACACACACGGACATCAAAGTCAGAGAATGAATAACTAGAAAGAAAAAGGGGTTTTGTGGCAGGGGAGAGAAGTTAATGAGAGATGCCTATGATCAAAATATATAGATTTAAATTATTAAATAGATTAAATTATCAATAAAAATTGAAGAAAATCTTTACTCACCATAGATCAAATAAACCAGACAGCAAGGATGCTGAAGTAATTTAAACAGATTTCCAACAACAAGGTTTATAACAAAATACAGTTCAGGTCCTTGAATCTGAATTACCCAGAAAATTCAATTAACCAGAAAAGCAGATTTCTTGGTCATTTACAATGATCTAAGGTTTATTGTAAAATGACACCAATTCTTAATTGTTTCAGGAAAAATGTAAATGCCTTAAAATGCTCAAAAGATGGAATTTACTTATAATATCATAAAATTTAAGCATGCTGTGAAACAGATATCCTTTACTTTAATTTGGGAGCAGGATCTGCAATGGAGTGTGTATTTCTAACTGAAAGTTTAACACAGCACAACTGCTCTGCAGAACTAAGAGATAAAAAGTTTCAATTATATTCCTTCTTTCTTGTCAACTGGAATTTTTTTAGAAGTTTATACTCATGTATTAAAGTTAAAATAAATAGTATATATGAAAAACTTTGGAGAAACCATAAAACACTACCACTGTGTTTCAGAACCATGGTTAGATTTTCTTTTAAGCTAAGTAAACAAACATCGTAGCATCTGCACACTTCTATGCCAGGATGTTCAGAAGCCTCATATGCCATGGTCTTCAGTGGAAGCATAAGGCTCTTGTGTACTTGAAAACATCATCTATAGCATTGCATCTCAAGGAGAATTCAGTGAAACCCACATCATGGCTGCTGGTAGAAAGACATCTAAGTTATGGAACAGCATAATATATGAAAACATAGCCAAGAACAATGGACCAGATCATTTCAACTCTTATATAATGGAAGAGAAGGAATGATCAAAAGGAATCTTGCTTTGAGAAGCCTGAGTAATCTCACTGGAAGGGACGCTGAAGCTTGAGCGATCTCACTGGAAGGAATACTGAAGCTTGAACAGTCTCACTGGAAGGAATACTGAAGCTTGAGCAATCTCACTGGAAGGAATACTGAAGCTTGAGCGATCTCACTGGAAGGGACACTGAAGCTTGAGTGGTCTCACTGGAAAGGACACTGAAGCTTGAGCAATCTCACTGGAAGGGACACTGAAGCTTGAGTGGTCTCACTGGAAAGGACACTAAAGCTTGAGTGATGTCACTGGAAGGGATGCTGAAGCTTGAGTGGTCTCACTGGAAGGGACGCTGAAGCTTGAGTAATCTCACTGGAAGGAATGCTGAAGTTTGAGTGATCTCACTGGAAGGGATGCCGAAGCTTGAGTGATCTCACTGGAAGGAATGCTAAAGCTTGAGTGATCTCACTGGAAGGGACACTGAAGCTTGAGCAATCTCACTGGAAGGGATGCTGAAGCTTGAGTGGTCTCACTGGAAGGGACGCCAAAGCTTGAGCAATCTCACTGGAAGGGATGCTGAAGCTTGAGTGATCTCACTGGAAGGAATAGTGAAGCTTGAAAAGTCTCACTGGAAGGAATAGTGAAGCTTGAGCAATCTCACTGGAAGGAATACTGAAGCTTGAGCGATCTCACTGGAAGGGACACTGAAGCTTGAGTGGTCTCACTGGAAAGGACACTGAAGCTTGAGGGATGTCACTGGAAGGGATGCTGAAGCTTGAGTGGTCTCACTGGAAGGCACACTGAAGCATGAGCAATCTCACTGGAAAAATGCTGAAGCTTGAGTGATCTCACTGGAAGGGACACTGAAGCTTGAGTGGTCTCACTAGAAGGGATGCCGAAGCTTGAGTGATCTCACTGGAAGGGACACTGAATCTTGAGTGGTCTCACTGGAAGGGATGCTGAAGCTTGAGCGATCTCACTGGAAGGGACACTGAAGCTTGAGCAATCTCACTGGAAGGGATGCTGAAGCTTGAGTGATCTCACTGGAAGGGACACTGAAGCTTGAGTGGTCTCACTGGAAGGGACGCCAAAGCTTGAGCAATCTCACTGGAAGGGATGCTGAAGCTTGAGCGATGTCACTGGAAGGAATACTGAACTTGAAAAGTCTCACTGGAAGGAATACTGAAGCTTGAGCAATCTCACTGGAAGGAATACTGAAGCTTGAGCGATCTCACTGCAAGGGACACTGAAGCTTGAGTGGTCTCACTGGAAAGGACACTGAAGCTTGAGTGATCTCACTGGAATGGACACTGAAGCTTGAGTGGTCTCACTGGAAAGGACACTGAAGCTTGAGTGATCTCACTGGAAGGGATACTGAAGCTTGAGTGGTCTCACTGGAAGGCACACTGAAGCATGAGCGGTCTCACTGGAAAGGACACTGAAGCTTCAGTGATCTCACTGGAAGGGATGCCGAAGCTTGAGTGATCTCACTGGAAGGGCCGCCGAAGCTTGAGTGGTCTCACTGGAAGGGATGCTGAAGCTTGAGTGGTCTCACTGGAAGGGACACTGAAGCTTGAGTGGTCTCACTGGAAGGGATGCTGAAGCTTGAGTGGTCTCACTGGAAGGCACACTGAAGCATGAGTGGTCTCACTGGAAAGGACACTGAAGCTTGAGTGATGTCACTGGAAGGGATGCTGAAGCTTGAGTGATCTCACTGGAAGGGACGCTGAAGCTTGAGCAATCTCACTGGAAGGAATGCTGAAGCTTGAGTGATCTCACTGGAAGGGACACTGAAGCTTGAGTGGTCTCACTAGAAGGGACGCTGAAGCTTGAGTGATCTCACTGGAAGGGACACTGAAGCTTGAGTGGTCTCACTGGAAGGGATGCTGAAGCTTGAGCAATCTCACTGGAAGGGACACTGAAGCTAGAGCAGTCTCAATGGAAGGAATGCTGAAGCTTGAGTGATCTCACTGGAAGGGATGCTGAAGCTTGAGTGGTCTCACTGGAAGGGACGCCAAAGCTTGAGTGATCTCACTGGAAGGGACACTGAAGCTTGAGTGGTCTCACTGGAAGGGATGCTGAAGCTTGAGCGATCTCACTGGAAGGGATGCTGAAGCTTGAGTGGTCTCACTGGAAGGGATGCCAAAGCTTGAGTGGTCTCACTGGAAGGGACGCCAAAGCTTGAGTGGTCTCACTGGAAGGGATGCTGAAGCTTGAGCGATCTCACTGGAAGGGACACTGAAGCTTGAGCAATCTCACTGGAAGGGACGCCGAAGCTTGAGTGATCTCACTGGAAGGGACACTGAAGCTTGAGTGGTCTCACTGGAAGGGACACTGAAGCTTGAGTGGTCTCACTGGAAGGGACGCCGAAGCTTGAGTGGTCTCACTGGAAGGGACGCCAAAGCTTGAGTGGTCTCACTGGAAGGGACGCCAAAGCTTGAGTGGTCTCACTGGAAGGGATGCCAAAGCTTGAGTGGTCTCACTGGAAGGGATGCTGAAGCTTGAGTGATCTCACTGGAAGGGACGCTGAAGCTAGAGCAGTCTCAATGGAAGGAATGCTGAAGCTTGAGTGATCTCACTGGAAGGGACGCTGAAGCTTGAGTGGTCTCACTGGAAGGGACGCCGAAGCTTGAGTGATCTCACTGGAAGGGACACTGAAGCTTGAGTGGTCTCACTGGAAGGGATGCTGAAGCTTGAGTGGTCTCACTGGAAGCGACGCCAAAGCTTGAGTGGTCTCACTGGAAGGGACGCCAAAGCTTGAGTGGTCTCACTGGAAGGGATGCTGAAGCTTGAGCGATCTCACTGGAAGGGGCACTGAAGCTTGAGCAATCTCACTGGAAGGAATGCTGAAGCTTGAGTGATCTCACTGGAAGGGACACTGAAGCTTGAGTGGTCTCACTGGAAGGGACGCCAAAGCTTGAGCAATCTCACTGGAAGGGATGCTGAAGCTTGAGCGATCTCACTGGAAGGAATACTGAAGCTTGAAAAGTCTCACTGGAAGGTATACTGAAGCTTGAGCAATCTCACTGGAAGGAATACTGAAGCTTGAGCGATCTCACTGCAAGGGACACTGAAGCTTGAGTGGTCTCACTGGAAAGGACACTGAAGCTTGAGCGATCTCACTGGAATGGACACTGAAGCTTGAGTGGTCTCACTGGAAAGGACGCCGAAGCTTGAGTGATCTCACTGGAAGGGATACTGAAGCTTGAGTGGTCTCACTGGAAGGCACACTGAAGCATGAGCGGTCTCACTGGAAAGGACACTGAAGCTTCAGTGATCTCACTGGAAGGGATGCCGAAGCTTGAGTGATCTCACTGGAAGGGCCGCCGAAGCTTGAGTGGTCTCACTGGAAGGGACGCCGAAGCTTGAGTGGTCTCACTGGAAGGGACGCCGAAGTTTGAGTGGTCTCACTGGAAGGGATGCCGAAGCTTGAGTGATCTCACTGGAAGGGACGGTGAAGCTTGATTGATCTCACTGGAAGGGACACTGAAGCTTGAGTGATCTCACTGGAAGGGATGGTGAAGCTTGAGTGATCTCACTGGAAGGGACGCTGAAGTTTGAGTGATCTCACTGGAAGGGATGCTGAAGCTTGAGCGATCTCACTGGAAGGGACGCTGAAGCTTGAGCGATCTCACTGGAAGGGATTCTGAAGCTTGAGCGATCTCACTGGAAGGGACACTGAAGCTTGAGTGTTCTCACTGGAAGGGATGCTGAAGCTTGAGTGATCTCACTGGAAGGGACGCCACAGCTTGAGTGGTCTCACTGGAAGGGACGCCAAAGCTTGAGTGGTCTCACTGGAAGGGACACTGAAGCTTGAGTGGTCTCACTGGAAAGGACACTGAAGCTTGAGCGATCTCACTGGAAAGGATGCTGTTTCATCCAAAGATTCCCCCTTTCCTTCTCAAATGAATAATGGCCGCACAGAGCTGGTGAGAAAACACTTGACATCTGATTAACATTTTGTTACCTCTTGAAGCCCAGTCATTTTACATCATTACTATATGCAGTGAGTACTTATAGTATGGTAATACAATGCATTCCAGTTCATATGTTCTTACATCAACTAGTGGAAAGTAGGACTTGATCCTAGAGCCATATGCAAGGAACAAACTGTCAACAGTGAGTATTTTTTTTTCTACCTACTGGCTTAAAATATTATCAACAATCACATAGGGCTTGTTGTTGATAGCCCAGATTCTGATGTCCAACCAATCTGGATATAGTTTTGACCCTAGAAAGCCACGTGGGGTCTTCTCCATCTTCACCACTTCAGTGTTAGTTCTGACATTTGTAAGATGGACACTGCCCAGAGGACAGCCAGAAAGTCAAACAATGAATATGAGTTGTCTAGATTAGTACCTGGAATTTAGTGCCTATTCAGTGGATGGAACTTCTTCTCTCTCTCTCTCTCTCTCACACACACACACACACACACACACGTACACATGCCCCCCCCCACACATACACAACCCAGTATAAAGACTACATTACATTCTTACCAATTGTTCCCGAGTCAATATGAATTCCAGAATAACGGTCACAAAAGATTTCTTCTGAGGCTCTAACATTAATCAGAAACCTTTGTTCTTTCTCCAAGGGATTTTCTAAAGTGCCTGTTTATAAAGAAAAGTATATCACTGAAGCTCCCTTGAAATAAAGAGAGGCAATGCAAAGTGAATTTTATGGCACTGACAATGTGGGAAGAGCCAGGACCAGTGGATTAAATCACAGCCAATTACTGATGAGGGAGGCCCCATCCCCCTCTCTGAAGGAGGCTGGCTTCTCATTCAGTGCATACTCAGTGTTCTTCCGCGGCTGGGTCAGCGGACACGTCAGTAACTACTCACAACTGGCCTGCTTGAATGTGAAGTAATTTTGGCCTCTGGAGGAAAGTGACTGTAATGGTATTTCTCAGTGGCCGGTTTTAAGAGGATGGCTGGTGCTCACCTCATCTCTTCTCTGCCATGAGAGCAGAATTCCACCTCTCCTCCAGTGCCAAGCGAGCCTTATAACACATGCAGGCTGAAGCCAAGGTCAACCAAGTCTGACAAGAATGCCTGTTTTGTAAGCCACTGAGCTTTGGGGAGTATCTGCTAAAAACCTAGCCAACGCATTGACTATGGCTGTATGACTCACAATATCCTGTGTTTGGATTTTAACTTTAATCCTTGCAACAGATCTGAGAAGCAAGATTCTTATTGCGATGGAAATATCCATACACAAAGAGGCCAACAGCTTAAGGTACTTGTCTAAATGTATCCAACAAGCAGTAAGTAGCAGACCCTTTGACCAATGATTTATTTACATTGAGTGTTTCATTAAGTTATTTTCTGTAAATGTGCTTAGCAGTATAAAGACACAAAAAGGTACACATCTATGACACAAAACAGATAAAAATTATTTCCAGCATCGAACTGGTAGAGCAATATGAAAAATGTTCAGAGACTGCTGGAATAGTGTCAATGAGTGCACAAGGAAGATTATGTTCAATTGACAATATATCTTAATACAGAAAATACCACAGAGTTGGTTGTGTGATACATCACTGGCAGAGCTCTAAAAAGCTGGCAGGTAAAGCACTTGGGGGCAAGAATGAGGATCTGATTTTAATCCTCAGCACAGCATCCATGTAAATGCTGGGTGGACATGACAGTGTGTGCCTATAATCTCAGAACTCAGGAGTCAGAGATGAGAGATCCTGAGGGCAAGCTGGTTAGCTAGACTAGCTGAATTGGTGAGCTCTGCGTTCAAGTGAAAGATTCTGTCTTAATAAATAAGGTCATAGAAGGAGACATTTGACATTGATCTCTAGCCTATACACACACACATACACACACACACACACACGCATACATGCATGCTAGCATATATGTGCCCACACACATATAAACACGCATATGTACATTTACACACACATATACAAGAAGAAAGAAAACAAGAAAAGAAAGAGAGGGAGGGAGGGAAGAAAGGGGGCAGGGAGACGAGTAGAAAGGTAATCCTCATATTATACACTATTAAACAGGCTCACAAAACTTCTGTACTATCAAGGGAGACCTCCTAGTTGAAAAGTTTCCTGAAAACGTAAGAAAACGAAGTTGCCAAACACAGTATGAAATAACTGGCAAATGGAAAATTACTGACTTATCATTTTGGTTAGTGTTTTCTTGGGTTGCATTAATACCCATTCCCTCCAGCTGCACTTCATGGTTAGTGTAAAGGTTCAAGGTGAGTCTGAAGCATACCACATGCCTGTCTATACAGTCCATCCTCCACAGCCATTGCTATTGAAACTGTTCAAAGCAGGACTCAGAGAGGTGAGCCCATCTGACTAGAGGGATGCAGCATATCAGTGCGGGGGGCAAGGATTAGAACCCACAGCCTGGGTATTCCTAGTATGACACTGAGCTAGGCTGCTACTCTGTGTAGGTGACACTATGCCTTAACCAAGAAAATGAAGGCATCATCTTAGCCCAAACAAAGACACACTGGAGCAGGAAGGGGGAGGGACACAGGGAGAAAGAGAATGTTAAGCAAATGTGCCTGGTGTAGCTCTTATCTCGCCGTTATAA
This sequence comes from Orientallactaga sibirica, assembly GCA_036365145.1. Classification (NCBI taxonomy): domain Eukaryota; kingdom Metazoa; phylum Chordata; class Mammalia; order Rodentia; family Dipodidae; genus Orientallactaga; species Orientallactaga sibirica. Next base: position 16,143,204 of record JAEOAD010000006.1, read on the forward strand.
GTCTGTCCAGTAAGCCGTTTTCCAACTGTGATTTCATTTATTTCACGGAGGGTAGTTTAGAGTCTTGGAGGGGTGGGGAGGAGGAAATGGCCTAGCACTTAACAGATACCAGAGAGAGAGAGAGAGAGAGAAAAAAAAAGTAGGACAGTTTTTGCCCTAGAGAAATGTATGCAGAATCCCACAAAAAGAGTTCAGCGTTTCTCTAAAATCAGAGATTAAATCAATTATGCAACTCAAAACTGGAGCACATGTGGTGCTTTCGCAGAAAGTCTGGGCAGAATTAGCCAGCCTGCCGTGATCTTCTGGCATCTGAGGTGACCAGAGTTTGAAGCTCTTTTTGTTAACATGAAGGAAGGAAGCCTGGAGGACAGAGACCAGGCAGAAAAAAAGGCCAGGCTAAGAGAAGGAAATGCGTGATGTTCTACTATTAACATCCAGTGCTTTCTGAATTGGTAAAGGCTGGCGAATAGGAGGCTTTAAAGGCAGCTGTGCTCATTGCGTTCCCCAGTCTAGCAAACAAAAATGAGATACTCTCTTCCATGTGGATTTTGTCAGTAAATAAGAGCAGCTACCTCTGAGAGAAGATGCTTGGATAATGTAGTCAGGCCTTGGCCTGCCCTTCTAATGCTGCTCTAACTGCTCCGAACTATAGCATAGGACATAGGAAACCTCAGAGAGTTTATGTATTCACAATGGAAGGGAAATAATTGTCATTGTGCTACAAAGACATTCCAGATTTTGTTCACATGCACGATTTCATTGGATTCTCACAAGTCTTTGATAGAGATTGCAAAGGTTCTTGTGAGGAACCTCAGGCAAGAAGAGGTCAATGTGTCAGGAATTACACATTCATTATGTAGTGATCTTGGGCCGTGGACTTAATAAGTACCATTCTAAGTCGTGGGTGTGGACGGCTAAGAGAGAACTAAATCAAAGTTCCTATTACTTGGTGTGATGGGGAGTAATGGAGAGGACACAGAATTGGTTCCAGATGCTGAAAAATCACCTGGGGAAATGGGAGAGAATACGTTCTAGCATACCAGAAATAACCATTATTGATTTGAGGAATATGGTACAAATGGGTTCCATGAACTTTAAAGTGTAAGTATAAGACAGAAAGGGACCTTTTGCTATTATATTAACTAAAGCCTCTTGAGTAGAATCAAGTACCCTAGTTTACACATCAGTGCTCTTCCAACATGATGTCTCACACCTTGCATGCAGCCAGCCCATACTCGTTTATGGATCCTTCAACTATCTCTGTGCACAAGGCCTATCTTTCCTAGTCGCCTTTGACCTTCCTAAGGCTTAGAGTTGTTACACTTTAATTGATCTCTGAAAACCTACTCGGCTCTAAAGTTAGTGCTTATAAAAACCAGTGATGCCTCCTGTACTAATTCTATTTTGGGAGCTTGTCTGAAAGACTTAGTAGTTTATAGGAATGAGGAGGCTTACAGATATGGCTCAGTCAGTGAAGGGCTTGTCACACAAGCACGAGGTCCTAAGGTCAGATCCCCAGCACCAACGTAAAAGCCGGGCCTGGGGGTGTTGTGTACCTGTAATCCCAGTGCTGAGTAGACAAAGGCAGGAGGATCCTTGGAGCTTGGTGGCTGGATAATCTAGGAAAACTGGTAAATTTGGGATACAGTGACAGACCCTGTCTCAAAAAAACTGACATGAACAGCAATTGAGGAAAACAGCTAATATTGACCTTGGGCCTCCACATGTACATACACATGTGTGTCCACACACATATGACAATGTATAGATGCATCTATCTGCAACACACATATGTATACATGTAAAAAAATATGGACAAAGATGAATACCCCAAATTCCTGTTATTTACTTATTATACTAAGCATTTTTAAAAAAATTATTTTATTTATTTTTGGAGAGAGACACAGAGAGAGAGACAGACAGAGAGGGAGAGGGAGACAGATAGAGATGGGAGCGCCAGCAGTCTCAGCCGCTGAGAACGAAATCCAGATGTGTGCGCCCCCTTGTGGTCAAGTGCGGCATTGCGCCCTTGCGTCACTTTGCATCTGGCTAAACGTGGGACCTGGAGATTGGAACCGGGTTCTTAGGCTTAGCAGGCCGGCGCCTTAACCGCTAAGCCATCTCTCCAGCCCTATAGTAAGCATTTTTAAAGGTGTTTAAACAGCGAACAATAAGATACATTTCTTCATATTTCTTGTTCCAATAGGACTCTTTGGTTTCCTTCTAACACTTGCTAGCTGAATGACATAAGTCCCTAAACATACTGTGAGATTCCCTGCCTCCGTTTTACCGCATGACTCTCATTTCTTCATAGCTAAATAGAAATTTCGAGTCCAGCTTGGAGGTCGCTCTGTTCACATCTTCCCTTAACAATTTAGCCTGAGTTAAGTGGCCCACACTAGCCTTAACAGCATACCATGTTTTACCTCGAAACATTTAATATGGTATTGTAAGTGCCTCTTTGGTATTGTAAGTGCTTTTTAAAAAACCTATCTCCTTTTCTTGTAAGATGAGAGAAGAAACCACATTTCACAGAGTTCATTTGACATATTTCGTAGGAAAATGATGAACTAGCTAATTATGTCCAACTGTCCTACGGAAAATAGAAATGAAGAGAAATACCCCACAGTAATAAAAATATCACGAGTAAGCTATAACAATATTAAACATGTAAGTGCCTAGCATCATATATTCCAAACATATAAGCAAGACTTGAGGGAACTGCAAGGAAAAATGGATAGGCCTATAATAAAGTGGTTAGAAAAATACAACTGAGCATAAAGTAAAAAAAAAAAAAAAAAAAAAACTGCCGGGCGTGGTGGCGCACGCCTTTAATCCCAGCACTCAGGAGGCAGAGGTAGGAGGATCGCCGAGAGTTCGAGGCCACCCTGAGACTACATAGTTAATTCCAGGTCAGCCTGGACCAGAGTGAGACCCTGCCTTGCAAAACCAAAAAAAAAAAACAACAACAAAAAAAAACTAGAATAGTGTAGTATTGAATAATACAATTAGCAGGCTTGGTAAAAGAGTCATAGATGTAAAACTAGACCTATAAAATGCACATTTTTTGAAATATGCACAAGACATTTATGAAAATGAATTATAAAATGACAAAAAGCAAGCTTAGTCAATTTTTTATTACTTTTATTTTTTTATTTGGTTGGTTTTTTGAGAGTCTCATGTACCCCCAGCTGGCTTTAAACTCTGTATGTAGCTGAGGACTGCCTACTGATGCTTCTGCCTAGCCTTCCTGAGTGCAGGGATAACCAGTGTGCACCACCAGGGCCAGCAGAGTTTAACAAATTGCAAAGGACTGGAATTATATACTGTATGATCCCTGACCATATTCAATTGGGATGTTTATTTCACAATGAAATAATTAATCCTGGCAGAGTAGCCTATGTCTATAACCCCAGCACTTGACAAAAGTATTAAGGGATCACTAATTTGAATAATAAGCTCAAATAGCTGCATGGAACACAGAATTCTCAAGCTGAACCATCTAAGAAGAATTTTTATTTCTTTCTTTTTTTGGTTTTTCGAGGTAGGGTCGCTCAGGCTGACCTGGAATTCACTATGTAGTCTCAGGGTAGCCTTGAACTCATGGCGATCCTCCTGCCTCTGCCTCCCAAGTGCTGGGATTAAAGGCGTGCACCACCACACCTGGTTTTAAGAAGAATTTTCTTTTTTTGTTGTTTTTATTTTATCTTATGTTATTTTATTTTTTGTTTTTATTTTATTTTTATTTCTTTGATTTTTTTATTGACAACTTCTTTAATTGTAGACAATATCCCATGATACTTCACTCCCTCCCCCCACTTTCCCCTTTGAAAACAAAATTCATTCACTCACTTATTCACCTGATTTTTTAAAACTTATTAGGCTCGTCTCTGCAAATTATTTACTTAATATTTAAATATGTTTAATTAATTCATTTATTTTAAATTTTATATACTTATAATAAAATTATTAAAATAATTAATATTAGCTGGGTGTGGTGGCTAGCACCTTTAATCCCAGAATTTGGGAAGCTTAGATAGGAGGAACACTGTGAGTTCAAGGCCAGTTTAGAGTAACAGAGTGAGTTCTAGTGCATCAGGGCATCTTGGGCTACAGTGAGAACCTGCCTTGAAAGAAAAAAAAAAAAACGCAAAAGCTGGGTGTGGTGGCACACACCTTAAATTCCAGCTCTCAGGAGGCAGGGGTAGGAGGATCGCCAGAGTTCAAGGCCACCCTGGGACTCCATAGTGAATTCCAGGTCAGCCTGAGCTAGAGTGAGAACCTACCTCAGAAAAAAAAAAAAAAACACAAATAAAAAATAATAATCCATTAATATTATTTAATGTGTTATTTCCTTCATTTTTTTATTTGAGAGAGAGAGAGAGAGAATGGGCGCACCAGCAGCCTCTCAGCCACATCTTAGCCAACTATTAGTTTGATTAGAGAATTGTCAGAGTTAAATGAAGTTTGACTGACTGATGGTCCACGTTAGCCCTTTTACGAAACATTGATTTGTGGATTTATATGCAACACATTTATACATTACGTGTGTCTTTGCTTGAAAGAGGATATATTATATAAGCTGCTAGACTGTTTTAACAAATACTGTTCTCTGGCTGCTCAATGGAATTACAGCTCTAGGCTGGAGGATATGTTTTAATCTATACTTTTCTCTGGTTTGTCACCTTATTACTTAATCATCCAACGAGTCTTACAGAACTGTCAGTTTGGAAGGCAATAACCTGTATGGATTTTTCTTCTTCTTTAGGTTTGAGAAAATCCCAACTGTGAAAGCAATGAGAGAAACCTCCATACACCTGAGTACTTCACTTCCTGACAGTCAGGTCCTGTGCTGACAGTCACCCTGGAACCCTGGATATAGCATTGAGACGGAGCTGACAAGGGCTCATTGCTGGCCTGGAAAAACAAAGTGTGACACGTTTTAGGATAAAAGCCCAAGTTCCTAGCAACTGGGCAGTTTATCACAGGACTTGGCTGTGAAAAGCAAAAGAAACAATGAGCTGGTGTGTCCCCGGACTACCATCTTGTATATTTATCAATTTGATATAAATATCTAGCAGAATATGTATTACACAAATTAATTTGCATGAAACAAAGTCATTATACACATTTATATAAATTAGCTATTTGTATACATGTGTCATTTTGTTATATTACTTGTAAATAATCACACAGTTATTTTATCATTAATATTATCTTAATAATAGATTTTATATATGTGTGTGTGTGTGTGTGTGTGTGTGTGATTCCTTGTTACCCCTCTCTGAAATATTCCTGCAAATTGTTACAAAATAATTTGCAGATTTAATTTTAAAAGTACAAGACTAAAAGTCTCTAATAAGTTGAGTACTTGTATCAATAACATGCTAATATTATGGATAACTGAGATAATAAGAAACATTATTAATCACATTAATGAATAAGAACAATTTCTTTTTTAATATCATTTTAAATGTTTAATAGCTAGTTGTACATTTTTTAATTTATTTATTATAATTTTACATTCATGTTGGCACCTCTGGCAGCCTTCTCCCTGACCTCCCCCCTCCGAAGGGACCCTCCTCATTGGGGACTGTGGGTCGTGCATTATGGGGGTAGCCAACAGTTATGGGGAAGAGGCAATGTCTCTGTGCATAATGTCCCAACTTGTGGCTCTAACACTCTTTCCACCCCCTCCTCCATGAATTTATTTGAGAGCAACAGACACAGAGAGAGAAAGAGGCAGACAGATAGAGAGAACGGGTGCACCAGGCCTCCAGCCACTACAAACAAACTCCAGATGCATGAGCCACCTTGTGCATCTGACTTATGTGGGTTGTGGGGAATCGAGCCTCGAACCAGAGTCCTTAGGCTTCACAGAATAATGGCATAACTTTTATGGGTGTGACTAGTTGCTTTCTGATTGAATTTGAAGGCCTGATCCATTGGAGGATATTCAAGACTGGCACTGAAAACCTAGTCAGAAGTCTGGTTGGGAAGGTCATAGGCCCTAAGAGTGAAAGCTACCTGTTACTTGGATAAATGGATACGATGTGCCCAACAAGAACCTTCCAAATATTTATACCTGTGGATAAGTGCAGCTCCCAGCTTTGGTTGCAGTAGCTTCTTAAAATACTATTTATTTATTTATTATTTGTTGCAGAGAGAGGGAGAGAGAGAGAGAAGGAGGCAGACAGAGAATGAGGGTGGGAACACCACGACTTCCTGCCACAGTAAACAAACTCCAGACACATGAACCACTTTGTGCACCTGCCTTTACATGGGCACTGGGCATTTGAACCTGAGCCATCACACTTTGCAAGGAAGTGCCTTTTACCACTGGGCCAGCTCTCTAGCCCCCAAAAGCTTCTTTTATACAGTGGACAGTGATTACTGGGGAGACTCAAAACCCATCAAAGTGCTAAATGTGACAGTTGAATGCTCCTTTTTATGCTTAGCTTTTTAATGCTAGCTCGGTGCCAGGCATTTTTCCTGGATCAAATATTCCTCAAGAAGTATGACAGATAAGGTTCATGCTTATATTTCTATGTTGGGGAAAAACAAAGAAGGAAATGGGAAAATGAACAGGGATGATGAATTTAAATGGCAACATGTGCTCCAAACGCCAATAACTAGGGGAATGATTTGAAGAGAGGCCCAGGTTGGCCACCGTAGGTTAGGAAGGTACAGTGAGGTGTGACATCAGATCAACTAGACAGGAAGGAGCTACACCTGCATGTCAGTTTGGACAAAGGATTAGTGCAACAATCCACACTGGACTAAAAAAATGTCTATTTCTGAATAGGATCATGAAAACAGCTCTACCAAGCTAGAAATTAACTTGGGCTCTTCATAAAGATAAAAATTCTAGAGACTGAGATGATAATTCTAGTCTAGTATAGCCGTTCATTGTACAGTTTCCTCTACCAACCTGAAATATTGAGTGCTCGGAATTCATCGTGGATCATTTTCTTCTCTATTCTCAAAGTCTGTTTGGTTCATGACATTCAAGCATTTCATTTCAAATACAGACATGATCCCAAATCCATCTTTAGCACAGACCTCTCTGTTGGGCTCCTTTTTCATTGATTGGTTTGCTGTATAGATGTTACCATTTACATATTTCTTCAAAATTGAAACCTGAGATGTGTGAGTCTGTATTTCACAAACCGCTGTACTGTATTGGACTTACTTTGTGCCCAACATTGTTAAGACACGTGAATAAATATTAGCTCATTTCATAATCATTAAACACTATGAAATATCCATCATTATTTCCATTTCAGAAACAAAGTAACAGAGAGAAAGTTCCTAGGCTTTCTCAGGGTCTCTCAGCTAACATCTGGTGAAATGGGAGTTTGTTCCTTGTAAGCACATGAACAATTCAAAAGCTAGGATGTGTCTAAAACAACTCCTCACCCCTCATCAAAATAGTCACTAGATTGTAGTGATTTTTCATTTCCTCAGTATTTTTCTAACTCACTCTTTTTGCTTTATACTCAGTAACTTATTGGATTAATTTTTTGTAATTTCTTTCCAGGGAAGTCTTCTCACTTTTTACTGGGCCCCTTTTAATATATTCCTCATACTAATAAGAGTGAACTTTCTAAGATCAAAACTAGCCATGTCACATCCTGCTTAATACACTGATGACACACTGCCTTGATGAATAGAAGGCCAAAGAGCTTCATCTGTTATACACATTCAAATAATGGAAAGTCACCAGTTTCTTGAAAAGTATAATGCTGGTTCACAAACTGTGGCTTTTCCAATATCAACTTTAATCTTTTATTTTCATTTTTATTTTTAGAGAGACAGAGAGAGGGTGGGGGAGAGAACTGGCATACCAGGGACTCAGCCATTGCAATCAAACTCCAGACACTTGCACCACCTAGTGGTCACGTGTGACCTTGCACTTGCCTTACCTTTGTACATCTGGCTTATGTGGGATCTGGAGAGTCAAACATGGGTCCTTAGTCTTCTCATGCAAGCACCTTAACCACTAAGCCATCACTTCAGCCTTTAATGTTTTATGTGTATTTATTTATTTGAAAGAGAGAGAAGAGGCAGAGAAAGGGAGAATGGGTGCACCAGGGGTCTAGTCACTGCAAACAAACTCCAGACACATGTGCCATCTTGTGCATCTGGCTTAAATGGGTCCTGGGGAATCAAACCTGGGTCCTTTGGCTTTGCAGGCAAGTGCCTTAACCACTAAGCCATCTCTCCAGCCCTCAACCTTAATCTTTATAGCCTCTCCAAGTTGGAAGACATGACTCCTTCAGTCATGTTTTTACTTGTATGTCTCCACTCTTTCAAAGACTTCTTGAAACCTAAGGTTCATGTTCTCTATTTCTGCACACAGAGTAGTTTCCATAGTATTGGCCATGGTAAGAATGGATTAGATGCATGAATAATGGTTAAACAGACATAACAATGAAAGGCTTTAAGCTCATCTCAAGTGTTTTATCAGATGAACGAGATGAAGACTGGCATTGAATTTGGTATTGGTGATACACCTGTAGCCCTCTAAGCAAAGCTCTGATCTTGAATCTCTCTCTCTCTCTCTCATTGTAGCATTCTGTGATTCTTCTCTGCTAAACGTCCATTGATATAGTTTGCTAATACCACTTGCCTTCAACGCAGGACTACCAAGAAATACAATTCCATACCGTTGGGATTTGGATCAAATCGCATCAGAGAGCAAACATGCTCTGGCAGGACACCGTGCCAGTGTCCACATCGATTAAGTTTGTTTACTAACTGGTCGCATTATCTGTTTTCATGATGGGATTTCTGTAGGTGTGGACAGATGGGTTGAAAGTCTTCCTTCAGGCATAATACACATAGCATTGGGCAGATGGGTTCCAATAAGTAACCTTTAGGCCTGGAACACATGGATGAACCATAGAAAAAAAATTACAGAAATATCTAATGATGGGTAAAAATAAAGATGGGAATAGAGTTATTTTAAAATAGCATTTGAAGCACAGAAAGCAAAATTGGCAAATAGTATAAAATCACTTTGAAGGCATAGATTTTCAGGCCACACATTATATAATAAATGATTCCTCAAAACCTAAACACAACTTTATGAAGAAATATCCACCCTAACAAAAGAAGATTCCAATTGGAAATAAGTTTTCTAGTAATACCAAAAAAAAAAAAAAAAATCTTGGGGCTGGAGAGATGGCTTAATGGTTAAGGCACTTGCCTACAAAGCCAAAGGACCCACATAAGCCAGATGCACAAAGTGGTGCCTATGTCTGGAGTTTGTTTGAGCAGTGGAAGGCCCTGAAGTGCCCATTCGCACACACTCTCTCCTCTCTCTCTTAAAAATAAATGAATAAATAATTTTAAAAATGGTATTACTTCCTTTTTCAGAGAGACAAAGAGAAAGAGAATGGGCATGCCAGGGCCTCAGTCACTGCAACAGTATTTCTACCAACAAATTACATGAGGATTTTGTAGAATTATATATTATATATAATTATATGTAAATGATAGAATTATATAGAACTAAATAAATGGGGAAATAGGACAAATTAGGAATGAAAAGGAAAGAATAAAAAAGTAGGCTGCAGAGATGGCTTAGCACTTGCCTGCAAAGCCTAAGGATCTAGGTTCGATTCCCCAGTACCCCAGTAAGCCAGATGCACAATGTGGCACATTTGTCTGGAGTTCATTTGCAGTGGCTAGAGACCCTGAAGTACCCATTCTCTCTCTCTTTCTCTCTCTCTCTTTCTCTCTCTCTCCCTCTATCCCTCCCTCTCTTTTTCATGAATAAAAATAAAAAAATAAGCCAGTATATAGATTTTGTCCCAACTATCTGACTTAGAGTCCATGCTGCTGGCCACTATGTTCAGCTGAGTGTGTTTAGAACAGTTCAGGTCCCATAAGAATAGAACTTTCACCCTGATTTCAATGACACGATGATGATGATGATGGGTTTTTTTTTTTTTTTTATGTTTATTTTTAGAGGTAGGGTCCCACTCTAGCCCAGGCTGACCTGGAATACACTACGTGGTCTCAGGCTGGGCTCAGACTCACCTCAGCAACTCCTACCTCAGCCTCCCAAGTGCTGAGATTAAAGGCGTGCACCACAACACCCACAAAACCCTGGCTTCTTAATTCCAAATAAGTCAAAATCATCAGGTTTAGTGACAATGCCAAGAAGGAATTGAAAGCATTCATAATTCTGAGAAATCTCCAGAAAGTGTAAATCTGCACAATCTTTTGGAACAGCTACTTAGCAATAAGTTTCGATGACCTTAAAGTGCCTTTATCCCTACCTATCCTTAGGCCCATTAGTATTATAAAAAGCCTGCTCTAAGGAAATAACTGTAAGAATGGTGACAATGGCTAAGATGTTCATTACAGAAGAAGTTCCATTAACAAAATCTGGAATAAATAACCTTGGTGTGTTTTCTGCTTTTTTTTTTAACACTTTCATACTTGTATAGAATATAATTTGATCTGTTTCCCCCATTTACCTTCTCTCATTCTACTGCTTCCCAGTAATTCCTTTTTCTTACTTAATTCCCATCCTAATTTTCAAGCTCAGAGTTGCTTGTATGACCATGAGTGGAGGGTTATTTATTGGAAAATAGACAACCCCACCCAAGTGAAGGATATGACATCCCCTCTCCCAGCAATCATTGGTTACAAATAGCTACTTTGGGAGGTGTGGGGTCTCATGAGTCCTTCCCCCAAATATGAAATGACCCTTATAATCATGAACTCACAGCAGACATATTCATATGCATAAGATTGAGCCTATCAATATAGGTGTGTAGTAATAGAGAATAGTTAAATGTATTATAAAATATCAAGCTATTAAAATCATGCCTTTAAATGACAATTTAGAGAAATTCTTAACATATAACATAACTTAAATGATCAAATAAGTTACCCTATCATTTAAATATGTTTGTATGTATGTTTATAAATTTTCATTTATGTAGATATTTTTTCATATTATATAATATGTGTGTGTGTGTGTTTATGTCTAGAAAATTGACCTTGAATCACAAAATCGCAGAATATTTATTAACTAAGATTATAAGTGATCACTACTCCTTGACAATATTCAATTTCCAGATGTATGCAATGTACTAGGAACAAAATTTAGAACCAGAAATAACTATGAACTGTGGTTAAAATACTGAGGACAGGATAAGCTAACACAGAAACTATTCAGGACAGTGAGAATGAAGGACTATAGAAAGGAGGCTGTGCTCGTCCTAGATGGTTCCAGCTGAACCTGGCCTGATATAAACTAGAAGGAGATAGACTTGGCTGGTAAGAGGAGAACAACCAACCCAAGCATGTTTTGAAATAGGAGCAGACTACCTCAAGAAGTTTAGATTGTTTACTGGGACTGCAGTTGTAGCAGAGGAGTCTTGACCATGGATTCTTCTTGCAGTGGACCATGTAGGTTGTTAGGCTGAGAAGCCCGTCCTACTAGAGATCTTAAAATGTAGTGGTTACCAAAAATGGCATCTAACATTTCTTTCCCATTGGAGAGTTCCTTTTTAGAAATTTCTTTTTAGAGTTATCTTTTTAAATTTTTTTAAATTTTACTTATTGATTGATGTGCAATGAGAAAGTGGGGGAGAGAGAGAGAGAGAGAAAGAGAGAGAGAGAGAGAATGAGAATGGACATATCATGGCCTTTAGCCACTGCAAACGAACTCTAGATGCATACACCACTTTGTGCATCTGACTTTACATGGATACTGGGGAATCAAATCCAGGTCATTAGCCTTTTTGCAGGCAAGAACCTTAACTACTGAGCCATCTCTCCAGCCCTACAGTTATCCTTGAATCTTGTCTTTGGTGGTAGAAATGACTGCCTCACTATATTTGAAGGGGCATTTGTATTAATAGGGTTAATACTTTCCACCTACAACAGGAACAGGTAGGTAGCTTATGATCATAATGCTATTCTTTGTCTTTTAAAAATATTTTAACTTTATTTATTTTTTGAGAGAAAGAGGGACAGAGAGAGAAGGAGAGAGAGAGAGAGAGAGCATAGCAGGGCCTCTAGCCACTGCAAACAAACTCCAGACACATATACCACCATGTGCATCTTACATGGGCACTGGGGAATAGAACCTGGTCCTTTGGCTTCACAGTCAAGCACCTTAATGGCTAAGCCATTTCTCCAGTCCTCTCTTTGTTTTTTTTTTAAGTAAGTCAGTGTACAGTTCCAACTAATACACCACCCCTATCAACTCCATCCTGCCTGTCTGAAACCATGAGCACACCTCACTTCCCAGCTCGAGGACCCTCATAGCCCAATACCTTCTGAATTCCCTGCACCTTCCACTCACTGCTCAATGAGCCACAAAACCAAATCCCAGAACAAGGAGCTGATGTCCTCAGAGTGGATCGGATGCATCGCTGTCTTCACTTCACCCCATGTCTAATAATGTCCCCAGCTTAGGTGACTGGGCAGGGCTTCTCTGAAGACATGCCTCATGACTCCATGACAGCCTGTGGCCACTTTCTGCATGTTTCCTCTTTTTATTTCCCCTTAATCCCTTCCCTGGGCTGGTTATATGAACTCTGAAATGGATAGCATAGAAGGCTTTGCTCTCACACCTGTTTTCTGAAAGGACTGGACTGAGACAGTGATGAGAATTATAGAGTGAGCTGATCAAAGGCTCATTAAGTCTATCCTATCTATCTTTCAAAACAGGGAGACACATGGATTTTGATATAAATAATCAACATGATCTGAACTGTAACCTCAAGGAGGCAAAAAGGACCTTGAAGTGAGCATAGAGACTCTAGGGGCAGAAACAGAGACTGACACAGAGAGTGGACACAAGAGAATGAACAGCAAAAGGAACCTCTGTCCTGTCATAAAGCTCCATGACCACCCTCCCCAGCCTCCATTTGACAATGGTACAATGCTACCTCCCACCTACCACAGTCCTTTCCCTCAGAGCTTAACTATCATTCCACTCCCAGCCCTCACGCCTTGTACTTACCAACTCTCAGCTCCCCTCCTGCAATGAGCAAGCAGGCCACGCTGAGAACGTTGCTTCTGTCCACGGGGAATTCTAACGTCCCCATCACATAGAGGCCTTTCAGCAATGGAAGATCAGTATCTGCAATAATAGTCCTGTCTGCAGAAGAAAAAGAAAGTTCTCAGATGTACATGTGAAACAAGATAAGACCTTCTCTCCTCCAAGGAGTTTTTGTGGGGTGAGAGATTCTCCACCATTTTAGGAGCAGCTTACGTTGCTATTTAAGAAAGGGCAGGTACAGCAACTAGAACCAACACTTTGCATGAGACAAGACCTTACTAAAATGCAAGAGAGAAAGCCATGGTTGGTAAATGCTTCCACTGCTCAACACACCACATGTTATGGCCAAAAGGCACTGATAATGCCCTCAAACAGCTTCCTAAGTCTGCTTGAGTGCAACACATGCATAAAACAAACCCCATGCCCTACGTCCCTGCCATTTCACTTTTGGTTCTAGTTTTAGGATGGTACACAGCAATGAGTATGACCTTGACCTGAAAAGACAGATGACTTGGTTGTCAATCCAAGCTCTGCTATTTACTACATGGGAGATTTAACAACTTTGTTTTCCTAGAGCTAAATGATCTTGTGCTGTGAAGTGGGCATTATTAATAACATTTGTTCCATTTACAAGGAGTTTTGCAAGTGGGGAAATGAGTTAACATATAGAAAGAACTTGCACAATACTAATAAGGCATCTTTAGCTGCCTAATCCCTCTGCCGTAAAACAGAGTACTTAGTACACACTTAGCAAGCACTGGTGAGTAGCATTTATGCATAACTATCCATTTTTTTGGTATACTCGTGGGGTGCATGAACAACTTAAAACTATTATTAATGATCCCTTTCATAAAAAGCCTTTTCATAAAACTTCAAAAGAAATAATCTTTAATTTTGTCTGAATTTAATGATAAAATAACTTATGAATAAAACATTCTCATTTAAAACAATAAATATTTCATGTATGCCAAAGCGTTCAGTGTTGCTCTCTGAAGCTTAGTCATACTTTGACTTGAATTAATTAAAGATAGCAAATAAATGTGTCTGCTTCAATTTCAAGTACCATAGTCACTGACACATGTAAAGATCTCTGAAGGAGGTCTGTAATTGACATAACTTCATTTCTCAGTCCAGGAAATAATGCACCTGGGGTCTGTCCAAGAAACTTAAGTAGCCATGAGTTGTTTTACCTAGACCTCGACTGCTTCTCTCACTATAAGATCAGCAGTGTCCTCCAGTGCAGAGACTACAGGGCTATAAACCCACCCGTTCCCTCTTTCTCCTGAGCCCCTAGGTTTAGACTCTGGTTTCCAGGTTTCTTTGAGGCTAGATGAAGCCACGTGACTCAGTTGTAGCTGATACCATCTGGGCAGAAGTAGTTTGACATCTCCAGCTTTGTCCATACATCCTGCATATTCCCACCGTCCTCATTTTCCTCAGGGGACACACAGTCGTGGGTCTCAAAGTATGGCCATGGTCTAGCAGAATCAGCACCATCCACCCATTCATCAGAAATAGGAGAAGTTTTAGCTCTGATAAGACACTCCCCACAGCTTTGCTGGAGAGCTCCACTACTCCTTCAGGGAACATAAGTTCTGCCTTTCATACTCCAGTGATACCTTACGTCAGAGCACTAAAACATGGGATTTGAGCTATGTTTGCATGCTGTTCCTTCCTCTCCCCTTGTTAGATGAAGAAACTACACTTATTGTAACGTTGGAAATAGACATTAAGCAAATGTTGCCCAGATCCGTTGAGTTTAGTCCACTCCATTCCTCAAATTCAAGACTGCTTTAGTGACTGCCACAAAATAACTGATGGAGCTAAGCAGATGAAAATAAACATGGATTTGGGGGCCATCTGTGGTACTTTTCAAAGTACACAAACAAAAAACAGTGAAATATCAAGAGATGGTTATAGGTTTAGCATGTATTTTATGAGTTCATATTTTTTGAAATAAAACAAAGCAAGGAACTTAAAAATGAAAGTATTGTGCAAATGGTCAAAGTGAGTCTATGTTTACCTAAAAAAATCTTAACTATACAACAAATGCTTGCTTCATCCACAGAGTACAACAACACACACACACACACACACACACACACACACACACACACACACAGCTCTTTGAATGTACTTTACAACTAAACCTAGTACACGGGAACAAAGGCATGGCTGTCTGATTCATGTCTCTTCTCCTAGGATCTACAACAATATCTAGTACACAGTGGGTCCTGAGACACCAACACACACACACACACACACACACACACACACACAAAATCCAGTAATCATCAGAGAAAAGAGTAGGCTGAAGACCAAAACTAGAAATAAACATTGCTATAATTTCCTAGTACATCATACTTTGCACTTTTAAATTTCCTGGATTCATCTCTTCATCTTTTCTTTCCTCTTTCTTTCATAATGAGATACGCCAAATCTCATTAGAGAGTAGGAAATCAGTGTTGAGAGAGACATGTTCTCTACCATCACATAATAACAAGGATATAAATACATTTAGCGTGAGAGACTTGGAATAATTTACACTTTAATTAAATGAGATTGAACCCATTTTCCTCCCCTGGTCCTTCAAATTGGAAAATGTATTAATATGCCTATTATAACACAATCCTGCTGCAATGAAATAAACATATGCTCCATAAAATTTTCTGTGAGGAGATTCTCTTTATATCACAATAATGGATATTATGACAATATGAGCAAAAGAAATCACAATTCGGAGGACATCTCCTCGAGAGCAGATAAGCTCCAGGGTCAAACCAACCAGTCCTCATCCATGATGACAGTGTGGGGACTTTCTCTTTCTTTCCAGGCAGGAATTTGGACCAATATGTTACATTTTCTAGAAGCCACATGATATCTGTGAACTAATGAAACATGTGAAGTAATCACTCCGAAAAGTTATTGACATAACCCACCTAATAAATATAAATGCTGGGCCACCTCTAGTTAAACTGTGGTCAATGGCCTTCCATTTGGTCCTGGTTGGCCCCAGCTATTCCATCCCACTCTGTCAATGACCGATCTCTCCTACTTAAGAGAATGAACACTGGCATATGGAAGGAACCATCTGGAATTTCTGTTACTCAATGGGAGGCTGATGGGGGAGCTGATCTGGAAAGAGGCTCCAAAAAGAATTAACGAGTTCCAGATGTAATTAAAGACTGTTTTCCCCGCCCCAAAGGGGCTCAGGACCAGCCATGGGGTGGTACTTTCTGGTTCTGAATTACACTTTCTTACCACTTGTTCATCCATCAAGCGCTAAGCATCCACCATCTTTTATCCTTGTGGCTCTTGCCAAGAAATGTGTGTGTGATTGGGAAAACTGTCCTGTTTTGACCATTAGAGATATAGAGTTTTAGAAATAAGATCTGGAGGCTTCACACTAAGGAGCATCCTAGAATATCTCCCTATGCACCAGTGTGAGAGCAACAAAAGGAACGAGATCAAGTCTTTTACAAATATATTAGCTATCCTCTGGATCAGAAAATTGAAGGCCTCAGCCAAACTGAAAGACCAATGTCTCTGATGGAGGACCATGGCATCTTTTGCACGAAGAACAATTTAACTACTACAGTTACAAAGCATTCCATGTCATTTCAACACTAGATTTAAACTTTTTTTTTTTTTTTTTTTGGCTAGCAAAGTTCAGGAATCAAGGTCACTATTGTGTAGCATTCCAAGGGTCTGACACTTGTCTAAATCCCACAGAAATGAGATCAAGGGCAAAGGGCACAAATCCTGAGAACAATGTGGAGTCACAGGAACGAGCATAATTTAGGGAAGGCAGACCCGCTGTTTGTATGAAATGCACTGTATCAGGCCCATAACTTAGGTGGTGAAGACAGTTTCCACTACAACCCTGCCATTGTCGGGGAGGCAGCCTGCACCAACAGTGGACATAGCTCGGTCTTCTGAGGAAGAGTGAGTGCATGGAAAGGCAGAGCAGGCCATACAAGGACCATTTGTAGGCTGCTATTCCCCTGCACCTTCCATAATCAATGGGGTTTATTTCTACATCCAGTGTTGGCTGCAGTCTTTTTCTATAAATATATGAACCAAAGGAAAAGTAACATTTAATTCCGTTTAAATCACTATTAAATGATCTAATGTTCCTTTTTAAAAATAGAAGAGTATTTTTAGCTCAAAAGTTATGCTTGATGTACTTTAAATATACATTTGGCACAATGATTGGTGAGGTTTCCTTTGTGGTCTTGTTTAACTTTAGAGGAATCTAATTGATCATTCAAACAGTCCATCATAATTTATGAACAGGGGCCAAGAACAGTGCACCTAAAGTAGTGGAAGCTTGCACACATAAATAATTCACAAGGATGAAAGGTTAGCATGACTGAAAATTAGTGTCAAGTGGACTAATTTACTGAAACAATGACACTCGGTTCTCAGGAGTTCCTTCCTCTGTAGAAAAATCTGAACGAAAATAAGGATAAATGCTTTCTATAGCAGAATTCCTTTAGAAGACCTGCAAACTTTACAGCCTGCTTTTTTTTTTTTTTTCAGCAAATCCACACAGTTGGGTTCTTTATTCTACTTTGTCTATCATCTTTTCCTTTTTCTTTTTTTTTTTTTTTTTTTTTGTTCTGGTCTTTAAAAAAAATAGGCAGAAAAAAAGGCAGTTTTCAAAGGGCTCAGAGGCACAATTCAAGACTGAAAGACAACTTCCTAACTCCTTTATGAAAAACCATCTGCCTACCTGAAGATAGAGAGGGAGAAAGAGAGAGAGAGGGAGTGATAAGATGTCTGGGTGAATGTGTGCACGTGGATGTGTAGAGTCAGGGAGAGTGAGAGGAAAGAAGGGCAGGTAGAAGGGCAGGTAGAAGGCCTCCATTTGAAATTTACCTAGTAAATTCCCATCTCACCAGCACATACAATTCCAGTGTCTGTCTCACTCACATACAGACATGCTTAATTCCCACAGCATAATCAACGCTTTAAATTATGATATTTTAATTGATCAATAAAATGTTTAACACAAAATGTTTGTCTCTTCCTCCAGTGTATGCCATCTGTTCTTCAAAAAATATTTTGAATCTGTGTAATAGGGAGGTTTTTAAGTAAAATTACCAACGATATCAGATCAGTCCTCTGGAACCCAAATTCTGAAAGGAAACTACCAGAACATACTGCTGTTTTCATAAAAATGGAAAAGAAATGAAGCCTTCTCTTCATAGGCAGGCTTTACTACTTAATCCAGAAATGGTATTAAAGCGTTGTTCTAGTCATGAAACTTCTAGGACTTAGAGTGGGGCTTGTTCACCTAGACCAAGCAAGTCCACCACAAAATGTAATCCCCAGAAGATTTATGCATTTCGATAAATGTGTAATCAGATGTTAAGCTACAGTTTGGTTTTATCTGCATGATTTTATTGCCTCTGTTTATTGCTAATGAACACAGGATAACTTGAGGTTTGGGGATAAAAATCTCTTGTTCATAAGCGTACATACCTGAGAAGGTACACACTGGTAACTCTCAGGTGATCCAGTTATTAAATTTTTACATGCTACACTGTGTTAAAGCCAGACAAGACATAAGACTTATTCCTATGTGGGGTTTTTTTTTTGTTATAATTTGTTTCCCTACAAAAGACAATGAGACCTACTTCTAATAATTTAATATATGTTCACAGTTTAACCCTGAAGAAAAAACATGAAACTCTACAAAAATAATTTTCTCTTGAATGAAGTTCTTTAGGCAAAAGTCTGAGTAGTAAATATTGTATTAAATGAGTTCATTTCCCTCCTGAGCTCTTTGTTAAAAATAAAACTTCTTTTTCTAGTTTATACTTAAAACTATAGAGGGTACTACTTCCAGAAAAATAATGGGTTTTCTTCAATCTTAATTATTTTTCCTCACATTTTAAAACTTTGTTTTTCTTCTAACTGTAAGAAAACCCACCCAAAACCATTATTACAGTCCTTAAAGAAAAGATGCTTTTATTCTATTATGCTTTCAAAATTCATGCACAGCATCTTACACACACACATAACTATGTCTTGAGAGAGCTTATAATACAGCCCCTAATAACAAACACTGAGTAAATACGATTTAGCATATTATCTCAAAATTTATAGTTTCTGAACAAACTGCTCTATATGTTATGCTCCAAAACTTACTTATAAAGTGATTATATTATGAAAATACAAAATAATTGGCTAGGGAGATGGCTCAGTAGTTAAAGACACTTGCTTGCAAAGACTGCCAACTTGGGTTTTTTCCCAGTAACCACGTCAGATGCACAAAGTAGCACATACGTTTGGAGTTTGTTTTCAGTAACAAGAGGCCTTGGCATGCCCATATTTTCACTCTCTCTCTCTCGCTCTTCTGTCTTCTCTCTTTCTCTTCCTCTCTCATTGCAAATAAATATTTTAAAACCTGTGGTATATGGCCCCCAAAATGCTCCCAATTCACATTTCTTACTTTTGAAACAGGGTCTCTATATGTAGTCCAAGCTGGCCTCAAACTCATCTTCTTCCTGCATCTGTCTCTTGAGTAGTGAGATTATAGGCGTGTGCTACCACACGTGTCTTGAGAAGTAGTGTTTTATAACACTAACCAGCAGACTTTTGGTGAAAGAAGTAGATGTGGAGGTGTTTTAGTATTTGCTTCTGATGGAAATCATTACAAGATCCAGGCAGTATTGTGAGACAAGGAGGACTGTGGGTGTTGCTCTTTCTTCTAGCACCCATTCATCTCTGACAAGCCACCATCGTCGTTTGCTCCTAACTCTGTGTGGCCCAAATCCCGCTGATGCCGTGTGTAGCTTCATGTCATATATATCCAGGGTCTAAGTAGTTCAGTTCCAGTCACTTTTCACTCATGTCCCCTCTTCCTTCCCAGACCTCCAGGCTCTGATCCTTGTAGGAGGGATGGTAAAGATTGTATGAAGCAA
The DNA here is from genome assembly GCA_036365145.1 of Orientallactaga sibirica. NCBI lineage: Eukaryota > Metazoa > Chordata > Mammalia > Rodentia > Dipodidae > Orientallactaga > Orientallactaga sibirica. The sequence continues at coordinate 16,163,169 of JAEOAD010000006.1, forward strand.
TGTACATAAAATCACTGCAGTGCCAGGCAGCTAAAAAGCATTCTATTATATTGTGTTTTTCTTTTTTTAATTTTTGTTTACTTTTATTTATTTATTTGAAAGTGACAGAGAGAGAGAGAGAGAGAATGGGTGCACCAGGGCCTCCAGCCACTACAAATGAACTCCAGATATATGCCCCATCTTGTGCATCTGACATATGTGGATACGGGGGAATCAAGCCTCAAACCAGGGTCCTTAGGCTTCACAGGCAAGCATGTAACTGCTAAGCCATCTCTCCAGCCTTATATCATGTTTTCACCTCTCTCTCCCTCTCTCTCACACATACACACATGCGTGCGCACGTACACACACTTTTGAGTGCTTACTCTGTACCTGTCATTCCACTGTGGTGTAAAACAAAGGCACATAGGCCCAGATCTTGTAAAACCTGATATTTTGTATGAAGAAATAGATGTTAAAACACAATCAATCATACAAATAACTACATAGGGGAAAACTGTACAAGTTTTAGAGCAGGAAAATGCACAATAGTACAAGAGTAATAGTTCTCAAGAATAAAAGGCCTACGGGTGAGTACAGGTTGACCAAGGACAGAGGAAGAACTATTTAAGAAAAGCAAGGAGGAGCGAGCTCTGCATCCATGCAAAAGACTGCAAAACCACAAGGATACTGACAGTCAGCACCAGGGTGAAGGAGACAGACCCTGAGGACACTCACCACATGCCAAAGCAGAGATCCAGAGGCTCCTAAGAGCTCATCACTAAAGTAGACCTAAATCACACCCACCATGGCTGAGAGAATTTTGTGGAATAGAGAGTTTGTAAGAGCCACAGGTTGAGACATCATGCCCAGAGGCATTCCCTCCCAGCCCCAAAATAACTGACTGCTGCTCCCACAATGCATAAACTATAACCCCATGGGGAATCCCTGCAACCCTACTGATGAGGCTGCCCAATGGAATGGGGGCAGGGACGAGGGAAAAGATGTTACCGACTCATGATGTATCCATACGAAATATCTTGTTAATAATAATAATAATAATAAACATTTTTAAAAAAACCAAGGATAACAGGACTGTAGAATCTGTGGGAGGGGAGGGACAGTGGCGAGAACGAAGTACAGAAGGCAGGCAGGAGGGCAGAACAAGCAGGTCCTCGGAGGCTCACTAATTTTAAGCTTTAGCCTTACATTGATGGCAAACCACCAAAGAGTTTCAGTAGGTTAAGTCATAACTGATATGAATTTTGAAAATATCACTGTGCCCACTGAGGAAAAGACAGAGAAAATGAAGGTTGAAAAAAAAACAGGCTGGAAACAGTCGAGTGACATTCTAATCTGAATAAAATGAGCCTCAGTCACCACTCTAACGCAGCACAGTTTTCTCACGTCTCCTATGGCTTTCATGTTACAAACCATTACTGATCACGATAGCTGTTATTGTATGCTGGTATGATGTGATTATCAATTATCTAGCAGTTCAGAGAAAACACCTTAGTCCCTCAGTAATATGTCCTTAAATCTCTGAAACCATTGCTACCATCTGTAACTTACACACTGCCACTATTAAAAGGACCAACATTAAATGCCTTTCTTTGTTAAAGATGTCTGTTATAGATGGTTGTCAGTTAATGCTGAGATCTGTCAAACAGCCCTTCCAATATTGTACCTGTGAAACATCCAAAAACTAAATCTTCCCAAAGAGGCAACATTCCAGTGGTCCATCACGGGACATCCAAGTTCAGAAGAAGTTCCAATGGTCCATCAGGGGACATTCTAGTGCTCCATCTATGGGAACATTCTAATCATCCATCAGCGGACACCCTATTGGTCCATCCAGCAGGTGCTAGAACAGAATCTAGGAGACCAGGAAGGATGATTTCTCACCCTTATTCCTCATCCTTCCACCCATCCTGACTGTTCATATCCCTGAATATTACTCAAGCATGTACTTTTGGCAAAGTTAGTGGATGGAAGAGAAAGGTATAGGGAGGGGTTGTTTGGGAAAGGTTAGCTATGGGAAAGCATATTTTAGGTCATTTCTGTTTCAGAGCCCTGTAAGTCATCCCAGTAGATTTCACATTGTAAGTTGAGTATATTGGTTGGGCCCATACACAGAAGAAGAAAAAAACATTTCCATGATTTCTGAAACACTGATTGCTTCACAACTAGCAATTTAGTTGTCTTGGAGATCACCAGGGACACAAGGAATGAGAGAAGAAGCAATGTGTAGAAGTGAATGAGGGTTCAAGGGAATTTTTAATCCCATAGAATGCATACAGAGACTAATCTGTGTGTGATGACAAGAAGTAGTGTGTGGAGAGGGAAGCGGAAGAGAAGAAATAGGGCAACTAGTGGACCAAGGGATTAGAAAAGGAAGCACGTAGGATTCAGAGAGCACTTGGATGGGATTGTCTTTGATGGAAGGAGATGCCTTTCTGAGGCAAAAGAAGAGAAAAGGAGGACCTGAGTCCTTAGACTTCTCAGGCAAGTGCCCACACTGATACGTCTTTATCTCTCTCCCTCTCTCTCTCTGTCTCTAATAATTAAATAAAACATAAAACATTTTTTAAAATTAAAAAATATTTTTTAAAAATTGTTTTGATTAGGATTATTATTAAATGTGGTTTTCTTATATCCTTGGGATCCTTTGTGAAAACATACTATAAAATATATTTGATAATAATATGCAAAATTTTTCCTTCTGATGAAAATAACATGAATTTAGTACACTGTGATTCATTTTTTCTCTCAATGAAATAACAAGTCTCTCTAGTCAAGAGGAATACTTAACATTTTCCACACAGAAAAATAAATCAAATAAAACCATAAAATGTTTTCAAAATTCTTGCTTAAAATGTTGGTTTGGATATCATATTTCTTTGCTTTGATTGGTTGTATGAAATAGCATTGTGAACTTTTGCCCACAATATCCCAAATACATGGAGAAGGTTGGGATTAAATATTATTACAAATCTTAATTTCTGTCTCAACTAATTTCCTTTTTCATCAACCTTTTTCCTGACTTCTCTCTACCCCACAGTCCTAAAGTAGTTTTTTGCTGGTACTCATGTTTAGCCCCTTAAATTAGTCAACACTGTGGCCTCTGGAACATTGGAAGGTCTGGGTACTAAAGCAACTCATCTTGAAGGGAAAAGAGTTCAAGAGGTGGAGACTGGCATCCTATTTGACAAGGGATAGAGGGAAAATACAACTTTTCAGGGTATTCTATGGCACTTAATATACTGAAAGAATGCCTCTTTATTATAGAAGAACCAAAGTATAGTCAGAAAGATTAAAGGAGACTTCTAGTTTTGTCTCAGTCGTGTTAATGAAGTTTTTCCCGAAGTAAACCATCCTTGCATTCCTGAGATTTGATCATGATGAATGATTCTTTTAAAACATGGCCACATTTGATTTATTAAAGTTTTCTACAATGTTAATTGTATTAGTCTTTAATTTTCCTTTCTTTGCATTACTTTACCTCATCTTACCATCAATTATAAGCCATAAGACAGATTTCAGAAGCATTATGCCTTTTTCTATGTTCTAAAAGAGCTTGTAATATGAAGATTTATCTATTTCTCCTATGATCTCAAGTGGAGGCAGACTGTAGTTGATGTTTTAAAAATCAACTGGCCTGGGGAAATTTTCCTTTGAGTATAAGACATTTTCTTTTGATATTGTTTATAAAAATGAAAAACTGGGGATAGGATGAGGGATAATAAAAATTAAAGGTGTTATGAATAAGCCATGTGGAAAACTACTTCTTGGCTAGCTAATAATATCTATGTTATAATGGGAGAGTTTGGACACCTGTGTCCTGTGGAGATGGATAATGCTGTGCCCAGAAGCCATGGATTGCTATTAGAAAATTTTAGTGCCAGGGGTGGTATACCTTCCATTGAATTATTAGTCAGGTAGGACCCTGATGTCCCCAAAATCCCTGCAGGATATTGTCAAGGCTCTTAGTTGCCCACCAGAACTAGATCATAAGACTCTGTTGCTGAAGACTCTACATGCTTGGGCTGAGATTCACTGAGAAATCAAGCTGGAGCTGGGCTAGAAACTCCTCCCTGTGGACACAATGTCAAGATGTCAAGACGCTGCAAAGAGCTATATAGCTATGAAACCTACTGGGGGAGAAAAGTCATCAACTGTCTTATCCATCAGTGGATGGTGGCAAGCTTTATAGCCTGGCTATAATGTACCAATAGGTGCAATGTTGGCATACCTGTTATGGGGAAAATTGACTGCTCCAGTTGGAACTGAGGCCTACTCCATGGGATGGAATTCCTGCCTGGTACTAAAAACTTAATCAAAAGCCTATGGCTGGGGAGGTCATAAGCCTTAGGGGGAAAACAACTACTGTGATCTGGCTAAATGAACATACTGTGTCCACTAAACTTCCCTCTAATAAAACTATTTTTATGTCCCTATATTAATGCTACTCTCACTTTTGGTTAAAGAACTTTCTCTTTTCAGATGGCGATGACCACTGGGGTGACTCAAAACTCAATGAAGGACTGAGAAGTGACAGTGAGAAGTGACTAATTGAGACAATGCTATCACACCCTCTAAGGCTCAGGGACCATTGTGGAACAGGTGGCAGAAAGAATATAAGAGCCAAAGGAAGGAGAGGAGTGCTTACAATGCTGTCACCTGGACACAAAGAGGCCTTGATATTCATGACCTCACAGTGGCTGACAAGACCTGTGTAATAGAAGAGGAAAAACAGTAACATTAAAAGAGGTGAGAGACTAGTTGCAAAGAAGGAGGTTTCAGTGGAGGGCGGGATTCAGGGGATTGTGATCATGTATATTGTCTATATGTATTGAAGTTATCAACAAAAAGTTTTTTAAGGGGGCTGAGGAGATGTCTTAGTGGTTAAGGTGTTTGCCTGCAAAGCCAAAAGATCCCGGTTCAATTCTCCAGGACCCTCATAAGCCTGATGCACAAGGGAGTGCATGCATCTGGAGTTTGCTTGCAGTGGCTGGAAGCCCTGGCAGGCCCATTTTCTCTCCCCCCCCCAATATCTCTCAAATAAATAAATTAATAAAATTTTTTAAGTTTTTAAAAAGTGAGAAACAGAAAAAGAAAGAAGGAAGGAAGGAAGGGAGGGAGGGAAGGACAGAGGGAGAGAAGGAGGGCGGGAGAGAGGGAGGGAGGGAGGAGGAGAGAGAGAGAGAAAGAAAGAAAGAAAGAAAGAAAGAAAGAAAGAAAGAAAGAAAGAGAGAGAAGAGAAAGAAAGCAGGCATTCCCATCAGTAAAGCAGTTGTCAATGACCCACATTCCTGACTGTGGTCTACTATGCAGTCATTTAAAGAGACATGCTAGGTTTGTCTTTGCTACTATTAATTACATTTCCAAAATATATCATTAATGATTTTAGAAGTTACATACAAATACTTGGAATGTATTTTCCAATGGTAAATTAAGGAACATCTTAGTAGGGCATATAAGAGCTCCAATACCAGATTCCTATTTCTAAATTTTGCCTGTTCTGCAGCAACTTTAGGATTTTCATTTCTCAGCTATTTTAGCTATCTAAGAAAGAAATAATAATAGTGTTGCATAAAATGATAAAGTAGAGTCCAGCGTGAATTAATCTAAAATATTTAGGACAGAAATTGACAGGGAAAAAAACCTATATTAATATTTTTTAAAATCCACATCTTACATAAACTAATACATACCTTAAAATGAGTTTCATATTCCCAGTTGATAATGCACTAAATAGAAAAGGTAAAAGAAAAGAATAAGAGGCTTCTCTTTCTCTCTCTCAGATAGATAGATAGATAGATAGATAGACAGATAGATGATAGATAGATAGATAGATAGATAGATAGATAGATAGATAGATAGATAGATAGATAGATAGATAGATAGATGATAGATAGATAGATAGATAGACAGATAGATGACAGATAGATAGATAGACTTTAATTTAACTGTTGTATGTTTAAGAGGTAAAGTTACAGAAGTCTATATTAATTGTAAGCATGCTCAAAAACTCAATGTGGAAGAGAAACATGGAAAAGAATTACTCTTCATTCTGGCACCAGCAACATGAGGACTGGATGGAGAAGACAACAGGAATGGAACCACCTCCTACTCAGCCACTCGCCTGCTATGGGAGGCAGACAAGGTTACTTGTATCTAAACCAAGGGTTTTCAAAAGTGTGGTCCAGGGACACCCTGTTGCAGGACCACCTGCTTCCTATGTATGTTAAAGATTGAGAATTTTTGGTCTCAAATTCAATAAATGGACTATTAGGTGGGGCCTATTTAGAGGAAGTGGGTCCCTGGAAGAACACTTTTGAAACGTTTATCTTGTACCTGTCCCCATCCTTTCTTGCTGTGTCTGGGCCACACCGTATCACTGTGATCTTGCTGCTTCACCTCAGGCTCACAGTTGAGCCAACCAACCATGGACTAAAGGATCAGAAACCATAATCTGAAATAAGTCTCCCCTCCTTTAGATGTTTTTCTTGGGTATTTTTTCACAGCAATAGAAAATAACTGCCAAAGTCCTTATTAATGCAATGTGATTTGGGTTTTTCAGAGATAGGAGAATGAGGATGAAAAAAAGAGAATATAAAAAGCGGTTAAAGTTTTCTTCTGATGAGGCGTGGGCTAACATGTCATTACCAAAATAAAATAAGCTCTCAATAAAATCTTATGCTTTCTGGGACTGAATTAGCCTCTGCCTTCTATTCGCTACCTGAAAATCCTTGGCAGGAAACTACATGAGTCTTCGGTCGTGGTACCCCTTTACCTTTAGGGCCAAAACAAAAGCCCCACTTCCCACACAGCTTTAAGGAAGAGTCTCATAACCATATTTAATGCATAAAAGCTGTGATTTCCATGCAAACTGCAACTTTCCCAGAAAAATTAAAAAGCCCCTTGCAGCAGTTTTAAAATCCTTTAACTATTTCCTTCCTACTCTACCTGAACCCCCTCAGCCAACTTGCTCTGAACGCCTTCCCTTGAGTGAAACTTGCTATGATTTTAAAAGCATTAGAAGGCACTGGAATCAGTCGCGCTGATAAAGTTTCATTAGAGGCTCGCCAAGCATATACACGAGGAGGAGATGAAATGAATGGCTGTTCTCTGTATTCCTTCAGTCAGTCGTAGGATGATTTCTTGACCACTCCTAGAATCTAGGCCTCTGCTCTCTTCCAAGCAAAACATGGGCCCCCTTTACAGCAACCAATGTCACAGCTCTCAGCCAGCATCCACATTTTCTCGTTCACACACATTCTTTATAGTTTCATTGCAAAAGATAACAAACAGAAACAGGTGCATCCACGCTATGCAAATGAGGAGAGGTAACCTGGGAAACGATTTTGCAACAAACAGAAGATCTGCAAGCTGCTCCCTAGCTAAAACCACAGGAGGTGTGTCAAAGACTGGATGCTAAGCCACAGGAGGCCTGCAGGCTGGGGAAGCAGTGAATCTCCAGAGAGCTCTAAACTCCTGATTGGCAAGCAGCATCAGGCCCAGCAGGCCCTCAGGTGCTGAGCCACAGGGGGGCCATCAACTGCTCAGGTGGAAGGTACTGGAAGGGAGGAGGAAGGAGGCAAGCTGTGTGCAGGAACCTGAATAAAAGGCCACCAGCTTGCCAGGGGTGAAGGGAAATGAGAGGCCTCTACTGGGAATACTTGAGCTCAGGCAACTCCATGAAGAAAAGGAATGGACCCACCTGCCCTGGTGTGGAGCATCGTTTTCCCTATGGGGAAACACATCTTACAAAGAGTTGAGTTGCTGGCCCAGGGATTCTAAATAAATACTTTGTTGAATAAGTCCAAGTCCTGTGGCAGATCCCAACAAGATCATCACCTCTGAGTGAGTAACTAAGGTCGTCAGGGGCCAAAAACTTGCCACCCATTTCTAGTTCACCAAAATTCTCAGTGTGACAGTGATATATCTTCCCACATTTCCAGACATTCTTGGAACTTGTAAGAGGGACCAGTTGGCCAGTGTCAGCAATTCTTTCACTCACTCACTCTAGCATTTATTGAACTCCTATTGCATGACAAATCCCATAGGGTTTGTAATGGCACACAGGAAATATACAAAGATGCGTAAGATTCCTCTAACCTCAAGATGACATGAAAGTTAAGTTGTAATTAAAGCGTAAGGGTATATGATAGAAAAATAACCAGAGTGTGGTAAGAACAGATGGAAGAGAGAATGAAATAAATCGAGAATTCAACCTTCCCTCTGGTCTAGTGGTTAGTATTTGGTGCTCCCAAGAGAGAATTCAAAGGCACTTTCTAAAAGAGAAGACACTAGTTGAATGTTGAAGGATTGCAAAAACTTGAGTGAGGTGGAAGACCATGTTAAAGACAGGAAGGGTTAGGGGAGGAAGAAGAGGGAGTTGGAGAGTATAATAAACAGACAGAAAAGCAAACAGGATAAATGGTCTACACCACGCAAGAGACTGCAGTACATACATAGGTATGCAGGATGGCACAGTGACACACAGAGACATGGTAGATGAGGGGGCAGGTCACACAGGGTTCTGCAGTCCATATGTATGAGTTGAAATTTACCCTGAAAACATTAGGAAGTTCCCGAAGTATCACACAACACTGATACAAAAGACTAAGCCTCCGTGAAATTAACACTGAAATAGTTTTAGGCAATTAGGCTTTTCAAGTATCTGTAAGGTTAACCTTTTTTCCCCAGCATAAAACAGGAGAAAACATTTTTAAAAAAAAAAAAATCAGTCTAGCCTTACCTCTGGTTCCTAAGGTTAAGTTTTGAATTTTATACTTTAACACCTAACTTTGAAGCCTTATGTAAAATACGCGCGCGCACACACACACACACACACACACACACACACACACAGCAGGCATGTAGATTATAGACACATGCCTATAATCCGAGTACTCAAGAAGCTAAATAGGTGGACTGGCATAAGCTTGCATTCATCCTGGGCTACAAAGCAAGTTCCTATCTCAATAAGTCAAAACAATAACAACAACAATATACATATGCACATAACTGCATATGTATAGTGTATATAACACATATTTTACTATTACATGTAAGGAACACTATCATAGTTTCTAAAGCCCAAATAAATGTCAAGCATTCCTTCACTAGAAGAGTAAAATTTTAATAATCTGTTCCCAAAATTATTTTAGGTATAGATGCATTCATAAGTTGATAATTACATGTATGTGTCACAATACTGTTGGCATAAAGACTACTGACATAATAAAACACATAAACAGAAATTTTTCCAATGATAGCATAAATGAAAACAAAATACTGGTATTTTTTTTTTAAAAGTATTTTTATTTATTTATTTAAAAGCAGAGAGAGAGAGAGAGAAAGACAGAGAATCACAGAAAATGTACATGCTATGGTCTCTAGCCACCACAGGCAAACTCCAGATGCAGGCACCACTGTGAATCTGGCTTTATGGGTACTGGGGAATCAAACTCAGGTCATTAGGTCTTATAGACAAGTACATTAACTTCTGAGCCAACTCTTCAGCCCTGGCATTTTCTTTTAGAGGCCATTTTAGAAGTTCACTGAATTGAGCAGCTAGCAGAGCTGCCTCCATACATTTAGTATACATCCATGTGAGTAAGCTATTCAATTCAATAACAAAAGGGAGAAAACCAGAGGCAATAAGAATAATGGATTTGGGGGCTGGAGAGATGTTGCAGAGGTCAAAGCATTTGCCTTCAAAGCCTAATAACCCAGGTTCCATTCCCCAGTACCCATGTGAAGCCAGATGTACAAAATGACACATGCATCGGGAGTTTGTTTGCAGTGGCTGAAGGCCCTGGTGTGCTCATTCTCTCTGCCAGTCTCTCTTCTCTTTCTCTGCTTTTAAATAAATAAATCAGTATTTTTTAAAAAGAATTATGGACAGTGGGTCCAAGTCCATGTTGTGCAGTATGCACCAGCAAGGGGCAACTGGTCATGTCTGGATGGGAGACCACACCCTCCCCTCAGCTCCCAGAGTCAGTGTTTGGATGAAGACTATGAATTCCCAAGAAAGCCTTGATCTTCTTTCTAGTCTAAGAAAGAAACCTGGACAGTCAGGGATAGAGGCAGGGTATTTCTTCTGAGGGGTTAGGGAAGGCCATGGGGCACCCAGGATAGCTTCTAGTCTGGAAGTTCTCCTCATATTGCCAGAACTCTGAGACATCTCAGACATAGGTTTCAGGATGGTTGTTTGTGTGTGTGCCCCTCAGAGGATCAAGAAGCCTATGATCTAGAAGCCAGTCACTATCAAAGGTATGTGTCTATTCCTTTTCCAGAGGTGGCCTGGCTGAAGCAATTCCTATTTATAAAATTTCTTCATCAGATTATGCTCACTTCCTCTTCTGTGGTGTCGCCACTGTGGGAAGGATGGGATTTACCAATATCTAAACCAGCAGAAACAAGCAGCAATGCAGACACTTATTCCAAGAGAGAGGTTTTGTACAACCAGTATCTTGTAGCTATGCCAACAATGGAACCACAAAGATGAGAAACCTGGTATCAAACTGTGCTGGCAGCCAGCAGAGAGCTGCCTGCCAACCACACTGCTGAGCACTGCCCAGCCAGGCCTGGCAGAGTACAGAATACATACCACCTCCACAGATATTGCCCCCTTCAAAAACTACCTCTGCCTAAGGAAAAAAAAAAATCTAATCAGACAGGTTAGTCCACTGTCATTAAACAAAAAAAAAAAAAAAAAAACTGTGCAATCAAGGTGAGAGCAATGTTCTTTTTCCAGACACTAGACACCATCAGGTGATGTTCTCATGTAAATAAAGAGAGCTAAAACAGATGGCTTCAGACAGGATCCAGGGCTGGCAGAGCATCACGGATGTTGCAGACAAAGAAAAGCAAAGGTGATCCAGTGAGCATAGATCAGGCAGGCCTCAGGATGCACAGCAGCTGACAGACAGAATCCTGACAGAAAAAATGGAGCTAAAACCAAAGGGCGCCACACACCACTCGCAGCAGTTTTTAACTGTCAAGTGCCAACTAAATTCCATCTCTGGGACATGACTCCAAGAAACACACATTCCTACATTTCTTGGATTTCTGTTGATTTTTTAATTCTTATTTGTATAAAGGAGATTCATGATATTTTCATGCATGCATGCAATATATTTTGATCATATTCACCCCATAAGGCTTTCTTATCTCCCTTCCCCATTTCCCCTTTCCCTTTTCCATCAGAAATCCCTAATAGTTCACTTCATGTCTGTTTTCACTTTCATATCCTTTTATGTTTCCTGGCTTCCACATATGACAAAGAGCATGCAATGTTTCTGAGTCAGTCCTATTTCACTCAGGTTTCAGTTATTTTTCTCATTGCTGTGACAAAAGTACCTGTCAAAAGCACCTTAAAGGACCACGGGCTTATTTTAGCTCACAGTGAGAGTGTACAGTCCATGGTGGCAAGAAAGTTACGGCAGCAGGAATGTGAGGCAGGTGACCACATGGCCTCTCCAGTCAGGCAGGAGAGAGAGAGAGTCTGAGAGAGGGAGGGAGAGAGAAAGGAATGGCAGTCAATGCCCAGCTCACTTTCTCCTTTCCATTCACTGTGCAGTTCCAGCCCATGGTGTAGTGCTCACTCACCACATTTGAGATGAGTCTTCCCACCTCCATCAATCCAGTCTAGACAAATCACTTGCAGATATGCTCAGAAACTTTTCTCCCAGATAATTCTATATCCTGCCAACTTCACAATCAATATTAGCCATCCTAAGTCTATTCCTAATCAACATGACACTCAACGTACAACTTTTAAGCTATAACTTTCCACCCTTTGTCTCTATAGGCCCATGGCTAGCTCATAATGTGATATCCCCACCACGAGGCAGTGTATCTGCTACATACTAAGAGTTGTGTCCAGTTAACAGATGCTCCATCAGCCCATGATTCCCGAGCTTTGCCCTCATACCAACATTCTATATAAATAGTGTAACAGGGCTGAGAGATGGCTTAGCAGTTAAGGTGTTTGCCAGTAAAACCGAAGAACCCAGGTTCAATTCCCCAGTACCCACGTAAAGCCAGATGTATAAAGTGGCACACACATCTGGAGTTCATTTGCAGTGTCTAGAGGCCCTGGCATGCCCATTCTCTGCCTATATATATCTATCTGCCTCTCTCTCTCTCTTTCTCTCTCATTTAAACAAATAAGTAAAATTAAATATAAATGGGAGTGACAGTGACAATGACAGTGGAAGTCAGTGTTGGAGAAGAAAAAGTGCTCATCTTAAAGAGAGATTTACATTTCTGTCAGCTCTTTTGGACAGCATGTGGGCCATTAACTTTTCCAATGCTCATGTGTAACCCCAAAGCACTAAACACCAGATTCCTATTCAAGAGCAGCATTGTTTCCTACACATTAAATAATAATAGTAATAATGATAATGATAAACACCTAAATAACAATGGCCCATGGAGGAAAAATGAAGACATATATTCTTGTAGACAAAGGAATGAAAACCTCAGATTTGTCAGCATGACCCACTCCTGGGTTCAACCAACTGGCATGAGTAAGACCAGATCACTCACACAGCTGGAAATGAATGCTTACTGGCTGAAATTTACGTGAGATTGTCTATCAGTGTGATCAAGATGGGCTCTCCACATGATTTCAGATTCCCATAGCTAAGGACCGTTGTATCAGAGGTAATTAAGCAAGGGGCTTCTGATGCAAAAGAGCTTTACTTGTAAATTCTAGTCAAGGAAGCCACTAAAGCAGCCCAGATTCAAAATGACGGGACTGAGCCCCCCGCCCCAGTTCTCCATGGGAGGAGCAGCATTGATTTCTACATTTATGGCAGAACTTTTGGAGAATATCTGTAACAATGACATTGAAATGTTGAGTTATGAGAACCAGCACTGGACATCACTGTTTAACCCTCAGAAGCATATGATTAAATCGTAAACTTTACTTTTTAAATTTTGATAGCTGTATCAGTAAAATTTGTTTCTTTTGTAATCCTAATTGTGTGTGTGTGTGTGTGTGTGTGTGTACCAATCATTATTCTGAGAATGAAACTAGGATTTATCAGACTAGTGAAGGGAAGGAGGATATTTAAAAAAGAACTGCTGGGCAGAGCAGTAGTGTGGTAACTCAAGGGTCAACTGTGAACCCCCTAAGTGATTCCTGCCTCTGCTGGCTTGTCTGTACTTTGAACACCTTGTTACTTGGCCAAATTCTTATCTTTAAACCTCTGCACGTGAGGAGACTCCAAAAGCCCCCTCCAGGAAGTATAATGAACTCAAGAAATGCCAACTTTACCTAGTCCAATAATAAGGAAATCATGAATTATTTAATTCCACATTCCAAAAATATCGGCATGAAAAGCAGACCATAAAGTCAAGAGCAAAAGAAGTAATTCGATTAGAAGAAGCCAATAAAGACCTGCTCTCCATTAAAAACCTCCGTGGGCAGGATTCCCGAGTGCCTTCTGTCTCCCCGGCCCTATCCAGGAGGGAAGGTACATATGTAATCACTCAGGTCCCCTTTTCTTGTAAGAAATGCCTGGGTCTCCTCAAAGAATATTAATTCCATGAAGCTTAGGTCTTGGAGGAATAAAATGAGGAAAAGCACAAGTGTATGTACTTAAGTCAAGGAAAAGTTCACTAAGACTTAGCAATTATTTCACCATGCAAATAAATCACAGAATATGGGAAGGAATAGACTTTAGAAGTGATTTCTCACTAGGGTTCCCCACATGTCCTGGTGGGCCTCATATGTTCTTAAGTTTGATCTCTAAAGTCGGTATTGAAGCAAACCTGAGCAAACCAAGGTAACAACTCACTCAAGTCTTTAAAGGAGACCTAAAGAAACCACTTCTTAATCTTAATATCCTAAAATAACTATCAAAATCTCTGCATATGAGGGCTGAGGAGGTAGTTCAGTGGATGATGCGCTGGCTGTGTAAGCTTAAGGACACTAGGTGGTACTTCTGCCTCTCACACGAACAGAGGGTGACTATGAAAATCCACCTGTAACGTCAGCACTCAGGAGGCAGAGATGGGGTGGGGGGTGGTCCTAGAGAAACCTGGTTACCTGAGACTAATCCAATCATGAGCTCTGGGTTCAACTGAGAGTCTGTCTCAGTAATGAAACAGAGAGCAATTGAGGAAGACACCTGAAGTTAACCTCTGACCTCTATATACATGTGTGCACATCCACATATATGTACAACTATGTGCATGCACACATTTATGCATAACACACACACACACACACACACACACACACACAAAACATCTCTGCATTCTCTTTTGTGTTCCAGAAGTGAAAGAAATTAATCGATCTTCTTTGTTGAACTAATGTCTGTTTTAAATATTATGGCCTTCAACTTTTATTTCTGGAATTACACTCAGTGTAAGACTATTGCTGAATCATTTTATAAAATATGTATCATGTTGTTTATTTTTGTAAGGCTATAGAAAGTGGCAGTGATATCTTACAAGGCACAGTCTATTCTGTTTGCACATTTGAATGAATTAAATTGAAAAATTACCATTTTTTTTCAGACTGAGCCTATCATAGGAGCTTATTAATTTGGAATGCTTACCAGCATTGTATCCAGGGAGCATCCAAAAGCAAATTGACTTCTACCTTGAAAGTCTACAATCTCATAAGGGAGTGATCACCTTCAATTATATCAAAAGTATGGTGGATCCTTGAAGACACTGAGGGGACTGATCCAATCGAGACACATGAGACCAGACGACAAAGAGATGTTGCAGCATGCTTTGTATTTCGGTGGTAGGAGCAGCCAGAGTTCAGAGTTTATTCTCGTTCTTGGTGTAACCATGACAACTTCCATCATTTCTTTTCCTCAGTTGTCAGACTTGTCCCTCTGACTCCACGACTGCGTCTTCTCTGAGATCTTTCCCCATCATTTGGAGGACGGTTTCATCCAAGATGCTGTCCTCTCCCCTACCCCCTTGTTCTCCCTCCCTCCCCACGGAAGCCCTCAGATTGGTGTTAATCCTCATAAGATTCTCAATTTTTTCTTAACTTTTTTAAATGGTCAAATCTAAATCTAGGTACCGAAAAGACTTTCATCCCAATATGTTGTTTCATGGTTCCTATGCCCACCTTGACATCTGAGCATAAAATATACCATACGTCTATAATGGAATTAACCAGCCTCCCTGCTAAACCAATCCTTTCCCCTGAAGCCTTTAAGTAGCGCCAGTGACCTCCTGTGTTCAAAAGTTCTGGCCAACAGCCTCATCTTTGACTCTTCCTAACTAATAAATTGGCAAGTCCTAACAATTCTGATTTCTCTTATGATGCATGGTCATTCCATAGTAACCACCATTTCCTTTACTCCTACTATAAAGTTTGTCCTTTGAGTTCTTAAAGCCAAAGTGAAATCCCAAAATAGCTAACACATAGCTCCTTTGAGTTGTCAGCATAAACCTTAAAGGGAAATCTGAAGAGGTTATTCGGGAGAAAAAAGTTGTTTCAGCACCAAAAGCAAACAAACCAAAAACAAAACATGTGTTTCAGCTGAACAAATAGGTCCCAAATGTTTTACAGATCTACATGTTGGGACCCTCTCAGGCTGGGATACAAGGTCCCACCAAGACCAGGTCTATGAGAGACTGAAACAAAAGGATAGGAAGTTATGAAAGCAGTGGTTGTTTAGGTAGAAGTTAGTATACCAAAATAAATACAGTTCTCTAACATACTGCATACTTGCCAAAACCCCCTTCCCATACCAAAATTATTATCTGCGTACCCAGGGGAAGTATGCCCCTTCCTAAAACGACTAAAATTTGTGATAATTTGTAATACTGATGGACTTTGACAGCAAATGTGCTTCTCAGGTGAGTGAGAACAGAAAGGGTTTGGAAAACCACTGGATGAGAGCAGAACTCTACTTAGTTCCAGCCACTCAGCAAGCCACTCTTTAGAGAGTCAAGGAGTATGTAGTTTGGACCCCAAGAGAAGATTCTAAGTGAGGGCTAACTAGCCAGCGAGTGAGTCAAGCAGAGGTTGACAAATTGCAATTGAAGAGAGAGTATCATCTATCTCAACATTACTCACCTTTTTTTATGTCTGCTTTGTCACAGGAAATAAAAGTAGCTACTCTTGTTATTTTAATTGAAATTTAATTTTTATGGAAAAAACACATCACTTTCTTTTTTTTTAACTTCTATCTCCATTGACACCCTAGCAATGGTTCTGTGTCACAGGTCTTGTTCAGAGAATTAGGGCACTAATGCTGTGCACTTGGAAAATCCATTTGAATCACATTTGTTTTATCTACAAAGGAACTCACAAGCCTCTAACTATTATTTGATTAGTTTTTTTTTTTTTTTTTTGCATCTCAACATTGTGACTATTTTAAAGACACAAATCTAAAACACAACAAATAAAGCTATAGTATTCTCTCTTATAAATATTAGAAGGCAAGTTGCAATGCTGAGTTGAAAATAATTAGTAGACTGAAATTCTGTTTGTAATCTCCATATAAAAATTTGGAAGGATAGGGCTGGAGAGATGGCTTAGTGGTTAAGGCGCCTGCCTGCTAAACCTAACAATGCCCATTCTATTCTCCAGGTCCCACTTTTAGCCAGACGCAATGGCGCAATGCCACACTTGCCCACAAGGGGGCGCACGTGTCTGGAGTTTGTTCACAGGGGCTGAGAGGCCCATCCTCTCTCTGCCTCTTCCTCTTTCGCTCTTTCTCTCTGACTCTCTCCAAAAAAAAAAAAAAAATTGGAAAGATAGTAATATGTTTCATGGCATTTTACAATTTATTGAAAGTTTGTATTACCTTAGTTCATTTTAGATGGACTAAATGGCCACAAACTTTTCTACCAGTTCAATAAATTCATGTATCTATATTTTAAATGTATTTTAATGTTTAATTTAGTTAATTTTAATTAATTCAATTTACTTTAATTTTTAAATACAAATAAAACAAATTCAGTTCATCAAAAGACTCCATATTGCAAAGGATTTTTAACTTAGATTACTTTAGGTAGCAAGTTTTAATATCCTATTTTCAGTGATATTATATGAAAAAAATCCATTCATGGGAATATCTGCTCCATGAGCCTAAACTCTGGGTTTTTTCCTACCTGTGGTAGACGTGGCCTTCACACTTCACCATTAGGAGGGATGCTCTAAGGTCTATCTATGTTCCCCACTAAGAAATAGCAATGAATAAATAAGTTAGTTACTTAAACAAATGCTCTAAATCTTAGTCTGTAAAGATCCTATCCTCTTTAGTTTCAGATTTTCTTGTTATTTCCCTATTTTTATGTGATAATCGTGCTGATAAAAGACCCTGTGTGAGAAATACTTGTTTGCAGGGCATGTGCTTATCTAGGTGTATCTCTGTAGAGTCTTCCAAAATAACTTTCCCTCTCATATTCCAAACAAGGCCAAAGAAGAGCTTGACCATTGCACTTTGCGTCTTTCACTTCTGTTCATAAATCAAGGGCTCAAAATGTTTGTCCTCATCCCTCTGCTTACGGCACCACAGTCCTGTCTTTCAAGTAGTATCACTGCGTGTGCATGAGGAGTCTTAGGCGCAGGTTGTAGCTATTGTTCACTCCCATCCCATCGTATCCAATGCTAAATTCAAGGCTCAGTTGTGTTTGGAGGACTGAAGAATACCACTTACAAGCAGAAGAGGCTGTACAAGACTACTAAGCATTATCTATAATGAAAAAAATAAATAAATAAAAATTAAAGCTTTTGACCAAACTGTCTTCAGGGGGGGGGCGGGGTCTATGTTTTCTGAATCATAAGAGGCAACAGAATCAAAATAAAGTCTACCTACACAAGAAAGACAGCAAAAATTTTGCAGACTCTAAACACCTTTGGAATCAAGTCAGATACATCTGCTCTTAATTACACAGAGAGAGACACACGCACACATGTAAGCACACATTCAATGGTAAAGACAGCTGCAAAGTCTTAGCTGGTCCCAGGGAAAGATGGAACTAAACTCTTCTCCCATGAATCTGGGTGAAGTCTGTGTGTCTCATGACCCACAGAATTGGAGGGTCAATGACATTCCAAGGCTGTTAAAGCTGGCTCAGAAGGCGCAGAGCTGCTACCAAGTTCTTCTGATCCACTCACGCTAGCAGCACGCTCTCTTAAGGCACTCTCACAGCCACCACGCTCTGAGGAAGCTCAAATAGCTCTGCTGAGAAACTTAAAAGGCTAGTGTTAGAGTCTTCTTAGCTGATTCCCTTGGACACGATCCCAGCCAATAACCAGTATGAGTGAAATATCATAGACCAAGCATCCAAGCTGGGCTTTTAGATGAATGAAGCCCAGATGCCATCTCACTGCAGAATGTGAAGCAACTAAACCAAAAAACAGCCAAGCCTGACCATTCCTCTACATAAAGACAGGAAAATAAAATGTGAGCTTTAAGCTATTAGGGATTATGGAGAGTTTCATAGGTATTGATACAGTTAAATATAGATCATATATAGATATATAGAGATAGGTGGGTATATATCTATATATAGATGTATAGATAACAGATATAAATATAGATATATACACATACATATACGTGCACATAAAAATGGTTATCATTCAGATTTCATGCATCATAGAAAGGACCTACATCATTCAAGCCTGAATTTCTTTGTCACTCATATCTTAGTAATCTGGAATATGCGAGGGATGGTCTCCTCAACTCTTCTGTACATCTAAAGTGTTACAAGGCCAAAAGGATATAGTCACCTTTTGTAGTATTTCCCCCTTCAAAGATTACTTTCTGATTATGATCCTCTTGCCTCACATCACCAACCAATTTTAATTCTGTGCAATAAACAAGGAAGTGCCTTAAATATTGCCATCTTTGAATGTCACATGGTTTTGATGAGACTCACTGCTATTTAAAGTACCTGGGCATGAAAATCAGAACAAACAGAAGGACAATTATAAAAGAAAGGCACTACTCTTTCATTCATCTCTTCAAATAAGAAGAGCTCAGGGCTCAGGAGATGGCTTAGTGGTTAAGGCACTTGCCTGCAAAGCTTTAGAGACCCAGGTTCAATTCTCCAGTACCCACATAAGCCAGATGCACAAGGTGACATATGCATCTGGAATTCATTTGCAGTAGCTGGAGGCCCTGGTGCTTCCATTCTCTCTATATGCCTCTTTCTCTCTGTCCTCTCTCTCTCTCTCTCTCTCTCTCTCTCTCTCTCTTTCTTGCTCTCACTCTCTTTCTCTCAAATTAATTAATATCAAAAAGAATAGCTCAAAGTATTACAGAAAATGAAGCAGGAAATTTTACCACAACACACACACACACACACACACACACACACACACACACACACACCAAGAAAGATGCCAGAAGCAATAGGATATCAATCATAGCTGCCTCCTTCAAAGCAAATCCTATGTTTTGGCATTATAGTACTTTTTTGCTTCCATGAAGCCTTCTCTATACCAGAAAAAAAGAAGGGAAGAAAGAAATGAAAGAAAGAAAGAAAGAGAGAGAGAGAGAGAGAGAGAGAAAGAAAGAAAGAAAGAAAGAAAGAAAGAAAGAAAGAAAGAAGAGAGGAGAGGAGAAGGAAAAGAAAGAAAAGAAAAGAAGAAAAGAAAAAATGGTGCCATTTTGCCAAAATTATGCTTTTGCAAAAAAAGATTCTAGAATCATCTTACACAAATCCCTCCAGGTAAGTTCCAGACAAAAGTATTCTTTAGAGAGGTTTAGTATTTGTATTGTAGGTTTCAAATTTACTCCCATCATTTAAGAAGTCTAGAATGGACTGGGCCAATTCTTCCTGAATTAAGGATGCCAAATCCATCAGGTCTATTTGTTTGTACAAAGTAAAGTTGTCATAAACTAAACCACAGGAGCAAATTCCTCACGATCACCTCGGTTTACTACATATAATATCACGAACAGAAATTTTACAGCTCTTTCAAAATCCAATGTCTATAACGCCTTGAAGGGAAATGGTACCATACTTAAGATAGTGATATCTTTTATTAGTACAGTGCAGTCCTATTTTTATGGAATGGGATGGGTCTGAGGTCATTCCATAAAATTGATTTCCCAGAAAATGAAAATAGGCAATTTACCTTAAGAATTTTATTGAAAAATTATGCTATTCTATTTGAATAATGGTGGGAATGTTCTACATGTTTCCTTTATTAATGAATTAAAATATACAAAACACCATAAAATTATATTAGAGGTTCAAAAGCACCACCTAAATCTTCTTTACCAGTCACTTTCATTTTGTAAAATCAGCAGTTCCATTAAAATCGTATTATGTAAAAATGGGTTTTTACTGTAATAATAGTTATTACCTATTTAACTCCCAAGGATGTTGTGAAAATTAAATAATAAGCCATCGGAAAGCAAGTACAAAGTGTCACTAATATCAGAGGCCAAGAGGGGCAGCCAGATGGAAAAACGAAGGAAAAGAGCCCCTGACACATTACAAATCAGAGCTTCCACCTCCAATTCCATTACCACCAACATGCTGTGCAAGGTCATGTGCACGGATGCTCCCTCACTAATCTTCTCAATATTATGATATAATAATTGTAGTCCTCATGTTACAGATGAGAACCAGGAAGGCTTACACCAATTTTACACAGTTGGTAATGGCCAGAACCTAAATGTGAACTCAGCTTTATTCTATGGACAGCTCATCCTACAGCCACTAAAGAATCCCCAATAGCCCCATATGCTTCAAAGTCAGACACCATCTTTCCAAGTCTACTTCAAATACACCTTTCTCAGGCTGGAAAGATGGGTTAGTGCTTAAGTAACTTGCCTGGAACACTAAGGACTCAGGTTTGACTCTTCAGGTCCCACATAAGCCAGGTGACACAAGGGCACAAGGTTGCACATGCATACAAGGTGCCACGAGAGTCTGGAGTTCAACTGAACTGGCTGGAAGCCCTGGTGCGCCAATTCTCTCTCTCTCTCGCTCTCGCTCTCTCTCCCCCTCTCTCTCACTCTTGGTCTCTTGCATTTTAAAAATAGGCCAATATGATGGGCTTGCCTCAAAGAAATAAAATAAGATAAAACAATCTTTTTCCATGACCTTTCCTCTAGGCTTCTGACACTGTTTTCATGGTATGCAAGTTCTGTGTTTATTGTCACATTTCCTTATTGCTATTCATCTGTTTTATTGACCCAGCTAAACCACCAGCAGTTGGAGGTCATGGCTGCATCTTGTCTTAAGTGTCTATGCATTTTCCTCAATTTCAGTGATTGTTTAGTAAATATTTGTTAAAATACACTGGGAAAAGTTAGTTAGTTGAAATACAACTAAATTTTTCTCCAATCACAAGGCAAAGATTTTAGCAATTTAATTGTTTAATTGTATTAGATATCAGCATGGTAAATTTGTCTAGTTTTTCAAGAGTGTGTGATATGATTAAAATCCAAGTAAGCCAGGCATGGTGGCACATGCCTTTAATCCCAGCACTTAGGAGGCAGAGGTAGGAGGATTACTGAGAGTTTGAGGCCACCCTGAGACTACACAGTGAATTCCAGGCCAGCCTGAGTCAGAGTGAGACCCTACCTCAAAAAGCAAAAACAAAACAAAACAAAACAAAAAATCCTCAAGTAGAGTATCTTACATACAGAAAATATTCAATAAACTGTACTTTTGTCCTAGTTAGTAAAAAAACATGAGTAGTAAATACAGAAGTTCAAGATCATTATAGTATAAAACTGGGGGTGTGTCTCAATGGTCGAATGTCTGCCTAGCATTTACAAGGACTTCAGTTTTATCTCATGTGAGTGTGTGTGTTTGTATGTGTGTGAGAGACATGGATAGAGACAGAGAAAAAGAAAGAAAAAGAAAGAAAGAAAGAAAGAAAGAAAGAAAGAAAGAAAGAAAGAAAGAAAGAAAGAAAGAAAGAGAAGGAGGAGGAGGGAGGGGGAGGGAGGGAGGGAGGGAGGAGGGAGGGAAGGAAGGAAGGAAGGAAGGAAGGAAGGAAGAAAAGGAAAGAAAGAGAGAGAAGGAAAGAAAGAAAGAAAGAAAGAAAGAAAGAAAGAAAGAAAGAAAGAAAGGAAGGAAGAAGGAAGAAAGAAAGGGACACACATAAATCAAAGAAGGCTGGGAATCCAGGGAACAAAGAGAGCCATAAAAAGGCAAAGAATTGACACAAAGTGGAATCCACAAGTCGACAGATGAATTATGTCTAACACAAAGCCCCAGCCAAGTTAAAACATCAGTGAAATTCTGTCAAAACACAGAAGGAACAATTCAGTGGAGAGGGTCCTGAAGGGCATAGTCAAATTCAATGCTGGCCAATAACAGGCTGTGTGCTATGTGAGAAGTTATGTAAGAAGAGGTGCAAAATAGACATGTTATGCCATCATACAGTCTCCTGGGCATGTATGTTTATGCCCTTTGATAATGCTGCTCTTACGCTTGGTTAGAGAACTTGTTTTTACAAATGGGGGAAAGTACCAAGGAGATCCAAACTCATCAAAATGACAAGATGAAGAGGGATCAGCACTGGACCAATCATCTCTATCACACCTGTCAGGGCTCAGGGCACATTGCAGAGATAATCATGAAGAGAATGCAATTGCTGCTCTCACTAACAGCTAGGGAACCATCTCTATGGAGATGGCAGTAGACACTGAGGAGACTCAAAACTCATCAAAGCAGAAAATAAAAGTCTGCTGAGAGCTCAGTACTGAAGGAGATTTCTACCGTGCCCTCCAACACTCAAAAAACATTGTGGAGGAGGGCATGGAAAGAATGGAGACTGCACAGGTATACTTTGGGGCAACATAAGTTGGTATATTCACTCCACAGTAGTTAGGATATCCCCACAAGACTTAATGGTTCTGAGCCCATCAACGTTTGACATGGATGAGTGTGGGGGACAAAAAGAAGGAGACACAACAAAGCAGAGGAGGTAAAACCTTGAAAGAGGAGGATTCCCCAGAGAATGGGGTGTTGGGGAGAAGGGACAATAGAGGATAATGGGATGAGAACATGATCAAATTACTGTATGTTCCTATATTAATGTTCTCAATTTAATAAAGGAGCATGTCGGGAGGGAGAGGTAGGAAGATTGCCATGAGTTCGAGGCCAGCCTGAGACTACATAGTGAATTCCAGGTCAGCCTGGACTAGAGTGAGACCCTGCCTTGAAAAGAGAGAAAAAAAAAAAAAAGGAGCATGCCATGTTCAAAGAACAATTTAAATATATATTATGTATCTTTCACTTACCTCCCTTGTCACTTGAAAGCTTAAAGCAGCAAACAATAGCCTGGTAGACAAAGAATGCTCACTCCTCACATTCCCCCAATAACATAGAAGGTCACTTAAAAGGCACCTTAGGGTTGGAGAGATGGCTTCATGGTTAAGGGTCCTGTGTGTAAAGCCAAAGGACCCAGGTTCAAGTCCCAGGACCCACATAAGCCAAATGCACAAGGTGAAGCATAAGCCAGATGCACAAGGTGAAGCATGTGTCTGGAGTTCATTTGCAGAAGCTGGATGCCCTTGTGTGCCCATGCTCCCCTCTCTCTCTCTCTCTCTCTCTCTCTCCCTCCCTCAAATAAATAAATAAATGCCCTGGTAGTTTAAATATATGCCCAGTGTTTTTTTAGTTATAGTTTCATCTCTCTCTCTCTCTCAAATAAATTGTAAAGAATGTAAATGTGCCTGTGTGTTTTAAAAGTGTGCTGTGGTACTTGGCCCTGTGGAGACATGCACCCATGACCATAACTGTGCCCTGAAAGTTCATCTCAGCAAACCTCTAGCCCTTCTTGTCTCACAACAGATTTGTGCCATTCAAGAGCTGCTTCATGGAAAATCCAGGTCCTTTTCTGAACTGACCATGAACAGAGGAATTAAGAGTTAGGGAGAATATCAAGGGTTCTGGGCACCAGACACACAGTGGACAAAGTCAACTCCAGTGCCAAGCAAGATGTCTGAGATTTATCCTCGCTCAGCATCAAAGCCCCAAAGGATGCTAAAATCTTGGCAATGTTCAAAAGTTTCCCAAGCTTCCTGCATGGGGTGGGGGAAATCGCCTGCTTAGTGGGGGAAAAAAACATAGCCCAGGGCAAATCCGCTGGCTAGATCCATCAAAGAGATGACTGAGAGAGAACAGATTTTTCTTTTCAGTAGAGGAATGACTAAGGAGCTTGTTTAATTCAAAAACTTTTATCCTCCATTGAAGAGAGGTGAATAATGGGGAAGCTAGATGATAAGTAAGGTTCGGTTTGCATTAGACAGCTCCCTCCCTCCTTCTCCTGTCTTTCCTGAGGTCCACAGATATGAGCAATGCCTAGAAGGTGACCGATATGTTTGTTTCATTTTATACTGCTATCACAAACAGAGCAAACAACACATCTACTCTCTTTTACTTTGTCCTTAGTCCTTTTGGGAAGGAAATGTATTTCATTGCTTAAAAAAGAAAAAAATCAAGAATGTATTGGAATCCAACTTCTTGGGTTCCAATCCTGACTTGGTTGGATTGCAATTGGTGGAACTGAACAAATAATCTAATGACCCTAAGCCTCCGCTTCTCTGTCTATGAAATCCAGATAATATTACTTCCCTCACAAGGTCATTGTGAAGTTTACTTAGGTACACAGAGAACATATCCCAGTACATTAGTACTCAGTGAATGCGTGATATTACCAAAAATTGTTAATGTTCTTTCCCAACCACAGATCTTTTTGCTTACTATTTCCTTACAATTAACCATATATGGAATCATGTCTCTATCAGATAAACATAATTGTTCCATGAAAAAAAAAATATTTTATTCTGGAACTAAGAAGAATGGGCTTCCATAAAGTCTTTTAAGGAAAATGAATATTTTTTAAAAGATAGGTTTATTTCTGTATCTTTCATGAATTATCTTTGCGCTATATCTGTGTACACTCAGAGATTATTCTTGATAAATGGGTGGAAAGAGAAATTCTATTAATTCTGAAAAATTGTGACAGGGTTTTTCATTTGACATTAATTGTATATGTAAAGTTTACAAAAGACAAAAATAAGAAGATACCTATCAATTGTTCTCGTTCATGTATCTTGGGTCTTTCTAACTTAAGAACGGCACATGCCACAGAAAGGATGAACTGAAAAATTAAACACCAGAAGGACCACATTCCTTCAAAGGAAGAAATGCCAACAGCCAATGAAGACATGGGGCAATGTTCAACACCCTTACCCATAAAGGACATGCGAATCCAGACTCACTCTATGTCACTCCAGGCAGAATGGTTCTCATCAAGAAAACAGGGACGGGGTGCAGAGCTCAGTCGGTAAAATGTTTGCCTCACTAGTATGAGGACCTGAGTTCAACCCCCATGTTAAATGTGAGATGTGGCAGCACATGCCGGTGGTACCAGTGCTGGAAGAAAGAGACAGAAGAATCCCTGGAGCTCACTGGCAAGCTAGTCAAGAGTCACTGGCGAGCTGCAGGTAAATGCAAGACCCTCTCTCAAAAGGGGATGACAGCATGCGCACACAGCAACATCGGAGGCCAGTGTCCTCGAGCCTCACACGCACACATACACACCCACACATAATTACCCACACACACCTAAGCTAACATATGCATGCATACAACATGCATTAAAATCAAAAGACAACAAATGCTGACAAGCACAGAGGGAAAAATATGATCTCTTATATACTGCTGAGAGGGATGTAAACGGATTCAGCCACTATACTCAAAAAAAAAAAAAAAAAAAAAAACCCTGAAAATACAACTACTGATACGGAAATTTGGGGGTTCCTTGTTCACCAACACACTGATCTGATCGTCTGAGGTGTTCCTGGATCCTTGTCTTATGAATTCAGAGAATGAAATCCAGAGACCAGCTGATAATGTTCAGAAAGATTTTATTATAGTTTAAAACTTTTTGGAGGGAAAAGATAAGGGGAACTTAAACCCAGAATGTAAGAGAAGGAAATAGATAGAGCTCTTGCCCAGGGCACAAAAGAAGGGTCGAGAAGTCCTTGTGAAGGCACTGGTTGTTGAATTTTATGGAGAGTAGCACAGATTGTGCCGAGGACCAGATTTACAGGTTATTATGTGACAAAGACCACATTTCACAGTTTCTAGAGGAAAAAGACTATGTTTCTGTGTGTTCAGAAATCTTAGGTAGGAATCAGAGTTCTGTTATCTAGGAAGGGTACAAGCTTAATTTACAAATCTTTCTTGGTGGGTGTAACTTTCCAGGGAAGAAAGAAATATGGGGGAAAAACCCAGGTTTTCTTTGTAAACCCTAATGACATTTCCAGCTTTTAGTCAGGGAAAAAAAAATCACTTTGAGAGTTCTGTTACCCTGACTGCTTAGCCAGTTTCTGTCTCCGATCACAACCATAGGAACTTGTTATATCAGCAGAGGTGTGTGTCTGAAAGAATCAGAGTCAACATGTAACAGAGGTGCTTACACAGTCACACTCATTGTATCTCTATTCACAACAGCCACGATATCCAATAAGCTGAGGTATCCATCGGCAGATGAATAGATAAAGAGAAAATGCAGTAGACATAAACAATGGGCTATTATTCACCCATAATGAAGAAAATAATGTAATTTACAGGTAAAATGATAAATCTGGAGATCATCATATTAAGTGAAATTAACCAGGCTCAGCAAGATAAACACCTCATCCTTTCTCTCATATATGGAATCTAGTTTTTAAAAGGATATGAGGGCTGGAGAGATGGCTTACAGGTTAAGGTGCCTGCCTGAGAAACCTAAGAACATTTATTCAAATCTCCAGGTCCCACATTTAGCCAGACTCAAAAGTGATGCAAGCGTGCAATGTCGCACATGTGCACAAGGGGGCGTACATGTCTGGAGTTCGTTCACAGTGCCTGAAAAGCCCTGGCATGCCCATTCTCTCTGCCTCTTCCCCCCCCCTTTCTCTCTGTGTGTGTGTGTGTCTTAAAATAAATAAATTCATTAATTAAATAAAAAAGAAAGAAAGAAAAATAAATAAAACAGATATTAGAGATGAGGGCCTATTGGGAAAAGGGTAATACAAACAGGAGGGAAGAAGAGAGAAGACTGTGAAATGAATCAAAGTATATTGTATGCACATGAAAATATTATGAAGAAACCCATTACTTTGTATAATATACACTGATAAATTTTAACAAATTTAAAGAATCTTAGGAGCTTCAAATTTTTTCCTGTTGTGCATGAAGAGAACTATCCAGCGAGTAAGTTCTACCTCCTCTTAGCATGATGACTACTTACCTATTCCACTTTTAATGAAGTGAGGCTGAGTTATTTGCTTTGACTTTAACTGAACTATGAAATTCCTCTCCTATATGAACCTGCAAAAGCAGGTGATAAAAGTGTCTACTTTCTTTGCTGTGATGTACAACATGACAGAAACATAATGCACAATTGGATTTGACTTGATTAAGTCGGCCCGTGTTTCATCGCATAGCTTGTTTTACTCACTGGGTAAAATCACAACATCATCCCCAGGCCCTGGAATGGTGTGGTTGTATCCTCCCCAGCCCTCTTCAACATCTTGCCATGTTTCCGGGAAGGACCATTTTAAAGCTGCTTCAGGTGCCAATGT
Source organism: Orientallactaga sibirica (assembly GCA_036365145.1). NCBI lineage: Eukaryota > Metazoa > Chordata > Mammalia > Rodentia > Dipodidae > Orientallactaga > Orientallactaga sibirica. The sequence continues at coordinate 16,190,708 of JAEOAD010000006.1, forward strand.
AGAAGCTAGAATACAAAGGAAGTAACATAGGTAATTATAAAAATGTATTATTATAAAATATGTAGAATAAAATACATAAAAGTCCATCATTATAACTTCAACATTTGATTGCTATTACAAAAGGCTGGTGGTATTTTGACCCCCACCAATGTAGCTGCTTTTCATTATGTTCAAAGGTTCTATAAAAGTATTTTTAACAAGAAAATAGGTAATAATCCAACCTTTACACTTTTGTAAATATATATTCCAATCCTACTAAGCAAATGTTTTGCTTTAGTATCAATATTAAAGGGGCTTGTCATGGACTATTTTGAAAATGCAAATAAAGAAAAGATAATAATTGCCCAGAACCTTACCACATAATGATAACTACAATCTTTTATTTGTATTCCTTCCAGAATATCTTAGCATTATTATATAATTGAGATCATATCATATTCACTTCTAATTTTGCCTGGCATAATTTTTCTTACAAATTTCCTAATGACATTATAATTCCTTATAAACACAATTTTAGTGACTACATAATATTCTATCATATAAGAAATCCATTACTTGCTTCACATGTTATGTCAAATATTTAGACTCTTTCTAATTATGATTTGAACTATCTCCATGAAAATCTGTCCAAAAATCCTGATTATCTCCTTAAAATAGATCTCTCATTGGAATGGCTGAGTCAGAGGATGACTTTCTCAGAGCTTTCCATGCACATGAATTGTAGAATAATAACTGGACACTCTCAAGGCAGTAATTTACATACAGGTCATATATTCCCACTGGATCTTATTGATTCTGCTTCTGATCATTAAATAGCATTTTCTTTTCAGTCTTTCTGTTGACAGCTCTATCACAGAATTGATCATCACTATTCACTTCCAACAGAGACTTCTATAACTAACCATATGCCCAACACCATGGTGAACTGTATTCACTTGCTCTTTTGGGGGGGGTACTTACGTAGTATCACTAGTACATTGGGGGGTCAGAAATCTTGTCTCAAAAGGAAAGAGGAAAATACTTCCTCTTTTGAGTGGGTGAGGGAAATCGTATCCATTATTGGCTATTTCACAAACATTAAAAAAAAAAAAAGGGTACCTTTTGAATGAAAACTTCCCTGGAAAGATATTAATACCAAAATGAAAAAAAATGCCCTTTTGATCCAAAACATCAAATAGCTGGAGAGATTGCTCAGCAGTTAAGGTGCTTGTCAAATCACCAAATAGTGCTATATTGATAAATGTTTGGAGGATAAAACCATATGTTAGCACAGAAGTATGTTTTCTTCAATGATATTCTGCCAAGAAAGGAAGCAAGACTTAGCTAGGAGAAGTGTCCTCAAGGATGTTGTGCCCGGGGAGCATTTCAAAGTTGTGCAGGTAAAGGGTAGGTACGGTGAAAGAATGGGCTCACAATTCTGCTGGATGTATAAGCAGGGAACATACACAAATGTGGGGAAATGAAATGCCAAACATAGGAACCTCAGGAAGGGTAATGCTGCTGAACCGCAGATCTACAAAGAGGTAAGGAGAAATGATCAGTGACTAGAGTGTTGAAGGGTAATGAAATACAGAGGACAAGAGTTTCTAGACCATTAAGATAGAAGTTTATGAGTTCTGTCTGCTTGTAAGTGAGTTGGAGATAGAGTTGGGAGTGTCTCTGAGATCTCCAGGTGGAGATTCACAACTAACAGGAGGTGAATATGAGTCTGAAGAGTGAAAGAGAGAGAAAGCATGGAGCAGGTGAGATAGATATTGACACCATATGTGTACATGTCATACCTTTTTTATTATTTTATTTACTTATCTGAGAGAGAGAGAGAGAGAGGGAGAGAGAGAGAGAAGGGCATGCCAGAGCAAACAAATTCCAAATGCCTGTGCCACCTTGTGCATCTGACTTGACTTGGGTACTGGGGAACCCAATCTGGTTCCTTAGGCTTTGCAGGCAAGTGCTTTAACTGCTAAGCAATCTCTCCAGCCCACAGGTCATATATTAATCTTTGAGGGTGATTGTAATGATCCCAAAGGATTTCACTATGAGAAGATAAACTGCTGTTGGTCAAAATCATGGGGAATAATCAGTTGTTTTTCTATTACAAACCAAATCTCTAGTAGTCTAGTTAGAGCCCCAGGATAATACAAAAATACATAGACAGTGGTGAAACAGAAATCATGGACAATTAGCACAAAAAATATACCACACAGAATGAAAATAGCGTGATTCTTAAAATAAACCTTACTCAGAAAAGGGCTTTATAAATATTTTGAAAACACCAACATAAAAATTTCTTCTAATGTTTTCCAAATTTTGCATCTTTTTCATTAATTTTGAAATAGTCTGTGTGGGTTAGGGTAAGGACATTTGTTTGAGTAGGCAAAAATGTATATTTCTATTGTTTCATTTCCAACAATATTTCCAAAAGGCAGTGACTAGGTTCTTTAAAGCTTCACCAAGCCAGGCATAGTGGTGCACGACTTTAATCCCAGCACTTGGCAGGCAGAGGTAGGAGGATCACCAAGAGTTCGAGGCCACCCTAAGATTACATAGCGAATTCCAGATCAGCCTGAGCTACAGTGACACCTTACCTCGAAAAATAAAAACAACACAAAGCAAAACAAAAAAAAAAAAACTCACCAAGACTGGAAAACAGTTACTCTAAATTTATATCTCAGATGTCGGAAACATATATTTCTCCACTATCACCTTCAGTCTAGTTTATAGGAACATGTGATGGTTAATTTCTGGTTGTCACCTTCACAGCATTTAGAATCACCATGAAAGCAAATTGCTGGGGATGTATGTGAGATAATTTCTACAATAGGTTCATTGAGATGGGGGGACTCATTCCTAACTGTAGGTGGCATCATACCATGGGCTCAGGTCCCAAAAAATTAAAAAGGAGGAAACAGATGAGCAGCAGAATTCACAGCTCTCTGCTTCCTCACTGAATGTGAATAACTGCTTCAAGCTTCTGCAGCCAGGCCTTTCCCATCATGATGGGAACATCAACTATAAGCTGAAATGCACCCTACTTTGATGCTTTCAGGGACTTTTGTCACATCAACAGAAAAGTAGCTAATACAGACCTTAAGGTACCTATTTTAACGAGGAAATGTTACGTTACATAAATTTATATCATATCAATTTGATCATCCAGGCTGGAGAGGTGGCTTAGCAGATGAGGTGCTTGCCTGCAAAGACTGAGAATGCATGTCCAAACCTCCAGGTCCCACATAGCCCAATGCAGGGTGACACAAGCATGCAATATCGCACATGCACACAAGGGGTCACACACATGTCTGGAATTCATTCTCAGCAGCTGAAAGGCCCTGGTGCACCCATTCTCCCTCTCTCTCTCTCTCTCCATTTCTCTCTCAAAAATAAAATAATAAATTTAATCATCCTATATCAGCCTGTATGAGTGGTGAAATATCTATACTGTTAATATGACGCTTGTGCATAAGTATTATTGCAATGAAAGTTGGCGAGAGAGAAAAAGTCCTGTAAGAGCTAAAGAAGTAGCCAGAAATTCAATGCTTATCTTTTCTAGGAGGCTTAACCAATAGAGTACATCCAGAGGGCAGACGTGATCTTGTTAACAGGACAATTCTGTAAGAGAGAGGATTAGAAGCCAACTATTGAATTTGGCAATAAGGACATAGGTGACCAAGATAAGAATGGTCCCAGGGGAGTAGCAGAAGTAGAAACCATGTTACAGTGAATTGAGGAATGTAATGGAAGTGAGAAAGGAAAGACATTGAGTCAGATCATCCAAAGAGCTCATTAGGGTGGAAAACTTTGAAACTGGAGACTCCCAGCCTTCAATCTGTCTCCCCAATCTTTAGATCAGTTGTGGTCACAACCAACATGTTTAAAGAGGCCTCACCCTACCTTCCTATCAAAAAATTTGTCACTCTAGGGCCTGGGAAGATAACTCAGTTAGTAAAGCATTTGCCATTCAAACATGAGTTCCGAGTCTGACCTGCGGAAGCCCTGGGACAAGCCCAGCATGGTGACGTTCACCTGTTATGCCAGCACTGGGGAAGTGAAGACACAAGGATCCCTGAGGCTCACTGTCCAGTCATATAGCCTACTTAATAAGCTACAGGCCAATGAGAGATCCTATCTCAAAAAAGATGGATGGCATTCCCGAGGAATGACACCTGAGGTTGCACTCTAGACACACACACACACACAGCACAGCACATAATGAAAATGTGTCACATCACAACAGCCAAAATCTGCGTTTGTCTCAATCAAGTTCAACATATGAGCTTAATATTGCCCCCAACTTCATTCTTCATTAACTGCACATTTTTATTTTTGTGGCTCTGAATTAAGAGTATCTATTCTTTTTTAAAAAAATTATTTTTACTTATTTATTTATTTGACAGAGAAAGAGAGAGAAAGAGAGAAAGGGCATGCCAGGGCCTCCAGCCAATGCAAATGAACTCCAGACATGTGTGCCCCCTTGTGCTTCTGGCTAACCTAGGTCCTGGGGAACTGAATCTGGGCCTTTTGGCTTTGCAGGCAAATGCCTTAACCACTAAGCTATCCCTTCAGCCTGTGAAGTGTCTATTCTCTTCAAAAGTTTCCAGGATAGATATGAACTAGAGGAAGATATGTTATTCAACTATACATTATACAATTATTAGTGTAGAGGCTCTTAAGTGGTTGGTTTCAATTGGTTTAATTAGCCTTCCCTCCATATTTTCCTGCTCACAGTATATGCACAATAACTGCAACAATTTTGTGCACAGAACAGTGTCTCTACTAATAGAGTAAACTGAAAAGTTCTCTGGAGCAGAACACAAAAATGTTCCATCTGTATTACATTAAATATTTGAATGGGTTAATATACAGTTAGAATTCCATTAGCCATTATATCTTTGTTTGTAGCAAATAATTGTAGATATCGCAATATTACTGTTTTCCATAGAACACTTCATTAAGCAAAATACACACTCATATTTAAATTTTACCATTAGCCTGTATATACACCACACCATGAAAATAAAGCAATGTCGTGGAATCATATTATTTGAATATTTTCCTGGACAGTGATAATGAACTAATTCTGTAACTTCTTATGCTTTGAAATAGTTTCCTTTCTGGTAAATTAATATTTATAAATTAATATTATGTACCAAAAAATAAACTTAGGAGATACCACATTCATATAGGGACAAAAAGAATTTTGGACTGAGTTGGAATATGTGAGTTCCTACCTAGGCTCAACCACTGGCTGTTGATAGGGTTTTATAAATGCTATGCTTTCATGTCCCCATTTCTGAAATGAATAGAACCAGATAGGATGGTCTCCCAGTCCCTTCACTCATTAAAAGTCTACTATGAACTGGGCATGGTGGTACACGCCTTTAATCCCAGCACTGGGGAAGGAGAGGTAGGAGGATCATGAGTTTGAGGCCACCCTGAGACTACAGAGTGAATTCCAGGTGACCTTGGGCTAGAGCAAGACCCTATCTCAAGAAAACAAACAAACAAAAGTCTACTATGTTATGGGGCTTGAGAGATGCCTGAGAAGCCTAAGGACCCCAGTTCAATTCTCCATTTTCCACATAAGCCAGATGCACAAGGGGGCACATGCGTCTGGAGTTTGTTTGCAGTGGCTAGAGGCCCTGGCACACCCATTCTCTCTCTCTCCCTCCCTCTCTCTTTCTCAAATAAATAAATAAATAAATAAATAATTTTTTAAACTTTACTATGAAGCACTGGATGCTTCTTAATAGATTAATTTAAAAGGAAGAATTAGAACTTTCCTGATTAGTATAATTTTTCCCTGCACAATGGAAAAACACCCCTATAAATACAGGAAAGCTTCCTTTGAAAGAATTTTTTTCCCCTCCTGAAAAATGTACATTTAAATTGACTGAGAATAAACAAACAAACAAACAAACAAACAAAACCTAAGACATTCATTAAAAGGTGGTTGCAAGGTGTTTAGCCTTTGAGAATTTAGCTCTTTTGAGTTAGCAAGATTTCCCAGAACCACCCGACTTTTGGAGAGGGTTTGTTTACCCTGATTTCCTGAAATTACCCGGAACAATTAAAGTTTAGGGATACGCTGGCTTTTCGTCTCCATTTGGATGGGGCTAATAGCCCATCTGCAGATCTGGAGTCCTACGCGCACATATGGCCCATAATTTATGAAATGTGCTTATTTACATGTTTCCATTATTTCTATTGTTGGGAAAAACAAATGCCCCCTTGTATGTTACATTGACATGAAGACGTAGATTTCGTTACAGGGCAACACAACAGAGAGCTGTCAGGCATAAAAGCAATACGGCTAAATACTTGCCTCTTTCAACACAAAGAGGAGGAGGAGGAATCTGCAGAGTGCCTGAAGGGCATTCTGTTATATCAGGTACTTCTATTTGTGGGTTAATACTCACCTGAAATAGTTGGGGGCACACCTTCCTTCACCTGGAGAAACACTTGAACTTGACCTTGACCTGAAACTTAACACAAAATGCCACAACATGGATATGTTGCACACACAGACCATCATAATACTAAAGATATGCACGTAAGAGAAAGGTGACTTCATTTTATATTCTTACCACCAGACTAAATAAAATTTGAAAATAAATTGTTGGCTAACCTATTAATTTATTTCTAACATTTGATTTTGTTTGCTTTTATTTGATTAAGCTTAATTATAACAAGGTTCTTCAAGAAAACTCATATAAATAAGGAAGAGGACAAAAAAAAATCTTTTAGCCATATGCTCTTTGGAGACCACTGGTGTCCAGCAGGGCATGCCTTATACCTTGTTTCTTCTATCATTTGGGAGGCTTGGTTTTAGAATTCGTGTGTTTTTGTTTTGTTTGGTTTTTTTCCCCAATAGAGTTCAGATCACCCATGAAATGTATTTGCTTTACCTTTATCCAAACAAATTGTCCTTTTAATGAAGGCTTTCCCCCAAACCACCTCCTTCTTCCTCCCATCTTCCAAACCAACTGAGCACATTTAAAAGGCCTGGGGTTCATTAATTTTAAGTGTTCAATAAATTAGTGGAAATAATCAAAAGGCCTGATTCTTTCTGATAATGACAATTTGATGTCAGTATAAACCAGTAGATTAAGCTGGGAACATATGCTCCTTTGCAAGAAAGGCTGCTATAATTAAATAGTGAATGCATCTACAAGGTGCTCTCACGCCTGATTAATTAGTAATCAGGTGCACGAACTCTATCTTTCTGGTAACACCTTGTCTCTTATTGGTTAATTACCTTTCTGCTTTGTTCCCTGTCATGGGATCCAGTGCCTCCCACCACTGGAGGACCCAATGCTACAAAGACTATAGCCTCAGGGCCTTGGCCAAACTCATGGCTCTCCATTTTTGTTTCACTGGGACCCTAAACTCTTTCTTCCATCACAGATGGGATACACCAAACATCATTCTTTTTAATTACAAAGCATACGCTTCAGAACATTACAAAGGAAATAATCCCTAAAGAGATCCAAGATGAGACCTCTCTAATTCTTCCACTCTGATGTTGATCATTTTCTCACTTTTTTTTTCAATTATAAAATGCATGAGTTTTGCCTCTGTTCTTAAATTGTCACATCTTCAGATCTGGCGCAAGAGCAACATACTTTGGACATGTTCCTCTTTCATGTCCAAGGCCATACTTAAGTTATCCCTCTTTTGTTATTATATATTCACTTTTGTTATTATATATATATATTATATATATATTTCCTGTTTTAAAAAATAATAAAGTCAACAAGCAGCCATCTCATCTTTTCTTTTTCTTTGATGTCTAACACATCTACCTTTGTTCACATTGGTCTTTGCCTTTTCTGGAAGTTAAAAGCACTTCCCGTTCTGTATTGGAATATTTATCTCAAGTGTGTTTTGAATTCGATAACTAATTACTCAGTAGAAACTAGTAGTTTTGGATTGTACCAATAACTACCTTTGTCTGCAACTTTTTTTTTTTTTTCAGTGTTGCGGAACAAATCCGGGGTCTCTCACATGCTAGGCAAGGACAGTACCACTGAACTACATCTGGCCGGCAACCAGAAGGGGACTATTTTATTTTCATTTTTATTTCTTTGAAGACAATTATTTGTTTGTTTGTTTATTTATTTATTTATTTATTTATTTATTTATTTTTATTAGAGACAGATGGAGAGAGAGACAGAGAGAATGTGAATGGGTGCACCAGGGCTTCTAGCCATTGCAAACAAACTTTAGACACACATGCCACCATGTGCATCTGGCTTACATGGGACCTGGAGAATTGAACTGTGGTCCTTAGGCTTCACAGGTATGCACCTTAACCACTAAGCCATCTCTCCAGCCCCTTTTAAAATTTTTTTATAAGAGAAATGTTTCTCATTTACCTTCTGACTACTCTAGATATGGCTGAAAATGTAGATATTTCATTCTCATGGGCCAATTTCGAAATCCCAAGTTACAGGGCTCTGTCAGGCTACCCAGTACCTAAGTGACAGTCAAACGACCTTCAGTTGTACCCCCTTCCTAAAAGAAGAGTGATGACAATATGATGGTGATAAAGTTAGCTTTAACTGAAAGGAAAAACAAAAGGGACAATTTGAACAAAATGGCATCAAGAAGCATGCAAATGATGACAAACACCCAATGTCCTTCCACGAGACACAGGCATGAAATGAATGCTACCTATGAATCAAACACAAAGAAAAGAAAATTAGAGGGAAAAAAATCCAGGAAACGTTTGCAAAGAGAAACAACATCATTTAAAGCTGTTATTGCAGTCATTCTTGTTGAATGACCTCCATGTGCTGAAGTGATCACTGTGTGGATTCATCCTAGGACAGAAGCAACCACTCTGAACATACCCAACGTCCACCACAGGCTCTTCCACATGTCCTTCCCGCCCTTCAGCCCTCGTGTAAGCACTATTCTTGGTGCATCGAGGCTTCGTGGATGACTCCCAACCAGCAGCCACTGATGCTTTTCAGCCTGTACACACACACCCATGGTCCCCACGTCCAGTGTGAAGCCTTCCTCAAACAAACACTGGAAAACTAAAAAGCATACTGAAAGTCTACTGCTCACTTTAACTAAGTGTGAGAATGCCACTGAGAGAAGAGAAGCAGTTTCGGGGTATCAGAGAAAACTAAGAAAGGTTATTAATAATTGGAAGAACGGGAGGAGTCTAACTTCCTAAACTACCAGTCACACCTATCTCTCTGGGGCTATATCTGAGCATGTGCCTAAGGATCAGAAAGCTGCATATCCCCAAACATTTATAAGTCATGAGAGGCAGCAGGGAGTTAGTTCTCTGGGACATTTAGGTGCTAAACCCCAACACCCTGGATTGAATGCTGGCCCTTCCAAGTCATTAATAGGACGTCTGACACAATAAACAAGTTAGTACTTGTCTGAACCTCATTCATACATCATCGGGAAACAGGAAAAATTATATTATCTACCCCATATGAGTTATTGGAGTGGGAGGGGGGGTGAGCTAGTCCATGGACCATGTTTGGTACAGAGCCTGACACACAGGAGCAAGAAATATTAGAATATTAGCTGTTATCTAGACTGTTATGACGGCAACCTTGCTGTCCGATGCATCAGTTAACAAGATTCCAGAAATTTCTTACTTGCTCTGCGCTTTTCAAAGTGGCACCTAATCGTGAGGAGCTAGGGCATTACACACGTGTAAGCAACTTTAGGAAGTCTCAGTTTTACTGGTTTGAGACAAAAAGACTGTCAATGTGAAGAGTCATTTCTAGCAGGATGAGGGATGACGATGATTTCATAATAAGGGTTTGACTGAGGCACAGTATAAAGGCCTCCTTGCGAGCTGTGACCGTCAACACATTTGCTCTGGGCTTATGATTTGTGGGTTTGTGTTTGTAATATGAAAATGGTTAATCTTTCTTGTTGATAAGTGAAGCCCCATTGCAGCTGATGCTTTCCAGAGTGTGAGAAGAACTGTCTTTAAAAAGGGAAAAAAGGGAAGTTGGAGAGATGGTTTAGCGCTTAAGGCACTTGCCCCTGAAACTTAAGGACCCAGGTTTGATTCCCCAGTACGTACATAAGCCAGATGCACAAGGTAATGCACCCTTCTGCAGTTCATTTGCAGTGGCTAAAGGCACTGATGCCTCCATTCTCTCTCTCTCCCTCTCTCTCTCTCTCTCTCTCAATAAATAAATGAAGGAGAAAAATATTTTTTTAAAAAGGAAAAGAAGTTATAGTCCAATCATTTACAAGTTGTTCTGGTAAATGCTATAAAAAGTAAGCTTGATATAAACACAGCATCTTGGTGAAGGGAAATGTCTTAATAGACTATGGTAAGAGAAGAGAGCATTGCACACCTAGATGTGGCACGAGTGCTACCAGATTAAGCTGGTGTACATGGGAAATGCATGCTAGGGAAGAGAAAAAATGAAGTATTTCCCTTCTGAAATTGTGTAGAAAGACAGATTAATAGCAGGAAAAACTGGAGGAGTCTAGGTTCCTAAACTCCCACTGCACATATCCCTTTGGTAAAAGACAAGAGAGTTGCACATCTGGATGTGGCAGGAGTGCCTACCAGATTAAGATGGTGTGTTAACAGAAAGGAAAACAGGTCGTGTGAGAAAGCCATGGGCTGGGGCTGGAGAGATGGCTTACCGGTTAAGGCACTTGCCTGCAAAGCCAAAGGATCCCAGTTTGACTCTCCAGCACCACATAACTCCCTGTTCTTTTTATTTGCCCTTTCTATTTAGTCACACAGAAGAACTCCTGATTCAGTTCACATTTTCTCTTAGAAGTCACTCACTCACTCCACAGGAAAGACTTTCAAACAGCAACTGCAACTGCAAATTTTTATCAAATTCCACCTTGGTATGTGCCTTCACTTTCTGCCTTCTATCTATACTGGGCTTAGCCTCCAGCTCTGAGCTCCTGTGACAGTTATTGTGTGTGGTCTTGTCTCAGTGTTTCCACCTTAGTTTGCCATCATCTCTCTCCATCTCTTCTTCACAGTCTGCTCCACCTACCAGAAACTCCTGCTCTGTTTTGAAGTCTGTCCTGCTTGGTGAACTTGACCTTAGAAGTTGGCCTCTTTGACTTAGGCGCAGAAGAGTGTTGCTTTCAATGGGAGTTTGGACAGCTGATTCATAGTGTACTAGGCCTATTTCATTCCAGTCTCACAGAGAATTACAAAAGTGTCCCGGGAAATTATAACACATGGAAATAGTACAAGAAAATTCTGTGGTTCCATTAAAATCTTCTGCCAGCTCCAATAATATTAGTATACACAATAATATTGACAGGTGTGATTATGTTAAGTGTAAGAGTAAAAATCCTTATTCAAGAGTCTGACTGTGGCCTGGGGAGATGGCTCAGTGGTTGAAAGTACTTGCTTGCAAAGCCTGCTGGTCCAGAGTTGATTCCCCAGCATCCATGTAAAGCCAGATGCAGAAAGTGATTCCTGGAGTCCATTACAAGTGGCAGGCGAGACCACACTCCCCCACCCACTCTCTGCTTTGCTTGCAAATAAATAAATAAATAAATAAATAAAAGTTTTAAAAATGACTCCAACCAATGTATCTACATTAGCCACAATCCTGAAAGTTAGCTCAATTAAAAAATCTCAGTTGACTTACAGAATAATAACTATTATGGTTCTGGCTGAGAGCAATGATTAGCACCGTGTGTATGATGGCAGTTGTAATAAACCAGGCTCTCTGACCTACAACAAGTACAAACTCCATGATGGACCAGGCGTACATATTCTATGTCATTGCCAAGGAAGTAAATTTAAAAATTAGGACTTAAGGAATTATATAACTTCTCTTTTACTGTGCTGTCAAAACAGTTTATCCACATAAACAGGTATGTTTAGCAAGTGAAGAGAGATAAAGTTACTAAAAAAAAAAAAACAACAAAAATTTTTAGACATTATAGTTCCCAAATAGAGATGCTTTGTGATTTAGTGGCATAAATGTTTATCTTAGTGGCTATCAATTTTGGAATGAGTTTAGAAAAAATACCAACTAGCTTATTAATCCTATGTTTTTATAAATATTATTAAGTTTAGATGAGTTGGATTTTAAAAATAAGACAATGTGAGCATTTATTTTCAAAAGGCCGAAGAGATGGGTCAGCAATCAAAAGTGCTTACTTGCAAAGCCTGCTGGCTCAGGTTGAATTCCCTAGCGCCCACATAAAGCCAGGCACAAAGTGGAACATGGGTCTGGCATCTGTTTGAGATGGCAACAGACCCTGGTACACCCATACACACATACATCCATAAGATAAATAAAAAATAATATCATACAAATAATAGTTCAGGAGCCATTCGACTATGACAAAAGTGCTGGGTGTGGTGGCTCACATCTATAATCCCAGAACACAGGATACTGAGTGAAGTGGACCACAGTAAGTTCAAAGACAGCCTGGGCTATAGAGTGAGACCCTGTTTCTAACAAAATATGACAAAATATAAAAATGTGGTTCACGGGCTGGAGAGACGGCTTAGTGGTTAAGGCGCCTGCCTCCTAAGCCTAAGAATGCTGGTTCCAATCTCCAGCTGTTCCAATCTCCAGGTCCCACGTTTAGCCAGATGCAAAGTGACGCAAGGGTGCAATGCTGCACTTGCCCACAAGGGGGCGCACACATCTGGATTTCGTTTGCAGCTGCTGAGAGGCTGCTGTCGCTCTCATCTCTATCTGTCTTCCTCTCCTCTCTCTCTGTCTCTCTCTGTCTCTCTCTGTCTCTCCCCAAAAAAATGTGGTTCACAAATCTAAAGTTTAGAAAGCATAGCATCAGGTATTAACTATGGGATTTTCTCATAAATGGATAAAGGGATGGTATATAAGCTTAGATGTTTTTAAAAGGGAAATTTAGTATACTAAAAAAAGCTGTTGAATCTAGAATCAAAAAGAAAACTGGGGCTGGAGAGTTGGCTTAGTGGTTAAGCACTTGCTTGTGAAGCCTAAGGACCCTGGTTTAAGGCTCAATTCCCCAGTACTCACATAAGTCAGATGCACAAGGGGACACACGCACCTGGAGTTTGTTTGCAGTGGCTGGAGGCCCTGATGTGCCAATTCTCTCTCTGTCTGCCTCTTTCTCTCTATCTGTCTGTTGCTCTCAAATAAATAAAAATAAACAAACTTTAAAAAAAAAAAAACCTGAGTTTAAATATGGATTAAACCACCCATGATGTCAGTCAAGGTTAACCACTTAGCATTACTAAGAATTAGTTCCTAAACCTGGGCCATTTCTAAAACACCAATTTAATTCTGAATTCTAAGTTTGAATTCCTCTCATCCTCCCTCTATTCCTTTCTCCCTTTCTTCCTCCCTCTCTTCTTTCTTTCTGTCCTACCTCTCTCTCTCTCTCTTTCTCCCCCCTCCTTTCAGATGATACTTCTAACCAAGAGGCAAAAAAAAAAAAAAAAAAAACCCTCTTTTCACCTCCCAGCTCCTGTTTTATGATCTATATATTTTTTTTACTGTAAAGGTTAGTATATTCCCCTCAAGTCAATCATCTACATTACTGGTAAAAGTCCTTGGGGATCTTTGGGGAATGAGTTTTCTATAAGAATGTAAATTAATTTATTAACTAGAATGCTATAGATTGCCTTAGAGGGCTTCAGCATGGGACTGGCTACAATGTTGCAAAAGATTATGATTCTGCCGTGCCTACAAAATCCTCCCCAGAGCTCTGGCAAAGCAATTCACTCCTATCTCCTTAGATCCTAACAGGATTCCTTTCCAAGGAATTCCATGGAGTCACCCAGAAGCACTGAAGGACAGAGGAGTGCCCTCCGTGCTTTGAGAAGAGGAACCCCAGACAGGAGCCACTATCTCCTACGTTGGCATCCATTTTTCTGGTCCATCTGTGTCATGTCTCTCAGTGATGCCCATCTGTCCTTCTAGCCATAGCATGTTTACTTTTGTAGACCACGTCCCAGACCCTCAGCACATAGCCAGCCTTTATCTTGGTGAAGGGGACCATTTGGACATATGCACTGGAGAGTGTGCCAAGATGTTTTTACTTTTGGGGTGGCAGGAGCCTCTGAGCCTTGCAGGTGGGCCTCCTCAGCTGCCGCCTCACACAATATCCCAACGAGGCCGTGCCTCCGCTGCGTGAGCGTGGGGGCTGTGTGAATTCAGGAGGACAACCGTGAATGGTGGAGCATCTGATATGAATTTATCACAGGCTGCTGGTTGGGGTGGGGGGAGGATAAAGCAAGGGGAGAGGCTCTGAGTATTTAATATACCCTGCCACAACCCAACAGTTTGCCCTAAAGAGCCTTTTACCAATATAAAAGGACAGGGTCAAAAGTAAGTTGACCCCAGACAGAATGTACAATTATTAGAAGAGAGCTGTGTGCGAGCAGCTGCTGGAACCCCACTGGCTCCACACTGGGCTTCCAAGAGTCAGAATATGAATAATCAACTCAAGATTGTTCTCTCCACCCCTCTTAGCCCCCACCACCTCCCGCCAACCTTCTCCTCCTGGTTTGGGCAAGTCCTATTATATTTCTACAGGAAGAAGTATAGCCGTCACTAGCAGCTGCAATAATTGTGCTCCCATTGTGGCGAAGACCTCCTCCAGACCACCCCCCTACAAGTGGCCATTGTGAGTATGGAGTCAGTGATTATACGCTTGGCCTGATGCTTTGGGGGACCCAGCTGCCTAAGTGCTGACACACGAGCCTGCGGAAGGCCAGGGCGGGGGCTGGTGAAGGTGGAGGCAAGAGATGGGGTTGGGGCGGGGGGAACCTCACGTCTGTGAGATGGTCTGACATACCAGACCTTCTGCATAAGTCAAGCCCAGAACAAATGAGGCTTTATCAGGCCCCAGTGACGAGGGGTCTCATCTCCCTTTGAAGTGGAGCTGAGCATGGGGCCCAGCAGCTTTTTCTCCTTTGGACCAAGCAAACATCCTTCTTTTGATATGCTACATGCTCATTATCTCTGCCCCATTTAATGATTTTTGATTGAAGGGTGGCGGCTGGGATACCGAGAGGATCGTTAGAGAGGCTCCATACAACCAAGTCTGTAAGAAAGGCTTTCCTTGTGTCTGGACCTAAATTTGGAATTTCTTAACAGTGTGTGCTTGTTCTTAGAGGCAGATAAGGGCTGAGCGTGAAATTCTTAATTAAGCAATAAATAGAGAGTTGGGTGTCAGCAGATGTAGCCAGTAGCCATGGCAACAAGAATCACATGGGCAAGAGAGCTGAGACTAGAGGGAGGCCTCGGGCCTGGGTCTGACTGACGGCTGAAGAATCCTACAAAGCTTGTAAACCAGGTTAATTAGCTGACTAATTATTTCATAGCGTTAATGTAACTAAAAAATAAAAATAGTTCACCATGAACTGAAACGTCCCTGGAAGAAACAGCAGGGGAAAAGGCAGTAGGAAAATGCCTCTGTAAGACCGAGGCAGGGGCTGCCATGGAGTCCAGTCATGTGAACTGGAAAGTGGGCTCACTGGACTTGAGTCCCGACTAGCACATATGAAAGAAAGAGCACTTGTTAGCTTACAGCAGTAGTTACAGTAGATACAATTGGGAACATCCTTTCTTAACAGTTTATCACAGCCAACATCTCGTCTACCAGGCTATACAAACACTAAGCCCAGCGCCTCCACTGTGGCTTTTCCTGTCTAGAGTTCCTCAGGCAACCTTTTCAGTGGCTTTGCAAGGGCCACTCCAATCTACTCAAAACATGTACATGTTCGGGGGGTATTTTCAATCATGCCAACAACATACCATGTGTGGTACGTCCTAGCCCTCAAGTTTCTAACAAAACCTAATAAAAAAGAAAGGCTGTGGAGTGGATACTGAAATGAAGATATGCAACACTGTGAATCATCGGGGAGCAAAGAAAAATTCTAGAGAGTCTATTCAGAAAAAAAAAATATTCATGAAATAACGGGGCATGCTAAGCAAACTTTAATCGATTTGAGTGCTTTGTACTCCATTTCGAAGAGACAAGTAAATATTCTTAACCTGGTTGTAGAAGTGAAGCTGGTGAGGCATGGAGCAATTATAATGCCATGCCCTAGGTAAAAGAGCCAGCCTGCCACTGATTAAAACCCTAAGCCCCAAGCACTGGCCATGAGCTTTCTAGAGAACCAGCATTCCATAAAGACATTTGCTGAACAGAGACAAAACTTGCCTTGCTGGAGAAGAGAAATGTAAGGGTCAAAACACATCCACGAACTATTTATCTCTGTCGCTGGGGACCTGTGAGAAGTTGCCTTCCACAGCCTGCCTGGAAGTCCACCCCACCCCCAACCCTTTCTGGTCAGTGACCAAAGGATTATTTAGCGTACAGCACACTCTAGTGGAAGGAACCACAGCCAGGAGCTAGAATGCCTGGGTTCCAACCAGTCTTTCTCAGCTAGACATAAGGTTAGTTCTTAAGGCACAACGTGATGTAGGCAAAAGGAGGCAGTGTTGATAATTGTGACCTTTTAAAAACTTCCTACTGGTAAATGTGGTCAAGTGGCAAATGAATAATGCAAAAGGATGGTCTCCTTAGAAGTGGTTAGCAAATGAGTGAGTTGCAGAATTGTCAGAGAAGTGGCTTCTAAAGAGCAATTAAGTGAAGAAGCAACACCCCCAAAAGTCTGGCATAAAACTGAGGGCACCTCAAAAGGTCAAATGGTTTCTATTACTAAAGTAAGACTTCTATATATACAAACTTCTCCTGATGCTTTTTTTCCCTCATCACAGCTTATGCCCAAATGGACTGTGAAGTCTTTCTTGACATACATTGTATATAAATTATTCCAGTCCTAACCCTATATAGCCAGAGTACAAAAAAAAAAAAAAACTACACAAGAATATCAATCTAACCAATATGTCAAATTCACAACACAACTGGAATTCTACTTCCTAAGGTTTTGTCAGAATACAGCTACAATGACCACTCACTCCACTGTGACCATGGCACTAGGGAAGGTGGACAGGTCTATGGAAACCATGGCAGATTATCCATCACCTTCCCACAGAAGCTTTGAACCTTACAGAGCAGATGCTCAGTCATCATCAAACCTACAAACCCAGTGTGGCCGCTACCGTAGAAAAGCCACACACACCAGGTCCTCCAGTGTCCTCATCACTCACTGGCCAAGCCCAGAAACAGGAACCCAACTGGCTGTAGTCACTCATCAGCTCCACATGCTTCGGGGATAAAGAAGGTGATATTGATCGCACAAGCTACTACTGGGAATCCTGATCAAGGGTGTCTGAGTCTCTTAGACATTTAACCAACCTTTTGTGACTTCCTTTCCTTCACTAAAATCACATTTTAAAAAGGAGCTAGATGGATGTTCTCATACAAAGTAATTTTTTATCAATAAGAGCTATCTGCTTAATAAAGTCTTACATTAAGACAGTCACTGTATTGTGTACATGCACATGTATCCTTGTCGATGCACATCTGTATGCAAGCATATCTGCATACAGAGGTCTTCCTTACACAGCTTACATGGAAACAAAGCCCATGTATGTATGTAAAGCATAATAGTAAAGCTTGAGATAAATGGAATTCATGCTGCTGTTGAAATGGAAGGGAATCTGTGGCTTCCTGATTTGATTATTTTTTTTATGTCATAAATGCCCTGTGTTATGTTTGGCTTATGTGAGTATTCAAATTAATTTCATTTCATGACCACAGTCAGACCAATGGGCAAGATGGCCTCTTCAGAAGTATGCTAAGTCACAGAAAGAACCATTAAGGGTTGCAGAGATGGCTTAGCTGTTAAGGTACATGCTTGCAAAGCCTAAGGACCCATGTTCAACTCTCCAGATCCCACATAAGCCAGAAGCACAAAGGTGAGGCAAGCGCAAGGTCGCACATGCCCACTAGGTGGTGCAAGCATCTGAAGTTCAATTGCAGTGGCTAAGGCCCTGGTATGCCAATTCTCTCTCTTTCCCTGCCTCTGTCTTTTTTGCTCTCTGTGAAAAATTTTTTAAAAAGAACAATTAATTAAAATTCTCAAGGGCACAAATCAAACAGGAAACTATAAAATTAGTGAAATTTTATTTGCTTTTATGTGAGGGTTGAATTTGTTTCTAGTGTTAAATAGTCTGAGTGGCGTCTTTCCATCTTGAATTTTCAGAGTTTTATGCTACAATTATGGTTGGATCAAATTAGAAATAAAATGTGAATGGTTCAATTCATTGCAAGGAATTTATACAACAATGCATTTGTCAAAAACATTTTTTTTTTAAAATACCAGGAAAAGAGGCTGGAGAGATATCTCAGTGATTAAGGCACTGGCCTTCAAAGTCTAACTGGGTTCTATTCCCCAGTACCTACATAAATCCAAATGCACAAAGTGGTGCATGTGTCGGGAGTTCATTTGCAGTGACCAGAGACCCTGGAGCACCCATTCTTGCATTCATATTCATATTCTCCTCTCTCTCTCTCCCTCTCTCCATACACATAAATAAATAAATAAATAATATTTTTTAATACCAGGAAAATACCAAACCACTCTCTGTTTCTATTAAAATTCAATAATTGCCAGGCTTCAGGTAAGCCAGACCTAGTTTTCATCTGGTTAGGCACCATGGGAAAGGCAAATAACCCGGGGCAATTTCTTACCATCTAAATTGTTATAGCCAAGTCTGGCCTATGCCAGTGGCTAAGTGTTGCTATGATGACACAGCCCAAAATTTGACCAGAATCCAATAGGACCAATATAACAAAACCAGTATTGCAGAAACCTATTTTGTCAGAACCTCTTCTTTGCAGACCACCATAAGAAGTAGTCTCGGGCTAGAGAGATGGGTTAGCAGTTAAGGTGCTTGCCTGTGAATCCTAAGGACCCATGTTCAACTCTCAAGATCCCACATAAGCCAGACACACAAGGTCACACATGTGCACAAGATGGAGCATGTATCTAGAATTTAATTACAATGGCTGGAGGCCCTAGTACGCCAATTCTCTCTCTCTCTCTCTCTCTCTCTCTCTCTCTCTCTCTTGCTCTCACTCTTTCTCTCTCATGAAAAAATACAAATAAAAATACAAATAGTCTCATGGGTCAAGCGTGGTGGCACACGCCTTTAATCCCAGCACTCCAGAAGCAGAGGTAGGAGGATCAGTCTGAGTTTAAGGCCAGCCTGAGACTATATGGGGAATTCCAGGTCATTCAGGGCTAGAGTGAGACCCTACCTCAGAAGAAGAGAAGGAAGAGGAAGAGAAGGAGACAGGGAAGGGGACGGGGGGAGAATAGGGGGAGGAAAAGGGTAAGGGAATCCTGCTCCCTTCCTGCCCCCCCCCAACCCAAGGCCACAGATCTGCTCCCTTCTCCAGGCCACGTCACGCTCCTGACCCCAGCTCTCCAAGGGTTGCCTTCTCAACTTCCAGATCGGTGTTAACCTTCATCATATCACTCCCCCATCATTCACTGGCTATTCTGTTATTCCTTGTACCTGTGGCCACAATCAGCCACCATGTTTATGAAGTGGGTCCTTGCTTTTAAGTTTTGGCTTATCATACAGAGAAATGGACTTGTAGATGATATTTCCATATGTGTGTATCCTTATACTTTGCTCATATTGACCCCTCACTCTCCCTTGCCCCACCACTCCCTCTCTTGCTAGTCTCTAGCTCCCCCCCAAATAGTTCCACCTTCTTCTCTCATAACATATATACATTCTATTATCATCCTCTTGTTTCTCCTCCCTCCCTTCTTTATTCCCATCTCCCCTCTCATGTCCCCCTTCTACTTTCATGTCATATATATATATATATATATATATATATATATATATATATATAAAATTTCAGAGAGTCCCTTGGGTTAACTATAATATACAACTTTCCCCTTCACTTATAGCACAAATGTCTCAAAACCAAGAATATATGGAGGTTACTGACTATATATCCTCAGAATATTTATACACACACACAAACACACACACACACACAACTGTTGATAGACATCTAGGTTGGTTCCATTTCTTACCTATTGTGAATAGTGCAGAAATAAATATGGATATATAAGTATCTCTGTGGTATATTAACTTAGAATCCTTTGAATACATATGCTGGGCCAGATGATAGTTCTATTTTTTTTTTTTTTTTTTTAAGAAAGCTCCATACTTATTTCCATTGTGACTATACAACTTTCTTTATTTATTTGAGAGACAGTGAGAGAAAGAGGCAGATTAGAGAGAAAGAGAATGGACATGTCAAAACCTCCAGCCGCTGCAAACAAACTCCAGACACAGACACCACCTTGTGCCTCTGGTTTACGTGGCTCCTGGAGAATCAAACCGGGATACGTTGCAAGCGCCTTAATCACTGATCCATCTCTCCCGCCCCATGACTGTACAACTTAAGATTCTCACCAGCAGTGTATAGCATTTCCTCTTTTCCCACATCTTTGCCAACATTTGTTGTTATTTGATTACTTGATGTTAGCCATTCTAACTAGGGTGAGATGAAATATCAAAGCAATTTTCACTTTCAACCACAGTGATACGGTGATTTGAATCACTACAATCAACTACAGATGCAATTTACATACTGCCTAAACATAAATTTCAAATATTAATATTGCCAATATGTATTAAGCATTTAGTATAGTTTGAGAACTCTGATAAAGAGGTTTGCATATTACTCCTTATTTCATTCAATATCCTTTGATATGATTGTTATCGCTTTATTATTATCCCTCTTTACAGATGGGGGGTTAGAATTAAAAAGGGTACCTGTTTAGTATTTCCTATATAGTCAGTCTTGAAACTGGGACTGAAATCCTGATTTCAGAGAGCCCCCTCAGTGAACTAGAAAATACAGCTTTCCCCTTCGCTTATTTACTTCATAGCACAAATGTTTTAAAACCAAGACTATGTGGAGATTAATGACTATATATCCTCAAAATACTTAATGCAGCTGGATACTTACCCAGATAGGTGAGTTGCCTCAGCTGGCTGTTGAAGAACCAATCACAAGCTTGGTCCTGACCAGGCGATGGAAGAGCTTGAAGAGACTGGCCCTCCTGACTCCCACAGCTTAGGAGGATGGTAGGGTAAGGCGGCAGGTTTGTGTGCACCAGCCGGAGGTAGTTCCCAGGACCAAAGCTGTCAAAAGTTGCTGAGTACTTGCAGTGGGGGGAAAGGGGGGGACAATAATGCTCATTCAGAAAGGAACATCTCCCACCAAGGAAAACAGAGCCAAAGAACACGGGGTGGGGGGGGGTAATTTAGGAATAGAGCCGTTCAGAGTCACGCAAGACCGTTCTTATGGGCAGGGGCTCAACTTGACTCTAATTCATAATGCACTCATCACACAGCTACAAAAATCAGTGAATGTGAAAACCGAAAGAAGCCTTAAGGCTCTTCTTGTTTATATTCACATTTAACAAAGTTGGAAACCAAGGCTTAAGCAAGGCAGTGGACTTGTCTCAGCTCAGACAGCTGCAAGAGCTGGAACCAGGTCTAGAATTCCTTCCCTGCTTTACCCCAAACGGGAAGAGGTGGGCAGGGATCAGAGCACCTCGCACTTGGAGCAGCAACATCTGACGCTTTTGGAGCGGTTTCTTCACCACCGTGCACTTGTCATTCGGTTCGTTTAATGCCCTGTGATTGTCACTCTTACTGACCCATTTTACAGCTGAGGAAACCAAAGCCCACAAAGATTTAGTAACGAAGCAGGTCATAAAGCCAGGGCATCCTGCCACCTCCAGAGCCAGCCACATCCTCCCGCCTTCGTTTTGCGAAAACTCCCTGGAATGTTCCCAAGGGAACTTCAAAGAAAGGGAAGAGAGGCACATGTCCTTTCTGGGGGCCATGCTGAGGAGGTCAAAAGAGATTCCGTTCTGAAATCCTTGTCACTATGGTATATGTAACATAGCGTCTAGCTCCCCAAGATCTGCTCTTGTGACTATATGGGGCAACACTGTGACACAGGAAAAAAAAAAAAACTGTGTGGAAAAATAAGCTTAAAGAAACTCAGTGGAATACCCTTTTTCCTTAAATTGTTCCTACTTCCAGTGAAGCTACCCCTCTTCATTGTCAGTAGCTATTTCACTGTTCCCCTCAACCCAGCCTGGTAGAGATCTGTTTGCAAATGAATCGTTGACCACAAGGTGGCACTGTGAAATGTACAAATGCTTTGTGACCACGTTTTCTCGGGCTACTGAAAATTAAAACGGGACAAGCTGCTCATTCCTGCCTACGGAAGTTAAAGGTTGGAAGGCACCAGGATCCTCAGATCTCTGCCTTGCCCTTCTCTGTATGCAGAACTTACGACGAGAGCTTCAGTCTGTCAGTTTCGAAACTTAAATGCAACAGATATAATAGGATCCCAGAGCAATAAGTCATATGGAAGTATTCAACTGCCAAATCCACAACTGTGCACTGACTTTAGAGGAGAACAGAGGCAAAGCAATCATCAGATTGGTCTGATTTCACAGAACGATCGGGTCATTAATTAATCATGATTTCTAGAAGCTAAATAGATAGAAAACCATTACTTGATCTGTATGAGCAGAACAATTCCAGAAGAAAAGGAAAAAAATGTTAATGTAATTCTAAAGTATACTTACTGGCTGTGTTTCACATTAATAATTTATTTATTTATAAATTTAAATTTTAAAATATTAATAATTAATTAATAAATAATAAAATAAATTTATTTAATAAATTAATAAATTTAATTTTTCTAGCAGAATATTTGACATTCAACATGGGATTAAAATAAAGTGTTCAAATTAATAGACCAAATCTCATATTCAAGTTATAAGTCATCTAGCAAAAAAAGAAAGAAAGAAAGAAAGAAAGAAAAGAAAGAAAGAAAAGAAAGGAAAAGAAAAGAAAAGAAAAGAAAAGAAAGAACGTAAACCATGCTGGAGAGATAGCTTAGGGTTAAGGCACTTGCCTGTGAAACCTAGGGACCCATGTTCATTTCCCCAGTCCCCACGCAAGCCAGATGCACAAGGTGGTACATGCATCTGGAGTTCGTTTGCAGTGGCTGGTAATCCTGCTGCTCCCATTCCTTTCTACTTTTCCTCTCTTTCTCTTATCTCAAATAAATAAATATTTTAAAAGTTCCACTGCTGTTTGCTTCAGGGAATTATATAATGCTAATATTTGTGACTAATTACATCACGGGGGGGAGCAGATAAAAATTTACTGAGGTTAGGATATCCCGATGGATCATCTCTGGGTTACCTGCAAAGATTTGTCAGTCCAGGGAATCTCAAAGTGTAGATAGTAGGTCTCTTGATCCAAGAGCAGAGCCATCCAGCCATACTGGTTGGACAATGTGTCACGTACATAATTGACAGTGGTTGTTTTATTTCTGCTGTCACTCAAGGTTAGGTTGTTAGAAACACCAAGGTCATTAGCTCTAGAATGAGTCAAAGGGGAGAAAAAAAGAAAAAGAAAGAAAACTTGTTATTTGCTCGTTCTGAATCTAATCCCTTCCTCTTGCACCCATTGTAATCATCTTTCTGGTCTCTGATATATGCTGTAGGCCCTTTATCTGTGTGTCTGCAGAGGTTTTCACAATCAAAACGAGTCCAGACAGCCCAGTGGGAAATGGCCACACTGGATTGCTTACATATTATACTGGCATGGTAGAAACAAAATGTAACACTCAAATCCGAGGCCACTGGAAATACCACCTAAGAGAGTTCACGTAGGCCGGGACTACACGCCATTAATTTAACAAATAAATGTCTAAAGTAAGAATTTTGCCACCAATCAAGTTTGTTATCCACAGAAAGCACATTCTTTGGGGTAATCGAATCTGATATTCCTATAGGGAGACGTGTCGCAGGCAGGACCTGATGTGCCTAGACTTCCCAGGACAAAGGCCTTTCTCCAAATTCCCAGTACACTGGCATCAGTAGCCTTCCTAGAATGAATAGATTGTCCAATGGAGAATAAGAACAGCATGGCTTAAAGGGAATAGGCATAGTTATGTATTAGGGGAGATTGTAATGGGCATAGCCTCTTTTTTGGCCAAAGACTAGTGGAAGTTTCTCACTGAAGTCCATGACTCTCGTCGCCATAGGACTTAATTCCCAGTACCAGCTATGAGTTCCTTTCCTTTGAGTGGGTCTCTTATCCAATAGCTTCAGCCAGGGTCCTGGTGAAACCACAGAGGAACTGGCAAGTTGAGCATGAATGCTGCTCTCGCTGCTAGCCTGACAACCTGCTCCAGGGTGTAAGCAACAGATACTGAGGACACTCACAACATAGCAAAGCAGAAAGTCAGAAGTTGCTAAGAACTTAACACTAAAAAGACTTATAACACACCTGTCAAGGTTCGAGGAACATTATGGAAGAGGAGGCTAAAATAAAGATGGTAAGAGCCACAGGGCTAGAGGGAATATCCAGAAGCATTGCCTGCACCACAATGACTAACTGTTACTCTCACAAGGCATAACTCACAACTCCATGGTGAATAACCTCACTAAGCAGGGCCCTCAGTGGAACTCGGGGCAGGGAGGGGAATGGGTCCAACATATGATTTTTCCATACAAGAAAGTTTCTAACAAATAAATAAAAATTAAAGAAAGATACTATAAGTGGCTCAAAATAGACTTACAGAATAGAGAGACAGTTAAGAAAATCAATAGGTGTTATGAGTCTTTCCTCTTTTCGTTTTAGATTTCATGAAACTTTTAAACTGACATTTTGCTACTGGCAGATAATTAAACTGGGAAAGTAGAGGAAAATAAGATTAAAGTTGAACTTCGCAGTGAAGCCAGTTCATAATCCAGTGGTATAAAATGAAAATGAAATGTTTTGTGTAAGACAGGTCTCACCAGTCTGCCCTGATCACATAGGTGCAAATACCCTCTTGCCTCAGCATCTCAAATAGCTGAGACTATAGGACTGGTCATACTATGTGATCAGAGTCTTGAGTTCCAGAACACTGCTGGCCACAAAGAGAGTCAAAAACAAATAACGCTTGGACAAGTTAGAGTGGAAAGAAACAAGCTGGAAATGGAGATCTGTAACTAACAAGTTTTTTCAAAATAAAAAGGACTCTTCTTCAAAATAAATGTAAAAACAAACGTGGTAGTAGGAGATAGACTGAAACTATGAAAGATAAGGCGATGTCGACATGTTGGCTGGCAGAGGCACCAGGGTCCATATTTAGGCTATGAGTCTATAGTCCAAAGAATTGCTCTAAATTTCCCCAGTCCCCACGACGAAGCCAGATGCACAAGGTGGTACATGCATCTGGAGTTCGTTTGCAGTGGCTGGTAATCCTGCTGCTCCCATTCCTTTCTACTTTTCCTCTCTTCTCTTATCTCAAATAAATAAATATTTTAAAAGTTCCACTGCTGTTTGCTTCAGGGAATTATATAATGCTAATATTTGTGACTAATTACATCACGGGGGGGGAGCAGATAAAAATTTACTGAGGTTAGGATATCCCGATGGATCATCTCTGGGTTACCTGCAAAGATTTGTCAGTCCAGGGAATCTCAAAGTGTAGATAGTAGGTCTCTTGATCCAAGAGCAGAGCCATCCAGCCATACTGGTTGGACAATGTGTCACGTACATAATTGACAGTGGTTGTTTTATTTCTGCTGTCACTCAAGGTTAGGTTGTTAGAAACACCAAGGTCATTAGCTCTAGAATGAGTCAAAGGGGAGAAAAAAAGAAAAAGAAAGAAAACTTGTTATTTGCTCGTTCTGAATCTAATCCCTTCCTCTTGCACCCATTGTAATCATCTTTCTGGTCTCTGATATATGCTGTAGGCCCTTTATCTGTGTGTCTGCAGAGGTTTTCACAATCAAAACGAGTCCAGACAGCCCAGTGGGAAATGGCCACACTGGATTGCTTACATATTATACTGGCATGGTAGAAACAAAATGTAACACTCAAATCCGAGGCCACTGGAAATACCACCTAAGAGAGTTCACGTAGGCCGGGACTACACGCCATTAATTTAACAAATAAATGTCTAAAGTAAGAATTTTGCCACCAATCAAGTTTGTTATCCACAGAAAGCACATTCTTTGGGGTAATCGAATCTGATATTCCTATAGGGAGACGTGTCGCAGGCAGGACCTGATGTGCCTAGACTTCCCAGGACAAAGGCCTTTCTCCAAATTCCCAGTACACTGGCATCAGTAGCCTTCCCTAGAATGAATAGATTGTCCAATGGAGAATAAGAACAGCATGGCTTAAAGGGGAATAGGCATAGTTATGTATTAGGGGAGATTGTAATGGGCATAGCCTCTTTTTTGGCCAAAGACTAGTGGAAGTTTCTCACTGAAGTCCATGACTCTCGTCGCCATAGGACTTAATTCCCAGTACCAGCTATGAGTTCCTTTCCTTTGAGTGGGTCTCTTATCCAATAGCTTCAGCCAGGGTCCTGGTGAAACCACAGAGGAACTGGCAAGTTGAGCATGAATGCTGCTCTCGCTGCTAGCCTGACAACCTGCTCCAGGGTGTAAGCAATAGATACTGAGGACACTCACAACATAGCAAAGCAGAAAGTCAGAAGTTGCTAAGAACTTAACACTAAAAAGACTTATAACACACCTGTCAAGGTTCGAGGAACATTATGGAAGAGGAGGCTAAAATAAAGATGGTAAGAGCCACAGGGCTAGAGGGAATATCCAGAAGCATTGCCTGCACCACAATGACTAACTGTTACTCTCACAAGGCATAACTCACAACTCCATGGTGAATAACCTCACTAAGCAGGGCCCTCAGTGGAACTCGGGGCAGGGAGGGGAATGGGTCCAACATATGATTTTTCCATACAAGAAAGTTTCTAACAAATAAATAAAAATTAAAGAAAGATACTATAAGTGGCTCAAAATAGACTTACAGAATAGAGAGACAGTTAAGAAAATCAATAGGTGTTATGAGTCTTTCCTCTTTTCGTTTAGATTTCATGAAACTTTTAAACTGACATTTTGCTACTGGCAGATAATTAAACTGGGAAAGTAGAGGAAAATAAGATTAAAGTTGAACTTCGCAGTGAAGCCAGTTCATAATCCAGTGGTATAAAATGAAAATGAAATGTTTTGTGTAAGACAGGTCTCACCAGTCTGCCCTGATCACATAGGTGCAAATACCCTCTTGCCTCAGCATCTCAAATAGCTGAGACTATAGGACTCGTCATACTATGTGATCAGAGTCTTGAGTTCCAGAACACTGCTGGCCACAAAGAGAGTCAAAAACAAATAACGCTTGGACAAGTTAGAGTGGAAAGAAACAAGCTGGAAATGGAGATCTGTAACTAACAAGTTTTTTTTCAAAATAAAAGGACTCTTCTTCAAAATAAATGTAAAACAAACGTGGTAGTAGGAGATAGACTGAAACTATGAAAGATAAGGCGGTCGACATGTTGGCTGGCAGAGGCACCAGGGTCCATATTTAGGCTATGAGTCTATAGTCCAAAGAATTGCTCTAAATGTTGCAGGGTTTTTGTTTTGTTTGTCAGTATATTTTTATGTATTATTTGCAAGGAGAGAGAAAGAAAGAAAGAAAGAAAGAAAGAAAGAAAGAAAGAAAGAAAGAAAGAAAGAAAGAAAGGGAGAGAGAGAGAATATGAATAGAATGGGTGCATCAGGACCTCTAGGCCCTGTAAATGAACTCCAGATGCATGCACCACTTTGTGCATCTGTCATTATGTGGGTACTGAGAAATCGAATCCAGGCCTGAAGGCTTTGTAAACAAATATCATTAACTGCTGACCTATCTCAACAGCCCAGAGCATAATTCTAAATGTTGCAGGTCTTAACAAAGCATCTTTCAGCTTCTACAGACTCTAAATAATGAACCCTAAGATCTAATCCAGAAGAGACTGATAAATTAGAATTCCCAATTAATGGTTTACTGTATAAAATGAAACTGTCTTTGGGGCTGAAGAGATGTTTCAATAGTTAAGACACTTGCCTGCAAAACCTCAGACCTGGGTTAGATTCACCAGTACCCACAAAAAGCCAGATGCACAAAGTAGCACATGCATCTGGAGTTTGTTTGCTGTGGCTAGAGACCCTGGCATGCCCATTCTCTCTCCCTATCCGTCTCTCTCTCTCTCTCTCCCTCTCCCTCTCCCTCTCCCTCTTTGCTTGCAAATAAATAAATTTTAAAATAAACTGTCTTTAATAAAATGGAAGTTCAAAAACTATTTACTGAATGAATAAATAATTGTTAAATGTGCCAGAATACTCCAACAGCTACTTTATGATATTTCTTACCAACAAAGAAGTCCACACAGAAAACCAGTAACAATAACAACAGTTTCTCTTTAGGAGACTCAATTTTTCCAGCTGTAGCCAAGTGACACTGTTGTCATCAACAACCTGATGAAGCCAATAGATGAGGTTCTCCATAGTCATTCTGCTCCTGCACATTTTCCTCACATTCCCACTCAACCCTCTGCTTTCCCCACAGTCAAGTCCCCGGACCCTCAGCCACCCTGACATCCCATGGAGTGGAATGTTGCAATGCAGTCATCTAAGCCCACATAACCTCCATACACATAATCCATATTGTAGGACAACCAGACTCGGGCTTGGATGTGTGAACTTAGACCACAGAATCATAGTTGCTGGAGAAGGAGATAAAGGCCACATTGTCTGAGGACAAAGGTCAGAAACCAAGACTCAGGTTTGGGCCACCAAAACATAGGTTTATTAATGATAGATCCATCGAAAGAAATTTTTATTCTAATATATCCAACTATTCACATGTAATCTCTCCCCTTGCCAGCCTATATTTTTCATTCTTTTCTTCACTAACTTTTATACCATCTTGACAGTTATTTAAGTATTACCTCACTATGTGTCAACACAGTCAGTTGGATAGATATTTTGAGAAATATTTCTTAATTCCAGTAATGAGGCTCCAAAAATTCTCTTGGATTCCTTGACTGGATATAAACATTGATCAAATTACTATCATTACCAGATGCATTCATCAATTTTAAGATATTATGCCTCTTGATTTATTTTCTATAGAATATAACTTCAATTTCTGAAAGAAGCATGTTTTTTTTTTTTTTTTCAGGCTATTAGCCCAGTTTCTAAAAGCCCTCTCTTTAAATATTGTCAAATCTCTAAATGAAGTTAGACTTGTTTTGGAAGCTCTGTGCTTTAATGTTCTTTGATGTTCATTTCCTTCCAATTAGCACCTAATCATGCGAAGGTGGGCACTAGGTCTCCTAGAGAGCCACCACCCTCTTACCTCTTCCTGCCTGGCCCAGTCCCATGAAGTCTTGAACTTATCAAGCTACCCTCACCCAATTCAAGCACAGTTTATTGAGTATGCAGTTTCCTAGACAGTCATGTGCTTTCTGTAGCACAGGACAAGGAGATTGCAGACACGTCTTCATCACAGCCTCTGGTAGAAAGTGACACATGGTGACTCTAAACAGCAAATCAAAATTTAAAAGGCTCATCTCCCTTGACCTCTATCTCGACTGCAAGGTTGACCACGATCAGGGGCCAAAAATTCCAAGTCGGATCACCTTCTATCCTTCCAGGCCAAATGCCAGCCTTGTGCGTGGTGGGCTTTTCTGAAAGGAACCCAAGGAACAGGAAGAGTCAAAGAACACCAGGAAGAGAATTTACCAACCATAATTACTACAATCTTTGTTTGCCCTAAATAGCCACCAATTTCCCTGTGCCCTAAATAGCCACCAATCTCCCTCTCTTTACTGTTAATGAAGCAAAGGAGCACAGAAGTATTTCTAATTTGGAGGAGCCAAGGGAGTCTGCATGGGCCATTAGCAGCAGAGAGCTTCATTACTAGGGGAAGAAGTCTCTCCGTGAACTTCTCATGGCTTTATGTGCAAGAAATCAGGAGGCAGCCAGTCAATTTTAAATGTTAACCCTTTACCTCGGCATCGGCAACAGTTGCTCTGTATAACCACAATGAAAAAACACTGCAAAGCCTTGTCCCAAGCATCACCTGTCGGGTGGGGCTGCTTCATCTTGTTCTTTTCAATCCAGGGTTCTCTCTTTGAGAAATACACTACCTGTTGGCACAAATTCCCAACTAACATTCCAATTCACCATCCTAGCTTGCTGAAAAGTTGCTTGCTTTAGCGGCCATGGGCTGTAGAGGACCCTTGAATGTACACTGCCCACAAAGGATTTGCTAGGTAATCGACAATGCCAAGGAGTCAGATATTAACTCCCTGGTTAGTGCTTACTCTAAGTGTGCTTTTCCCAAGGGTCTGCATGTCTGTGTGTTAACAAAAAAACAAAACAACAAAAAAAAACTCTGCATTGAACTCCAAATAAATGAGAAATAAAGCCTGTATAATTATACATTTTCTTGGCTAGACATAGCATAATTGCTAGGTTCAAACGATGCTGCAAGCAACTCCTGGATATTTATGCTTAATGCAATCATGCCCATATTTTACTGCATAAAACAGGACAAAAATCAAAATTTTGAGCACTACCAACACTTTTGTGGAGTAGTTTTATTTTTATTTTTTGTTTTAGAAAGAGAGAGAGAGTGAGAACATAGGTGTGCCAGGGCCTCCAGCCATTGCAAACGAACTCCAGATGCTTGCGCCACCACCATCTGGTTTATGTGGGTCCTGGGGAGTTGAACCAGGATCCTTTGTTTTCACAGACAAGCACCTTAATCACTGAGCCATCTCTCCAGTCCAGTTTTCTTTAAAAAAATACACTGAATTCATAGAGGTCCTTGTCATTATCCTATCAACTTACATGCCACCATTCGATTATATTTTATGCCAGTTAGCCACTCTTGTTTCTGTAAATGTGTATAGGTGAAAGAGGGACAGACAGACAGACATTCAGAAAAAAAAATCTTAAGTATCTCACTCTCTGAGTAAGGCAACAAACTAAGAAAGGAAAGAAACTATAACACTCAGCCTTTCCCCAAAATTTTAACAACTCTTAAACCACCAGACAAAATGGAAGTGATCAAACAGTCTATGAGGGAATCCTTGTGTTTCTGGACAGCATGCCCCACCATCTCTTTCCTCGACTTTTTAGATATTTGTTTCTGTCCTTGTTCAAAGTTAAAGTGCTAACTGATTGCAGAAGAACCCAAGAATGCAACCTCCTCCAAGGCAGCGTCCACCGTTTTTTCTCAGCAGACTTCTCTTCTGTCATACGAGAGTACCACCTGTAGCAGCTCTTTCTGTTTGAACCTGTGAAGAACAACCTTTCTTCT
The DNA here is from genome assembly GCA_036365145.1 of Orientallactaga sibirica. Lineage (NCBI taxonomy): Eukaryota > Metazoa > Chordata > Mammalia > Rodentia > Dipodidae > Orientallactaga > Orientallactaga sibirica. The sequence continues at coordinate 16,221,832 of JAEOAD010000006.1, forward strand.
CATTTTCTGAGTCCAGATGGTTAAGCTTCCCTCAAGAAAATACCATCCTTGGAACTATGCAACTAGAAAGTATCCAACTACTTGTCAGGAATACTTAATACAAACATGTATAGGGAGGCTGGAGAGATGGCTTAGCAGTTAAGCGCCTGCCTATGAAGCCTAAGAACCCCAGTTCAAGGCTCGATTCCCCAGGGCCTGCTTAAGCCAGATGCACAAGGTGGCGCATGCATCTGGAGTTCGTTGGCAGTGGCTGGAGGCCCTAGCACGCCCATTCTCTCTCTATCTATCTGCCTCTTTCTCTCTCTGTCTGTAGTTCTCAAGTAAATAAATAAATAAAGGTTACAGGGACCAGGTAGGAAGACATAGGGAGATACCAATCTTCTCTGTTATGTGTATACACCTAGTGCTGGACGTGGCTGGTTGATGGTAACTTATAAGCACCTGTCTTCCCACCCCATGCTCAGTTACAATTTCAAATAAGCGAAACAAAAGTCTATTCTCCATCAAATGAAGTAATGGCTGCAGACTGAGGGGACTTGGATTCTGGAGTGCTAGTTGTTAAACCGGCATGCCACCGTAGCCTTTCAAAATTCATTCAACGAAATCCTCGGGCAGTATTATTGATGGCGTTCTTCGGTTCAGAGTCGATTATGCCTTTGATTGGGTTTCTGGTGTTCCATGCCTGTGACCTCTGCCCTCGAGAGAGGGTAATCATATCTTGAAATCTTCCTGTCTCGCTGTGTGTTGTGTTAAAGAACTGAAAGATGTCATTAGTAATGCTATGCCTATTTATCCCTAGGAAGGCGAGCCAGGCGATTATTAGACGGAAAGCTAGGCCAAGATTTCCATTTGAACTCCTCTTCACTTCTGCGTGCACGGTGGCAGGGGGTGCCTCATACTTTGAATGCTGACACATTAAGAGCAGCTACACAGGTAAAAGCTGCACGCAAGCACGACAGGAGAGGATATTAGGCAAGATCTAAGAACCAAAGCGATCCACAAGAACATTAACCTCCTCTCTTCCAGACGGAGGAGGGAAGAAAGAAGACAAAGTAATGGGACGCCTCCATCAAAACCTGGGTCCAGACTGATTCCAGATGTTATAACCCACCAGGGAGATTTTGCTGGATTGGCATAAAGTCATGTGATTATTGGATATTCCATCATTCAGGGAATTCGATTGTTACATTGCAGCACATTTAATTCCTTACTAGCTGTTTCTCATAAACATAGAAATCTATAACATTCAATTGCATTCATTGAAGGCCTATGTGTTGTGTTGTAAATAACAACAATAAAGTATAGATTTTATTAAGGCAGGATTTATTGAGCACCTATTATACGTTGGAATAATTTTTGTCAAATAAAGGCTATTATGCTCATGTTCCTGTTGTGAGAAGCAGAAGGAAGTGAAGTAACCGGTCCAAGGGAATTCACACAGGAAGTAGGTAGGCTACGACCTGTGTCCTCAAATGAGTCTCAACAGCTTCTTTATTCTTCAGTTTTTGAATATTAATTTCAAATATATGCATATTTACATGCATATATATATGGACTACATTTTATGTTCAGCCTACAAAAATTCAGACAGGTTAGTTGGCAAGCCTACATTTTACAAGCCCTTCTCATCCCTACCTCCACTCAACCCACTCAATAATTAGAAGGTAAAGTCAAGATCTGAGCTGTTGGTGTCTAAATAAGCTCGTGACAACTGAAAAAGCTATAGAGTAGTTTAGACCAAAAAATAATATGGCTCCAAGATGGTAATTGTAAGGGTTGAGCTTTCAATCTCCTCCATCACAATTAGAACTATCTAATCTCCAAAAGCAAGAAAGCATTTGCAGGGGCTGGAGAGATGGCTTATCAGTTAAGGAATTTGCCTGTGAAGTCTAAGGACCCAGGTTCCATTCCCCAATACCTATGTAAGCCACATGCACAAGGTGGCACATGCATCTGGAGTTCATTTGCAGTGGCTGGAGGCCCTGGCATGCCCATTCTCTTTCTCCCTCCATCCCTCACTCTCTTGCTCTATCTGCCTCTCTCTATATATATATCTTTCAAATAAATATTAAAAAAAAACATTTACAAATGCAGGGAAAGTGTTAAGTGGTAGGAATGGGAGGCCATGAAGAAGAAATAAGTTGTTCAAAAATATCCTCTGATCAACTGATACTGCCAGGATGACAAAAGTCTCGAGTAAATTATTTTTGTAATTTTTAAGAGTTTATTAGCTTTCTGTTTCAAATTTTTAAATATTTTGTTTTTATTTATCAGAGTGGGGGAGTTCTTGCTACTGCAAACAAACTCCAACTCTGGATGCATGCACCACTTAGTGCATCTGGCTTGACATGAGCACTGGGGAATGGAACCCAGGCAGTTAGGCTTTGCAAGCAAGTGCCTTTTACTCCTGAGCCATCTCTTGAGCCCCTTTATTAGTTTTCCTGTGGATAGCCATTCTGACTAGGATGAAATGAAATCTAAAAGTGATTTTAGGGCTGGAGAGTTGGTTTAATGGTTAAGGAGCTTGCCTGCAAAGCCAAAGGACCCAGGTTCAATTCCCCAGTATCCATGCAAAGCCTGTTGCACAAGGTGGAGCACATAAATAAATAGATAAATAAATAAATAAATAAATAAATAAATAAATAAATAAATAAAATGTTTAAAAGTAGTTTTAATTTCCATTTCTATGATAACCAAGGATGATTAACATTCTTTTAAAAAAAAAAAACTTTTTTTAATTTTTATTTTTTTTTTTTGGAGAGAGACACAGAGAGAGAGAGAGAGAGAGAGAAAAAGACAGAGATGGGCGCGGCAGCAGTGTCTCAGCTGTTGTGAATGAAATCCAGATGTGCGCCCCCTTGTGGTCAAGTGCAGCATTGTGCCCTTGCATCTCTTTGCATCTGGCTAAACGTGGGACCTGGAGATGGGAACCCCTGAAGATTGGAACCAGTGTTCTCAGGCTTAGGAGGCAGGCTCCTTAACCACTAAGCCATCTCTCCAGCCCTAACATTCTTTTTTTAAGATTTTTATTTGTTTGTTTGTTTGTTTTTGTTTTTCGAGGTAGGGTTTCACTCTAGCTCTGGCTGACCTGGAATTCACTATGTAGTCTCTGGGTGGACTTGAATTCACGGTGATCCTCCTATCTCTGCCTCCTGAGTGCTGTCACCTAGAATAAACATTAATTCCAAATGGACCAAAAACTTTAATGTAAGATAGGACAAAAGTCTGAGACAACTAGAGGAAAACATAAGAAAACAACTTTGAAATATATACTTTCAGGCTGGAGAGATGGCTTAGTGGTTAAGGCACCTGCCTGCAAAGCCTAACAAGCCATGTTCAACTCTCCAGATCCCATGTAAGCCAGATGCACAAGGTGACACAAGCACGCAAGGTTGCACATGTGCACAAGGTGGCGCACACATCTGGAGTCTGATTACAGTGGCTGGAGGCACACCAATTTTCTCTCTCTCTCGCATTAATAAAAGGCCAGTCTGTTGGACTTGTCTCAAAAATATATACTTTCAACAGTGGATTAATATCTAGGATATACAAGTGACTCAAAAATAAATAAATGATAAGAAATTGGCCAGGCGCAGTGGCGCAAACCTCTAATCCCAGCCCTCAGGAGGCAGAGGTAGGAGGGTTACCATGAGTTTGAGGCCACCCTGAGACTACATAGTGAATTCCAGGTCAGCCTGGGCTAGAGTGAAACTCTAGTCACAACTGCTAGGAAATAGAATTAACTAGAAAGTGCTATGCAGGCTTCCGGGAAGAAAAGTCATCAACCGTCTTACCCAGTAGTGAGCACTGCAAAGTACACAACTGTCTAGATAGGTAACATGTGCCCATCGGTACAACAGCAGCATGACTGTCATGGGGGGTAACCAACTGCTCACTGATTGTGCCCATGCCACAGGACAGAATTCGTCTTGTGCTGAAAACCTAGTCAAAAGCCGATGGCTGGGAATGTCATAGGCCATAGGAGGGGAGCTAACTACTATTATTTAGCTAAATGGATATCTTGTGCCTACCAAACTGCCCTCTGAATATTTATGTTTATGTCCATAAACTAGTGCTGCTTGCACCATGGGCCAGAGAATCTTCTTTATACAGATGCTGGACTATTGGGGAAACTCAAAACTCATCAAAGGTGCTGAGAATCAGTATCTGTTGAGTGCCCAGCACTAAATCGGACTTCTCCAGCTAGTTTTTCAAGGCTCAGCCAACATTGTAGAAGAGGAGAAGAAAGAATGTAAGAGCCAGAGGAGAGGCGAGAGTGCTTTGAGATGTTGACACTGTTTCCCAGACATGACACGTCAGATGTAGTGACCTCACAGCAACTGCCATGACTTGCACAAGACCTGCCTATGACTCGGTCCACCAGCACTTCACCGCTGATTATGGAGGAGGACAAAAGAAAGGATCAAACTAGAAGAAGGACTATTTGGAGAGAAGATAGGATTCAATGGAAGGATGATGAGAAAAGGAGGACAGGGGTTTATGATCAAATATATATGGCTGAAGGGATAGCTTAGAGGTTAAGGCATTTGCCTGCAAAGCCAAAGGACCCAGGTTCGATTCCCCAGGACCCACCTTAGCCAGATGCACAAGGGGGCACATGAGTCTGGAGTTCGTCTGCAGTGGCTGGAGGCCCTGGCACACCCATTCTCTCTCTCCCCCACTTCTCTGTCTCTAATAAATAAATAAATAAAAATAAATCTTAAAAATAAAATAATAAAATAAAATAAATGAAGGCCTTGTTTCACCACCACTTGTGAATTTGGGGTTTCTATCAATTTTAGGACCCAGGTTGGGTTCTCCAGTACCCACATAAATTTTAAAAAAACCCAGATGCACAAGGTGGGGCATGCATCTGGAGTTCATTTGCAGTGGCTAGAGGCCCTGGCACACCCATTCTCTCTCTTATAATAATAATTAAAATACTTCTTTAAAAAAGACATGAGGACTGGAAGGATGGCTTAGCAGTTAAGGCGTTTGCCTGCAAAGCCAAAGGAACCAGGTTCGATTCCCCAGGACCCACGTTAGCCAGATGCACAAGGGGGTACATGCATCTGCAGTTTGTTTGCAGTGGCCGGAGGCCCTGGCTCACCCATTCTCTCTCCCTCTTTCTCTCTGTCAAATAAATAAATAAATAAATAATAAATACAGACATGAGTGCAAATATGGAATGGATAGATATAAGCAGCCCATGAACACACAAAGGACAGATCTCATTTTCTATTTTACAGAAGCCATATTTGAAAAGACGCAATGAAATTAATTTTATTAATTTAAATATCACTTCAATATAGCCAGTTTTAGCAAATTATTAAAATACTTCCTATTATTTTTTCATAAGACATTAAAATATGCTATGAATTTATCCTTACAGCCTATCTCAATTTGGATTGCCACCTTTCATGCGCTCAGTAGTCATGTGTTCCTAGTGGCTATGATACTGGACAGTTCAGATTCTAAGGGCAGTTAGATAACAGGTCTGGACTGTTACACAGCAGCATAGATGAGAGGGAAATATAGGGAATTATTGGTGAATGTGGAAATAACTCAGTTATCTTAGAAATATTTAAGGCATGAGAGGAAAGGAGAGCTCTTAGAGCTCAAAGGATACCATCGTTTAAGAGACAAAGAGAAGAGGGACTGGAGAGATGGATTAGTGTGGTAAGGTGCTTGCCTATAAAGCATAAGGACTCAAGTTTGATTCCCCAGGACCCTGTAAGCCAGAAGCACAAGGTGGAGCATGCCTGGTTGGAGGCCCTGGTGTGCCCATTCTCTCTCTCTATCTGCCTCTTCCTCTCCCTCTCTCTCTCAAATAAATAAAATAAAATTTACAGGGCTGGAAAGATGGCTTAGAGGTTAAGGCACTTGCCTAGGAATCCTAAGGACCCAGGTTTGATTCCCCAGGACCCACATAAGCCAGACATGCACAAAGTGGCTCATGCGTCTGGAGTTGATTTGCAGTGGCTGGTGCTCCCATTCTCTCTCTTTCTATCTGCCTCTTTCTCTCGCTGTCTCCCAAATAAATAAAATATTTTTTAAAACTTAAACAAACAAAATTTACAAAAATGAGGGCTGGAGAGATGGCTTAGTGGTTAAGGCACTTGCCTGCAAAGCCAAAGCACCTCGGTTTGATTCCCCAGGACCCAAGTAAGCCAGATGCACATGCATCTGGATTTCATTTGCAGTGGCTGGAGGCATGGCGTGCCCATTCATTCTCCCTCTCTCTCTCTCTTTCAAATAAATAAATAATATTTTTTTAATTTACAATAAAAGAAAAAAGACAAAGAGAAGAACTTATAAATGAGATCTAGAAGCCTCTCTCTCTCTCTCTCTCTCTCTCTCTCAGCCTCACACACACACACCCCTACTGACAATACTATCCTTGCTCTGTGTACATAGATGCAGAAGAAATTATTTACATAAATTTGGAGGCAGATGAATCCAACAACTTTATGAACCCTGTCGTTATTAGGGGGCTTCTTAAGAAAAATACTCCACTAACATTCTTCTCTAAAATGAGGTCCTCACTTAACCATCATCACCTTCACCTCCTCAGGAAGACTGGAGTTCACAGAATGAAGCTGGCAGAAACAGAAGCTGTGGCTGCTACAGAAAGTAAGTTTTCAGACAAGGTAAAAGTCAACAATGGAAAAAGTCCCCGTGCACAGGAAGCACGTTGTCGTTTTAACAGATCACGAGCCGAATTCTGCCTTGCACAGGGCAGCAGTTTGTTTCTCCATCCAAATATTAAATATTATCAACAACTTCCAGAGTCTGTGTGCTCCTGTCAACAGGGCTGCTAGCTGAATCCTGGGTACTAGAAATCTGGAGTGCCACAAATGCCCGACGCCAGACAGATTAAAAAAAAAAAAAAAAAAAAGAAGTGAGGTCAAAGCAGAAACGGTGCTCACCTATGCCCAAGAACTTATCCATACTGAAAACGAACTAGAAAGGGGACCTACGAGAAAAGAAATCACACCCCAAGTGCTGGGATTTTAGCAAATGGTGGTGAGGCCTGCTTTGTTTCTGCTGCTATCTGAAGCCTCACTCCCTGCCCTCTGGGGACCTCTTGCTGAGAGAGGGAGTAGCAGTTGAAAGTGAGGACCACAGTGCTTGCCCAGGGGCAAACAGCACAACAAATTAATCCTATCTCCATGAAAAGCTACAAAGTTGGTATCTACGCTGAATTCAAATTGCTCATTAGCAGTGACATGTTCCTAATGAGGTTATAATGCTCTGGGACAAAGATCAAGCCACTGAACACAAATAGCTAGGGATGGAATGACAGAGGGTAAAATGAGAAGGACCTTGGCTCGGGGCTGCCCAAAGGTTAGTCGGAATCACCTGGGCTTTCTGAGTCAGGATGTCTGCGGTGCAGCTGAGACATGACATTTCCAAGAGTGCCCTGGTGGTGCTGTGAAAGACGTCTGGAATCCTAGGTCTTAGAGCTTATCTAACCCTACTGCCTTGTTCTGGAGATGAGGGCAGAAGGGCCCGGAGACATGGGACTGGAAGCAAACTGAGGTTTCCTGCACACTAATTTGAGTCAAGTTAGTATTCATCCACAGGCCTGTGGACTGGTCTGAAAATTGAAAATAGAAGCTTAGGGAGTTAGATAATCGATACTTCTAGATTTCCTGCTGCTGAAGAAGTTTCTAAGACATGGGATATTCCTATTTTAAAAGCCAAAAGAGTTCTTGAAAATTCGCGGTGGATTTTTCACCCTACTGGGAGTCTGTTGAGTCTGCTTAGAATATAGCATGAGAATAATTGTCTTGCTGACCTCGTCAGAACCCAAATGGTGAGATTGTGACTTGCTGCTGAGGCAAGGACTTGAGTGTTCTGCTCTGCAGATCTCAAAGATCAAGGCTGTGACAAGGCGGAGCTCTGAAGAGCCATCACCAACACAAAGGCACTGGGGTGTCCCCCACCCCAGCAATGTATCAGAATAAAACAGCAAAATTAGAGGGCTGCAAACACCTCCAAATAAATGTAACAGAAATACATACAAGCACCTAATGTTCCTCTGGACTCTGTAAATATATTTCATTTTCTTCTCTAATAGACAACATAGGACATAAATCACTACCTTTCATAAATCTCAATATTCCAGAAAGCCATTTTTTTAAAGGACTAAAATATCAATAAAAAAGATCAGGCTACACTCCAGAGAATGAAGAAAAAGTTATGCCCTGCACAAGTAAAATTAGAAATGAAAATATATGCTTCCGTCATTGTCATTTCACTCAGTGGAATTGGGCCCATTAATATTTGATAGAATAATGAATAGTTTGGAGAGGAGACGGGGAAAATTTTGGAACTATCTGAAGATAGTTGACTTATCAAGCCTTCCAACACAGAAGGACAAGACGCTGGTTCTATGTGCATTCCCAATGCGGAGTTATTATAAACCCGGCCACAGTAACCCTCACTCTCTAGTGCTCCCCTGCTCTAAGAAGTAGCCAATATGATCGGACTGAATTACTTGGGTTAATAGTCATGGAGTTAGGCCACTGATAACAAAGGAAGGAAATAAGTGTGGCTAAATATATACAATGCATTTGAAATAGGTGATTCAAAGAACCCTAGACACGCAGCCATCATTACCTGGAAATTAAAGAGGGCAGAAGCAATCCTATTATGCATTATAAACAGCCCAGCTGCTGACTTAATGGTAGTTTGAGTAGCCTAACCAAGGAGTCCTTGCTCCAATATTAATAGGAAAGGTATTGTACGAATCCAATAGTTCATGAAATTAACAAGGAAAATGAGCTAGAGGGAAGCAACCTGGCAAGTAATAGCAGGCATCAGCAATGCTTCCCCAGAGCATTCTGAACACTTATAAAGAACTTGGGGAGATAACATGTATATAAATGAGGGTGGCATTATGGGAGTTTTCAATAATACTTCCTGTGTAAATATGTTTCAAATCCCTTGTTGGCTGCAAGCCTTTTTTATTTATAATTTGTGGGGGTTTTTATTTTTTTATTATTATTTTATTTATTTTTGGAGAGAGAGAGAGAGGGAGACAGATAGAGAATGGGCACGCCAGCAGTCTCTCAGCTGCTGTGAACGAAATCCAGATGTGTGCGCCCTCTTGTGGTCAAGTGTGGCATTGCACCCTCGCGTCCCTTTGCATCTGGCTAAACGTGGGACCTGGAGATTGGAACCAGGTTCTTGGGCTTAGCAGGCAGGCGCCTTAACCGCTCAGCCATCTCTCCAGCCTGATAATTTGTTTTTTATTAAGAACATACTTTGGGGCTGGAGAAGAATGCTTAGTGTTTAAGGCACTTGACTGCAAAGCCCAAGGACCCAGGTACGATTCCCCAGGATCCACGTAAGCCAGATGCACAAGTTGGCGCATGCGTCCAGAGTTCTTTTGCAGTGGCTGGACGCCCTGGCATGCCCATTCTCTCACTCTCTCTTTCTCTCTCTCTCTCTCAAATAAATAAACAAAATATATTTTTTTTAAAAAATTCCCATTCTACTCTTAATTAAAAAAGAAAAAAGAACATACTTTGTATAGAAACATCATGTGTTGGTACCATCCTTTCCCTCCTCCCCACCCCCGTTCCACTGGGGACTCTCCTCAGTGCGGTTGCTGGAATTCCTCATACAAGTCTTTTAAGCAAGAAGCTGTTCAAGTACAAGGTGAGTTAGAGGTCACAGGCTATGAGTCTTGGGCCAATGATATCATTTGACAGCTGCCATCTGAGTTTTCCTTCTATAAGCTCAGGAGTCTGAATGACATCTAAATACTCACTGGCAAGGTACAAGAAATAGTTAATTCTGGGCTGGAGTTATGGTCTAATGGTTACAGAGCTCTCCTGTGAAGCCTAAGAACCCATGTTCAATTCCGCAGTACCCATGTAAGCCAGATGCACAAGGTGGCGCATGTGTCTGGAGTTTGTTTGTGTTGGCTGGAGGCCCTGATACACCCATTCTCTCTCTCTCTCTCTCTCTCTCTCTCTCTCTCTATCTATCTATATCTAATCTATATCTATATCTATATATGTGTGTGTATGTGTGTGTGTGTGTGTGTGTGTGTGTGTATAAAATCGGTCCCCCTCTCTCTCAAATAAATAAATAATAAAAGAAATAATTAATTCTACTTACAAACCAATAGACACACGATGAAAGAGAACACCTTCCCCACACACACTGCCTGGGACAAGCTGACTGAAGCTGGCATTGGCCAAACATGTGGATGCAAGGGTTTGCATAGAAGCAACAATGTGACTTCCATTTTGCCCAGACACAGATCCATCCAAGTCTTCCAAAACTGCTGCATGGGGAAATGGAAATGCTACCACACTTGAAGAGTTTATGAACTTCAGCTGCTTGGTCTTCACAGAAAATCCACCTATAAAGGAGAAGACAAAAAAAGACTGTTGTTATTTCATGATAGATGACTGTGACCACCCAAGGCCACTAAATTCACTAGACTTCTTTCAGGTCTCTAGTTTGGATATAACATAGTTCTGTAATTCGTTCATTCAATCATACATTCAAGAAAAAAAAATCACTAATGTTCCCTGTATGTCAGACTGTGTGCGCTAGAGATATTGACAGTGTCAAGACGGCATTGATTGGCCTAGCGATCACGTAACCTGTGCTCTAGAGCAATGATTTTTTTTTTTTTTTTTGGAGAGAGACAGAGAGAAAAGGAAAGGAAGACAGATGGAGATGGGTGTGCCAGCAGCCTTTCAGCTGCTGTGAATGAAATCCAGATGTGTGCGCCCCCTTGTGGTCAAGTGTGTCATTGTGCCCTTGCGTCACTTTGCATCTGGTTAAATGTGGAACCTGGAGATTGGAACCACTGAAGATTGGAACCAGCAGTTCTGAGGCTTAGGAGGCAGGCGCCTTAACTGCTAAACCATCTCTCCAGCCCCTGCCAGAGAGATTTTACCCTCCAAAGGCCACTTGACACTACTTTTTAAAAATATATTTTATTTATTTATTTGAGAGAGAGAAGTAGAGAGAGAGAGAGGGCATGCCAGGGCCTCCAGCCACTGCAAACAAACTCCAGATGCGTATGTTGCCTTTGTGGATCTGGCTTACGTGGGTCCTGGGGAATTGAACCTGGGTTCTTTGACTTTGCAGGCAAATGCCTTAACTGTTAAGCCATCTTCTGCAGCCCCTTGATACTACTTTTGAACCATTATTTACTGTTACAGCTGAGGAGCTGGTGCTGCTATTGGAAATGTATGAGCACAGCAGAGAGATGCAGTTAAATTTCCTCCAATGGACAGGACTGTTCACATAACAACAACAACAAAAATAAAACTATCGGACCTACAATACCAATACCACCAAGAGTGGGAAATTCATCCAGTAGCAAACAGAAACAGCAAGTGTAAAATTACTAAATACTAAACACAAATATGGTTCTGCTCTCATCTTCCAATCTTTTGCCTTTTGTTCTTCTGTGGTGATTTTAGAATCGCCATCAGTAACACCTATAACTTTGAGATTTACATGTTAAACATTTACCTTCAAAAACAACATTCAATTACTCATTAGTGTGAATTCTGTTAATAATAACACATTTTCTAAATCTTAGCTCTAAGTCCCTAACAGAAAAATCTCTGGCAGTGATTGTTCAAGTCCCACATCCTTATCATTAGGAGAAAAACTGACTGTACAATGTGCAATACATATGTTACCATATTGTTCTGTGAAGTACATTAAAAAATATAGAAATTTTAAAAACTAAAGAAAAGTTCCACATAGAAGATCTCACATTTTTGTTCTGCACATCGATAGAGTACATACAGTGAATTTAGTCATATATGAAAGCCTTCACAATTCCACTTCTTGATATGTACATTGTTTACCTAATACCATAGTCATGTTCATCTCGTTATAGTTTGGTAATATTGGTCTTATTTTTTTTTTATTTCCCAAGCAAACTTGGTCTATAGAATCTCTGCTTTATTTGCAATGCATAGGAATTTACCCTATTTCCCATTGGAACCTTTATTTGCCATGTGTAACATTGTTCAAAAGTCCTTTATGAGATGATAACCATCCCTTGGTCCTTTGCTGACCATGGTCACTTCTCCAGGCCTCTATTGTAATCATAGGCTTAGACTTCTTTTTAATAATTAGGACAGGAACTATGTACCTGTGACTCCTTAAGTGGGTACTCCTATAATGGGTACTCTTAAACAAATATTGTTAGCCAACATCAGCCAGTAAGAAGAGATTTCTTTTTTCAATGTCTTCTGAGTGAAACTATGCCATGTGGTTTGATAACCTGAGGCATTGTTATTCTGATATTGTTATTGGCCCAGGCTGACCTATTATTTTCGGCGATCCTCCAATGCTGGGATTACACCCGGCCTTTAACAATCTTAAACTCAGATACTCCCCCCAAATAAAAACAACTGTAGTTCTACATACATAGGGAAAAAATGTAAAGTGGAGACTGGCTGATTATTCATTTAATTAAAAAAAAAAACCAAACAATTATCTAAATTGGTGATTCAAACCACAAGAGCGTATTTACTTGAATTACTTGGTTTGGCTGTTTACAAAGCTCAGATCAACTCGATTGCTTTTCACCTTGGCCCATGAGTCCTCAAGGTATTTCCCACCACTCTGAGAGAGGTGGTTAACAAGGAAGCAAGAACTCCCATGGTTTTTCTCCTGGCATACATCACAGCTTAAGCTGTTGAGGAAATCGCTAAGTACCTGAACTTTGGCTCTTTCGGGAGAGGTTTTATGCAGGCTAGGTTAAGCCCATGTATCCATCCACCCATCTAATTCCACTTATTCATTTTATCAATGAGCTTCCTGCTAGGCACCAAGCTCTATGCTGTGTTCCAGTAATACTGCAGAACAAGAGAGCTATGATCTCCACTTTATCAAGCTGGGTCTAGATAAGCCATAGTCACACAATGACAGAATGTGAGGATTACCATGAGAGCAGAGGAACAGGAGCAGCAGGAGACACTTTGGAAGCGCCTGATCTCCTCTGGAATTTCTTTCAGGAAGTTTGAACAACTGTTTTTACTGATGCAATCTTGCAACTGAAGGAAATAGTGACTCACAAAGGCTTCGCCACTGTTTGTCATATTCACCCAAGCACTGGTCATATTTACTAACTGTCCTCTCTATTCAAATTTACCTTGTCCTTGGGAACAGCCAGAACAGGTTCTGATGGCCACACAGTTGATGAGATCGAAATTGACAAAAGTAGTGTTAGAAACCGTCAGTTCCCATCTTTTGGGAGTTTTAATCCCAGCTGACATGCATAAATTTCCCTGTGATTAACAAAAACAAGGAAAGAAAAGAAAGGGGAAAAAAGCAAGAGAACTAGTTAATAATATACAAAAAAAAAAAACAATAAAATTACAAGTAAAAGACTGGGAGAAATACTTGATAATCATGATTATTAGAAAGAACTTATATCTATTCTTTTTAAAATGACCCATTGAGGGCTGGAGAGATGGCTTAGCAGTTAAGGCGCCTGCCTGCTAAGCCTAAGAACCCAGTTCCAATCTCCAGGTCCCACATTTAGCCAGATGCAAAGTGATGCAAGGGCGCAGTGCCGCACTTGCCCACAAGGAGCGCACACATCTGGACTTCATTCACAGCAGCTGAGAGACTGCTGGAACGCCCATTCTCTATCTGACCCCCCTCTCCCTCTCCTTCTGTCTGTCTCTCTCAAAAAAAAAAAAAAAAAAAAAAAGACCCGTTGAAACTCAATACAATAAACAACAAACTTAAATTCAAGAAAACATATGTAAAAGACATCTCTCTAAAGACTACATGTATGACAAATAATCCCATGGAAAGAATGATCAATATCAAATAAACTAGGGAAATGCAAATAAGACACACACTCTCTCTCTATTAGAGTGGATGAATTTTTTTAACTTTTATTTATTTATTTATTTATTTATTTATTTGCAAGCAGAGAGAGAGAGAGAGAGAGAGAGAGAAGAGAGGCAGACAGAGAGAGAATGGGCATGCCAGGGCCTCTAGCCACTGCAAACGAACTCCAGGTGCATGTGCCCCTCAGGCATCTGGCTTATGTGGGTCCTAGAGAATCAAACTGAGATCCTTTGGCTTTGCAGGCAAATGCCTTAACTGCTAAGCCATTTATCCAGCCCCAAGAGTGGATGAATTTTTAAAGGACAATAACAAGTACCTATGAAGATGAGGGATGATAAAAATTCATGCATTGCTCATGGAATGCACACTGGGATAATCATGGTAGTAACCAGTCTAATAGTTTCTCACAAAGTCAAATGTGAGGTCTCATATGACCTAGTAATTCAACTCCTAGGTAATTAACTTAGCGAAATAAAACTTATGTTCATACAAAAATCTTATATGAGCAGTTATAACAATTTCATGCATGTTTTTGCAAATTTTTAGAGAGAGAGAAAGCAAGAGAGAGAAAAAGAGAGAGTAGGAGAATTGGCATGCCAGGACCTCCACCCACTACAATTGAACTCCAGACGCATGCACCACCTTGTGTGTGTGTGTGTGACCTTGCACACTAGTGTCACCTCTTGTGCATCTGGCTTACGTGGGACCTAGAGCATCAAACATGGGTCTCCAGACTTTGCAGGCAAGTGCCTTAAACTCTAGCTGTCTTCTTAGCTCAAAATTTTCCTTCTTAATCACCAAATTTGGAGGACAACTCAAATGGTTTTTATCCAACAAATGAACAAACTATGTCACAACTGTAAACAGAATATAACAAAAAAGAAAATGCTGATATATTCAAGTCAGATGAATTCCAAATGCATTTGAAAATGAAAGAAGACAGTCCTGAAAGATCACATACCATATGATCACATTTACATAATTATTGAAGGCTTTAAACTATAGTGACAGATTCATGAAGGTCAGGAGCAAGAAGAGGTTTTGGTTTTTTTTTTTTTTTTTTTGGAGAGAGACACAGAGAGAGACAGACAGAGAGAGAGGGAGAGGAAGACAGACAGAGATGGGCACGCCAGCAGTCTCTCAGCTGCTGTGAATGAAATCCAGATGCATGCGCCCCTTGTGGTCAAGTGCGGCATTGCGCCCTTGCGTCACTTTGCATCTGGCTAAACGTGGGACCTGGAGATTGGAACCGGGTTCTTAGCCTTAGCAGGCAGGTGCCTTATCCACTAAGCCATCTCTCCAGCCCAAGAAGAGGTTTCTATTAGAAGATGAAGCTCCAAAGAGTTGTGGGTGATGTAGTCATTGTGGGCCTTGATTGTGGGAATGGTGGTTACACAAATTTATAATATGATAAAATACAGAGAAGTAAACATCAAAAAAAGTATTTTTTTGCAGTTAATACAGAAAAGTAAGGTGTCTAAAATGAAATGTAACTACTTTTAGTATTTTTTTATAAGAATCTGTTCTATAAATTCCACTCAATGAAGTTGTTGGAGCTTTGTTGTCTTATAGTCAAAAATATTCATACAGTTGAGAATCACTAGGGTTTTCAAAAGCCTCCAACAAAACAACTAGCAACAAATATCAGCAGTAGAAAAGAAGCCTAAGGGAGATGAAGTTATCATAAAAACCAAAGGAAATCAAACATTTTTTAATAATAACCACTGAGAAATAAGCATATTGCTTACATAAATAAAAAAAAGTCCAAAAACAGATTACAAAAGTGAATAAAATTGAAGAGTAGAAATAAGAAATTCCATTTTAAAAATTGAGAATATATGCTAAAAAGTAGGACAAAAAGACAAAGACAAGGAAAATCAGCAAAAGTTAAAATTAGGGGCTGGACAGATGGCTTAGTAGTTAAGGCGCATGCCCGCGAAGTCTAAAGACCCAGGTTCAATTCTCCAGGTCCCGTGTAAACCAGATGGACATAGTGGTGCATACATCTGGAGTTCGTTTGCAGAGGCTAGAGACCATGGTATGCCCAGTCTCTCTCTCTCTCTCTTTTGCTCTCTCTCTCTCTCCTCTGTCTCAAATAAATAAATAAATATCTCTAAAAAAAGAGTTAAAATTAGAACACAACATCCAATATCAAAATAACACAATTTTACATAAAAGAGAAGACAACTGCCAAGGAAACAGGGATGCAAACCTCAGAAGGGAGGTGTGCAATTTTTGAAACTCAAATGTCATGCCCAATAACAACATGGTTGTTACAACCAAGAGCTACACCAAGGTACAAGAATATTAAATTTCCAAAATCAGGGCCACAGAACATTTCAGAAGCTACCAAGGAGGGGAAAAAATAACTCTTATATAGAAAACACACATAATCATAACATCTTAGAACAATCTGTCCATCCATAAGAATAGAAGAACAGTAGACTATTAACTTCAAATTGTCAGGGCAAAGGTAGCTTTCACCTGGTGTTCTGTAATGAATGATATATCAAGAAAGAAGTCTTATTTATTTATGATTGAGGGCTGGAGAGACAGCTTAGCGGTTAAGGCGCCCGCCTGCTAAGCCTAAGAACCTGGTTCCAATCTCCAGGTCCCACGTTTAGCCAGATGCAGTGATACAAGGGCGCAATGCTGCACTTGACCACAAGGGGGTGCACGCATCTGGATTTCGTTCACAGCAGCTGAGAGACTGCTGGCGCGCCCATCTCTATCTGTCTTCCTCTCCCTCTCTGTCTGTCTCTCTCTGTGTCTCTCTCCAAAAATAAATTTTAAAATAATAATAAAAAAATTATTTATGAGTGAGTGAGTGAGAGAAAGCATAGGTGTGCCAGGGCTTCCTGCCACCACAAACATAACCACCACTTTGTGTATTAGCTTTAAATGGGTACTGAGGAATCCAATCCAGGCCATCAGGTTTTACAAGCAAATGTTTTAACCACTGAGCAACCTCTCCAGCCCCTTGAAAGACAAGACAAAAATCTCCAGGAAGCTAGCGAAGACAAATTCCAGGACATGCTATGAAATGCTTCTCGTAATCTGCTGGCGCAGGTATAAACACTTTGGACTGTGGCTTGGCACTGTCTGTTAGAGATGAAGGGATAGACTATAGGCCAATGATTTGACAATTTCACATAGTTTTTCAAAATTAATGCGTGCACAGAGACAATAAGTGGCACATAGAAGAATGTTTGCAAAAGATAAGCAAAATGAGACCCTATAAACAATCAGATGTCCATCACTAGTGACATAGCTTAAAAAATTGTGATACAGGAGTTAGAGGTAAGATGGCAGATTAGAAGCTGCCTCTCTGTGACTCAGTGAAGGGAAAGATTCAGAATAAAGATAAAGCGAAGAGAAGAGAAGTGAAGAGAAGCAAAGGGGAGAGGAGAGGAGAGGAGAGAGAAGAGAAGAGAAGAGAAGAGAAGAGAAGAGAAGAGAAGAGAAGAGAAGAGAAGAGAAGAGAAGAGGAAAGAAAGGAAAGGAAAGAGAAGGGAAGGGAAGGGAAGGGAAGGGAAGGGAAGGGAAGGGAAGGGAAGGGAAGGGAAAGAAAGGGAAAGAAGGAGAGGAGAGGGGAAGGGAAGAAGGGGGGAGGGGGGGGGAGGGGAGGGGGGGGGGAGGGGAGGGGAGGGGGGGGGAGGGGAGGGGGGGAGGAGGAAGAAAGAGAAGAGAAGAGAAGAGAAGAGAAGAGAAGAGAAGAGAAGTGGAGGGGAGGGAAGAAAGAAAGAGAAGAGAAGAGAAGAGAAGAGAAGAGAAGAGAAGAGAAGAGAAGAGAAGAGAAGAGAAGGAGGCAATATATCTAAAACAGAAATAGAGGAGTGCAGGAGACACCCATTCCTTCCTGAGGAATTATAGACAGCAAATGGTGGCTGTGCAGAGGGAGATAATTTCGGAAGTGGTATAACCTTTGGTAATACCCACATGCACAGGTAAATAATCTCCCATGGTACCCATGCAGGAAACCCTAATTAAACCCAGTGGGTCATGCCCACATACAAGAAGTGAGAAAAAGGGAAGATATCAAAATAGAAGAGGGACTAGTTGGAGAGAAGTGGTTCAGCAGAAGGGAATGGAGAGTGGACTCAAGAGAAGGTAATGGGGGATAGGGGGATGGCTTAGCGGTTAAGGCATTTGCCTGTAATGCCAAAGGACCCAGGTTCGATTCCCCAGAACCCACGTTAGCCAGATGCACAAGGGGACACGTGTCTAGAGCTCGTTTGCAGTGGCTAGATGCCCTGGTGCTCCCATTCTCTCTCTCTCCCTCTTTCTCTGTCAAATAAATAAATAAATAACTTTTTTAAAGTCAATAATTAAATGTTTAAAATAAGAAGACAATGGGAAGGAATTGTGTTCAAAATACATTAGATGCATATATTAAAATTGTCAATAAATTTTTAAAAATTAAAGTAAGAGAATAAAAAGTTAAAATGTCAAACATCAACAATTCCTATAGTAAGCTAAATTTACAGAATTTGGTGATAAAAATATGTGTGCTGGGCTGGAGAGATTGCTCAGTGGTTAAGGCACCTGACTACAAAGCCTAATGGTTTTGATTCCCCAGTATCGACGTAAAGCCAGATGCACAAAGTGGCACATGCATGTGGAGTTCATTTGCAGTGGCTGCAGGCACTAGTGGACCCACACACACACACAGTCCCTCTCTCTCTCTCTCTCCTTGCAAATAAATAGATACATAAATAAATAAAATCTAAACATATGCATTGCATAGGATACAATGTAATCTGTACAATTTATGTAATAATACATTATTAGAACACAAAGACATAGATGAAGCTCACAGACATTATTTGCCAAAGAATCCAGGCACAACTGAGTTACGTGTTCCATGAGACACTGTTCATACAAAGTGTCATGAGAAGAGAAATCAGCCCATATCAGGAGAAACTAGTGATTCCCCTTTGTCTGCAGGTGTTGGTAGGGTTGGAAATGGAACAGGGAGTGAAGACTATACAATGGGTCGTGTTCTCATTTTTAATACCTAGTGGGTTTGCTTTATAAAGTCCATTGAGGGCTAGAGAGATAGCTTAGTGGTTAAGGCGCTTGCCTGGGAAGCCTAAGGACCCACGCTCCCACACTTGACTCTCCAGATCCCACATGAGCCAGACACACAAAGGTGAGGCAAGTGCAAGGTCACAACTGCCCACTAGGTGGCGCAAGCATCTGGCATTTGATTACAGTGGCTGAGGCCCTGGTGCACCAATTCTCTCTCTCTCTCTCCCTCTGTGTCTCTCTTGCTCACTTGCTCTCTCCAAAATAAAAAATATATATATTTTAAAGCCCATTAAGCTTTTTCCTTGTGACGTATGCACTTTTCTCTGTAAGTGTTATATTTCCATAAGACATTTACTTTGAAAGGTGAAATAAATACCACAGAAAAGCAGCAGAGGATGAAAGGGTAAAGAAAGAAGACAAAACCACTGAAGAGCCTTGAGTGACTCAGGTAACATTTACAAATACTGATGTAATTTTCACATTACTGAGATGAGCAATATTAAAATTTTTAAGCCTAGTAACTAAGCTGTCAAAACAGAATGAGTAACTTTGAAATGAGAAGACATAAAAGAGATACAATGCAAGACAAATCAAGTTAGAAAAGAGAAACAAAGAAAGCTGATTGCAAAGGAAAAGCACAAAATAAGATGGTAGGAACAAAAATGCAAATAGATGGGAGACATCAGCATGGATGGTAATTGAAACCATGAGAGAAAATGAGATTTCTCCCAAGGGGACCAAGTGCACTGAGGGGGAAGGGACACTGCAACAGAATTTAGAGAAACAAAAAGATGAAAGGTCTAGATTAGGGAGACAAATCCACAAGTGCAGATGGGACATAAACCTTAGAGGAAAAGGAGGGAGAATGAAATACTCCCAACACAACAGCGCCCATCTGAAAAAGACATTTTTAATTCACATTTTATTATAAATGTTTCAAACATATAATAAATTGAAAGTATAGAGAATTTTCTGTTTACCCACTATCCAGATCCAATAATTGCCACTACAAATTTCTCTACTTTCATCTGTTGATTCATATGAAATTTGCAGACATTATATCACAACTAAACACATAAATGTATATGACCTAAGCATGTGTCTTATATAACCATAATACTATTATCACAACTGTAAAAAATTTGTAGCGACTTTCTTTAAGTGTCAAATTCATTACTATAGCAACAAAAGGATAGTGAGCACACAGATAGTGTAAAGTAGGGTGAAC
Organism: Orientallactaga sibirica; assembly: GCA_036365145.1. Lineage (NCBI taxonomy): Eukaryota > Metazoa > Chordata > Mammalia > Rodentia > Dipodidae > Orientallactaga > Orientallactaga sibirica. Next base: position 16,241,951 of record JAEOAD010000006.1, read on the forward strand.
ACAATTTGAATCTGACCCAAGGTATTTGCATGTGTGCAAGAGGATGATGGTTAGGCAAAACACCAAGATATCAAGACTAAGTAAACTTGCTGACCAAACCAAGAGATGTTTCACCAAATCTGTTTTCCCGAATGGTAAAATTATTCCACCCAACTCAATATAAAGATCATATTGGGTATAAGAGTACCAACCAACACACACGTGTGCTTAAAGGAAAAAGATTGCCTTCTAATAGTAAGATTCAGTGACTAATATTTATAAGGTTCACTGGAGGATATGAATGACTAACTGATTTATAATACTTGTATGCTGTCAATTATGTAGGTGGAGGTTTCTATAAAAAGTTTAAAACCTCTGAAGACCTTAATATCTGAAACTGTAGCATGGATGAAAGTTAGAGGCTGAAAGCTCATTTTCACAGCCAATCTAACATTCTCTTTTTTTATTTATTTTCTAAAAACAACTGATGCCTGACAATAAAGTGATTCCCAAATTAATCTGAAATGTGTTAAAGATTAATTGGCATTTTTCTTCTTTGTGTTAATTACAAGATTTTTTCATAGCCTTTATGTATTTTAAGTCAATTTTATTGTATATATCTTTTTTTTTTTAGAGAGAGAACAAGAGAGAGACAGGGAGAGAGAGAATTGGTATGCCAGGGCCTCAGCCACTGCAGTTGAACTTGCACCACCTAGTGGGCATGTGTGACCTTGTGCTTACTTTACCTTTGTGCATCTGGCTTATGTGAGATCAGGAGAGTCAAACATGGATCCTTAGGCTTCACAGGGAAGCATCTTAACCACTAAGCCATCTCTCCAGCCCCTATTGTATATATTTCATCTCTACAGCATGATGTCATAGGACACACGTAGAGAGCTTACTATAGTGAGGCAAATTATTCTTCATCTCATATGTCTATTATGTTTGTGACAAGAGCAGCTAACATCTACTTATTTAACAGAAAATCATAAATATGAAATATTTTTGTTAAATATAGTCTGTGTATATTGGCTTGTTTGAGATTTGGGGGAACACTCACCTGCAAGGGGCTAGGCTTTCACAGAAAATACTTCAGAGAAAAATGCATATGTCTTAATAAATGTTCACTGCCAAAGACACTTTACTTATGTCCTGAAGACTGTTTGATCCCAAGATGGGAAGATAGCAGAGGGGCCCTAGGTCTCCCACACCATACATGAATTGAGAGTATCATTTTTCTTTTGGGATTCTGTTTTTTGAGGTAGGGTCTCACTTAAGGTAGGAAGATCACTATGAGTTTGAGGCGCCTGAAACTAGAGAATGAGTTCCAGGTTAGCCCTCCTTACCTTGGAAAAAGAAAGAAAGAAAAAAGAAAGAGGGAGAGAAAGAGAGAAAGGAAAGGAAAGGAAAGGAAAGGAAAGGAAAGGAAAGGAAAGGAAAGGAAAGGAAAGGAAAGGAAAGGGAAAGAAAGAGAGAAAGAGAGAAAGGGAGAAAGGGAGGAAGGGGGAGGAAGGAAGGAAGGAAGGGAAGGGAAGGAAAGCTCAAGAGGTTATCTTTGATTTTACAAATAATAGCTCCATTTCTTTACCTATAAAAATCAGTCGTAATACATCATCTTTTAGGTTGCATTTAGCTATAAAATTGTATAATTTTATTATTTACATGACTAATCATTTTAGAATTCTCCAAAACAAAATTTCTCAACATTTTTTTCTCTAGCAAATTCTTGTCCTCCACTTATTAACAGGCTCACAAGCCTTCATCTATACTGTATTTCTAGTGAATCACACCCCAGGGGTGTGATTATCTCATGATAAGCACCCGTTTGTCATAATTTGCATCTTAATTTATGTCACTCTTCAACTAATTATGATGTCTATTTAACATCAATTAAGATCCTGCAACATTAATTCACCAGGACAGTTACTCCATTTGATGGTCATCTTGTTTCAGCATCTCCTCTAAGGTTGTTCTGGACTTCGGGGCCTTGGTTCTAGCAGCAACAAAGAATCTGAGTGTGAATAACATCCTGTCTTGGAAATTAGGCAGTCTTGAGTCAAGACTTGTCTGTAAGGGAGTAGTCCTTTCAGAAAGAAAAACTAACCACTAGGAATTTATCTCCTAAAAAGCATCATTGAAAACAGAGCTACTAAAAACAAACTGAAAATCAAACATAGGAAAGTATCGCTCAAAAAAAAAAAAAAAAAAAAAAGAAACATAGGCTGGAGAAATGGCTTAGAGGTTAAGGCGCTTGCCTGAAAAGCCAAAAGACCCATGTTTGATTCCCCAGGACCCACATAAGGCAGATACACAAGGGAACACATGCGTCTGGAGTTCATTTGCAGCAGCTGGAGGCCCTGGTGTGCCCATTCTTTCTCTCTGTCTGTCTGTCTCTCTCTCTCTCTCTCACTATAATAAATTAATAAAAATAAAATCTTTTTTTAAAAAGAAAAAAAATATAAATTTTTAATATATTTATCCATGCATTTGAAATAACCTCCAATGGACGTGAAGGAATCAATCACATGAAATTCAGCTGGACAACACATTTAGGAATACATGGAGGAGATTATTTTTCCCACAGTTCCCAGGGATACTACAGGTCTTTTCCAGCTACAATTTTTATGACAATGTGATTACTAATATGCATGTGACTCTTAGAAAAAAAAGGACATAGCAGGGCTGGAGAGACGCCTTAGCAGTTAAGAAAAAAGAACACAGGTGTTGCGGTCAGGTTTGCATTGCTGGCAGAAATCACCCGACTAAGAGCAGCTTATGGGAAAAAAGAGGTTTATTTTGGCTTACAGGCTCGAGGGGGAAGCTCCATGATGGCAGGAAAAACGATGGCATGAGCAGAGGGTGGACATCACTCTGGTCAACATAAGGTGGACAACAGCAACAGGAGAGTGTGCCAAACACTGGCAAGGAGAAGCTGGCTATAATACCCATAAGCCCACCCCCAACAATACTCTGCCTCCAGGAGGTGTTAATTCCCAAGTTGCCATCAGCTGGGAACCTAGCATTCAGAACACTTGAAGTTTATGGGGGACACCAGAATCAAACCACCACATTCCGCCCCTGGCCCCCATAAACTGATAACCGTACATGATGTAAAATGCAATGCATTCATGCAAATTTAAAAGTCCCCATAGTTTTTATCAATTCCAATGATGTTCATACGTCCCCATAATCCAAGGTCTTTTAACTGAGCCATAATACCAAAAATAATCCCCCCAAAAAACCATAATGACACAGAATAAACATCCACACTGCAAAAGATGGCATTGGGCAAAATAAAGAAATAGTCAACCAATACAAGATTTAAAACAATCAGGGCAAACATCAAACTCTGCAATTCCAAGTCCAACAACTCTAGTCAGTGACCAATCTCCAAGTCCGATAACTCTACCCAGCAACAAGTCTCTGGAGTTCCACTTCCACCCCTCCAGCTAGGCTACTCACAGTCCTGGAAAACTTCATCCAGGGCCAGCAGCTCTCCTTGGCAGCCATCTCATAGTCCCGGCATCTCCACTGGGTCTCCACTGCAACCCACGGTCCATCCTCATGGCCCCATGGGATCTCCATGCAGGCATCCAGCAAACCTGCTTCACACTGCCCATGGCCATTTCCAAAACACAAGACCACGTTGCAAACTCAATGACCCTCTCTTTCCTGCATTTGTTATACTCCATAATACCAGGTAGGGTGCCAATTTGTTAATCCAGGGGGGAATAAATCAGACTTTGAAGAACAGGACACTCCTTCAGCATTCAGGCCCCTTCAAAAGAGTCTGCATTCTTCCTGTTGCCCCACTGCAGGTCAGCTGGCCCAATCTCAAAGGTTGTAATCTCTCAATTGCAGCTGAATGGGCAGAGTTCACCCGAAGATTTCATTTTTTCTGTGCCATATCCTTCTGCTCACACCAGTTCATTTCTACGCAAAGCAACCCTGCACATCTTCTCAGGACACGGGCATAACAGTAAACTTCTCACACAAACTGCTAGCCCAGTCCAAGTAAAGCTCTTTCTCACCCTCATAAGCCAAACCTCACAGTTCATAGTTCTTCCTCTTGAAAATCAGCTCCAAAAGGCCAAAGCCACACAGTCAGGTGTCTAGCAGCAATCCCACTCCTCGGTACCACTTTACTGTTGCAGTCAGGTTCACATTGCTGGCAGAAATCACCCGACTAAGAGCAACTTGTGGGAAAAAAGAGGTTTATTTTGGCTTACAGGCTCGAGGGGGAAGCTCCATGATGGCAGGAAAAACGATGGCATGAGCAGAGGGTGGACATCACTCTGGTCAACATAGGGTGGACAACAGCAACAGGAGAGTGTGCCAAACACTGGCAAGGAGAAGCTGGCTATAATACCCATAAGCCCACCCCCAACAATACTCTGCCTCCAGGAGGTGTTAATTCCCAAGTTGCCATCAGCTGGGAACCTAGCATTCAGAACACTTGAAATTTATGGGGGAACACCTGAATCAAACCACCACAACAGGGCATCACTAACAGCACGAAGCCCAAGAGGCCAGGAGCAGTCAGCAACTCTTTTAAGGGGAGCTGGCATTGTTGAGTGGACGATGCCCTTTGCTTGGTCTACATTCTGCTGCACTAGGCTTTTAATCTGAAATGATCTGCACATGGTCATATTTTGAATGCTTGTTCCGCAGTGGGTGGCAATGTTATTGGAGACCGTGGAAACTTCAGGAGGTAGGCTCTAGCTGATAGAAGTTAGTCACTAGAGGCAGAAGTTTGAAGGTTATCCCCACCCCTGGTTCCTGTCACACTCTGCTTCCTGGTCAGTTTTCCCTGCCCTGATAGACCTAAAAATCTCCTAAAACTGTGAGCCAACATAAATCTTTCCTCCTTTAAGTTGTTTCTGTCAGGCATTTTGATCATTAACAAACTGTTACATGTACTGTGCAAAGGTGGAGAAGTCATCAGTAGTCTGATTTTTATCATATAGAATCCCACACTTAGCAAAGGGAACACGCAGCTAAGCAGTCACATCCAAAATCGCTACACCATAAGAAACTATGTGAACCTACACCACATGGTGGACCTTCTTTTGTTGGGGGGCCAGACAAACAAAGTAAGGATCCATCCTTGAAAATTTTTGGATAAATCTTGGAAAAACATAGATCATGGGAATATGAATTCATCTACCCCGTAATACTTTCAGGGTCAGAAAATTAAATTGAATTATTAGTATTCATTATCATTATTATTATTATGTGTTGTTATTGTTGTTATTGTTGTTGAAACAAGGAGTCATGTTGTAGCCCAAGCTGCCCTGAAACTCCCTATGTAGCCCAGTGTGGCCTTAAACTTGTAGCAATCCTCCTGTCTCAGCCTCCCAAGGGTTCAAATTACAGGCATGAGATGTCACACTCAAGTTATTTGACTTTATTTTCAATTTATATATATAAAAATAAATATATATATATATATATATATATATATATATATATATATAACCTAAATTTAAATCAAATCAGAATTCTTCAAGCTATTAGTAATGGTCATGATTTATATGGACTCAAAAACCTTGAAATCCTATGTGTATTTGAATTTTACTATAAATATCCTTGCTGTTATAAATATGTTCTATTAGACGGGCATGGTGGCACACACCTTTAATCCTAGCACTTGGGAGGCAGAGGTAGGAGGATTGCCATGAGTTCAAGATCACCCTGAGACTACATAGTGAATTCCAGGTCAGCCTGGGCTAGAGTGAAACCCTACCACAAAAAAAAAAAAAAAAAAAAAAAATTCATTTTTTACCAGCTATATACAAGTCACTAAAATATTTCTATCCCATGGGCTGGATCTGAGACTGCCTGAATTCAATCCTACTAATCCCCACAAAGAGCTGGGCAAGTCTATGCCTCTCTGTGACCCTAGTTCTGTGGGAAGCAGAGACAAGAACTGCTGAGGCTCACAAACAGTAAGCCTGGAATCAGTAAAAGACTCCATTGCAAGGGAAAAAAAAAAACAGGGAGCAATGTCATGGAGGGGGCCACCCGATATGGTCCTCTGGCCACCACAAGCAAGCCCATGGGGAGCTGCAGGTGAGTGGCGCCACAGCAATACATACTCCCACATATACCACACCCCCTACACACCACCACCACCACCCCTACTATGCACATGCAAAAAAGTGATTACAATTACATATCCTGGACCATCAGGGAGCCCAATGTATGTGATTCTGCTTTGATGGACGTGGAAAGCAGCCACACTGAGATGCTTACCTTGTGGATAAAATGACCAAGTAATACACTCTCGGTCACTGAAGTATTGGCATCACTTTCCACGATGTCAATTCCAAAGTCTCTGCACCAATAAATTTGGAAGTTTTTCAGGTGAAGATTTCTGCTTCTAAAAATCTAGAAAAGAACAGCCTACATTACAGCGAAAGACTGAGGCTTGATTTTTTTCTCATGCAGACTTCCTTCCACTTCTTTTGAAATGAAGTCGAAATGTGCACACTATGCCATGTTCAAGCAGGTTGTGTCCATCGGGATCAGTACAGACAACCAAGGTTGCCAACAATTCCCCCCTCACTTTTCATCTCTCCTCATTCCTCAGTGTGAATTCTCCACACATTTAAATCAAATGGTAGTTGCCAAATTACAGAAAATTAATTAATAAAAAATAGTATTCAAGAATTTCAGTGCTTAATATTTTAATACAGCATCTATTAGATTCTATAGGCAGAAGAGTGCAAATATAAAAAAATTAAACTCATCTATGGGTCTTTATTATTATTTTTTTTTAGAGAGAGAGAGGGAGAGAGACAGAGAGAGAGAGAAAGAGAATGCCAGGGCCTCAGCCATGCAATCAAACTCCAGACACTTGTGCCACCTAGTGAGCATGTGCAACCTTGCACTTGCCTCACCTTTGAGCGACTGGTTTATGTGGGATGTGGAGAGTTGAACATGGGTCCTTAGGCTTCACAAGCAAGCACCTTAACCACTAAGCCATCTCTCCAGCCCCTGTCTATGTTTTTTAATGTAGATTTATCATATCATGTGTACATTTGCCTTTATGACTGCTTGGGTGAGCTTACCTAAACAGGGATAATGTAGTAACAAAATCAGTCTAGTAGAGATGAAAAACAAAATCCCATTGTTAGGCTGGAGAGATGGCTAAGTAGTTAAGGCACTTGCCTGCAAAGGCTAAGGGCCCAGGTTCTGTCCCCCAGTACTCATATAAAGCCAGGTGCACAGGGTAGCACATTTATCTGCAATTCATGTACAGTGGCTAGAGGCTCTGGCACCCTATTCTCCCTCTCTATCTGCCAATCTCTCCCCCTTTCCCTCTCCCTAAAAAAATAAATAAATAAATAAATAAATAAATAAATAAATAAATAAATAAATACAATATTAGAAAAACATCCCATTGTTTTAGGAGATAGGGCTCTTGTTTGTCACTTAGGCATCATATTAGCAAGGTACTCTTAGGCAAAACATTTAACCTCTTCCATCATGGATGGGGTCAGATCTCTCAGCTAAGGTTGTACAGCTGTCATTTCTTTATTTCACTGTATCTTACCGACATTCATAACTGAACTGGAAGTGGCCCTACTGTGGCCAAAGAATCTTTGATTTGTCATGTGATCCTACTTCTATGTGTCATTTAGGATTTTGGTTTTTTTTTAATTATTTTTATTATTTTATTTATTTTTGGAGAGAGACACAGAGAGAGACAGACAGAGAGGGAGAGGAAGACAGATAGAGATGGGTGCGCCAGCAGTCTCTCAGCCACTGTGAACGAAACCCAGATGCATGCACCCCCTTGTGGGCAAGGGCAGCATTGCGCCCTTGTGTCACTTTGCATCTGGCTAAACGTGGGACCTGGAGATTGGAACTGGGTTCTCCAGCCCAGATTTTGTTTTTTTTTTTGTTTTGTTTTTTTTTTTTTTTTCAGGTAGGGTCTCACTCTGGTCCAGGCTGACCTGGAATTAACTGTCTCAGGGTGGCCATCTCTCCAGCCAAGCGCCACCACGCCGGCAGATTTTGTTTTTTGCACAAGTTTCCCATCATACGTGCATTTAAACTTTATGATCGTTCTTTGAAGACAGAGATGTATATGTACAGAGTACAATCTGAACAGATAACTTGACACTGTTACCTAATTACACGCACACACATGCCCATTTGCAAATGTATTTAAACATAACAGTGCCTAGCATTAGCTACAGAAGCCCACTCGCACTAACAAAGTGCACCTATCCATGGTGCGAGCACAGCTTTCACAATGTGCCCTCAACTTCCAGTTTCCTGGAAGAATTGCTCTGTATTTACATAACTTTGAGAACATGAATTATTTTTTTCTCAACTATTATCTAACAGAAATTGAACACATCTTTGGTTGAAATCCAATAATTCTTAGACGAGGAATTTTTTTTTTAAATTATTACATGTTTTTTTTTTTTATGCAAAAGTCAGGAGAGGTGAGGGAAGAGTCCATGAAGCAAGGGGTGGGGTGGGGAATGGATGCACCAATGTGGTCTGAGAGCTCATGTGGGAAATGAGTGTGTAAGAGCCTGAAACATGCAAAGGATATAGAGAGGCAAGAGTAGGAAATGTAGAGAGCTCCTGCCATGTGGAGGGCAGGAGGGGGTAGAGAGCCCATGTGAGAGTAGAGATGCCCCTTGACCCAACCCAGGCGGACTGAGACTAGAGGAAGCTTACCAAGACAAGAGATCCTGGAAGTTCAGGAGAGATGAAAAAAAAAAAAAAAAAAAAAAAAAAAAAAGGCTACCTGAGGGATTTGAACAGATATTTAATACCACATAGGTTAAGATAACTTTTTTTTTTTTTCTTTTTTTTTTTCCCAAGGTACTGTCTCACTCTAACCCAGGCTGACCTGGAATTCACTATGTAGTCTCAGGGAGGCCTCGAACTCATGACGACCCTCTTACCTCTGCCTCCAGAGCATACATTTTTAAAAAAATATTTATTTATTTATTTGGAAGAGAGAGAAGGAGAGGGAGTTTGGGATAGAGAATGGGTGCACCAGGGCCTCTTGCCACTGCAAATGAACACCAGACACATGCACATGCTTGTGCATTTGGCCTTATGTGTACACCTCTGCCTCCCATGTGCTGGGATTAAAGGCATGCACCATCACACCCAGATCCTAAGATAACTAAATTTTAAAACAAAATATAAATATCATTGTGAGTCTACTAGTTACCTATGCTTGTTATATATTTTGGGATTTCTTCATTCAAATTTGCCTTCCTCCTTGGACATGGAATAAATGTTTGACTTTTATGGTGACTTAATGATGTTTCTCTCCTATTTCCTTCATGCTCTGTAAACATTTTTCTTCATCCATGTAAGCTGGGATTTGGTTTTCTAAGTTTCAGAAACCAAATAATAATTGTGTCAGTATAGCATCAAACATTGAACCTATATAATGTCTGGACACTGCTAATTAGCAATGGGTAGGCAAAATTTCTTCCAAAAAAGTCACTACGATAATTGTGATAAAGCGCGACAATGACTAAACATGAATCCTTTTACTCTTTTTTGAATTAATTTATTAATTGTGCATGGGTGTGCATGTTCCTGTGTGTGTGTGTGTGTGTGTGTATGTCTGTGTGTGTGTATGCATGTTCATGTGTGAGAGTGTGTGAGCACAGAAGCAAATGTGTCACAGATTGAGTGTGGCAGTCAGAGGAAAGCTTTCAGGTCAGTCCTCTGCCTTTTCCAGTTCAGTCAAGACAGGGTTTCTTGCTCTGGATCCTTGCTCTGCTGTTACCCTGAGCTTCCAGCAAACTCTCCTGTCTCTGCCTCCCATCTTGCAGAGCAGCATGGTAGGATTACAGATGCCCCCCACAGCTTCCAGCTTTTTAGGTGGGGTCTGGGATTCAACTCTGATACTGCAGCTTGAGCAGGAAGCCCTTATCAACTGAGCAGTCTCCCCAGCCACCCCTCCTTTTCTTTTTGAAAATACATTTAGTTAAAGTCAGTGGTAGTATGAACTGAAATTGTGTTCCAATGATGATTCATGTTATTTTTCCCCTATGACAGAACTGTCCTGTTCAAGACATTAGAATATCAACTGCACATTCATGCCTGGATTCTACATTTCATGCGAGTGACATTTAACAAGTCCCTTTATTTTCAGAGCATTTATTTCCTGCCAGCAAGCAGGATCTTGAAGAGAAGAACACTTTAAACTCTACAATCTGGCCCTAATGGTTGTAACTCTCTCTAATCCTGTTCTCAATTAAGACCCTTGGGGAAATGATCTTCAACGAGGAATTTGTTCACAGAACACCTTTTCCTTACATGATGTCATTGATTCTCAAGTTGTAGTGACATTACAACATGCCCTTTAACATAAATTTCCCCCTTTAGATAGAGATACATATTAAATGTCATGAGAGCCAAGCTGTAGGGGTTTTCTTGAGAACTGAAGACAATTACCTGGGCACCACCTGCACTTTCCCAGACCATGAAGTTCTGGAACACAGTGGGGCCAGTTTCATTGTTCCAAAGTGGCTGGAATTTTGGATATACAAAGAGACCAAACCTAGAAAGGGGAAGTAAAGAAAGAAATTTTTATAATCGATGTGCTTCTAAACTCCCACCTTCCTATACTGGAGTTAGAAAAGCTTTGTTTCCAATGCAGTTTTTAAAGACGTTACATGGGAATTACACGTTATTTGTTGGGTAACGTGTGACGCTTCAGTGCATGTACACATTGTGTGTTACTCAAAGAAGGGCAAGGAACATCTATCTTCTCAAGTATTTACCAACTCTTTTTGCATAAGTATGTGCATGTACGTAGTGTGGGTACGTGTGCATATGTATGCTCATTGAACACGTGAATGCAGGTGTGTGTGTGCACACGTGTGAGTGTGCAGTGGAAGCCAGAGGTTGACAGTGAACAGATTCTATTACTCTCCATCTGCTTTCCTCAGTAAACTGAGATCTCACTAATTTGGTTAGACTAGCCCTAGATACCTGCCTGTCTCTGACACCCGAGCACTCAGAAGATAGCTTACCACACCTGGCATTTTCCATGGGTACTGAGATCTAAACATAGGTGTTTTTTTTTTTAATTTAAATATTTTATTTATTTATTTATTTATTTATTTATTTATTTATTTATTTATTTATATAAGAGAGACAGAGAAATAGGCAGAGAGAGAGAGAGAGCAAGAGAGAGAATGGGCATACCAGGGACTCCAGCCACTACAAACTGACTCCAGATGTGTGCGCCCCCTTGTGCATCTGGCTTACATGGGTTCTGGGGACTCGAACCTGGGTCCTTTGGCTTTGCAGGCAAGTGCCTTAACTGCTAAGCCATCTCTCCAGCCCCCTAAACATAGGTCTTAATGTTTCACAGCAAGCACATTTCCCACTGAGTCATCTTCATAGCCCCTACCATTTCTCTATACTGAGGCTATATTAAGGTCCTCTTTAGCAGCTTTTGAAGTATACAGAGCATTATAATTTTTATAGTCAATGTACTCTGTAAAGTTCCATACATTAAACAATACTGCTGTTTAACTATAACTCAAGTTCACCAACAATTTTTCATACCTCCCTACTCTCTCCAGCCTCTGAAACTATTCTACGCTCAACTTTTATAAGAGCAACCATTTGTGATTTGCATATGCATGAGATCGTGTCCTCTTTGTCTTTCTGTGTGTGGCTTAGTTCACTTAATATCATGTCCTGAAGTTCTATCCATATTGTCCCCAAATGAAAGGACTTCAAAATTTTAGACTAAATCATATTTGTATGCTTGTGACACATGATCCTTTCATCAGTTGATAGACACTTTGATTCTACCATTATTGTAAATGGTGCCACAATGAATAGGAGAGTGCAAATATCTCTTCAATAAACTTGTTTCATTTACTTTGCATACATATACAGAGATGAAACTACTGGGTCCATTAAAATAGTAGTTCTATTTATTAAATTTTTAAAAAATATTTTATTTATTTGTTTGTAAGGAGGGAGAAAGAGAGAGAGTGATAGAGAATAAATATGGGCATGCCAGGGTCTCCTGCCACTGTAAATGAACTCCAGATATATGAGCCACTTTGTGCACCTAGATTACATGGGTACTGAGGAATTGAACCTGGACAAACCAACTTTGCAAGCAAGTGCCTTTAACCACAGAGAGCTTTCACAGCCTCTATCATTAATTTTTTGAGAAATCTCCATAATATTTTCATAATGGTAATAATAAAGTATAAATCTACCACCAATGTACAAGTTTCCCTTTTCTCCACCTCATTGCCAATATTTTTCATTTCTCTTTCTAGATATATCCACTCAAATGGCTATGAAAAGTGATGGCACATTGTGATTTTGATTTGCATCTGCTTGAGCGTAAGCGATTTTAAGCATTTTTAAAATACTATTGGCCACATCCATATCTTCTTTTGAAAAATACCTTCTTAAGTGTACTGCCCATGTTAAAAAATGGATAATTTCAAGAGGTTGCTACAAGTGCCTCATGTATTCTATATTTCTTATCAGATAAAAATAAAAAACAATGACTGGGCTGGAGAAATGGCTTAGCAGTTAAGGCACATGTCTGCCAAGCCTAAGGACCCCGGGTCAATTCTCCAGGTCCCAAGTAAGCCAGATGCACAAGAGGGAGCAGGCGTCTGGAGTTCGTTTTCAGTGGCTAGAGGCCCTGGCATGCCCATTCTCACTCCCCCTCTCTCTCTTTCCCTCTCTCTGTCTCTAATAAATAAATAAATAAAAATAAAATAAAATAAACAATGATTATGTTAGAACGGAGATAGATATGACCAGTGGCCCTCCCTCTGGAAGGACATTGTTCGTCTCTTTACTTCGTGTCCGTGGCCCTATATGACCTGCTCCCGGATTTAACTGCACACGTATCACCACGCTTCTTACCATTTCTCCAGCCCCTCAAAGAAGCTCACCCCTGCTTAGGACAGAGGCCATCAGCCCTTGTAATCCTGTTGCGCTTTGTCCTCCCACTGGAGGTACCTTCCATAGCTCCATCAGGTCCGCAGGCAGTGAGGGAATAATCCCCCATGTTCCCCTTAGCCAGCACTTCCACACTGATGAGAAAATGGTCCCTTGTCCCTCTCCTCTCCTACTCTTCTCATAGTTTTCCATCATAGCAATATAAGATGATGACTTTCATATTTATTTATAATAATCTATTACTGAGTTCCTGATACATGCCGGTTCTCACTAATCTCCTTGATACAGTACCTGAATCATCTCTAATGTTCATACCAAACTTGGAATGTAGATACATCACCATGGTAAAGATAAGGTGTCTGACTCTTAAAATTTGTAGGATATGGGGCTAAGAAATGGTTCAGTTAAGTTAAGGCACTTGCCTGTAAAACCTAATGGCCTGAGTTCGATTCCCCAGTCCCCACATAAAGTCAGATGCACAAAGTGGTGCATGTGTCTGGAGTTTGTTTGTAGTGGCTGGAGGCCCCTGGCGTTGTCTCTACTGGATTTTCTAACTACAATACTACAATTCTGCTCTGCTGCCTTATGAAGTGACTCCGTTATCCACCCTTCACCACCAAACTTTTATGATCAACATCACACAATTACTCAGTGGCTAAGACCAAGAGGCAGCGAAGTGTCTAATGATAAATTAGTGAGTAGAGAAAATGTGGCATATATGTATGATGAAATATTATTCAGCATGTTAAAAAAAAAAAAGAAGAGAATCTTGTGATTTGTGGCAATGAAAATGAAGCTAGAGGACAATGCTGGGTGAGAGTCATCAGATGGAGAAGAAAAGAGCACTACCTTACATTAGAAATCAACACACTCAAAGTGCTGAAGCAGAGTGGAACGGTGACGACCAAATGGTGACGGGGCAAACTGGAAGAGATGCGTGAAAAGTTGGAAAGTTTTAGCTGTGTAAGATGAGTTGTCCTAGAAACATACTGTGTACAACAGTGCCAATAATTACCAATACTGTATCTGATGCCTGAAGTTCTGCAAACAAGTTATATTTTGTCTAGAGTTCTTGAAATAATGAATTAATTAGTAGGACAGGAAGAAAATATTAAGAGGTGATGAACAGGTCTGTGCATAAATTGGTGTTGGTCTCACATTATCTCCAAACTTATCAGGTTTTTAATGTGTGTTGTTTGGTTTTGCATATGTATTTGGGCATGGTGTGTGTGTGTGTGTGTGTGTGTGTGTGTGTGTGTGTGTGTGTGTGTGTTTAGACATGTGCACCTGGGTGGGTGCATGTGGACACCAGAGGACAACCTCTATATGCCATCCACCACTCTGAGACAGGGTCTTTCATTGGTCCAGAGCTCATTGATTAGACTTGACTAGTTGATAAGTGAGTTCCAAAGGTCTGCCTGTCTCTGCCTCCCAGCATTTGGATTCCAGGCTCAAACGACTGCACATGGATAGTGGGAACTGAACTCGGGTCCTCATGCTTGCAAAGTAAACACTTCACCAACTGAGTTACCTCCCCAGCCCCCATTTAATGCATTAAGTACAGTCTTTTGTATGTCAACCAAATTCCAATAATATGGTTAATAAAACATAGACTGTAGCATCAGCAAATCTTAAATAGATACCAAAAGTTGTTCACCCTTTGGGATGTTCTACAGAAAATGCTAAAACACAAACATTGCACCCCAAATGTAGATAGATTTCACCCCCACACACCATGTTACCTTGTACAAGAATGTGCAGTGTTCTGAGAGAATAAGAGGAGTGGAGCTCGGGAGGCCTGGCTGGTCACAAGGTGGAAGGAGAACCCATAGCCAGCAGCACACACCTTGTTCTCCTACAGAAATTAAAAGAAGTTTGAAAAACTAGCATTCCACATTTGTTAACCTTGCCGGAAAGTAAAATCATCATTTGCCCCATCTACTTTCTTCTTTCTCCCAGTCCCAAACATTGGATCAAACAATCCTTCCACTCTCTGGCCTCCGCGCAGTTCAGTTGCACTGTAAGTTGCCTATTTCTCTAACTAGGATCTTGTTTTCGCTCTTCCCTTAAGCTCCTAGAGTAGACTGTTACCTGTGACAACTGATCCAAGCCTGTCCCCTTTGATGCTTACAAGGACACACAGTGGCTCTCCAAGCCACTTTGTTTCTCAAAGCCAAGGCTACTGTACCAATGATCTCCTTGTTGCTGAGATAAAAACACCCTACCAGAAGCAGCTTATGGAAGGAAAGGGTTCATTTGGGTTGACAGTTTCAAAGGGAAGCTTCATCATGACGTGGAAAGTGTGGTTAAGAGCAGACAGCTAAGTGTTTCGTCCCCACACATTAGCAGTGAGGAATTAAGGAATTAAGGAGACTGAGCTCGCTGAGCACAGTAACCAGGACTGGGCTATAATCCCACAGTGACACACCTCCTCCAGCAAGGCTCCATCTCCCAAAGGCGCCACCCACTGGGGCTTAAGGGCAAACACGTGAGGCTCTAGGGAGAACAGTTTGCATTCAAACCACCCCAGCTACTCAGTTCTTCCTGATCCTTTGAATAAATCAGTAACGTAGCTATGTGCTGAAGGCCACACAACTAGACTGGGCATGTCTTAGTGCTGAGACCCACTGGCTGACTTCAGTTACAAACCAGATCTCTTTAATGTAGTCTCATTCTGCTTACATTAGCAAATCACCTTAGTATTTCTCTACGGGGCTTACTCTCTATAATTTAATATATGCTATGTTCGTATAAAATCTTGATGCTCTATCAAACCCTAGGTGTTTGGAAGTATCCCATCAAATGGTAAGTTAAAATAAACTTTTTAAATTAGATTTATTAGATGCTTTGTCTCAGCAACAAGGAAAGGAACAAACACAGTGAGGAAAGTAACTCCACCATTAGAGATGGAACACGGATAAACACCGAGCTCTATAAAGCTGCTGCATAAAGATGGTGTTGTACTGGGAAGATTGAAGGGCCAGTTGACTGAGTTCAAGCCCATCAAGAGCGGCCCCAACATCTCTGTGCACACCAGCTCCTCCCAGCTGAGAAACAGCTCTAAGGCCAAGGTGAATATGTCTACCTGAAAACACAGTTAAGCACCAGATTTCTCAACCTGTCACTTTATAAATCAAGTGTCAAAGGATCCCGTATAGTTCACACCTGTCATCTGGGAGCAGGGGAGTGACTTGGCTGAGATGACGTAAGACAAAGAACACCCAAGACGACACTGTAAGTAAATCGACCTCAAGTGCACACACCATGGAGCACTCGTCCCGAGCGCACACCGCGAGGCCTGGAGCACTCGTCCTGAGCGCACACCGTGAGGCCTGGAGCACTCGTCCTGAGCGCACACCGTGAGGCTTGGAGCACTCGTCCTGAGCGCACACCGCGAGGCCTGGAGCACTCGTCCTGAGCGCACACCGTGAGGCTTGGAGCACTCGTCCTGAGCGCACTCTGTGAGGCTTGGAGCACTTCGTCCTGAGCACCAGCATCTGGCCAGAGCAAGCAGCACTGGAAGCTTGCAGGATCATGGCACTCTGACACTCCCCAAGGTATTTTATTTCTTTCTGTGATAAACAACACTTCTGAGCCACGGCCGCTTCTATACAGGGCTCTACACTATGAGGATCCTTCCAGAAACATTTCTTCACCTTTAGTGAGTATCTGGATGGAGTTTTCAAATTTGGCAAATCACACACTGTACAATGAAAATAAAATTTGAATTTTCTTCATTGTAAGTATATTCCAAACACATACAATATATTCCTACTAAAACATATTTTACATATTATTTTCATCCAGACTATAAAATTCCCTCTGCAGCCTTTACACGGGGGGAAAAATCTGTCAGATCACAGTGCACAGAGGTGCATAGATCTGGCAGCCATGATGGGCAGGAAGAAGACAAAATATTCTGATGCCCTTTGGTACCCTCACATTCTTTAACTAGTAGCTACTCTCCATGTCTCCTAGGTTGAGTAAACTAACTTCATCCTACAACTTCAGTCATTCTAGGGCAACATTTTATTTATTTGTTTATTTTGAGAGAGGGAAAGAAAGAGGCAGAGAGACAGAGAATGGGCACACCAGGGCCTTCAACCCCTGTGAATGAACTCCAGGCACATGCACCCCCTTGTGCGCATGCGCAACAAGTGCTTGCATCACTGTGTGTCTGGCTCACGTAGGACCTGGAGATTTGAACATGAGTTCTTGGGCTCCACAGGCAAGCACACGCCTTAACCTCTAAGCCATCTCTCCAGCCCTAGGGCAACATTTCCATTGACTTTAATCCTGAATTGAAGGGATGACTTTAGGTCTTATCAAACTCTGAGTCTCGGTGACCCACTGATACTGTCACAAATGCTCTGGAGGAGGGGAGTTTTGATGACCCTAATTCTTCTCTGGGTGTCCCTTGTGTTCCACTAGGAACACACACTTATTTACACACACACACACACACACACAAGCAGGCACATCCCACCCAGAACAAATCAAAGATTACACCAAGAGGACAAAACAACAAACCTGAATAGATTGTTTTAAACCAACCATTCTCAACTCCCTGACCCCTGGGTGAGGAGAACAGAGTTCTTCCATGCTTCCTAGAGGCCTCCATCCTGGGGAAGTGCGAGTCAAGGCTCGATTTCACGCCAAGCCCGGAAGCAAGGCAAGCAGACAGCAGCCAGGACATGGTCAGGGGCCAGCACATGTTGACACAACCATCCTGTCATTTACTTAACGTCAGCTTGTTGTTTATCGCAGGCCGCAAAGCCTCTGCACCCTGAGTATTTGTAAACAGACAGCCAGTCCTCAAGTTTTTATGCAGTTACAGAATATTTTCTTCCTTTGTGGACTGTGGGCCAATTCTCTACCACACTTCATTACTTTGGATTCTAAGCAGTTCTTCCACTCCCGGGGGCCATTTACAATTCTAGTAACGTGTCTCACCTACCACATAGTACTCAGTGAAAGCAGCTTCTCAGTATCTGAATATTGCTGAGTATTAACTTAAATTAATATTCAAAAGACCATAGGACTTCAGAGAGCCAAGGCCAGCTTCTTAGGACCTTAGGACTTCACAGTCTACAATACTAGTTGTCAACTAAGGAAAATCTTGATCCCCAGGAAACGAGTGGAAATAACTACAGACATGTTTATCACAGTTCACGGGGTGACGGGAAGTGCCACTGGCACTCAGTGAGCAGATGCCAGCCATGGAATGCCATCATGTGGGAGACACCTGCCACTATCCACCACAAAGTCCTTTCCAGTTCAAAATGTCCAAACTACCTCAGTGAGACTCTATAGTCTACTCAGGAACCATTTGTTATCAAAATGCCATATCCAGGGACAGAGAGATGACACAGTGGTTCAGACACTTGCCTGCAAAGTCTAGTGACCCAGGGTCAGTTGCCTGCAGTACCCTCACCCAGGTTTGATTAACCTTGTAAAGCTGGATGCACAAAGTGTCACATGCATCTGGAGTTAGTTTCCAGTGGCTAGAGGCCCTGGCATGCCTATTCTCTCTGTCTATTTCTGTCTCTTTCTCTGATTGCAAATAAATAAATGAAAATATTGAGCTAGAGAGATGGCTTAGCGGTTAAGCACTTTCCTGTGAAACCTAAGGACCCAAGTTTAATTCCCCAGTACCCATGTAAGCCAGATGCACATAGTAGCATATGCTTCTGGAGTTAATTGGCAGTGGTTAGAGGTCCTAGCATGCCAATTCCCTCTGTTTGTCTCTCTTCTCTCTATCTCTCTCTCTCTCTGCTTTAAAATAAATAAATATAATTTTTAATACCATATCCAGGCTATAGAGATGGCTTAGTGGTTAAGGTGCTTGCCAATGAAGCCTAAGAACTCATGTTCAACTCTCCAGGTCCCACTTAAGTCAAATGCACAAAGTGATGCAAGTGCACAAGGTTGCACATGTGCCCAAGAGGGTGCACACGTCTGGAGCTTGATGGCAGTGGCTGGAAGCCCTGGCGCACCAATTCTCTCTTGCTCACTCTCATAAAAAAAGGCCAGTCTGTTGGGTTTGCCTCAAAAAAAAATCCACTTTCCAGTATTGCCCATCCAAATTTTGATGGAAATCCATATTTCTTAACTTAAATATGAAGACATGATTAATTATAGCAATACTTTAGGTTCACATTGAGTATATGTATATGTGTATATAAATATGCATATATTATATATATTTATAATATATGCATATGCATTATATTATATATAAAATAATCAAATATGGCATTAATAATTTCCACAAAGAACATTTCCAAACATTAAAGTGTGCTAACAACACAAGCTATGCATTAACAATAATAATAATAATAATGAGTGAAGATAAGTGCCCAATATATCTCCTCAACCCTTAGAGACCCACTGTGAACTACATAGCTTAGTTCACAGTCATGATCACACAACTGAATCCTACCCCAGCACTGTACATGTGAACCTCCGCCTTCTACACACCTGTTGTTAGTGACTGTGTCTCTACCACACCTATGGGCACACCTACAACCCACTTTTATGATCCACAGGTACATAAGAACTGAAGATGGAAAAGGGGGAGGCTGCCCATTAACTCGCTATTTCTGCAAGCATGACCGTGAGAATGTATACTCGAAGCTGAAAGTGACACTCTCACTTGCACACACACCTCTGTGCCATCACCAATGTAACACCAACTCATTAGTGAGATTTTACAAAGAGGAATGTTCTAGCGTTTACAAAATAGATTCCACAGGATGCATCTTTTATTCCTCACTATTACCAACATCAAGGCTCAGAGGAGAGTGCATTTTCAACGTTGTATCGTCTCTTCTAGTTTCATTGGCATTTATGGAACATGCGAGTGATGGCATATAATCACTTTCCAAGGGCATTCGTAAGTGGGCAGGCGACTGCAGCTTCAGTCCCATGTGAGGTGACAGGCTCACTTTTCTTATAAAAGAACCGCATCCGCAGTCAGATTGCGTTACTTCCCAGCCCCTTCACTCTCAATTCCAACTGGGTATGCTGCAGACGATTCATGAGGAAACCACTTTATTTATGCATACAGCCAGCAACTCGGAGGGAAGGGTTTAAGGCAAGCAGGGAATTTTGTGTGGAAATCAATTCTTTGCGGAAGTCAATGTATTATGGACATTCAAGCAAGAGAAATTCCAGAGAGAAATTAACTGTGAAGTAAGCTAGCTCCTTGAGGTGTGCATCTGAAGTCACTAAAGAAAAAAAAAATAAAAGGAGTTAACCCTTCAGGCAGGTCTTAAATATGCATTGCCGATTGAGTGGGGAGAGCTAGAGAGCTGGCGTTGGGCCTTTAAGCACAGAATTCCTTACAAAATTGATTCACAAACCAGAACAAATTCCCTTCAAATTAAATGGATATTGCCAACAGGCTCTTCTTTGGGGTTTTCCCATGGACTAACCTATGTAGGAGTGTGCTCACAGGAAGTTCCCAACACCCACATAAGCATGGAGACTCCAAAGCTCTAGAAATGAACTTGTCTGCTGTTATTTAAGAGCAAAGACTCTCCAGCCAGCGGTGGTGGGAACCTTAGGTTCACAAGGTTGTGTGAGACATAAGGAATTTCTGTGCAAACGGTTGGGGATTCAAGTGCTGGAGCTGTTGAGAGAAGACCGGGACTGACAAGGAACGCTGCAAGAATCTAAGGCGATGCATGGAGGGGCTGCCATGAATTTTTTCTCAAAGGTACAGCCATCGCTGATGAAGGCGTATATAAAGCAATAGGTCAAGACCCCCTGACGGCTACAATAGAATCAGCTACCAACGTTCCTGTGGCTGAAAAGGCACCGAAATCAGATTGCGCTTTTCAAAGAAACCACCCTTCACTTAGATTATGACAGCCTGAGCAGGGATCCAGCAGGTCACTTGTAGATGTGAAAACCAAAAGGAAATATGTGGGAATTCCTCCATGCTATGTGGAGTTGAAATTGAGCTCACTCACAGTAAAGACACTTGCCTGAAAGCCAAGGTAAATCCCCTACACTGTGGCCGACAGTTTGGATCTAGGCTCTGGGTCAGGACAGCTAGGGAAAAACAAACAAACAAAAAAATCACAAACCATTGCATAGACCTAAGCTCTTTTGCCCACCTGCCAAGTAAAGGATTTCGAAGCAGACTCACATGTGTGGAGAGAATATAGTTTACTGGATTGCATGCCCAAAGAGGAATATTAAGTTACCTTCTTCAAGTCTAAATATGTTTTTTTAAAAAAATACATTTTATTTATTTGAGAGAAAGAGGCAGAGAGAGAGGGAGGGAGAGAATGGGTGTGCCAGGGCATCCAGCCACTGCAAATGAACTCCAGATGCATCCACCCCCTTGTGCATCTGGGTCCTGGAGAATCAAACTGAAGTCCTTTGGCTTTGCAGGCAAATGCCTTAACTGCTAAACCATCTCTCCAGGCCCTAAATATGTGTTTTTTTAATAATAGTATCATGGCATTACAATGTGCTATTAGTATTTTATTGGTGGAAGCTAAGTGAAGGGTAACTATTCTACAGCAATTTCCTCTAAGTTGAAACACTCCATTCTTCAGGAAGTACTCAGGAAGGAAAGGAAACTTACATGGAGCAGGAAAAAAACAACTCACAAATCTCAGGAAGTTCCTGAAAATTACAAGATTTGGATGGCCCCTTCACGAGGTTTTCTTTGTTATTGTTGTTGTTGTTGTTGTTGTTGTTGTTTTAAATAATTTTTATATAGTTGACAGAGAGAAAAAGAGGAAAACAGAGAGAAGGGGGATGGGTCCATCAGACCCTCCTGCCATAGCAAACAAATTCTACACATGAGTCACTTTGTGCATTTGGCTTTACATGGAGAGTGGAAATTCGAACCTGGGAGTTCTGGCTTTAAAAGCAAGCACCTTTAACCACTTATCCATCTCTCTAGCCCTTCCATAAGATTTTCTAAGCAGCTGATAACTCAGGGAGGGGGAAGGCTCTTGACCAGCTGAGCTGCCTGCACGTTGTATAGCTCTTATTATTCCATCACCCATGATGGGGTGGGCTTCTCCATGATGCAGCTGTCTACGAGTCACCCATGCCCCTGTAAGTGAGTCCAATAAACTCAGTGGTTCACAAAGCTTGGCTTTGATGGGCTCGTTACTTTGGTCTGTCATGGGTGCCCTGTCTGTGATGAATATACCAATTTGTTGGTATCTCCTCAAGGAAAGTTAACACAACTAACACACAGGAACACTCCTATTATATTCTTACAGCTTCTTGTGGGTCCGAATTGTTTCAAAATTAAAAGTTTAAAATGGGCTGGATATGGCTTAGCGGTTAAGGTGCTTGCGTGCAAAGCCTAAGAACCTAGGTTTGATTCTCCAGGTCCCATGTTAGCCAGATGCACATCGTGGCACATGCATCTGGAGTTCGTTTGCAATGGCTAGAGGCCCTGGTGCACCCATTCTCTCTCTCTCTCCCTCTGTCCCTCTGTATCTAATAAATAAAGCCAGGCATGGTGGTACATGCCTTTAATCCCAGCACTCAGGAGGCAGAGGTAGGAGGATCGCCGAGAGTTCGAGGCCACCCTGAGACTACATAGTTAATTCCAGGTCAGCCTGGACCAGAGTGAAACCCTACCTCGCAAAACCAATAAATAAATAAATAAATAAATAAATAAATAAATAAATAAATAAATTAAAAAAATTAAAGTTTAAAATAACAAGGACAGTCCTGATTAATCACACTAATACAGTAATACACAAAGCTTGTATACAGTC
The DNA here is from genome assembly GCA_036365145.1 of Orientallactaga sibirica. NCBI lineage: Eukaryota > Metazoa > Chordata > Mammalia > Rodentia > Dipodidae > Orientallactaga > Orientallactaga sibirica. The sequence continues at coordinate 16,264,630 of JAEOAD010000006.1, forward strand.
CCTTGGAGGGGCAATCTAACTGAACCAAGCATGAAGAAAGACATAAAAGGCCACCACCAACGAAACAGGTCCTCGAATGACTCTTAAACATAACTATCGGGGCGGGGGGAGCATCTCTTTCTGATCCACATATTAAAAATATCCACATATCCATATTACTATTGTAACCTTCTTGTAGTCCCTTTGGAATACAGATATATTTCAGGAATACATTATTCAAACTATGCTGGGCCTATCACCCACCCAGTGCATACACAATAAACACTACCTTACCCTTTAAGGGCAAGAGGAATTCCTAACTGGTAGATTTTCCCACATAGGTTCAGTTATAATCCATGTGCCCTAGCAAGAATGTGCCCTAGCAAGAATGCAAAAGACACATCGTAACTGAAAGCCGGTGACGCTGCCAAAAACCCTGGGAGATTTCACATTGATGAAGCCAACTGCATCTAAAAGCACCCAGTGATTGAATTCTTACTATTCCTCCTCCTCAAAATGATTCTGGAATCCTAGCATCTAATCTTTCCTTTCCTAGTCCCTGTGCTTTGATTATAAAACTGTACCTACGTTAGTTTATTATATATATATTTTTTGAAGAGAGACACAGAGAGAGACAGAGAGAGAGGAAGAGGAAGACAGATAGAGATGGGTGCACCAGCAGCCTCTCAGCTGCTGCAAATGAAATCCAGATGTGTGCGCCCCCTTGTGGTCAAGTGTGGCATTGCACCCTTGCATCACTGCATCTGGCTAAACGTGGGACCTGGAGATTGGAACCGCTGGAGATTGGAACCAGCATTCTTAGGCTTAGGAGGCAGGCGCCTTAACTGCTAAGCCATCTCTCCAGCCCTGTTATGTATATTTTTATTGAGCAGGTATGTTCTAGATACTAGGCTGAAAGCTAGTATGGTAATGAACAGAGAACTATAGGTTTATAAGGTCACTGTACTTCCTGCGTACCCTAAAATCACACACACACACACACACACACACACACACACACACACACACACACAAACATATTCTGTGTCAAGTACACATAAAAGGAAAAAAGTAAATGGATAGAAATGGAAGACATCTGACTGAACAGGGAGTAAATAACTCCATTTGCTGTTATTGACGGGGCATTGTTCTACCGTCAATTGACAAAGGCCCAAGGGACACGCTAGCTTTTTATATAACCCCTGGTTCACTGCACCTACAGTGAGCACAACTTGTCCATTCACACAATGGACTAGACATCTGTCCAGGAGACAACGTATGCCACCTATCTAGAGATGCAAGGGCATTCCAGTCTCACGCAGAACAATGAGTGGGAAACCTTGAGGGTTCACATTTCTCTAGGCATTGCAGTGCAGAAAAGATGATACCAGCCAAGAAAGGGCATCCAAGCATGATTCCCTAGGCCCCTCATCTTGCCGGCAACAAGCTCTGTAGCCACAACAAGCTAAACGCAACTCTATCTGGAATGCGGTTTCTGACAATGCAGGCAATCATATGTCCTTCTTAGCTGGCATATTAACCACCCCTATTAGGCACCTAAAGCAGTGTGTAAGTGCTATGCTTGGAGTAAACACAATTAAGACTCTAAGGAGAGGGGAGCATCAGATAGCCACAACTTTTGTTAGGGATTATTCAAGTGAAGGTAATTAAGGACAGATGCTTGGTGAAAAGGAAGCCCCTCTTCTATGCTTTTCACTGGCACAAATGTCATGGCACCACAGACGCTCCAGAGCAGTGCCCTGGAAAATCGGGGGCCTTAACTCCTGACATAGCTAATCTACAGTATAAAGGAATTGGGGAAGGGGAGACAGAATCATCATTCCCTGTTCTAATGTGATTCCCCAGTGAACAAATCTGTGGTTAACTGCATCCATAAAAAAAAATAACTTATTTCACAAAATGGTTAAAATTTACCAAAAGAAATTAATGTGAAGCTGTACTAACTGATGGGATGAAAAATCTACATCATTACAGCTCATTCTCTTGAAATCTAATATAATGTTGTATATTTCATGATTCAGTAAGTTTAGAACACTCTTAAAAGGGAACATGACAGCTGTATTTTTGTTTTTTCTTTAAATATTTTATTTATTTATTGGAGACAAAGAGACAGAGAGAAAATGGGCACACCAGGGCCTCTAGCCACCGCAAACAAACTCCAGACATGTGTCATCTTGTGCATGTTCCTTATGTGGATACTAGGGACTCGAACCTGGGTCCTTAGGCTTCACAGACAAGCATTTTAACTGCTACACTATCTCTTCAGACTTTGTTTTTTTGTTTGTTTGTTTTGTCTTCTTTTGTTTTGTTCTGAGGTAGGGTCTCACTCTTCACGCTCACCCAGGCTGACTTGGTATTCAATATGTAGTCTTAGGCTGGCCTTGAACTCATAGAGATCCTCCTGCTTCTGCCTCCAGAGTGCTGAGATTAAAGGTATGTGCCACCACGTCCCGGCAACAGCCGTATTAATATGGTAAGAGAGTGTAAGTTTAAGAATCAGAATCCAGAGGTCAACATCATCAAGATATTATCAGAAAATGACGGATAGCTACTTTTTTAGCTACGCATAGACATTGTGCCAAAGAGTTTTTATTGGAACCTTGAGGAAAAGTGTTAAATTTATCTACCCTAAAGTGTTCAACATAAAATCATAAATTAATTCCCGGATGCTAATGTGCACCAAGCAAACAATCCAAAATGTCCCTGATGCTGTCCCTGCGCGCTTTTGGAAGGAGGTTCACGGGCTGTCTGTCGGACCCTCGTTATGGAATTGAAGCTCTTACCTCTATCACATTGGTAGGATTGCGAATATAGATGCCAGACGGTGCCAAGATTTCAGGACTGGAGAGTCCCTCAGCCCCAGAAACACTGATGATCACATTGTTTCTTATTATATTTCCCTGTTCCGACCAGTCTAAATTAAATGCAGAAATCAAACCCAGGGGATTAGTAATTAACATTAAAATTTTACACATCAGTATCTTAACTCTATGAATACACATTATAATTCGGGGAATATGTATTCTTGTATTCATGTGTGTGTACCTCTAGAGAACATTTAGTATGCTCAGTGAGTTTAACATAACCAACATGGTGCCATCAGGTCTGCAAATAAAATCCATGACAAGTGTGGATTTACTATTAAAGATTTAAAATCAATGTACCAGTTTCTCTTCCAGCAACAGTCTTCCAAGAGGTATAACTTCCCTCCACATATGTCCCTGCAACCAAAATTAAAAAAAAAAAAATGTCAGGGCTGGAGGGATGGCTTAGTGGTTAAGGCTTCTGCCTACAAAGGACCCAGGTTCAATTCCCCAAGACCCACGTTAGCCAGATGCACAAGGGGACACATACATTTGGAGTTCATTTGCAGTGGCTGGAGGCCCCATCAAGCCCATTCTCTATCCTTCCTCCCTCCCTTTCTCTCTGTCAAATAAATAAATAAATGTAAAAATATTAAAAAAAAAAAAATGTCACCTGTACAGATTTGATCCCACTCAGAAAAACAAGGGAAAATAGAACATGATTGCTTCTTTGGGTGTTCATTACTTCTTTTATTTTTATCTATGACACATGCAAAATTATCTAGGTAATGTGGACTTTTTCACTCTAGAATATCATGAGCCAGACGTTCACTTTTATCTAAAGGACAGAGTCGTGGATCTTCTATTTCAATTCCTGGGGAGAGCGAGTCTGAATGTCCTCACTGTCAAATGCCATACAACCTATGTCGGACCCAACCTCATGCTTCAATGCTCAAAGTGGACTGTCCCCCTGCACCCTGTAAGAACTAAAATATCTTGTAGGAAAAGGCTGGACAGTATCATGAAACACCCCTCCCCAAACTCAATGAGAATGGAATAAAAAAGCAGAGCTTGCTCCAACCCCAAGGTACAAGAGGTTTTAGTTACTCAAGTGACGACAGGGTTCAGCCCCATGGAACCCCTCAGTTGCAAGGACTTTATATATATATCTGAGTTCCCCACGGCATTTCGCGGTCTTGAGTTTGCAAAATCTTTTAGGCATGGCGTAAGTACTTTGGTGGTTTGAATGTAAATGTCCCCCACAGCCTCAAGTGTTTTTGCTTAAGCTTCCTGTTTAGTCTCCACCCAGCAGAGCCTTCAGAAGCTAACAGTCTTGCCAGAGGAAGTCTATTACGAGGGCTGGACCTCCAAGTCTAACCCACTAGTGTCCAGAGGCAGCAAGCACTTCTTCTCTCTGTGCCGTGGACGTGTGTTGTTCTAAGTAGGTTGCTTTCCTCCCCCACGATGGAGCAGCCCCTCAAAACTGTCAGCCTGAAATGAACCCTTTCTTCCTAGAAACTGCTGCTGCTCAGGTGCTTTGGCCCAGCAATGAGAGACAATCAGACTTCAGAATGCATTTATAAGCAAAGGTTTAACTTCCCTCATGATACAATAGATGCCAAGAGCCTATGAGCTATAATATCTAAGGCTGAGTTCCCCCTATAGTTGTCTTTCTCACCTGATGCCCTTTCTTCATCACTGTTTTCTGCTAAAATGATCTTGTGACAATATCTTCCTACTAGATTTCATTTTCTTCTTTTTTTAAAAAAATATTTTATTTATTTATTCATTTATTTATTTATTTGAGAGAGAGAAAAAGGAAGAGGCAAATAGAGAGAAAGAGAGAATGGGCATGCTAGGGCCTCCAACCACTGCAAACGAACTCCAGATGCATGCACCCCCTTGTGCATCTGGCTTACATAGGTCCTGATCCTTTGGCTTCACAGGCAAATGCCTTAACCTCTAAGCCAATTCCTCAGTCCTCATTTTCTTCCTTTCATTTTACAAAAAGAAAGAGAGAGAGAATTGGCACACCAGGGCCTCAGCCACTGCAATGGAACCCCAGATGTTTGCACCACCTAGTGGGCATGTGCGACCTTGCGCTTACCTCACCTTTGTGCATTTGACTTATGTGGGATCTGGAGAGTCAAACATGGGCCACCCATCCTTTCCCCCACACAGACAAAAGCAAGAACAAAGTCATGCCTACATCTGTTCATTTGACATCCCTGTGGCTTTCCTTTTCCAGGCAAAATCTTTTTCTGCATCTGATCCCCTCATGGATCCTCAGCTTTTTGTCTGGAGTGTGTTTGAAAGTAAGTTCGCATGATCCATAATGCCTCACTAAACAGCTTTCGTCTTGAGATTAGAACCTTTGTAGTATTTTTATCCCTACAGATTGTTCTCAAATGAGATTGACATTTTCCCAATGATCATATCATATGGTTGACTTAAATATAAAACTGTGTCACAAATATACTTGTATTTTCAATTTCAGCCAAGATATCTGGTTTTGCTTTTATATTCTGATACAACCAGAGACTGTTTGCTCATTCATTTATTCATTTTTTATTTCTTTAAATGGATGCGCTAACAAGGTGCTATTAATATGCTAAGTTCTAAGTAAACACTATCCTCAGGGAATCTGATGGTAAAACAATATTTTTTTAATCTGAGAGAGAGATACAGAGAGGAAGAGAGAGAATGGTGCACCAGGGCTTCTCAGATGCTGTGAGCGAACTCCAGACACATGCGCCCCCTTGTGCACATGTGTGACATTGTGCACTCGCATCACTTTTGCATCTAGCTAAATGTGGGACATGGAGATTCGAACGGGCATTCTTGGGCTTCGCAGGCAGGCGATTTAACGGCTAAGCCATCTCTCCAGCCCCAGTAAAACAATATTTTATAAAATATTTTTGCAAGGAGAGGGACAGAGCAAATATTCCAGGGCTGCTTGCTGTGCAAACACTTTAGATGCACAAGCTACTTTCTCACTGTTGCAAACAAATGCCAGATACTTGTGCTTTTTTTTTTTTTTTTTAATGTGGGTACTGGGTAATCAAACCAGGCTGAAAAACTTTGCAAGCCATGCCTTTAACCACTGAACTATCTCCCCAGAGCCTGCAAAGTGAACTTTTTCAACAGGCCACAGGAGCACATAAGCACAAATTCAAGACTTTTAAATCTTTGGCCAGCTTCATCCAAGTGTGGCCATCTGTGAGACAGTAGAAGGACAAATATATGTGACTTAGAAGCATGGTGGAAATGTCCGGACTGTTGATAACATTTAGTATGCCAATCAGAGATGACTAAATTTAAATTGTAAATTTCAACTGTGGACCATTTGTAATGATCAGAAAGCCAAAGCTTATAAAGATTTGAAATTTGACAGTTTGGATTGGGGGTGGGGAATTCTTTATGAAAAACTAACAAGAAGTTATCCTAGTCTAGAATAAATCCATTATGGGCTGGAGAGATGGCTTAACAGTTAAGCACTTGCCTGCAAAGCATAAAGAGCCAGGTTCGAGTCCCCAGTACGCACATAAGCCAGATATACAAGGTGGAACGTGTGTCTGTAGTTCATTTGTAGTAGCTACAGGCCCTACCACACCCATTCTCTCTTTCTCTCTGCCTATTTCCTGTTTCTCTCTCTCTCAAATAAATAAATAAAATACTTTAAAAAAATACAGACATTAACCAAGCACATTTACTTACCAACCACCAGTGCATGGCCTAATATCTTGTAGAACACGTTACTGTCCACCCTCAGGCCCCAGGTCCTGAACATGCTGAGACCTCTGCTGAGGGATCCCCACACAGTACAGCCTTGGATGTAAGAACCTGAGGCGGAAAAAAGGTGACAATTATACCTGCGGCTCAACGTCTCTTCCGATTCCATTGACCATGTCCTAACAAACTGTATCTTCTCTACTACAGAGCAGCTTCCTCTACAATAATGAAACTCAGGACTTTGGAAAAAAGTGAGCAAATCAAGTGATTTGGCAACTTATGTTAATGGCTCTTAATGGTAAGTTGGTTAAGGTCCAGGAACAAAGTGTTAGAAACATCTAAGAAAATCTGAAGAAGAGAAAGTCTGATCAAACCACAAACACCATATGACTATCAAAATTTCTGCCTGATGTTAGGGAGATGGCTCAACAGTAAAAGGCATTTGTTTTCAAAGCCTGCTGGCCTGGGTTCAATTCCTCAGCAACCATGTAAATCCAGATGCAAAAAAAAAAAAAAAATGTAGCACAAGTATTTCGCATTTGTTGGTGGCAGTGAGAAAGCCTGGCATGCTCTATCTCTCTCTGTGTCTGTCTGTCTCTGAGTCTCTCCAAAAAAAAATTGGGGGCTGGAGAGATGGCTTAGCAGTTAAGGTGCCTGCCTGTGAAGCCTAAGAATGCCCGTTCGATTCTCCAGGTCCCACATTTAGCCAGACGCAAAGTGGCGCAAGGGTGCAATGCCACACTTGCCCACAAGGAGGTGCATGTGTCTGGAGTTCATTCACAGGCTGGCATGCCCATTCTCTCTGTGTGTGTGTGTGTGTGTGTGTGTGTGTGTGTGTGTGTGTGTGTGTGTGTCTTTCTCTCTCTCTCTCTCTCTGACTCCAGAAAGAAAGAAAGAGAGAGAGGGAGGGAGGGAGGGAGGGAGGGAGGGGAGGGAGGGAGGGAGGGAGCAAGCAAGCCTGGCATGCATGCATGTGTGTGCATGAATAAATCACAAAATTTTTTAAAGAAATCTTTCTTTCTGGTGAATTAACTATACTTCTTACTATTATTTAAGAGTATACTTTTATCACACATCAAGTTAAAATGTTTTGTGTAGCCAGAACTCAGATAAACCAGCATCAGTCTCTTACATTTCAGTTTTACTTGTCTTTTGTAAACATTTTATTTATTTACTTAATTTTTTTTATTTGAGAGAGTGAGAATAAGCAGGCCAGGACCTCTAGCCACTGCAGATGAATTCCAAACACATGAGCCACCTTGTGCATCTGGCTTACGTGAATACTGGAGAATCAAACCTGGATCCTTGGGCTTCACAGGCAAGTACCGTAACAGCCAAGCCATCTCTCCAGCCCAATTTTTGCTTGTCCTGAGGGCACAAAAAAGCCATGATCCATGGGCTGGAGAGATGGCTTATTGGTTAAAGTGCTTGCCTGCAAAGCCAAAGGACTTCAGCTCGATTCCCCAGAACCCACATAAGCCAGATGCACAAGGTGGTGCATACATCTGGAGTTTGTCTGCAGTGGCTAGAAGCCCCGGCACACCCATTCTCCACACCACCACACCCACCTCTTTCTTTCTCTCGAATAAATAAATAAAAATAAAATATAAAAAAAAACATGCTCCAGCCTGGTTTGGTAGTCTGGACTTGTAATTTTAGCACTTGGAAGGCAGAGGCCAGAGGATCATGTACAGCCAACCTGGGCTATACAGTGAGTTCCAGGACAGCCTTGTCAACACAATACAGCTTGTCTTCAAAAACAAAGTAGGAGAGGAGGAAGTGATGAAAGATGTAGGAAAGGAGGAAGGGAGGGAATAAGAAACCATGCAGCATGATTGACCTGCCCCATAAATACACTCAATAATACTCTCACAATGAGAAAACTGTGTAATGACACTGCTGTGGTCTAATTCTGAAATACCCCTCACAGGATCATGTGTTGAAATACCTAACTCCCAGCTGGTGGCACTCTTGAAAGGTTGTGGATGTTGGCCAGTTGAGGTAGGTCACTGGGGGAGAGCTTTTGAGGGTTATAACCCCACCCTGCTTCCCTTTCCTCCACGCGCCCTGCCTGCCATGAGGTCAAGATTCCTGTCAACTCAGACAGAGCTGTGCCGCATGCTTTCTCTCCTGACACCATGAGTCATTCCCGCTCACCCCGCAAAATCACTCCTCTCTCGAGTTGCTCCTCTCTTCTACCAGGTATTTTCTCACCATGACAGAAAAATGCTGCTAGGTTTTGTTTAGATGGTGCCAAAAACAAACAGATAGATAGATAGATAGATAGATAGATAGATAGATAGATAGATAGATAGATAGATATCCCTGTTCCCTACATTCTTTTTATCTACCTTTAGACCTTTTAACTGTCAGTATACTGTTAAGTAGGTATCTGTTTTGGCAAATGATATTTCAAAATTATTTTCCTAATTGCTGGAAGGAGGGAGGGAGGGAGGGAGGGAGGGAGGGAGGGAGGAAGGAAGGAAGGAAGGAAGGAAGGAAGGAAGGAAGGAAGGAAGGAAGGAAGGAAGGAAGGAAGGGAGGAAGGGAGAAAGGAAGGGAGAAAGGAAGGGGGAGAAAGGAAAGGAAAGGAAAGGAAAGGAAAGGAAAGGAAAGGAAAGGAAAGGAAAGGAAAGGAAAGGAAAGGAAAGGAAAGGAGGGAGGAAGGAATCTTTCTAGCATGTTTTCCTAATTTTGAAATTAAAAGTAATAGAGCAAGTCTGCATGAGCGTCAAGGTATATATTTACTGTGCTGTAGGAAAAGTTAAAAAATTTAGCACATGTGTACTCAGTATCTTCTGGAGGGTGCTGGGGATCAAACACGAGGCCTTGTGTCTGCTAATGAAGAAGCATTCTCAGAAGCTCTTTATCTTTATGCATTTTAGAAAAAGTACATGAAACTAACCTTATAATCATATCAGTTAACTTGTGCATTGTAAAGCTAAAAAAGAAACACTAAATATGAATGCTTAGATTAGATTTCTGATTCTTCTTTTTAAAACATTTTATTTTTATTTATTTATTTGACAGAGAAAGAAGGAGAGAGGGGAGGGAGGGAGGGAGAGAATGGGCGCACCAGAGCCTCCAGTCACTGTAAATGAACTCCAGACGCATGTGCCCCCTTGTACATCTGGCTAACATGGATCCTGAGGGATTGAACCTGTGTCCTTTGGTTTTGCAGGCAAACACCTTACCGCTAAGCCATCCCTCCAGCCCAAGATTTCTGATTCTTAAGAATGCACTTTTTCAGTTTTGTGAAAATCTAATGATACAATTCAAGATGCTCTAAGAACAAACTTCCCTTCAGTATATTCTTTTGAGAAAGAAATCACAAAGGTATTTCTCACCAATACCCTCTGGCTCTAACATATTCAGCATATTTTGTTTGTGTAATAAAATTTATATCCACTACACTGAAACTTCCTTGAGAGGTAAGATGTTAATATCTACACTGTAAATAGCTGGTTTGTTTGGCACTATTATAAATTATGGTTTTACACAAAGCTTTTGTTTATTTAAATATAAATCAAAATGAAAACTTATTTCTAAAAAGAAAAAGAACCCCAATAAATTAACCCATCCATAATACTTCTTTCAAAAAGGTGCCTGCTCTAAGTTTTGTCTCACTGTGACTCCCTACTATAATTATCACCCCATCAGACAGGCTGTGCCCCTGAATAAACAGCACATACGATGAGTCTAAAGAGCTCTTACATGTGGAGTTCAGGGATTAGTACATTTCAAGTACAATGAAAAGACTCCAACGTGGCCTAACTCTAGCGCCTGTGGGCAAAATAGCCATGCAGGGCATGAGTGCCTTCAGGGCACAAAATAAGAGATGCTTTAGGGAACATGCCAGAAATCTCTAATCTCTGGGTTAATGTGTATGTCACTTACTGTTCTTGTTATTGTGACAAAATACCTGTCAAGAAGAACTTAAAGCGACTTAAGGAAGGATTTATTTTGGCTTGCATTTTTAAGGCACAGCCCATCGTGGCTAGGAACGTGTAACAGAAGGAGTATAAGGCAGCTGACTCTATTACATCCACAGTGCAGAAGCAGAGAGAGAGATGAATGCCAGTATGCAGGAGGGGTTTCCCTTTTTTTCTTTTTCTTTTTTTAATATTTTATTATTTGTTTATTTGACACAGAGAGAGAGAGAGAGAGAAAGAGAGAGAATGGGCACACCAGGGCATCCAGCCACTGCAAGCGAATTCCACACACATGTGCCCCCTTGTGCATCTGGCTAACATAGGTCCTGGGGAATCGAACCCCGGTCCTTTGGCTTTGCAGGCAAAGGCCTTAACTGCTAAGCCATCTCTCCAGCCCAGTTTTTCCTTTTATTTATTCAGTCCAGGACCCCAGTCCATGGAGTGGTACTGCTCACATCCAGGGAGAACCTTACTCCTTAAACCAAATCTTTTCAAAAACACACTCATAGACACATCCAGAGGAGTGTCTCCATGGTGATTCTAAATCTTACCAACTTGATGGTCAAGATAAGCCTTTGCATTATATTCCTTACTTATTATGGTATTTGCATTTTGATAATATCTTGATCCAGTGGTTTCCATTTTTGTGTTGTGGTTGTTTTTTATCCAGGTAGGGTCTTACTCTAGCCCAGGCTGATCTAGACTTCAATATGTATTCTCAGGTTGGCCTTGAACCCATGGTGATCCTCTTACTTCCGCCTCCCAAGTGCTGGGATTAAAGGTGTGTGCCACCAAGCCTGGCTCAAATTTTTATTTTTAAGCACTAAACCCTTTTCCAAATCTATCTAATATATAACAATAGATTAAAGTGCATCCATCCTATAGCAGAGTTGGAACAAGGTAAATTAAGTGAATTTGAGAAAGAGAGGTTTTTCAGTATGTCCAGCTGGTAAGTCATCCCTAACGACTCTCCTGTCTTTTACTGGAGATGGCTCCCACATCAAACACTCTGCAGCATTATAAGCAGCAAGTACCCTTAAAAAAAGAAAGAAAGAAAGAAAGAAAGAAAGAAAGAAAGAAAGAAAGAAAGAAAGAAAAGAAAGAAAGAAAGAGAAAGAAAGAAAGAGAGAAAGAAAGAAGGAGCTGGGCGTGGTGGTGTACGCCTTTAATCCCAGCACGCACTCGGGAGGCAGAGGTGGTAGGATCGCCTTGAGTTCAAGGCCACCCTGAGACTACAAAGTGAATTCCAGGTCAAGTCAGCCTGGGCTAGAGAGAGACCCTACCTCGAAAAACCAAAAAAAAAAAAAAAAAAAGGTGGGGCTGGAGAGATGACTTAGTGGTTAAGTCGCCTGCCTGCAAAGCCTAAGAACGCCCGTTCTCTAGGTCTCACGTTTAGCCAGACACAAAAGTGACACAAGGGCACAATGCTGCACTTGCCCACAAGGGGGTGCATGTGTCTGGAGTTTGTTCACAGCCCTGAGAGGCCGCTGGCATGCCCATTCTCTATCTCTCTCTCTATCTATCTGTGTGTGTGTGTGTGTGTGTGTTTCTCTCAAAAAAATTTATTTAAAAAAAGTGAAAGGTACAAAGGCTTTAACTGAACCACTGTACCATGGAAGGGACCATCTTAAAAGCCATCATCACGAATGGCCACAATAAAGAAATAAATAATCTAAAAAAGTAGACAGCACATGTTTTGAAATGAAGAAAAATACCGCAGTTGGTCAGGAAGGGATGCTGCCCTTAATGATTCAAGGATGACCTCCTGGACCCTCTGAGCATGACCCTTTAAACCAAGGCAGTGTTAGCACTCATGGGTGTGGGAGGCGCTGAGGGATTCCAGGATGGCATAGAAATGAAGTGGCTGCCATCCCCATTGAACACCTATGCCCCTTACCCTCCGTGTGCAGCTTTGTCACAGTCTTGACACGCATGCTCCGCCAAGTCTCTTACCCTAACTTTTCAGAACTTTTGCCAGGATGTCTGTGGTGGTTTGAATGTGAAATGTCTTCCATAGACTCATGAGTTTTGAATACTTGGTCTCTGGCCAGTGGTGATTTGGGAGAGGAGCCTTCCTGGAGAAGGTGTGTTGCCAGGGGCAGGCTTTTGGTCAATATATAATTGGGTCAGAGCCCAGTTTCCCTTGTCAGTAATAGCTCAGCTTCCTCTTGCTGCTTTCTGCCAGCTGCTGTGGTGAGATGCGATGTCCAGCCTCAGCATCTGTCACCCTTTCCTGCTGTGAGAAAACGTCTCCTCCACACTATAAGACCAAACTAAACCTGTTCCTCCAAACCAGCTGCTTTTGGTTGTATGTTTTGCCTCAGCAATGAGAAGGTAATTACAACATGTGGACATACTTTTGTTATGCTTCTGATCTTGATTATTCGTCAACCTTTTAATTTGAGAGAAAGGGAGAGACAGAGAGAGAGAGAGAGAATTGGTGTGCTGGGGCCTTCAGCCACTGCAAACAAACTCCAGATGTGTGTGCCACTTTGTGCATCTGGCTTACATGGGACCTGGAGAATCAAACCTGGGTCCTTTGGCTTTGCAGGCAAGCACCTCAACTACTAAGCAATCTCTCCAGCCCTTGATGTTTTTTTCTTTTTTAATCTAGTAATTCTCACTTGGATTTGGTGATCCTTGTTCCATTCCTATATCTTTAGCTCTGGACATGATCTGCAAACTTACCTACTCCAGTTTCTATGACAGGCATCTGGCTCTTGGCCCATTCTCCCACATTCCTAGGCTGAAGATTGCTCTGAGGACACCTTCACATTCTTTTGTGTCTGGACTCCCATAGTTGTGATTACTATATTATTAAATTTTATTTGATTTCAGTCACAAAGCTAGTGAGTGGTTCGCTCTCTGTGTGTACCGCTCATGGTGATGATTGTCAAAGTCATTTGTTTAGGAATGCTGAAGTCTGAAAAGCGCTCATCCAAAATGTGCAGTCATCCACCTCTGAGTTGCTAAGTCACGTGTCACCTACCATGAAGTCCCTTAAACACAAGAACAAAGTGAGAAGTCACAGGGCCCCTTACCGTGCAGAGCTCCCACGAGTGTGAGTGAGCTCACATGCTTATGGAAGGCCTGCCCCATGTTTCGGAACTGCACTCCCTTTAGCTGGACCAGGCTGGGCTCCTCCAGGAAAGACTGAATGATGACTCTGGCCCCAAGATCCCTGGATCCCAGCATCTTCTCACTCTTGGAATACAAACAGTCCTGCAGGTCACCTAAAACACATGTAATGAAGTCTAGGTGACCTTGAATATAGGCTTCTAGACAAATCCTCACTCTATTTGCAGGCACTGTCAGTACAAAAGGCAAACTGATGTTGTTTATTTCATACTGTAATCTTACTTCACTTTTACTTTGATTATGATTCAAAAGATCTGATAACTAGGACATAACATTGCACTTACTATCCTACTTCCAGAAATCAATCAGTCACCTTAACTGTTGTCCCAACGCGGGAGATTACAATCCCCACCCAACTAAATTGATTATGTTAATTCAATACCAAAAGATTCTCTGAAAAAGAAGTCAAGTTGCATGACATTTGGTTGATAACTGTAGGGGAGAGCTGTGAGTACTAAATGTTGTCATAGTTTTGAACTGTCCACTGGGGTTTCCCCTTGACTACCATGTTCTAGGGCTGAGGGGCTTAGCAATAATGCCACTGCTGAAATGGCAAAGGGCTCCAGAGCAGAAACTGCGCATTCCCTGTGCAGCTCTTTCCCCAGCTGTGCCACTTGTAATGAGAGACATGTACCTGAACCTAACACACAACTGTTATTGCCACAGTGTCGAGACCACAACATCCAGAATGTTCTCTGTGGACATGGGCCCTTTGGTGGTGTGAACCAACCTCAGGTGGAGAAGCCACTTCCTGAGTTGATTCAGTATTTCCGTGTGTGTGTGTGTGTGTGTGTGTGTGTGTGTATGTGCAATGTGTGTACATGTTCAGGTGCAAAACAGAAGGCACAGGCATGCCATAGTGCATGTGTAGAGGCATCAGTCCCCACCTTGCCTCTCATTAGAGAAAGGGTCTTCCATTCTCATTCATTGATGTTCACTGTTCAGTTTTCCATTTGGTGGCCTGTGAGCTTCCAGGACATCTCTGCCTCCCATATTGCTGTCAGAGTGCTGCGATTACAGAAGCCTATTATGGCTTTTGGCTTTTATATGAGATCCAAGGATCCAAACTCAGGTATGCAGCATGTGTAGCAAATGGTTTCTGCACTGAGCCCTCTCCCTAGCCCCTAAATTTGTGAGCTGTATCAGCAGTTTCAGTGAAAGTGATTCATAATATTTTCAGATGGCCAAACCTTGTATTTTGGGTTTAGCTAGCTTCTTCAAACATATCAGGCCCTCAAGAAAGCTGAGTGACTTTGGGGCTGAAGATATGGCTTAATGGTTAAGGTGTTTGCCTGCGAAGCCCAAGGACCCAGGTTCAATTACCCAGAACCCACATAAGCCAGATGCACACAGTGGCACATGCATCTGTAGTTTGTTTGCAATGGCTAGAGACCCTGGCTTGCCCTCTCTCTCTCTCTCATAAATAAATTAAATTAAAAGACAGCTGAGTGACTTGATCTAAAAATACCGTAGTTGCATTTAAGATTTTGGATAAATTCCATAGGAGCTAACAGATTTATAATAGTTCAAACCTAGAAGTGTGATCTTATTCACAGCATGATCAATTCAATATTGGGCAAAATGTAATCTGAGAAGCCCTGTATAGAACTATGGGGAGAGCTTAAATAGAATTCAGACCCCAGTTTGAAAGAATTGCAAAGTCATATGCCAACTCACTCTAACCCACTTTTACCCATACATTTTTTTAACCAAATTACACATTTGTCAGTTGATGACTTTGACTGGAAAAAATATGAGCCAGCATCCCTCTTCGTGATTAACAACCCCCACCTCACCACACTGTAGCTACCTGCACCTCCATGCACCTGTCTTTGAAATTGTTAGCTCCAGCCTGGACATTTCTGCTGAGTTCCAGACATTACCATGCATCTCTACTCAGTCACTGGCCTACCATTTCAGTTCCACTGTGTAGAAAATTAAAGCCGTGACCACCATCACCCTCCTATCCCAAAGCGTTCTCCTCTTCCTATCACAGTGAAAGGGCCTCACCATCCATCCACAGCTCATGCCTGGAAGTCATCCTTGACACTCACACCATCCTGGACCAACATTGACAAATGATGTCTTCACAGTATGTGAAAACCTCATAATCTACAGCCTGGGAAACCCAAACATAACCTACTAAACTACCCATCCCTGAAATAGATGTTTAATAGGCACATCAGTGCGATTCAGGGCCTGCTATTCTACGAGAACATGAAGAGGCTTCTCCCACCACCTACCTATAGCATGTGGTAGTTCACTCAGAAAACAAAACTCCAAGAGCGAAGGGGACGCAAGCATGATTGATAAGAAACAAGAAGAATAAGTTGCCCAAGCCTATCACTGTGGCATTACGGTTTTCATTAGAATCATACGAGAAGCCTGGAAGTATATACATTCCCACTCTCCAACTAGAATTCCTTAAGTGATTTCTCTCCCCAGACAAATAGTTAAATTTATTCCCTTTTGCCACCTGCCTATCTCTTTCCCAGCATTCTTGGGAAGTGGGACATGAGATGAAAAGATAAGTGATCAAGAGCGTTTTGAAACTTACAGATTACTGTGGCTATGGGAAGATGAAGAGCTTGTTCTGTTTGATAAGAGACCAAGTAGAGAATGGCCACTTGCTGGTGAGAATATTCTTGCCAGTCATTAGAATGTCCATCAAAATACTTTCCTACCTTCTGAGGCATTGACCTCCCGGCATGAAGTGAGAAGCTGCACCCTCTCCTTGGTGAGGTTTCCTTCTATGGTAATACTCCTGCTGAGCAAAGCCACGGTGGCCTTGAACACATGGTGCTTTCCAGCTAGGAAACTCTCAGTAAAGTTATATGAATATCTGGAAAAAAAAATAAAGAAAAAGATGAAGACGCATCAAAGGACATCCCTCCAAATGTTAGTAGGCAGCATAAGCTATTAGATTGTGCTAATTCTTCCTTAGGGGTCTTTTTTTTTTCAAGGAGCTGCAGGCAATGCACTTATTTTTTTGTTTTTATGTTTTATTTGTGAGAGAGAGAGAGAGAGAGAGAGAGAGAGAGAGAGAGAGAGAGAGAATTGGTGCACCACCTGGCCTCAGCCATTGCAATTGAACTCCAGAAGCTTGCGCCACCTAGTGGGCATGTGCAACCTTGTGCTTGCCTCACTTTTGTGCATCTGGCTTACATGGGATCTGGAGAGTAGAACATGGGTCCTTAGGCTTTGCAAGCAAGCACCTTAACTGCTAAGCCATCTCTCCAGCCCAAGGTCTATTTTTATAGAAACTTCAATACAGAGACTGAACTTTGTGCAAAAGTGAGTAAAACATGTTGTGAACAAAATGAGAAACAGTGCCAACTATAAGACACTTGCTATAAGACAAAAGTATTAAAGTCTTGCAAGAGAAACTCGGTTAAGAAGCCTGAATCTTCTAACTGGGTCATGCTTTGTCATTTTTTTGTTAAGGTATTTATCATTATTTAATGTTTAAATCACTCATTGAAAGAAAAAGGTCCTAAGCCCAGCCCACTTAAGGCCTCATCTTCCTCCATGTCAACCCAGCCAAATTAATATGTACCTCAGTGGGGACCTGAGGTGGAGATCTGCTTCGTACACGCTTTCCACAGTGACAATCTCTTCTGCCGGTTTGGCATCTTCAGCATCTGTTCCACTGATGATAACAGCTTCATCTCCAGGATGCCAGTCCACAGCATCTTCCAGAGCCAGCACCATGTCACTGGCATGAGCAGCTGCTCGAAGATGGGTGACGATTACTTCAGGTGTTGAACCTAAAGCATCCCAGAGGAAACATGTGTAGGTACTTTAATTGTTAACGAGAACGTGAGGCTGTTCAAAGTCCGTGAGAGAAAAAACCAAAGCCCTGGGTCAGTGAGCACCAAATTTTAGCATTCATTTGTGTTTTGTTTCAGATTATGGTTTTTTTTTTTTTTAAAACTTTTATTTATTTTATTTTATTTATTTTAGAGAGTGAGAGAGAGAATGGGTATGCCAGGGCCTCCAGCCCCTGCAAATGAACTCCAGATGCATGCACTCCCTTGTGCATCTGGCTTATGTGAGTCCTGGAGAGTCAAACCAGGATCCTTTGGCTTTGCAAGCAAACGCCTTAACCGCTAAGCCATCTCTCCAGCCCCAGAATATGTTTTAATATTGTTTCTTTCTCATCTATAAAAGGTGCTAATAAAATAAATAGCACAACACCAGATGGAGAAGGTGTAAAAAACAGGAATTATCATGGAATCAAATAGAAACCCGAGCTACTCTTGCCATCATCTAACAGGTTCCTTTGGGAAACATACTTATGGGCTTTAGTTTCTTCACTTACACACACAGGAGCATGGACTTCCATCAAGGGTTTAGGAGGATTAAATGAGATGATATCCATGAAACAACTAGCTCAGATACTGCCTCATCACAGACATTGATTGACACATCAGGGATTCGCTTTTCCTTCCTGGCACCACATTGTGTCTTGGGTATGAGCTCTTCCCACTTATCTCTTATTCCAAGTAAGAATGGATCTTAAGGGCTGGAGAGATGGCTTAGTGGTTAAGGTGGCTTGCCTGCAAAGCCTAAGGACCCAGGTTCTATTCCCCAGTTCCCTTGTAAGTCAGATGCACAAGGTAGCACATGTGTCTGGAGCTCATTTGAGGTGGATGGAGGCCCTGGTGTACCCATTCTCCCCCCCCCCCTTTCTCTCTCTCTCTGTCTCATTTGCCTCTCTCCCTCTCTCTCAAATAAATAAATAAAATATTTTTAAAAGAATGGATATTAAACTCTGGTGTTGAAGTATATTATCAATTTCCAGTGTGAAGAATTGGCTCCCCCCACCTCACAAATGATGTAAGCAGAATGGGAAATGAAAATTACTTCTGAATGGTTGTCCTAAGTCTCGGTGTACTGATTGATTCCTTCAAACGGCGAAAAAGTGTACATTCCGGACGGGATAATTAAGCAAGGCTGGAGCAAAGGACGTCAGGGACTAGAGATCGTAGTTTGCACTGACAGTACTCTGGCGTAGCCTTCTTACCAGGCGGGCAAGCTCTTCAGTATCAAAGACCTACGAAGCTCATCTGTTTCACAATTTACACCAGAATTTTCCAGCAAGGGTCAAAAGCAAATATTTTTTAAGGCATTATCTGAAGCAATATTGCAGAAAACACATTGCCTACTCCCAAGTCCTTCCCTTTTCCCCAGTACATTTCCTTCCTCCTTTGCAATAGATCATAATTTACCTTTAGCCCACAGCAAGTTACTGTCCTCCCTTGTTTCTCCAAAGTAAAGTAATAAAACTTGAATTTCTAACTACAGAGGTGGCCGGCAATAAATCATTTTCAAATTATTTTAAACTTTCCTCTTTATTTATTTGTTCTATGTGTGCACAGACCCTTGTACTAACCATGTTGTTTTGGCCTTAGAAGGTCTTTAGGTTAATGATGTAATTTCCAAAGTTTACTCAGGCAATAATTTTATCTTAAAAAAATTTACAGAGTTCAAAATTTCTAATTATAGGGCAGGTGAAAATTAAGACATAAATCATCCCAAAAGAAAATAATTTTAATTTTATTCCTTGTTTGTGTATCTTAACCTTTGGAAATAAAATTAAATAAGATTCATTTATATGTATATACATATGCGTGAAGTTCTCTAACTGTTTTCAGCAGTTAGCAGAGAAAAATCTCTGTGAATCATAAAAATAAGTTTATCAAACTTTTTTATAAAACACAGTCAAGATTGGCTAGGTGGGGATTATGATAAAACACATTATGTATATATATGAAAACTGTCAATAAAAAGTTTAAATAAATGGTAACCAATGCTTATAACACTCAAGCAGTCTGCAACAAACATTTACCATGTATATACAAGCTACATATGACCATCAAAGATAATACTCAACTACTGGTTCTTGAATTTTGCAAAACAGGGGGCTGAAAGATTATAAGAAAACAGGATGAGACATCATGCCGAGAGGCATTCCCTCTCCCTAAAAATAACTGACTGCTGCTCCCACAATGCATAAAACACAAAGCATGGGGAATACCTGCAACCCCATTGAGGAGCATCCCCAATGGAATGGGGGCAGAAACGAGAGAAAAGAAGGTTCCAACACATGATGTATCTATATGAAACGTCATGTTAATAATAACAATAATAATAAACATTAAAAAAAATAATGGCTAAGTGGTTATGTGGTTGGTGAGATGGCTCAGTGGATAAGAACACTTAGCCCACAAACATGAGGGCTTCAGAGAGCTTGAGTTCAATCCCTAGCACCCACAGAAAAAAGCCAGGTGTGGCCATACATGCCCATAACCTCAGTCCTGGTGGTGGGCAGAGACTGAAGAATTGCGGGCACTCACTGGTCAGCCAGTCTTATTTTTTAAAAGTTCAATGAAAGACTATATATCAAGGAAATAAAGTGGAAGAGTCATGGGGGAGGACGCTCAGTGTTCTCCCCTGGACTCCAAATTCGTAGGTATGGGGAGCAAGCGTCTACAGACACACACGTATGAGTTACAAACATACACACACCGTTCCACACATATCACACACATGCGCACAAACTACACACATAAAGACATCACACATACCACACCCATGCATTAAAAAAATCTTTTTATAAAAAAATTCTTTTAACTATTTCTTTTATACTATTTTTAATTGCTGATAATTTAATTCAATCTTTTCATTTTCCATTAACCTGTAGTATTTCCCTACAGTAACCTACTAATAAGCCCCAAATTCTTTTCCTGCCTCCTCAACTCTCTGTAGGTTCATCCTACTCGGCGGTTTCTGACTTTTTAATAAAACAAACCCAGTTTTGGGTTTGTTTGTTCTTTTGTTTCTTTGTTTGTTTTTAAATTTTTTTGAGGTAAGATCTCACGCTGGAGTCTCAGGGTGGCCTTGAACTCATGGCGATCTCTTTTCATTTCACACAATCATTCCCACCTCCAACTCTTGGCCAGTTCTACCTCTTCCACCCATATGCTCTGCCATCTTCCTTGCACCTTCCTAAACAGCTCAAGGCCTTCCCCGGGGACCTGAGGGAACATATCAGCTACCTTGAGCATAAACTAGAGGTACATCTGGGATTTTAAGCATGTATGCCCAAGCACATCTAGCTTAGTGGTGTGCCATTTATTTTCATTGCTTTGCATGAGGTAAGAAACCTCTATAAAGAAACAGATGGGCTGGAGAGATGGCTTAGCAGTTAAGGCGCCTGCCTGCTAAGCCTAAGAACACCCTTCAATTCTCCAGGCTCCACGTTTAGCCATACGCAGTGACACAAGAGCTGAGAGGCCAGTGGTGCACCCATTCTCTATCTCTCTCTCCAAAAAATAAAATAAAATAAAATAATAAAATAAAATAAAATAAAAAATGAAATAAAGAAACAGGTAAGGAAAACAAGGATGACAGCATTGACATGTCTGATTCAGGCCCTCTCCCAAGTGCCATGAACAACAGACAGACAGACCCTGAGCACAGAACCTGAAGGGACTCTCAGATGCATTTTGTATCTGATGCTCCTCTGCCTGGGATTCTCCCATCAGGCTCGGCTACATTTTTCAGAATGATTATTCAACTTGATGCCCAAAGAAGCCACCAAGATCTCCCGACTAAGGTCAAACTCTGTATTATAATTTGTGATGTTACCATGTCCCTCTCCTTCTATCCCTTAATGCAATTACAACTTGACCTCTACTGCTGCAATACCTGTTTCTCCTACCAAGTCTAACAGCAAAAGCTAAATTTGGTTGCCATAACAGCACCAAAGCCATTCCATAGTGTCTGACATATAACAGACTCTACAAACACACCGTATATGATAATAATCGTCAACAAGACATGAGGAAACAAACCTCTCAAAGACTGGATGTCCAGGTGATCACATGGACTCTTAATGGTGTGGAAAGGTAGCTTCCACACTTCATTGGGTGTTACAGTATCCCCCACCCCTACAGCTTGGGGTTTGACCATGTGGGAAGATGGGAAGCCTCCCCTTTGGGACTCCAGGCTCATTATTCTAATGGAAGCTGCCAGCAACAAGCGCAGGGAAGAGGCAGCCTCCATCAGCTACCTGAATGTAGAAGAATGACAAAGGAAATCAAGGCAAAAGGGTGAGAACATGAACAACGCCATGTGGAGAACGCAGCCAACAGACTCATTCAGACACTCACATGTGATGAGTTGGGAGAACCCCACAGCAGACAGGGGTGGTGAAAGGGTCAAAGGTTCTACAACAGCCAGAGGACACGGTAGTGAGATTTTATTTATCATCGCTAAAATAGCCACACAAACCGAGGCCTGGGAATGCTTATAGGCATATAACTTATAGTCATTACCATATTTTAGCACTACATTGTTTTGGAATTATTATAATGGATAAATCTCATCTCCTGTCTTAGCAGTTAGCATGATGAATGTCAGGCCACTGCTTTGTATATAACCTTTCTGTGTGTCACAATTTCCCCATACAATCTGAATTCAGAATTAACATTTAACTCATAGCAATTTAAATTAGCTACTTGAAATTTTTCCATCTGGATAATCACTCACAAAGTGCCAGCAGACATACACATAAGTGTTTGATATGTAAAAAGTAGAATAACACGGGCTGGAGGGATGGCTTAGAAGTTAAGGCATTTGCCTGCAAAGCCAAAGGACCCAGGTTTGATTCCTCAGGACCCATGTTAGCCAGATGCACAAGGGGGCACATGCATCTGGAGGTCATTTGCAGTGGCTAGGGGCCCTGGCATGCCCATTTCTCTCTCTCTTTCTCTCCCTCTTTCTCTATCAAATAAATAAAAAATAAAAATAAAATTTAAAAAAGTAGAATAACACATTAACTACATTTATTGAGAAATTATGATAAACCCAACCTATGCAGGAATTGGCCAGATTTTTGTGGTGATGTCAGCGGTTGTTTTGGTCTTTATTTTAACAGGTTGTACAGATAGAAGACAAAACTTTCTCAAGGATGTAATTATGTAGCAATGAGATACTGAGTTCTGTGGCTGGGACTTCTGAATCCAGCACCAGAGAACTAGTCAGGTAACATAATTCCCTACACCTGGACATAACTATATGTAAACCTTTTGTTCTCAAAACACCAACACAGTACCTAGCAGCTGCACAAGGTAGGTTAATGGACTGCTGTGGTGAAGAGAGCTGCTCACACTTCAAACGGGAGTCATTCGTCTTCACTGAACTCTTGGAACTCAGGTTAAGCAGCTCCCACCACATACCACAAATCAAGAATCATATAAAAATAGTTTGAGAAGTTCAGTAATTTATAAATATGTTTAAATGACAAAGGCCAATGCTCTTAGCCTGTAATTTAATACGATGTTTAACCACTGTGGGCTTTCAACATTGACCTGTTAACCAACAAACTATTCATTTACTCCCACTAATGACTTCCCATAATTGTACTTCCTACCAATTACTGTTGAAGCATTTCAGCGTCATTCATCTATAATTATGCAGTCCTGAAGAACCACTTTTACCAAATGGGCATGGGGTAAAGAAAATAATCTTTGTGGGTTGACACACTTAAAATCACTAATTGTCCTCCGTTTGTTTTACAGGACTTAAATACTTATTCCAAGTGAATAACTGACAAGGCTTTTCCCAGTCACACAGATGGAAGGGAGAAAATATGTGTGTGTGAGAGAGGAGATGACTCCATTAAAATAATGTTCACAGCAGAAAAGAAATATGAAGGAACTCAAAAGCAAAAGCAAAAGAATTATTGTTCTCAACAATATACACACGTTATTATTTCCTTTTAATTTCTGGATGCATCTTCCTCATAGTAAAACAGTACAAGCTTTGCTTTCTTATATATTGTTCAAATACGGGGAAGATAAAGTGAATGAATTTTTTTTTTTTTTTGCTACACCTATTTCAAGTACCCAGACAAAAATCACAGGTGTACCATGCTACGTGTAAGATAAGTGACACCCAAGGTCCGTCTGTGCATACACATGGGATGCCTCCCTTACAGAAAGGGAGTGTTGTTTCTGAGAATGCTTCCAGAAGAGGGACAATTGAACTACATTTTTAAAAGTAAGCAAAAGCTGGCCAGATGTTGAAGTGGGAAGAGATGGAACAGAGGCATTTGAGAACCAGCTGGTATGCTACCTTCCTCAGATAAAGGCAAAGCCTGGCAGGGTGTGTGTGTGAGCTCTGTGGCATGTGTGCTTCGTGCGTCTTCTATAACCTTTGTTCATCTCACTGAGCAGAGAGGATGAGCCTGCAAGAAGAAGGTGAATCAGACAAGTCCTCTGAAGGAGCAGATCAGCTCAGTCCGTACACAGCTGATCCGCAAACAGTTCTGCATCACGATAAAAGGGCGAAGGAAGCAAATTACATCCCGCTGCTGAAAAGGAGTCCACTGTTTTGTTGACACGAGCATTTACGAAAGTAAACTATGGTTATTGGATGGTACAAGGAAGCCACGTTTCTCTAAAGATATCAGAGAAAAGCTACGTTTGTTTCCAAACAATTGTAGCTTGATATTTTTTTCTACTTTGATTAAAAATAACTGAGAAGAAAGAGTGTACAGTACGATAATTAGAAACAGCTGGACCCTTGCTAGAGCTCCAGTGAGATTCCAGACCACTTCAACTAACGCCATAATTAGGCCACACAGAATTCTACTGGAACATCCCTTAATTAGAAGTAAAACCTCATGTGGTCAGAGGCTTCTATGGAATTCTGGAATACCCTCTTATAGTCGTTGCTCCAATAATACATCAAAATTTACATGCAGTTTGTTCAGGAAATAATCATTTTCATCATCATAAGGGTATGGTTTATGCTGTAGATTAGAAGTGTCAGTAAGGCATAATAATAGCATATCTCCTTATCTTTTTATATTCCTTTTAAAGTACAATTATAGACAAGGAAAAAGATAATAAAATCACTCATAATCTTATTACAGCCAGTTAGCATGTGTCTCTCCTTCTGCCCTTTCCTGTATTGATATGTTGACAAGCTTTCATATGTATGCAATGTTATAACTCTGCACACCTCTTTTTGTTTTTTAATTATTCTATTTTTACTAGAAAATAATATCTACATACAAGCACACACTCCCTCCACAAAAGGGAAATTCACCTTTCCCTTGCTTTGCTGATCTCTCTGCCAAACCTCAGATTTTGGGCTGGAGAGATGGCTTAGTGGTTAAGGCGCTTGGCTGAAAAACCAAAGGACTCAGATTCGATTCCCCCAGGACCCACATAAGCCAGATGCACAAGGTGGCACATGAGTCTGGATTTCGTTTGCAGAGGCTGAAGGCCCTGGCGTATCCATTCTCTCTCTCTCCCCTCCTCTCTCTCTCTTTCTCTCTCCCTCTCTCTCTCTTTCTGTAATAAATAAAAACCTCAGATTTTGATCTCTGTAGCCAGTGAACCTGTCATGTCTTTCAGACATGTGCACAGGGTGACATGGTCACAGACTGTCTATCCTTCAAGGCCTCCTTTTCCTCTATTGTCCTTACCCTCAGCTGTGAGGCCCTCCTGCTCTGTCCTCTTCCTTAGGCATGGTCTGTATCTTTGCACAGCTTTCAGTTGCTGTGTGGAGTTTTACTCCCTGTTTTCAGTCCATCCTAATGCCTCGTGCTTTACTTGAGCATCTACCATCCTTGGGACAATAGAGGACTTGGAGGTGGTGAACTTGCATCTGGAGAGGCCTTGGAGGTACATAACTTACGCTGGGCAGAGCCCAGGTAGGTGTGAAGGCTTTCCCAGACGTTCTTGTTATTGGAGAGGCAACTTCACCGTAGCCTACTGACAGATCATGGTAAAGTCAGCAGTGGACTCAGGGTTTTTAATTCCTTCAGAGAGATTCGCTTGCCACCTAGCTCTAATGGAATGATCTGAAATGAAGGACAGGACCCGGAGGGGGAGGGGAGAAAAAGTGTTTGAAGAAAGAAAGGAGAAACTTGGTTGGTTTCTGTTACGTGTTCTGGGAAATGGCCAAGTGGATTCACTCTCGGCGGGAAGAGGGATCTCTTATTCGAGCAAAGAGATGACAGACACCATGTACCACGGGAACAAAATGTGCTCAAATATTCATTGGGCATGGCTTCCAGAAAATGTACGTCCAATAGGGTATTAAAGTTCTGCTCCTTCAGGTCTGTTTTACTAGCATTCTAGCTGTCTCTCAGACAGCCTCTTTGCACATGTCTGAGACACTGGCAACACACCCACAGCCTGCCATTTGGAAACGGAGCCCACCTTAGTCTTTTCACAGAGAACCCATAAGATTTGAAGTGCCTGACCACCTGACCATAGTTATCTAGGAGACCTAAGCATCCCTCCACCCCCATGCCCAACTGGTGAGGAAAGGACATCAAAACCTCATCCAGGGCTGGAGAGAGGACTTAGCAGTTAAAGCATTTGCATGCGAAGCCCAAGGACCCAGGTTCGATTCCCCAGCACCTGCGTAAGCCAGCTGCAAAAGGTGGCACATGCATCTGCAGTTCCTTGCAGTGGCTTTAGGCCCTGGCATGCCCATTCATTCTCTCTCTCAATCTCTCTCTCTAGTAAATGAATAGAATAAAGTAAAATAAAATAATCTCATTCATACTTCATGGTTAGAAGCTGATCTTGGTCATGTGTCAGGCTTCTATGGTGCTGTGTTACAGGAATGCAACCACTGGAGAATCCTACTTCAGAACCTAGGACTGCTGCCACCATTACAAAAGAGCCAAAGACCCAGTGGCCTTAGCCCCTGTGGCAGGGACAAAGGTACTCCAGGCACTTACTCGTGAATTATTCCACAGGCAGGTCAAGTAGGACACGAGTTCCTATATCTTTTAGTGCCAGGCATTAGGATTCTGACACTGGGATCAAGTTAAGGCATTGTCAGTCTTGCTTCCTTCTGGAAGTTCTAAGAAGAAAAACCATTTCCTTCTTTTTCTGTTTCCTTGGTTGCATGTGGTTTTTGGATTGGAGCTTCTTCCACCGCATTTAAAGCCCATCCCTGTGACCTCTCTTCCCATCATTGTGTTTCCTGCTCGTCCAGCTTTTCTCCTACAACCTTCTAATAAGAACCAATGTGATTGCATGGGATCCATCTGGGTAATTGAAAATGATCTTGAATTCGGTTTGGGAGGACTGAGGCCTTCGTGACTCCACAGTGAATACCGTAACCACACTGAGGAGGCCCTCTGGGGTAACTGGAGCTGGGGCGAGGGGATGAAAAAATTGATCTGGTATAATTTATATAGAATTAAAATTTAAAAAAGAATCTCTTTTCCATTTTCATTTCATTTTTCATTCCAAGGCCTTGAACAATGTCTTCCCACCCTCCCCTTCGCCCAGTTTTTTTTTTTTTTTTTTTTGAGTCAGGTGCTCACCATGTATTCCAGGTTAGACTCAAACATGAGATCCTCCTGCTACAGTATCCCCTGTGCTAGGATTACAATTGTGTGCCACCACGCCTGGATTTACAAGTTTCCTCTGCGTGATAATGTAGTAGCATTCATGAGTTCTAACAACTGGGACAAGAACATAGTTAAGGGCTATTTTTGAGCTTATTACAATTGCCTTGTTGAATAGGGTTGAGAAAGTTGGCTAGCCACTGAAAAAAAAAAAAAGCTAACTGAAATACAAACTATATCAGAGTAAATTCTATATGAATTAGAGGTCAATAACCCTTTCCTGTAAGGAGCAAGACAGTAAAGGTTTAGAGGATTCGAGGCCTTTACTGTGTTACCTACTTGGCTCTGCTACTGTCACGCAAAGCTGTCACAGACATAATCTAAACAGACAGGCGTTTCTGTGCTTCAGTAAAATTCTGTTTAAAAAGCAAACACTAGGCCAGATTTGGACCATGGGCTGTAGTTTGCCAACTGTCATTAAAGACACACGTGTGGAAAGAAAAAAGTAAAAACAATCGAAAATTGTAATTAGAAACCAAGAGGTAAGTGTTTATCAAAGACAGAAATCATACAGGAAAATAGTTTTCCTTTCTCTGTTAGATTTACCATTAGAGAGAAAACGCCTTAAAACACTGAAAGGTAAATAACCAATGGGGAAAAAAAATAACAGCTTCGTTATGTCTCTATCAAGAATGGTACAAAGGAAGTCATAGGAAAAAGCTTCCCTTGAGCTCTCAAAATAACATGAACATAGCAGGACACTTTTAATCCCAGCACTCGGGAGGCAGAGGTACCGTGATTTCGAGGCCACCGTGAGACTACAGAGTGAATTCCATATCAGCCTGAGCTGGAGTGTGAGACCCTACCTCAAAAAAACAAACAAATAAATAAATAAATAATAACGTGAACATAATTAAAATGGAGAAGATTGTTCCAGAACCCAGAAAGTTTAGCTTCCTTTTGTCTTTCTGTCAATAGGAACTACAGCTATGTGCACGCGAGACAGAAGTACCTTCAAGTGACTCTGATGCCCACGAAGCAGATGGGTAAAATGTTATTGCCTCTCCTTCCAGGTGCTAGTTTCATCATCTCTAATAGGAAAGTCATCCTATTACTTCCAGGGTTTGCTACGTCTCAGAGTTGTTGTAGAAGCAGATGAAAGGGTGAGAATCAGCTAAAGACTAAATTGCCAAGATCTAGGTGAAATCCAATTTTAACAAATACTGAGTACAATGCCCAAACTCCGTGATAATGCTTCTCCATGACCAGGCTGTTAACAAAAGTGCTTTGATGATGTGTGAGGAAGCACAGTCTTTGATGGGTAAATCTTAAGTTTCTGCCTATGCAGCGCCCCATCTACTTAACACACTTGAGTCTTTTGACACTCCAAAATGTAAAAAAAAAAAAAAAAAAGTTGAAAGGTGGTGATATTATTAACCCATTAAGAAACTAAAGAAAGGTTACTACTGGAGAATGCAGACAAGGTTATAGGAAAACAAGGCAGAAGGAATGGGCAGGGATCTGAATGAGAATGTGAGTGACAGGCTGGAGAAGAAACTTTGGACTTTGTCATTGGGCAAGGGAAGTCGCTGAGTTCTGAAGAACAGCATGATAGGAATGGAGTTGTGCTTTCAAAAGATCACCTTGGCTCCTTGGCATCACAATGAGTTGGAGCGGTTACAAAAGTGATAACTCACGCTGGGCATGGTGGCACACGCACGCCTTTAATCCCAGCACTCGGGAGCCAGAGGTAGGAGGATCGCCATGAGTTCAAGGCCACCCTGAGACTACAGAGTGAATTCCAGGTCAGCCTGGGGTACAGCAAAACACTACCTGGAAATAAAAAAGTGATAACTCAGAGATAAATTGGAAAGCTTACACAATAGTCCAGGCACAAGTTCGTGAAGTTATAAACTGAAGTGACAACAGTGGAAGTGGGCAGAAGTATAAGAGATCAACGTCCACCATCTTGTTAGTGGCAAGGTGGGATTTGAACCCAAGCCATCAACTTCCATAGCCCAAGTTCCACACTTCATTGCTGAAGGTGAGTGCTTCATGAGTCAACAAAGTCAGGCCCCTCTCTAGAAGCTAGAGGGAAAGGAACACTACGGAAATCTTGAGAGGATGAGATGGTTCTTGGAGCTACTTATCTCCCCGTGAGAGCTTCCAGATGCCTTCCTGGCGCATGGGTCCTGCATATGTGGTGGAGTTATTTGTGAAGAAATGGTGTCTCCTTCTGTAACTGTGAGGGTTAATTACGCTTCACCTTGTTTGGACTTCACAGCTCCCCCACGTTTACCAAATGTTATACTGGTTGTGTCCATGAGTGTTTTCTGGATGACATTCACATGGCTATTGGAAGATTTAACAGTGAATTAGGTGTGGAGAGAAGGGTCAACTGTTAAGGCACTTGCCTGTGAAGCCTAAGGATCCAGGTTAGATTCCCCAGGACCCAGGTAAGCCAGATGAACAAAGTGGCACATGTGTCTGGAGTTCATTTGCAGTAGCTGGAGGTCCTGGTGTGCCCATCTCTCTCTCTCTCTCTCTCTCTCTCTCTCTCTCTCTCCTTTCAAATGATAAATAAATGAAATATTCAAAACAGAAATTTGATTCCTTCACTCATAAAGAACATAGTCAAGAACATTTAGGACTATAAGAAAAGATTAGGTATTTATTTTATTACTTCATTCCATCAATAGTTGGGACTTTAATAAGGCAATCATTCACAGTTTTAAATGTCTATTATTCCCAATTTAACTTAAGATGGTCTAATATTCTTCTATAATACCAATATGTGTGATAGGACAATAACTCTACCTTTGATATAAAATAGAGATTATTATTACTTACAAAATGTTTACAGCTCTCCTGGGCCCTACCCTACCTCTCAGGTCCACAATGGGACAGAAAAGTTGGGCTATTAACAAGTTATTTGTAGTAAATTCTTGGCACAGTCTTAGGAAAAAGAATATTCATCAGGCTACAAAAAGAGACGCTCTCTGTTTTTATTCTCTCACATTCATAATAATAGGAAAGGTGTCTTGAAAGCTAGCTTCCTGGGAATTTTCCCTCTAAAGAATAAAAGCCAAAAATAGTTGAACCAGGTGAGCTCTGTAATGATCATACAGGAATAATGCTCGCTTGACTTCTTGGAATGTCTTGACTTACTATCCCTTAAGTAGTGAAAGCCCTAGTTTTGTGTGAGGAAGGGAAGGGAAGGGAAGGGAAGGGAAGGGAAGGGAAGGGAAGGGAAGGGAAGGGAAGGGAAGGGAAGGGAAGGGAAGGGAAGGGAAGGGAAGGGAAGGGAATAGAGCTACTTGTCTACCCTTTGTAGCTTAAACAACCATTACAGACATGAGACTTCATTCCTCAGTGGTAATTCCTTCTTGTATTGGAACCAAATCCTAAGACTGTGTGGTGTCTTTCCTTGTATGTAAACATCTCTACAAAAGAGTGTCCAGTCAGGTCAAGATTCCTGTGCTCTGACGAAAACTACTCAAAAATCAATCAAATCTTGAACACAACATGATGCTATTATATATTTTAGCACTAAGTGTTCTATTTATCATATTAAGGACTTTAATTTTGCATAGTGCTTTTATTGCTGGGTTTTTTTTTCCCTAGCCCAAATGAACAAGTTTTAAACACAATGATGTAGACAATCCAGCTAAATCTTAATCTGCAATTCAAATTACTAAAAAAATTTTTTTAAGAAAAAATTATCTTCCTTTACTCTCAGGTCATGTAGTTCTACAAAGCTATCTACAGCTACAGCAATTACCTTCTCAATGCTGAGACAAAACATCGACCAGAGCAGCCTAATGGGAGGAGAGGGATTCTTTTAGCTTCCAGTGTCTAAGGGAAGTTTCATCCTGATAGGGAAAGCATGGCACAAGCAGGAGGTGAGCTCACTTTATCACATATCAACAAGAGACAGTAGAGACAGTACGCTCCTTATACCTAGCGGGAATGGAATAATAAACCTCTCAGCAGCCCTTTCTCCACAGCATCATATCTCCTCCAGCGAGACTCTACCTCCCAAAGGCCCCACAAATTTCCCAAATGGTCACCCACTGGGGATCAAGTATTCCAAGCACATGAGGCTATGGGGAACATTTTACATTCAAACTATCACAACAACCTTGCTCTAGCAAGGTCTTCCAGGCTTACCTGAACAACCATAACAGATCCCTGATCACACACAATGACTCCCAGCAGCATATGACACAAATGTAGCCAAAGTTATCTTGAAGCTATTGTTAAAATCTTTCCACTTGGCTATTCATTAACAGAATATTTCTCATGCTGGAGAGATGGCTTAGCGGTTAAGGTGCATGCCTGTGAAGCCTAAGGACCCAGGTTCGATTCTCCAGGTCCCACATAAGCCAGATTCACATGGTGGCACATGTATCAGGAGTTCGTTTGCAATGGCTAGAGGCCCTGGCAGGCCCATTCTCACTCACATTCTCTCTCTTTCCCTCTCTGTCTCTAATAAATAAATAAAATAAAATAAAATCTTTTAAAAAAGAATATTTCTCAGCATCCACTGTGAGTCCAGTCAACATCCCAGGCAATATAAATTTGCCATAAACCAAATAAATAAATAATAGATAGATGATAGATAGATAGATAGATAGATAGATAGATAGATAGATAGATAGATAGATGGATAGATGATAGAAGATAGATGATAGATAGATAGATAGATAGATAGATAGATAGATAGATGATAGATAGATAAAAAATATCTGCCTGATGTGTACATTCTGGGAGAGACAATGAAACAAAAATGAAAAATACACTCCCTGGGGATAGAGAAATGGCTTAGTGGTTAAGGCACTTGCCTACAAAGCCTAAGGACCAGGTTCAATTCTCCAGGTCCCACATATGCCAGATGCACATGGTGGCACATGTGTCTGGAGTTTGTTTGCAGTGGCTAGAGACCCTGGCATGCCCATTATCATTCTCTCTCTCTCCATCCCTCTGGAAGGAAGAGAGGGAGGGAGGGAGGGAGGGAGGGAGGGAGGAGGGAGGGAGGAAGGAAGGAAGGAAGGAAGGAAGGAAGGAAGGGAGGGAGGAAAGAAGGAATGAAGGAAGGAACGAAGGAAGGGAAGAAGGGAGGGAGGGAGGAAGAGAGAGAGAAAAAAGAGAGAAAGAAAGGGAGGAAAATACGCTCCCTGTTGTCTAAATAATGTTAAGACCTAAGGTCAGGAGACAGAGGGAGGAATTTGAGAAGGTAATGGTGGGTCTATTAACATTTGCTCAGAGGCCCAGTAACTTTGGAAAGAGGTGCTCTCTTCCACCTGGAGCCGCAGAGTTTGATTTCTGCCTCCACAAGGGAACAATATTATTGGAAATGAAGCCAACTCAGGGGAAAACCAAACCCAGAGTTGCAGAGAAAGCGTTAATGGCTTTATGAGAGCAACTGGAATCAGTTGTGCTTCATGGTTTTTCAGTTACATGAGGCAATAAATGCCCTGAGTTGTTTTTTTTTTTTGTTGTTGTTGTTGTTTCAATTGAGTTTTCTGCTACTTACATTCAAAAACCTGAGTAATCCCAACACTTTAAAGTATATATAGAAACTCAAAGTACCTTACAATGTGTTTCTAAGTGGGGTTCCTGCTGTACTTAGATCACTGGATAGCTAGAACTCATGTCTAATGAGCAGGATTCACTTACATGCAAACACTTAAAATGAAAAGACCTGAAAAACACCGTCAGTGAAGCAACTTCTTTAAAGTATGAGCTCTGCTACTAGATCGGGGAGCCTTTCCTATGGTTTATTCCAAGGTCATTCTCACACACATCCAGAAAGCAGAGCACATGTGTTTTTACCATTATCCACAGAATGGTTGTATTCAGGGTCTTTTGAAAGCACTATTAGACAGAACAGAGAGAAATATCCACCTTACTTTCTATTAGCGATGTGGTCATGTTTTAGAAGTCATAGAGCCACGAACAAATATTTACCCACTCTAAAGTCAGAACGGGTCATCCAGTCACGGACCGGTTCCCAAGCTAAGGTAGACTCAAACAACAGATTACATTCACTGTTGTGCACCTAACCAAATAAGCATGACTTAGCACAGTATGCCAGCTGCCCAAGCCTCTAGAGCCCTACTGAAGTTTGTCAAATTTAACCTTATGGGAATTGGCTAGTCCTGGTGGCACACACTTGCATCCCAGCTACTTGGAAAGATGAGAAAGAAGGATCATAAGTTTGAGGCCAACTTGGGCTACATCGCCAGTTCAAGGCTAACCTGAGTAACTTGGTGAGACCCTGTCTCTAAATAAAAATAAATTGGGACCAAAAGATGTAACTCAGTGGTCTAGTTCTCTTGCCTAGTTTACACCAGGCCCTGGGTTCCATCCACAATTGTAGGCCAAAAATAAAAATAAAGATTATGTGATAGGAAGAAATTATTGGGTTTAAATTTTTACCCATCCTCTATATTTCCCTAGCTAAATTTACGTCAAGCCCTCATTTTTCACAGTGCTTTTTTCACAATTATAACAGGTACTTGAGCAAGACTTCTGTTCTGTAGAACCTACCAGAAGGGCCCATGCATAGGACAAAGGGCATAAGCATGCTACCATTACGGGAATCATAAAACGTAAGAGTAGTTGTCTCCTTGGGGCTCACTGAAAGGATGCCCATCTACTAATGCTTAGCCAGTCCCTGAACAGCCCGCACCCTGGGCTATATGCAAGAGCAGAGTCAACGGAATCCTGTAGAGTGTGTAAGAATCATTCTCGTGGGTGAACCTGCCCTGGCTTTTCGCCTTTCTCTAAAGAAATGTGTCAAGGTACTTCTTTCCATAAGAACAAAGTGGTCTTGAGAGGTATAATTAGGAAGCTTCCCGGGGGAAGGGAAGATCAGTCTCCCGCCTGTGCACTGTGTTTGTCGAGTCGCCCATGCTTCTCCAGAATTAAAAGCACAAGTGTGCACAGAGCGGAGAAATGGGTTATGAGTAGAAACAGTTTAGCGTGGAAGGATTAGTGAGCTTCCTCAAGAACAAGTGAATTCTGGACAGAGTAACTCTGTTTGAACCAACTTTTAGTATCCTATCCAAGACCAACCCCCGCCCCAAGGTGAAAATGAGGGGATTTCAAATGCAACTGGGGCTTCCAAAGTGGGAAACGGGGCAGTGGGGTATCCTACAAAAGTGGGGTGAACTGTTTGCCTTACCTCTTCCACCTGTGCAGCAGCAGTAGAACATAAAATGAGTAGGATGGGAAGAGAAATGCAAGAGAAGACAGTGTCCCTATCACCCCAAGGGCTTCAAGCTAGAATCGTGAGGTGAGAAGAAAGGGAACGTTAAGAGAAGAGACGCTTGAACCTTCAAAAGAGGACGAACAAGGACTGCAATGTTTATTTCTGGAAGTCACTCACCGCTATGCACCCAAGGTGTTGTGAAAGAGCAGGAAGGAAGAGCTGCTAGAATATGGATAGTATGGGCTGGAGAGATGGCTTAGTGGTTAAGTGGCATGCCTTCAAAGCCAAAGGACCCAGGTTCGATTTCCCAGGACCCATGTAAAACCAGATGTACAGGATGGTGCCTGCATCTGGAGCTCATTTGCAGTGACTAGAGGCCCTAACATGCCCATTTTCTCCCTCTCTCTCTCTCTCACTCTCTCTCTCCCCCCCTCTCATAAATAAATAAATAGAGTAAGTAAGAGTGAAAAGGTGACCTGCATAGGGGTAATCCCAATGTACTAATCTCTTGGGTGCTAAGAAAAGGCCTAAAACTTCAAAGTCAATCAAGCAGGCCTTTCCTGATTTGTCCTTGAAAAGAACACAGACCTCCTTTTCTTTGGTAGTAAAAAATAAAAGTCCACTCCCACCAATCGTGGGCTACAAGAGGGCCTAAACATACAAAATTCTCTCTAAAATAATAATGGTTATCCCATCTACCTGGTACTGACTTCTCTCTCCGTTGGAGAATTTGCTTCTCTTTTTCAGATGGACACCGAACCTGAGGGGAGGATCAGCCTATCACACCTCACCAGGGCCCAAAATGAAACCATAGAGTAACCAGGGAAATAGGCAAGAGTGCAGCTTTCTTGGTGAACCTGACACCAGAACAAGGCTGAAGGAGATAGACACTGAGAACTCTCAACTCCTACTAAGCCAGATATCCAGAGACACAGAGGCTCCCAAGACCTCATCACTGAAGCAGAACTAAAACGGACCCAACATGGCTCAGGGAAATTCGCAGAAGAGGGGGCGGAAAGATTGTTAGAGCCACAAGTTGGGTCATTAAGCACAGAGACATTGCCTTTTCCCCATAACTGATGGCTACCCCCACAATGCACGACCCACATTCCTCAACAAGGAGGGTCCCTTCGGAGGGGGAGGACAGGGAGGAGGCTATTGAAGGCACCAGCATGAATGTATTCACATTATGAGTGTAACTAATAAAATAAACAATAATTTTTTAAAAAATAGAAGTGCATGTGAATCCAGGATTTGCAATAGCCATATGCAGAAGCCAATAAGGAACAGGAGACAGCGAGACCTAGAGTTGCAGATGTGGGGAGGTTAGCCTGAGTCCTAGAGGCATGTGCATCTCTGGAGACATCCCTGTCCAAGGCCAGTCACCTCTCTGCCCATCCTGCAGTTTGATGACAAGAGTTCATAAACCTTGCTTTTGTCCAAGGTCATTTAGATTGAGCCTTAGTCCCTTAAAGCCAAACAATCTTGAAAGGAATAAAGCTATATACAGAAAAATGAGATGTCACAACAGAGGTTTGAATTCTGTCCCTTTGGAGAGACAAAAGGACAAAAAGAGAAGAAAAGAGGCTGGAGAGATGGTTTGGCAGTTGAGGCATTTGCTGGTGACATCAGAGGATGCAGGTTCCATTCCCCGGTGCCCATGTAAAGTCAGCTACACAGGGTGGCTCACATGTCTGGAGTTCGTTTGCAGCAGCTAGAGGCCCTAGAATGTCCATTCTCATTCTCTCTCTCTCTCTCTCTCATAAATAAAATATTTTATTACAAAAGAGAAGAAATGGGTTAGAAGCAGAGGCAAGGAGAGGTGTTATGTATGGATGGAGAAGAGACGGGTCTGGAAATGATGGATCAAATGGAAAACAAGTGCAGTGAAGTGAAGGTGCCTTGTTGATGAAGAAGAACTTATGAAATAAGCATGGGGAAAGTGTGCTCTAGAAAATGGCACCCTCCACTAAAAAGCAGACTTACAAGTCCTGAGGAAACAAGGAATCACAAGAGAGGCCTGCATTCCTCAAAAGGATCTATACAGGACAGTGAAAAGGGTGACCTCACCCAAGATTTTCAGTCACAGTTCTCACACTAGAACTCTTATTTCCTAATGAGATACCATTTTAAATGCAAACGTACTATAAAGATAAAGAGAACGGATTGATTTCATGAGCAATCCAAAACCTTTACTGCTTGACCTCCAAATACTTGTGTTCATGGAGCCCCTTGAAGCCCTTCTAGGTAAGGTGGATTTGATGGAATACGGTTGGAAAATCGCACTCCTTCCCTGCAGACTGCTCCGCCAGCCCTGTGCTGTGACTAAAGACTAAAGCTTCACATGCTAGAAGCGACAACAATGGAATGTGATATGTAGCTTGAAAAAAGCATGGGGTTGAAAAACAGATATTTGGATGTTTTAGAAGAAAAACAACCCTTGTCTCAACATGCTGATTTAGGCAACCCTTTTTCTTGCTTCTTCCTAGTAAATCCTAATGTTAATAACAGCTGCACCAATGTTTTCCTCCATCATGACCCACAACTAGTTTCCTTCAGAAATTTCCATTTATATTTAATGCTTGTATCCTGTGATTTTTTTTTTTTTTTGAGAAGGACAAAGACAGAAGTCCAGTCAAGGCTAGCAAACTGCTTTTCTCCTAAGAAACTGTCAGCCAAATTTCTCAGGGAGGAACTGGAAATGAAATGAGAGACATTGATAAATTTCCCTGCTGAACAATCAATAAAAACCCACCGTCCTGCTCAGACTCCCACTGTGGAAGCAAGAACCATAATTACATTGTCAAAAAATTCAAGTTGCCCAGGCTGACACGACCCTTTGGAAAGTGACAAGTGATTGGCACTCAGTTTGGCTGGTGAACCCGGATTGGCAGATTGCGGTGGCCAAAGCAAAAAGCAAGAGCGATTATTTCTTGATTGACTCTGAATACGGAAGCCCCAGACCTCCACTCTGGACCTTTAGTCACATTAGCATATCAAAGTGAACAGGTGACAGAACTTACTAAGCAATATGCACTCCTCCTGAAATGCAAGCCTTGTCCTGATCTACTCCAAACACAGAAATGAACCGCGCCCGTGCACGTGAGGGTGTATATATGCATGCATGCATATGTGAGAGGTGTTTGAGTATGTTTTTCTGTATGAAAACAAAGACATGAGATATGCTTTCACCTCTAGCTTTCCTTGTGATGGCTGAACACCAAAGCTTGTTCGTACAGTGATTGGTTTTTTAATCTATGATAAAAAAAAAAATCAGATGGAGCAGAAGTAGTTCCAAAAGGCAATAATAAAGCATGAGAAGGGAAGTAGGAGCGGAGGGCAGTGATATTACTGATACGCTGACCCGTCTGTATGATCCTGTATGGCCCAAGCTGGAATTCAATTAGAATCCATCAGTCCCCTTTTGACTGAGATTAGCAATTAAGTCTGCCAAGGGCTTTGTCTGCTGGTGTTCTGATTCTTCCTGTGGTAGAGCCCACGTAACTGGATGCTGAGGAGACTCGATTGTAACCATGCCTAGGTTGTCTTATGCTGGGAAGCAGCTGTACCAGGAGAGATTAAAATCTAACAGTGTCCCGCTGGGTGGTGGGAACAGAACAGAAGGTGCCTGGGAACACTGTTGCCTCATGTGCTGTCTGAATGATCAAATGAGATAGGCACAAAAAATTAATAAGATGGAAAGGGCGAAGCAGAACACGTGGGCCACGTGCCAAATTTTGAATTAGAAACCTCTGCCCCCTCAAGATGTCCTCACCTCTGAAAGAAAACACGAGCTAACTGGCACTGCATACTAAATGGTTTAAAAAAACAACAACATAATCAAAATAATACAAATTAGCATTGTATATGACTTATTGAATGTCCAGTGCTCTGAATCATTTCGTAGAGGTGAGCGTAGGGTGGTGGCTGTATGTTCTGGTTTTACACAACTGAAACAAGTTCCGAGGGCACAGCTACCAACCACTGCACTCTGGTGTCAGTGTGCCTGTAAGTTAAGTCACAGGTTCAAAATCAGATGAAGAGAGCATTTCAGATTCACAGGATTCCGTGGTTACAGACCCAGTAAGACCTCACATCATTGGACCACCTAAGAATCTACATTCCTCCCTCCTCCCCAACACCACTCAACCACAGACTCAAGGGACACAACTCAGAAATTGAGATTTATAAACTCTCCCTGAAAGAGTTTTTTTTTTTTTTAATTTTGGGAACCAAAGCTATTGAATCACCTCGTTGAATTGTCCCAGGAAGCTGAGTGAAGGTTGGGTCATAAGGGACTTTCTAGGTACAAGGCAGGAAATCGAGTTGCTCCTTTGCTGTTGTTGCATATTTGACAGTCAGAGAAAAT
Organism: Orientallactaga sibirica; assembly: GCA_036365145.1. Taxonomy (NCBI): domain Eukaryota; kingdom Metazoa; phylum Chordata; class Mammalia; order Rodentia; family Dipodidae; genus Orientallactaga; species Orientallactaga sibirica. Next base: position 16,303,211 of record JAEOAD010000006.1, read on the forward strand.
TAGTTTTTCTCCAAAGCCTCCCTGTCACCAGGCCCACCTTTAGCCTTGAGAAAAGACCAGTGAAATTACATAACGATTTAACCACGATGCACCACCGTGCCTGAAGGGAAATCTGTTTGAGGCCTCAGGTGTTGAGATGGAAACAGAGGATCGAAGAGCCACACATGGAACTGCAACTCTGTGATAGATGCTTCGGGAAGGAAGCCCTCTCACCCCGATGGCTAAGTTCTTTTGGACACAGTGTTGCTTTCAAATAAATGAGATGTGGCAGTACTGCCTCACGGGGGAGATGGCTTGACTTCACCCATGCTCCATGTTCGTTCTCCAGGTTTGCATGAGACTCCTGATCAGACTTTTGGTGGGAAGGGCTCTGCAGAATGGGTTAAGCAGTTGTAGAGGTCAGGTCTAAAAATCCAAAAGAAAGAAAGAAAGAAAGAAAGAAAGAAAGAAAGAAAGAAAGAAAGAAAGGGAGGGAGGAGAAAGAAAGAAAGAAAGGGAAAGGAGAGGGAGGAGGGAAAGAAAGAAAAGGAAGAGAAGAAAGGAAGGAAAGACAGAAGGAAGGAAGGAAGGGAGGGAGAGAGAGAAGAAAGAAAAAGAAAGAAAGAAAGAAAGAAAGAAAGAAAGAAAGAAAGAAAGAAAGAAAGAAAGAAAGGGAGAGAGAGAGGGAGGGAGGTAAGGGGAGGGAGGAGAGAGAAGGTTAGAAGGAAGAAAAGAAAGCTATGAGAAAGGAAATAATAAAGAAAGGGTGGAAAAGGAGAGAAAAGAGAGAGGGGGAAGACCCACCTTTTTTCAATTTCCAGGGACATCACATAGGTACAACAGCAACATCCCTAGCTTTCTTAGGATACCCAGCTTCCTCCCCCACCACAGTGAGCTTTTACACGGGTTCTGAGGATCTGAATTCAGGTCCTCACACTTGCACAGCAACCACTGTATTGGCTGAGCCGTCCTCCCAACACGACAGGATGCTGACAAGAGGCCCATTAGCGGGATTTGCAAAAAGTCTTTGGCAATTACCAACAAGCCTATAGGTTCAACCTGGTGACACATGAGCCCCACTTTCCTTGCCCAATGAGGAATGGAGAAAGTAGTTACAGACCATGAAGGAGTAAGTTCAGAGACTCAGACCCAAGTGGCCTCTGGGTTTCTTCTGACCATTCTTTGTGGTTGGGTAGACTGGTTGGGTCTTGGGAATTTCCTCAAAAAAAAAAAAAAACCAAAAATCTGCTCATTCCACTGGAACAAAAAATAAAATACAGGGCTGGAGAGATGGCTTAGCAGTCAGCAGTGAAAGTGCCTGCCTGTGAAGCCTAAGAACGGCCTGTTCGACTTTCCAGGTCCCATGTTTAGCCAGAAGCGAAAGTGACTAAGCATGCAATGCTGCACATGCCCACAAGGGGGCGCGTGTGTCTGGAGTTCGTTCACAGTGGCTGAGAGGCCCTGGCGTGTGCCCATTCACTCTCTGCCTTTTCTCTCTCTCTCTCTCTCTCTCTCTCTCTCTCTCTCTCTCTCAAATAAAAATAAAATACATGCCAAATGAGCTAAATTCCATCTTCTTTTAGACAGCAGTCACACAGCCACACACAATAAATGTGAAAAGAAGAAGTTGGAGCTTAGGAGGTGACTCAACAGGCAAGAGAACTTGCTGTGCAAGCATGAGGATCCGTGTCCAACCCCCAGAGTCCATGCAAAAAGCATGCATGTAACCCCAGCACTGAGGAAGACAGAAATGGGGGGGGGCTGGAGAGATGGCTTAGCAGTTAAGGTGCCTGCCTGCTAAACCTAAGAACGCCGGTTCCAATCTCCAGGCCCCACATTTAGCCAGATGCAAAGGTGACGCAAGGGTGCAATGCCACACTTGCCCACAAGGGGGTGCATGCATCTGGAGTTCGTTCACAGCATCTGAAAGGCTGCTGGCGTGCCCATCTCTATCTATCTTCCTCTCCCTCTCTCTCTGCCTCTCTATGTGTCTCTCTCCAAAACATAAAAGAAAAGAAAAGAAAAGAGAAAGAGAAAGAAAAGAAAAGAAAAGAAAAGAAAAGAAAAGAAAAGAAAAGAAAAGAAAAACAAAAAAGAAAAGAAACAGGAGGGATCTCTGGGGCTCACTGGTCAGCCAGTCTATCCAAAACATCACTCTTTAATGTCCATTAATTCTCAAAACATATTGGAAATATCTACATTAATTTTACCATATTGATGATAAGCAATGGCACAATGGATTTTAACTTGACATTTTTGTACTCACAAAAGCTTACAAGCATGGAAAGCATTTTAAAATGCAGGCACACAGAACCCTATTTATACACCTTCACTAATGACTCATACTTGAACATAGAAGTCCAAATGAAAGAAATAAAGAAAACTTAAGAAAGTTTTCACTGCCCCTCATTTGAGTTCCAGTTTGTAGGAAGAGCTGAAAAATCAAGACTTTACAGCACAGTGGCTCTTAAATCTGAGGACGTTTTAAATCCTCATTTGGATGGTCTGTAGCATGAGTTACAACCATGAATCACAGCACATTGGGTTGGTCACCTAAGTATCCATCAGGCTAAACACTTGAAGACCATGGCTAATGTGTGACTAAAGAGAAAAAAAAAAGTCAAGGATCCTAGGCAACAAAATGAATACAAGAGTATAAGAATCGATACTATATGACCTGACCAGACAGGTATGAATGTGAGAGATGGCTCAGCAGTTAAAGAACTTTCCTACAAATTCTAGCAACCTGGGTTCGATTCCCCAGTACCCATATAAAACCAGATACACAACGTGACCCATGCATCTGGAGTTCATTTGCAGTGGCTGGAGGCCTGGTATATACCCATTCTCTCTGTGTCTCTCCCTCTCTCTCTCTCTCTCTCTCTCTCTCTCTCTCTCTCGGCAAATAAATAAATAGGAATATATTTTTAAAAATCCAATGTGCCAAGTAGATCAGAAGCAAATAAATGGGAAGTACAACTACACTATAGCCTAATCCCTGCTTTCTTCTTTTTTTATATATATTTTTATTTATTTATTTATGAGAGAGAGGCAAGAATAGGCACACCAGGGCCTCTAGCTGCTGCAAGCAAACTCCAGATGCATGCACCACCTTGTGCATCTGGCTTACATGGGTTCTGGGGAATTGAACCTGGGTCCTTAGGCTTCACAGGCAAACACCTTAACCGCTGAGCCATCTCTCCAGCCCTCCCTGTTTGCTTCTAGGAACCCCTAACCACCCAAGGTATCTGTAAAAGGATGCTAAGTAGGTATGATTGCAATTGAACTCGGCACACAGGGAGGCAGTGGGAAGGGAAGGAACACAAGGATAAACACGAAATGAAGTTGTCTTTGTGTGGTTTGTGAAGTCAGGATGCTACCTGTCTCGAGACATCCGTGTCTGCTAAATAACCATCGGGTCAGTTTCCACTAGGATATGCTTCAGTTACGAGTGAGAATCTGAGCGTCTTGCTTCAGCACGAATCTTATTCCTCATGCACACACGCTACAGCAGTTCTCAGCTCCAGCCCATGCTGTCTTCATCCAGGTTCCAAGGTTGAAGCAATTGCCCCATTTTGACCCAGACTACTCTCCAGTGGCAGAGGGGCAGGGGAAAGTCAGATGGCTAAATCATCACAACAGCTTTTACAACTTCCACTTGACCATGAAGTACACCACACTCCGTAAATCACAGCATGCCCATGGCTAAATTCACCCTCAGTGGGACAGGGAGCATGGTCAGTTCACACAGATGCCATGGACAAAGGCGTCCATTCCCCTTAAAGGAACCATCACACAGTCTGCCACAGGACTCACAATTCCATTTGTTATTCAAGGAAAATATACCATGCTCTGATTGACCTGTTGCCTCAGCAACAACTGATCAGGTTTCTAAATGTCGTGTCAATTTTTACTCGCATACATTTGGTAGACACAGGCGGATTTCATGTTCTCTGGTCAGCTGACTCACTTACCATGCAGGGAAAGTGTTCCGTTCCTCACAGCCAGGAACTTGACTCCGTAAGGAAAGAAGGGGGAAGAGTGGGAACTCCCATAGAGCTTGATCTGAGCTCCGCCATGGAAAGGCTTGTCCTTGGATCCTATCTGCAGCTCTCCACCATCGGAAACAAGAATGGAGTGGGCCCTGAGCTCAATGGGTCCCGGTTCCATGAAAATCAGCTTGCCACCTGATGGACAAAGAGAAACTTAACAGTCCACATGAGAACGTTCTGGCAGTCCCGGTGTGTGGTGAAATCTCCTTTACTGATACATTTCTTCTGGAAGTCAGACTAAATTTATGTTGAATTCCCTTCTAGAAGCACGGTAGGGAAGATCAGACACACGGGGGGGGGAGATTGTAGCATTCAGCCAGTTTAGCCTAGATATTCACTATAGTTTGTTGATGACTTTCATGGCAACAATTCAAATGCCCAGCAATTTAGAAACAGCTAAGAACAGGGTATAAAGACCACTAACTTTGCCATTTACAATGGATTAATACAGTTTATTATGTTATTAGGAAACAAGTATATAAGAAAGGGGGGTGGAGAGATGGCTTAGAGGTTAAGGCATTTGCTTGCGAAGCCTAAGGATCCATGTTTACTCTCCAGACCCCACATAAGCCAGACGCACAAAGGTGAGGCAAGCAAAAGGTCGCACATGCCCACTAGGTGGCACAAGTGTCTGGAGTTCGATTACAGTGGCTGATGCCCTGGCGCACCAATTCTCTCTCTCTCTAAAAAAAAAAAAAAGAAATGGGGATAGAAGAAAATGTGTCAAAATGATAAGAATTATGATAAAAGGAAGTACTATTAGGATCGATGTCATGTCATTTATACGATGCTACCTGGCCAGCAACCATCATACTTTCCTTTTGATAACAGAATGTAATTGCCTTAAGAGCTCTGCCTCCATGGAATAAATGGGGACTGTTAATCAAGGCTTCTTGCCATGCCATAGCCTGAATTATATGCTGAGTTAGGAAAGGAAATGAAGGACAAACAAGAAGGCCAGAAGTGTTTAAGTCTCATTAATTCCAGTGCTGACATTCTATGGTGCCTGGGGTATAGCCCTGGTCCTGAGACCCCCCCATCCTGCCTATATCACCACCCTCAATGCCTATTTATTTCTATCCCTGATTTCCACTGATCAATAAGATACCCGATGTATACATTTGCTTTTTTTCACTTATGTTGTTTATTTTATGTGTGTGTATTGTATGTACTTAAATATTAATGGTATTAAGTAGGTGGAATTTTAATCCAAGTATTGTGTTTAGAGATAGGGTCTTTGGGTATGTAATTAGGTTACAATAGAATAGATTCAATTTGACTCAATTCCCTGGTTGAATCCTCCTTGTTTTACAAGGCAATGGAAAGCTTGCACACATACTCCTGCCATGGTAAGATATAGGAGGGGGTCACCTACAAATGCCTGCACCATCCTATGTGGACATGGGAGCCAAAATAAGTCTATTTTCTTTATTAAAAAAAAAATCTTGCTAAGCATGATGGCACACGCCTTTAATCCCAGCACTTGGGAGACAAAGGTAGGAGGATCGCCATGAGTTCAAGGCCACCCTGAGACTGAATTCCAGGTCAGCCTGGGCTAGAATGAAACCCTCCCTCGAAAAAACAAAAAACAAACAAACAAAAAGAAAGAAATCTTGTCTCCATCTACGTGGGTTCCCTTGATCACTCTCCAAGGCCTAGAAGTCTATAAGAATGGGAACCCTATAGGTTTCCAGTTTGCTGTATGCCCACTTCCCCTTAATTTCTTGCTTTTATTCTTTGTCCCCCAACAATTTCTTCCAGGACTCTCTTCCTGCACTTCGCCAATACACTTTCAGGGTCCCTTAGGTAGTCAGTCCCACTGGAGAAGTTGCCCAGCTCCCACACCCAGATCGCTTTCCACCCCAATTCCCTAACAGCAGTGAGGATTACTTCTTCAGAAGGGGAGGGGGCGAAAGTAAAAAGCGGGAATGTCTTTAGACCTGTCCTTGCAGAGTCCACTTTGCTAGAGATCGGAGAAGAACCTGGCTCCTCCTCATCGCTGCTTGCCTAACAGACTTCCCTAGATCTGGTTTTCCATGAACAACCTGAACCCCTCCCTGGGAAGGAGCATTCCTGGAAGGTTTCAGTTGGATCCTGACATTGGGGTTGCTTAAGCTCAGGCCTAAAACTTGGCATCTTTTGGCTGGTCAGCCCAGCCTCCATTCAGAATCCATAAATGACCCCAATTTGGGTCCTTCGTGGTGGGAGCTCTCTGTACTTCCTGCTCTTTCCTTCTCTTAATCTGATAAAGTCTCTCTTTAAAAAAAAAAAAAATCCTGCCTCAAGTATTTCATTATATTAACAAAAGTGACTAATAACATACTCTAAACATCTTGGTTCAGCTGTTGTGTTTTTGTTGTTGATTTGCTTTTCCGGCTTTGTTTTATTTTTGCGTTTTGTTGCTGGGGATATTTAACCCAGGACCTTCCTTACACATGCTGGACAAGTGCTCTGCCTTCCAGCTACAACCCCAGCGCTTACCTGTTCAGTTTCAGACAAACCTTATAACCGAGGCATCTGCTCTGCCTTTTCATAGAACGTTCTTCCCTCTCTTGCCCATACAAAATTGCATGCCATAGCCTCTGACAGATGTATTTACATTTGTAAGGTTTAACACAAGAAATAGTACATAATTGGGCTGGAGAGATGGCTTAGCAGTTAAGGTACATGCCTGCGAAGCCTAAGGACCCTGGTTCGACTCTCCAGGTCCCACATAAGCCAGATGCACATGGTGGTGCATGTGTCTGCAGTTCATTTGCAGTGGCTAGAGGCACTGGCACGCCCATTCTCAGTCTCTCTCTCTCTCCCCCTTTCTCTGTCTCTAATACATAAATAAAAATAAAATCTTTTTTAAAAACAATTTTAAAAATAAATTAGTATATATTTGCATGTTTACTTTCTGTTCTCTCTGCACTAGAATAGATGCCACGTGAAAGCACTCACTTGTCCATTCACTTCTGAATGTCTGTCTATAATACTGACTGGTAGGCAGTGGTCTTAATATATTATTATTGGGCAAATGAATACATGGTCATATTTCTGTAGAGTACCTGGTATAAATGGCCAAATTTGCATATAGGCATATATACTCTCACTTCCATTTCTCTTAGGAAAAAATGTTATTACATTTAATCTCAAAGGTAAGGCTTTTTCTCAATGAGTCAAGGCAAGAGGTGTAGAGAGCAAGCTGTTAGAAATGGTTCAAAGGTCAGATCCTACATTGGATAGGGAGGAAATCAGTGAGGTCCTCTACATAGCTAAGACTCTTGACTAACTAAATTTAGTCCAAACCCCAGTGTGCTAAACTATTAAATTGAATTGTTGTTGCCTTCCAGAAATAACAACTGGAAATAGTTTAAAAGGCACTGGAAGACTGGAAGGGAGAGAAGACAAAAATTATTTTTGTTTACCTCCATCTTAATGCAGAGATAGTGATCGATGCATGTTTGAGCAACAGTCAACTGCAGGGGTCACTTCTAACTTGACCTTCCGTTCTAAAGGTTTTTTTCAGCTCTCTTCATCAAGCCCAACAAGCAAAGGCCTCTCTCATTGGCCAGTCTCTAGGCTCGATGCCAGGCAACAGTAGCACTGTGTTTACCAGGCTTCCAAAAGACCCACGAGCCATTCTGACTTTAATTTTTCCATCCACTGGAATCACATACCGTGCCACAATTCACATATGGGCATTAATTTAAACATTTTCACATAGGCCATTAATGTCCTGACTATTTATGTTCAACTGATGGACTGTGAATTTGCATGCCAGGACTCTCCATTTTAAATAGTACATCTGTACTGAACTAGAGGAGTGAGTGGGGAGGACCAGGTATGGAAGATGGGTTCCTTTCCTGTCTACTATCCACATCTGAATAACGCTCAACAGAACTCACAGCAAGCTGGGTTTAAGTACTCAGGAACAGTCTTCTTTTCTCACTTGCAAAAAAAAAATCAAATAAACAAACAAACAAACAAACAAACAAAGGTGGCATTGTGCATTCAGAGGCTTCTCCTAATTCCTAGAACATTTTAAAATGTTACAGAGGTTCTTTGGTTTGCATTCTTTCTAAGAAGATCTCAACAAGATACACAAGGAATCTCAATAAAAAAATTTTTAATTCAAAGTAAAATAAAGTTTATTAAAGTAAAAAAAAATGCACATACATTTGCACAGACATGAGTGGGCCATCCAAGAGTCAGGATTTTTTTAAATACCTTTTTCTGTGTCATCTAGTCATGTTATTCATTACTCACCCTTCTGATTAGTGGCTTTAAAGTGGTGATTTTTAAATATTTTATTGATTTGCAAGCAGAGGGAGACAAGCACAGAGAAGAGAGAGAGACAGACAGAGAGAGAGAGAGAGAAGGAGAAAGAATGAGTATGCCAGGGCTTCCAGCCACTGCAAACGAACTCCAGATTCAAGTGCCATTTTGTGCATCTGGCCTTATATGGATACTGTGCCTTAGCTGCCGAGCCATCTCTACAGTTCCTAAAATGGTCATTTTTTAAGTTCATCTTCCCCAGTGTAAGTTCCCATTTATAACTGGCTTGAACCAGGTTTGTTCACAAGTTTATGAAGGAGGGCTCGTGAGACCAGGTTTCAGGACCATTTGTCAGCTTAGATGTCCTCTTCCCACATAGCTAAGTTATAATAAGCCTGGCTGCTCCCGCCCCCTCCCCCACCGAGCCCCTTCTTCCGCTGCTCATATCTAAATTCTACCTAAAAAAGTGCAGTGAGTGCTGGGAGGAGGAAAGGGACTAGTGGGAGGGGGAACGTGAGAACAAGAGAAGGTAACGGGGAGTGGATATGGACGTCGCAGGTTCATATGAAGCTGTCATAGTGAAACCCACTCTTTCTTACAATGCCCCCCACAATGTTAAGAACAAAACAATGTTAGAAACAAAAGCATGCAATCAGATAAGCCTTTGACAATAAAGGGGACAAGAGACTCAAGCTTCCGAAGCCAAGTATGGAGCAGGGCATTTAGAACTGAGAAAAACACACACCTGGGCAAGAAGTCAAATAGGACTGTTCCAGGGATCATTTAGGCTTTGGTCACATTTGGGGCAAGGTTATGTTATGAATGTCTGCCATTTATTTTATTTTTAATTAATTATTCATTTATTTTATATAATTTATAGTATTTATTCATTTATTTATTTGCAAGCAAAGAGAGAGAGAGAGAATGGGAGGGCCATAGACTCCAGCTGCTGCAAATATACGCGAGATGCATGTGCCACTGTACATCTGGCTTTACATGGTGCCAGGGAATCAAACTTAGGTCGTTCAGCTTTGTAGGCAAATACCTTAAGCACTGAGCCATCTCTCCAGCCCTGCCATTTACTTTCTAATAAAGTTCATTATAACAAATGAAAAGACAAAGAAACAAGAGTCAATACTTATTAAGCACTTAGCATGGGGGCCAAAGTCTTTGGACATTTTGTCTGCAATGACCTTCACAGTCAGTCTGTGAAGTCACCACCCACTTTGTGTTTTACAGAACAAAATGTGGGATTAGAGACACTCACTCCTCTTCCAGCCCAGAGAGGCTGAGCAAGAGATAAGAAAGAACCCAGATCCACCTCACAGAAAATCCCATCGTGTATCTATCCATGTCCCCGAATCTTCCCTGGTAGCTTTTTCATTAACTAGGATTGCTTTTTATAGGTAGAGTTAAGAAAAAGAAAGTGTTGACTTTGGCAAGTTTGCCCATGGCTTAGTTAGATATGTGTTATTTTAATTCTGTTAGTGAAGATACATACCTTGAAGAATATAAGGATTAGTGGGTTAATATATAAACCTGGGCTTTTCCCTTTGTGTCATTGAGCAAAATATTCAATACGCTGAAACAAAACTTGGTAGAAGTTTTGAAACATCATTTCCCGACAGGAACTAATAACGATGCTAACGAGGAGAGAAAAGTTCAGCTCAAAGAGTGAAGGGTTTGCATTGTGGGGAGTGCTGTAGACAGAATGAATTCGTTAATGTGAACATCATTAACCTCGAAAAAGCATGCCCTGCTCATTTGATCAGTGGCAAAGCACATCAAGATACATGAAGAAGGGAGTTTGATAAGAAATCTAGTTATTGTTGCCTGAAATAACTATGTAACAACCACAGTGAAAGAATCTAAAGTGGGGCTGGAGAGATGGCTTAGTGGTTAAGGCGCTTGCCTGCAAAGCCATAGGATCCCAGTTAGATTCTCCAGGACCCACATAAGCCAGATGCACAAGGGGGCACATGCATCTGGAGTTCATTGCAGTGGCTGGCTGCCCTGGAGTGCCCATTCTCTCTCTCTCTCCCTCTCTCTCTCTCTCTCTCTCTCTCTCCCTCTTTCTCTCAAATAAATAAATAAGAATCTAAAGTGTACATTTCATCTAGGACTGTATGAAGGTCTCAAAATGACCACCCTTACTTACACTGTGAGCTTAAAATCAACCTACAGTGAGCTGCTTCACAGGACAGTAACTTGAATGTGGAAGGACAGGGGGGAGGAATTTATTTCTCTACTTGATAGACCTTGTCCCCATTTCGGAAAACTAACATAAAGAGCAAGGCTGAAAGCAGCCTTTTGTTGTGACCTTACGATTGGTTGTTACAACGTTCATGAAAGCTGACTACATCCCACAAGTAACCTTGGGTAATTTTGCAAAAATTCAATCAACCATCATTATTCTTACTTCCCCTCTAAAATAAATAAACACAACTTTTAAAATATGTAATCACTTATTTTCATTAGACATCTCTTTTTCATTATTATTTTTTTTCCCGGGGAAGTAAAACAGACCTTTAGCAGCTAGTTAAGGTTAGAAAACAAACATCATAATCTACATTGGCCAACCCTACAATTAACCATGATCTATAATGACCACAAAATAATTTGTTGTTCATTTTTAAGAAAACAAAATACACAGTCCTAAATATATTCTCCTTATAGAAAACAAAAATTAGAAATATTTTGCTATGTAACAATACTCTCCAGAAGAATTGGCTTTCCCTACTTTTTGTTTTTAAGAAACAAAAGATTTAAAGAGACTATAGCAGAAAGTAAAAGGAAAGCAGAAAAGCTCCCTAGCGAGGAAAGGGAGAGGTGTCCTGAGCAAGGAGCCCCCTACTGTCTCTTTAACTCTCCCTTTCCACTCTCTTTTGGACCTTCCAGCTGGGACTGTGCCTGACTTCTCCACCACAACTCTTTCTGTCAAGACCACACACTAGATTCACATTGGTGGATCCAGTCTTCACCTGTCCTGAGCAATTTGCAACATTTTTAAATTTTTTTTTTTATCTGTTCACTCATTTTTTTTCCTGGAACCTCTTCCCCTCACTTACCCAGTGTTGTGTCATCCTGGTTTTCGTCCTACCTCCCAGGCAGCCTCTTCGGCTGATTGTTGGGATCCTTCTAGCCACCTACATTTGGTGTGTCCTACGACCCACACCTCTGGCCACACTTTTCTTATCAATCTATGTGTACTGCCTTGGTTTCCCCATCTTGTCTCAAAGTTTTACATGACCTCAGCCCTCAATTCAATTCATACATGCAACTGCCTACTCAGTCTACTTACTGCACATTGTCTCATAGGCTTCTTAAGCTAATGATCCAAACACTGACCTCCGGATGCCTCATAGATCTTCCCTTAGTCATTCCTGGTCTCAAAACTATAGTTAACTTTTACTCTCAGCCTCTAATCGACTCGAGAAATTTTATGCATTCAATCTTCAAAATATCCCCATCCTCCAACCACCTTTCACTATCTCCATAAATACATCATATATATCATTCTCATCACAGTCCAGGGTTACTGTCACAGCCTCTTTCTCAGCTCTCTCTTCCCATCTTCACCTGGAAGTCAGCTCTCACAATAGCACAATTGTGGTTGATTTTGCTTGCAATGTAAATCATGTCATACACCTCTCTGGTTTAAAAAACCTACAATAAGGGCTGGAGGGAGGGCTGAGCAGTTAAGGCGCTTGCCTGCAAAGCCCAAGGACCCCTGTTCAACTCTCCAGATCCCACATTAGCCAGACACACAAAGGTAAGCAAGCGCAAGGTCACACATGCCCATTAGGTGGCGCAAGCATCTGGCATACAATTATAGTGGCTGAGGCCCTGGCACCAATTTTCTCTCTGTCTCTTTCTCTCTCTCTCTCTCTATCTATCTATCTATCTATCTATCTATCTATCTATCTATCTATCTATACATATATATAATAAAAATCCCACAAGAGCTCCTATCATTCTCAGAGACAAAGCCTACCAGAACCTTCCAGGTTGGTCTTCTTGGTCCCAGTCTTCATCCCAATACTCCTGTCCACAATGATTTTCTTTGTGCTCCATTTGTCTCCATGTATGCCAATCTCCCCAGCCATACCTTCTCAGTGTGTGCTCCCCACCCATCTGTATCCGCTGAACAGTTTTCTCTGTGTTGTTTTTTCCAACAAAAATATGTTTCACTAAGATATTCGTTGTTTCTACGACAAGAGTAAACTCCAGGAGCAAGACTTTGATCTCGTTCATGTGCACTCATAGTCCCTGCTCCCAGAATGGTGCCGAGCACGTGGGAGATGAGGGGAGTAAGGACGCATACTTGTCGAATAAATAGAATTTAAAGCTATGGAAGTACATCAGGTGTCCCAGAGTGGACAAAAAAGTAAGAACAAGAAAGAGGTAAGAGGGGGCTGGAAGGATGGCTTAGTGGTTAAGACGCTTGCCAGAAAAGCCAAAGGACCCATATAAACCAGATGCCCAAGGTGGCATATGCATATGGAATTCGTTTGCAACAGTTGGGGGGCCTGGTGTGCTCATATTCATTCATTCTCTCTTTCCCTCTCTCTCCACCCTCTTTCTTTATCTCTCTCTCTTTCTTTTCTACAGCATCCTAACAGAGAAAATCTGTCCAATATCCACATTTAAAAATTAGGATGAGAAGTATCATCACTCTTGAGAATTAAATTAATTAAAAGAATCAGAAAGTTGCAGAGATACAGGCTCTGGGAAGTGTTAGGAGTTACGAAGGTAGTAATGAGTGTGTCAAGGACTTATATCAGTTTTAGGGGGACCAGGGGAGGAAGGGGGCAGATCCAGTGTGTTGAGGAAGTGAATGTCAGGTGATGAATGAACTCAGCAAGGAAATCAGGATTTCATCTATAAGTAGAAGGAAGGTGAGCAACAAACAGGAAGTAAGACCCACACAGGGGTGGGAGGGTCCCAATTAATAAGATAATCTCTGACCAAACTAGATGATTTGTTTTTCTCAAAGCTTGAACTAACCAAATGCTGGCGTGTAAATTATCCAGTTCATTTATTTGACAAAGCTCCAGATTTTCTTTAAATGTTATCAGCTTACATCTCACCTGTGGAATTGCCTGGCCTGAATAATTACAGGAAATCAGACATCAAGATGAACAGATACTGGCTGCGACCTGGGTAGCATTGGGGTGCATCTCTGTACTCTGAACGCTGTGCTGCTTTGGGGGTGGGAGCCCTGAGGAGGTGAGGACGAGCAGAGGAGTCGCATTTAGGGAAGGCAGCCACAGCCAGAAGCCTGAATTGTGATGGGATGCACAGTTTCCTTTGTTGGCAAGATCCGGATTAGACTTGTGTCTGATGCAGTGGAGCAGAGCCTGGGAAGCCTTCGAGGTGGGCTTGTCCCCAGCCAGAGAGGCGGAAAATCAATTTGGCTGGCAAACGAGAGCCCCCGAGAACTCAGTCCACGCTCCATAATCCTGTCCACTAGCAGCTCAGGAAATAGAAGCCTGCACTCTCTCACATATTCATGGGGGATGTGAGGCATAAATCAGGCTTTAAGGATTGGGGGCAAAGGGAATGGACTCTTGGGCTGGCTACTAATTAATCAAGCTAGAACACCTAAATTTAGCAACCTGGGACAAAGACACACACACACACACACACAGGCAAACACAGGCAAGCAAAGGCTGCTGCCTGCCACTGTGTCGCTCATTTCCTTTTTCATTTCAATTAAAACAGATATCGGATGAAAATTTCCCCTTTAGCTGATGTTGCTTATGCATCCCCCCCACCCACCCATTCTTCCTTTAATTAAAAAACATGCTCATTGCAATCCTTGCCAGAATCACTTTAACGGTATTTTAATTGTAATGTCTCTGCCTGATTAAAAAAAGAAAATATGAACTAGAAAGTGTTTGGGGGGAAAAAAAGGTTCTCAAGATACAGGAAGAGAATCATACACCTTCCCAGAATGGGTGCCACAAACAAATTCTTTAATTAGCCTATCACGCCACAGCGAGATGGGCAACGTAGCAGGGGAGAGAAACCTACCTGAAATAAAATCACTGACTCAGACACAAAGAGCGCTTGGGAGAAAGAGTTTTCATTAGCTCTGATCTTCCCCAGCAATATAAAGAACCACAACCAACTAAAGATGCTCTGTGCTGGATAAGCCCATTCAAAGACCCCGGCACTTTATCCACAGTCTTTGCTTAGACAGGGTCAGACAGCCATTGGGAAAAGACCAGCTGAGCGCCATTGATTGCCTTCCAGTCCTCACAATTCAACAGGGTTTCCATTATTGTTTGAGGCTAGTTCTCAAATTTGAGGCTGCATTAGAATCACCAGGATGTCTTAAAACAGAGATAGAAGGGGTCTTCCACACCCAGTTAGGTTTGCCATGGAAACTGACACTTTCTGTCTCGTGTTAGATCCCAGGTAACAGCAGATGCTGAGCACTGGGGACCAAAGGCTGAGAACTCTAGGTTTTCATGAACTAGTAGGGGAAAGATAAGAGACCCACCTTAGGTCCACAAGATTGCTATGTTTGCTACCTTCCAAACCAGGCTCACAAACATGGAATAATAGATTAATTCCTAAAAAATCACTGAACCAACATTTACTGTTATCTTCCCAGTCTGTCTGTAAGATGTTGACATAAAAAAATATAAAACATACAAAACCAGGTGTGGTGGCACACGCCTTTGATCCCAGCACTTGGGAGGCAGAGGTAGGAGGATCGCCATGAGTTCAAGGCCACCCTGAGACTACATAGTGAATTCCAGGTTAGCCTGGGCTAGAGCGAGACCCTACCTCAAAAAAACAAAAAAACAAAATATATATATATATAACTATAAAACATACAGACTCTACTTCCAGGGGTTGCAGTGAGTTAGAGCTGGTCCAGGTAACTGGAAATAGCATAATGGGAGTGAACTGGTACACCTACAGATAGGAGGTAAACATGTTTACAACGCAGAGTTTTACTTTTCTACAGAATATAAAACTCATTAAGTTAACTTCATTTCTCAATTGACTCTCTACCAATTATAAAATATGAGCTCAGTTGTAGAAGAGGGACCTCAAACACTGAGATACTAACAAATACATTGGCCATTATAGCTTATCAATTACCCCTTAACTAACCTTGGATTTCCTTTCTACCTCAGGAAAATCATCGCATCCTTTTACTAGTAAAGCTTCTTTCATTGAAGTGCTCAAAGCCCTCATCTGTGCCATGGGTTCTAAAATGTTACTGTGGACTTCAGGAAGAAAGCTATTTCTAAAACAGAAACAAAGAATATCAAAAAAGTAATAAATAAATAAAACTCTTGTCTTTCTCCCAAATTCTGCCCTAAGCAGATAGACATCTCCCTAAGTGCCAAATGCATTCAAGTAACCTTCCTTCTCCTTAGTGCAGTTCCTTTAGCATTGGCCCAATCATATTTCTAACAGACCTACTTCTCAGGGCCACCTAGTCTTTAAAAATTGCCCCTCCTCCCCCACAGAGACTAAATGAGGCCTCTTGCCCCCAAAAACACCAGGAACCCCACTGAAGAAGACCCTCAGCAGAACTGGGGTGGAGGTGAAGGGGTCTAAGAGAACAATGTTTTCATATTAAAAAATCAACAAATAATAAAATATATATAATATTTAATAAAATATTTCAGAAATATTTAAAATATTAAGAAATATTCTCTGCACATTATAAACCTTATTTGGCATAGTATTAGAAGTCAAAGATAACTCATTTCTTATAGTAATTGATTTTTATTGTTGATGTGTGGTAGTATTTGTGGTGTGTATGGTGAATGTACACGTGTATGTAGATGTGTCTGCCTCGTGCACATGCTACAGAGCCAAGAGAAAAATGCCAGGTGTCCTCTTTGATCACCCTTTCATCCTTATTTGCTTGAAAAAAGATCTTCTCACTAAACCTGGAACTCCCTCTTTTTCAGTTAGACTAGCTGGCCAGGGAGCCCCAGCAATCTTTCTGTCTGTGTTCCTCTCACCTCTCAGAGCTGGGCTTACAAACATGCACAGCCACGCCAGGCTTTTAACACCAGTGCTTAGGATCGAACTCAGTTCCTGATGCTTGTACAGCATCCACTGAGTCAACTCCCCAACCCTTCTTATAGTCATTTTCTAAAGTGAGTCACTCACTTTTATCTGGCCCCGTGAATATACAGTGCATGAGAATCAGTAATAATGAAATGTTCAGTCTCTGATATATTTTCATCTGCCCAAGAATCCCAGATACAAAAGAATCCCAAATGCCTCTCTCCATTCCTGGTCTTGTTCAATAGGATCTAGGGATCGTTAATCAACAAATGAGATGGAGAAGTAAGGAGAGGCCAAGTCCTCAAGAACCCTGTAAGCCATATTAAGTTTAGACTTGAACTTAAGGGCTAAATGGAAAGCCAATGAAGGGTTTTAAGTAAGGAAGTTTGAAACATTTATCTTTCATTACTGAAAATACTGTGCTAGGAATGGACTGGTCCTTTTCAGTTGCATTTTTCATATTACAATATCCAAGTTGTCAAGACATAAACTGTAAATTGTGAAGTATCTATCTATCTGTCTGTCTGCCCATCTATTGAAAGCATGTCCTTTCTCACAGCACTGGCTTATCTTCCATTTAAGGCTAATCAAGTGTGTCTGGGACGGTTCTCTGGAGGTAAATAATGTAAGTCATTGTCTGATTGGAAGAAATCACGGATTTCAGAGCCAAGTGTCCCCCACATTAAAAAGCCTTTGTCTCTGATCTTATGATATACAAATAGTAAATGAAATTGGTCGCCGTCTGGATGAATCCAGTAACATCTGAATGTACCAGGAAGGAGTCTGACTATAGAAAAATTCACAACAAACATTAATCTAACTCTGCAAGTCAGAAAGTTCACTCTCTCTATAATTATTTGAGTACCTTGTACCTGCCCAGGGACCTATGTTTGCAAGATAAAAGTAAACAAAACCAGGTCTGGTGCCTGCTTTCCTTAACATATAGCCCAGATCTCTGGAAGCTTCCACAAGGGTAAAAGGAAAAAAGAAGCATGCCAGTGTTATATTTGTGAAGAATTGAATATCAAATCAAATCAAGTTCTTAAGTAAAAATTCTACCAAAGGGAGACGGAGAGATGGCTTAGCGGTTAAGGCACTTGCCTACAAAGCCAAAGGACTTCAGTTTGATTCCCCAGTACCCACATAAGCCAGATGCACAAGGTGGTGCATGCATCTGGAGTTCGTTTGCAGTGCCTTGGAAGCCCTGGTGCACACATTCTCTCTCTCTCTCTCTCTCTCTCTCTATCTATCTATCTCTTTCTCTCTCTCTCTCTCTCTCTCTCTTTCCCTCTCTCAAATAAATAAACAAAAATTAACAAAAAATCTACCAATGGCCCTATAAGCTTCATTTTAAAAAGTCCCCCCTTACATAAATAAATAAGATAATTTTTAAAATTTTTTTAAAAGCTCTAGAGAGATGGCTTAGCAGTTAAGGAACTTGCCTGCAAAGCTTAGGGACTCAGGTTCAATACCCCAGTACCCACATAAGTCAGATGGACAAACTGCGCATGCATCTGGAGTTCCTATGCAATGGCCAGAGGCCCTGGTGTGCCCATTCTCCCCCACACTCCCTCTCTAAAATAAATAAATAAAGTATTTTTAACAATTTAAAAAGTCTTCCCGTGGACTGGGCATGACTCAGCAGTTAAGAGCAATTCCTGTGCAAGCACGAGGGCCTGAAGAGGCCTAAGGGAGAAGGTGCTGGAGTTCGATCCCCAATACCCACTTACACAGCTAGGAATAGCCACACGTGTCTACAACCCCAGTCCTACAGGGGAGCAGAGAACCAGAGAATCAGTGGAGCTCATGGAAAAAAAAGAAAAACCTGCAAGCTCCGGGATCAGCAAGATATTCTGGCTTAGGTGGCAAAGCGATGAAATGGAATACCTGATGGAATACCTGACACTGGCCACCAGAGGCAGGCGCGCTCCAGTGTAGTCACAAGCAGATGTGGAACTGCACGGGCACAAGCAAGTGCACATAACACACACACACATCACATACACACACACACACACACACACACACACACACACTTGCGACAAAAATAAGTCTTCCCACAATATAAGTAACACCAATCTGCCACCAAGCAAAGGCTGAAACAGGCAGACATGCAGGGTAAAGGGAGATAAGAATAGATTGCAAAACGACTCACATTAATTCTTTCTGATATAAACATCTTGATCAAACTTTCTCTTTGTACTGTTGCATGGACCAGCCTCTCATAGAATACCTTCTTGCAGAACGTAGGAAAAGCCTTCAGTCTCTCCTTCACTACTCTTTCTCTACAGGAGCACACACACACACACACACACACACACACACACACAATAGTAAGGTTAAGTAGAGGCAATTCAATCTTCCTTCACAGGCAACATGCAGTTGAAACAACAGATTTTACCAGCCCCAAAGCATCTCATTCAATATGACACTCTACGGTTGCAAAAGGAAACATCCGGGACTGGAGAGATAGCCCAGTGGTTAAGGGTGCTTGCTGACAAACACTGCGGGCCCGGGGTTCAATTCACCACCTACCACATAAAGTCAGACAGCATTCCTTTGCAGTAGCAAGAGACACTGGTGGGCCCACTCATATTCACATGCAAATAAATTTTCAAATTTTTTAAAATTTTTTTAAATTTTTTTATTATTTTATTTATTTTTGGAGAGAGACACAGAGACAGACAGAGAGGGAAAGGGATAGAGATGGGCCAGCAGTCTCTCAGCTGCTATGAACGAAATCCAGATGTGAGCGCCCCCTTGTGGGCAAGTGCAGCATTGTGCCCTTGCATCACTTTGCATCTGGCTAAACGTGGGACCTGGAGATTGCAACCGGGTTCTTAGGCTTAGCAGGCAGGCGCCTTAACTGCTAAGCCATCTCTCCAGCCCTCAAATTTTTTTTAAATATCAATGCAAAATGTTTTAATTTTATCAAAACTCTAAGCTGTAGTCACATCAGTTTCCTCTGAAGCTAAGCTGGAATTTCCAAAGCCTTGACACCTTAGGCTCAGAGTAATCTTCCAAGGAACTCACATGGGCTTGATGTCTAGAGAGACGAGTGGCATGTCACAGAATCCCTCTTCCCCAGCATTCACAGACCGCTGAACTGCACAGTGTCACTGTGGCATGCACTGACTGAATCTGAGGCTGGCCCAGTGCTAACTAGGGGGATGAAAGGGTACAGTCACCTTGATTACATTGGCGGACACACCAAGACGATTAGTGAAGCACACCTGTGGGTGTGTCTGGGAAGGTATTACCAGAGACAGATCCTGAAGACTCTGTTACAATGATTGGGTCAGCCTCTTGATGTGTTCGTAACATGCTGGCCTTATTAAGAGGTGGCAAAAGGAAGAAAGTAGAACTCCATTGGAGGAAGTAGCTGGTCCCTTCCTGTACCCCTTCTCACTTTATCTACTTACCAGCCACCATGACATGAGCTAGTACACTCTGCCACACCCTCAGTGCCATGATGGACAGATACCCCTGAAACTGTGAGTCAAAATTCCTCCATTTTCATTTTTCTTTTGAGTATTTGGGCCACAAGTACAAAAAGCTAATAAGCCCATCTGAAAAAAAAAAAAAAAGGCTGTGGTGGGAACTGTACGTGGTGCCCCCCCACCGAAATCCTCACCCCGTTGCCAAAGATGAAAACACTTGACATTGAACACGGATGTGGGTCAAGACATGATGTTTCGTGTCAGTAACCATAACCATTCCCATGCTGTAAGAATCCCACACATAAAAGACTCAGAAAATCTGAGTGTGCTTAAAAATCTGTGGGCTAACAAACAACTTGAGAGAAAACGAAGCCCCTTTCCAAGCTGCACCAGAAAGATCTATGTCCAGGAAGTTCACGTAACCAGGAGAATGGAGGCGCCAAAGCAACAGAGTCTGCTGTGCCCACCTCTGCCTCTTCTTGCAACAGAAGGAAGAACACTTGAGAATGCGCTCTGTAAATCACAATGGCCAAGGCAATGCGTGGTCTTTACTCTCCAGTTTGCTTTCTATACATTAGCAGCCACTGTCTGTAAATAAACTGTAACTAAGGTCTGATATTCAACCATCTTTTCTGTGATCTCTGTTTGTTTAAAAGAAACCACTGACATGAACCGAGTTCTTACTCTGGACCAGGCTAATGGCTTTAAAAATACTTCCTCACTTAATACTCAAACTGTCCATAGGAGGTGGGACAATGCATTGTAATATTGCCACACACAATCAACAAACGCCCACTTTCATTGTAACTCGCTGTCATTACAATAAGGCATTGTGCCAGTGAAGGAAAACCTGAAGCTTACAGAGGCTCTCAATTTGCCCAAGGTCACAGAGATGGTAAATAGTGAAGTCTAGAACAGAGTTGGTTCCTTC
Source organism: Orientallactaga sibirica (assembly GCA_036365145.1). Taxonomy (NCBI): domain Eukaryota; kingdom Metazoa; phylum Chordata; class Mammalia; order Rodentia; family Dipodidae; genus Orientallactaga; species Orientallactaga sibirica. The sequence continues at coordinate 16,323,919 of JAEOAD010000006.1, forward strand.
TGGCTCAAAAGCCTGCCAAGCATTTCACTGCCGTGGCATACACCAGTAGACCAAGAAATAGAAAATCATATTAAAGGCAACCCTTGTACTATTAAATAGTAATAGACATTGGAGGAAAACAGTTTCTTCTCAAGCATGTTAAAGTAATGGCATTGTGCATAATAAGAAACTACAGAATGTCCTCTTCTAAAGGATATGTATTTAAAATATACAATATGATGTTTATACACACACACACACACACACACACACACACACACACACAGAGAGAGAGCGAAGTGATTCATACAGTCAAGCAAATTAGTGTGCCCATCATTTTACATTTGTCATGATAGTGTTTGTGAAAGAGAGAGATGAAGAGCCAAAGATATAAATGCTCAATACCAACTCATAGCTGTCATATTTGTGTGTGTGGAAGGCAGAGAGAAAGGAGGCGAAGTGGAGAGAGAAGCTAAAAGATAAACACTCAACTATCAAGCAGATAGTCCATCTTCCCCTAATTAACTCTTTGTTAATTATTATCTCCAAGTCACTTCATGTCAAGATGCTTGCCCTCAAGATGAAAAAGAGATTCATTGCTTCATTCAGAAATATAAATGCTTCCTCAATTACAGGCACCAAGCCCAATATCCTTGCCTGGGATGCAGAGGGCACTGACAAGACTGTAAGATTTCCTTTTAGTTATTATGGGTCCTCATAATCAAGTGCAAAAAATAACAAATTTTAATTGGGTATCTTAATATTAAAAAGACAAAAAAATGAAAGGATTATGCTTATTTCTATCCCAACTCCTTAGTAATAACTGAGTATCTTTTGTGATTAACAGTATTATCAAAATTTCTTAAACAGAGGCTGGAGAAGTGGCTTAGTGTTTAAGGCATTTGCCTGCAAAATTGAAGGATCCAGGTTCAATTCCTCAGGACCCACCTAAGCCAGATGCACAAGGGGCATACATGCGTCTGGAGTTCATTTGCAGTGACTGGAGGGCCTGGGGTGCCCATTCTATCATTCTTTCTATCTCTATCTGTCTCTCTGTCTCTCTCTAATACATAAATAAATAAGAAAATATATTTTTAAATAGAAAAAAATATTAAATATCTTATTTATTTAAAACCAATCCTTTCAAAGAATGCATTTGCAATATTCAAATGGTCCAGAAAGAACTTGTGCCAAAGTGCTTTAGATTTCCTCACTCAAGTCTTTTTGAAGAAACAATCTGACCTTGAAATTGTTCACAGTTTCTATCACCTTGTAGATGGAATCAGAAAGATAAAGAAAATTCTACTCAGCTATTTCTCTGATGCAATGAGTGGGAATGAGAGATGAAGGCAGTAACAGGTATTCAGAGGGTAAGTTGCTATAAGTGAGTATGATGATTTTTCAGTCTCATATTAAAATAGATCTTCACTGTCCTCCAAATGCTTCCATATTAGAGATCAAGAACGGATGTTTGAGGCTGAGCACTATACTATATAAAACACATATCTGAAGGTTGGGGTTCCTCACCAGTTAAGACATTTTTTTCAAATGCTTTTAGTAATCAGAAAAATTCTGATTAAGTATCTTAGGTTGTTCAACTCTCATAATATGTATCTATACACATGTGGGTGTGTCTGTGAAATATATGTGTGTGTGTTTTATGTGCATGTGCATACATATACACATATGGGTGGTATGTTATGTATGTGTGGGCATGCATGTGTATGTATATGGAACAATTAAGGACAGTGAAAATAAATTAGTTGAGAAATATGATATTTAATAGACCTAGGTGGGGTTTTTTTAATGTACTTATTAAGTATCACCTAGGAATTAAATTCTATACCATTTGCTTGTCTGTTCATGCAACAATCAGCTTGTACTTTTGAACCTTCATCATATGTCCGGCCCTATTCTAGACCGTGATTGGAAAACACTGAATAAACTGGTGGCAGGCATCCTTTCCTTTTGAGCTTATTATTCGTAAAGGAAAAAAGTGAAGTTATAATATCATGTGGTAATAAGAACTTTGAGAAAAAAACAAGATAGAGATTAATAACAAGTGGTTGTAATTTTGGAAAAGATGGCCAGAAAAGGCCTCTCTGATAAATTAATATTTTCTCAAAGAGCAAATGAAACAAGTGAGCCAAACACTTGAAACTACAGGACAAACATCCCAGGCAAAGGTCCAGAGGACAGGTATATTCACAGAAGGGCTGATCTGGAATGAAGGAGGGAGACAAGACCAAAGAAAGAATCGGGGATTAAATAATTTTTAAAAAGCTGTGGATTTTACTCCTAGTGAGATGTGAAGCCATTAGAGGGTTTTGGAGATAGAAGTAATGAGGTCTGATACAGGACATGGACTGGAAATGGACAGGGTTAACCTTAGAATATAGCACAGAAGCAAAATACCAACGACTTCAGGATATAGGGTCTTGATTTTCTATCATAATAAGTAATTTCAGAAGCGAATGATACAATGGCAGCATTATGGGACCCCACAGTCATCGGGGCTCTGAGTTTCTCCTATCTTCCTTCTTCCCCACCCTCAAGAAATCACATAATGATCTCAGAAAATCACATTTGCATCACAGGAAGATGAAGGAGGAAACATAAATATGCTTCCTACTGGAAATGCCCCATTTGCCTCACACGATTTCCTCTGACATGTTATTGGCCACCAGTTAGCCATAAGAGTAAGTCTAGCTTCAAAGGAGGCAAAAAAAAAAAAAAAAAAACAGTGTTTTAGCTCTCTTCACTGCTACTACAAATAAAATTGGGGTTCTGCTAATAAGAAAACCAAAGAACTAGAAACACTGGAGTGGATTTAAAGGCATTTTGTAGTAATCCAGGCCAAAAATTGTAGGGATTGGGATTAGTGTGACGCAAAGCAAGCGTTGATAGATGGAAAATATGTTGAAGATAAAGCCAGCAAGGATGCTAGACAAAGAAAAACGCCCAGGGTGCCTCTACTATCTGGAGTGTGGGCCACTGTACCCATACGTCCCTCCAACTCTGACTTCATGTGTGTTATTGATATCCATGTGATCTTCCCCACAATCTGACACTAATCTTATGTCCTCAACACCCTAACTATGCCACACACTTCCTCCCTGCTTCTGTTATATATTTTGATAGACATTTCACTCCTTTATGTTTATTTTCTTGTAATTTTATGTGTTACTGACATTAAGTAGTAGTCTTGTACCTCACAGAGAATTCCCAGGCAACATTCAGAAATTATCTATTAAACAAGATTTAATCTCTGCCTTTACTTTTCTTTCATTTTTTAAAATATTTTTTCTTTTTAAGTTTTATTTTAGAGAGGGACGGAGGGATACAGAGAGAATTGGCCCACCAGGGCCTCAGCCACTGCAATCAAACTCCAAATGCTTGCACCACTTAGTGGACATGTGCTTGCCTCACCTTTGTGCATCTGGCTTACATGGGATCTGGAGAGTGGAATGTGGGTCCTTGGGCTTCACAGGCAAGAGCCTTAACCACTAAGCCATCTCTCCAGGCCCTTCTGTCTTTTCTTTATTCTCATTATTTGTTGAAGCCACAGCCCATCTCTCAGCTAAAACTCTGAGTTTCTCTGAAAACAACCACCTCCCTATCAACAACTTGTGAGTGTTACTTATATAAAAACTGATATCATGGGCTGGAGAGATGGCTTGATGGTTAAGGCACTTGCCAGCAAAGCCAAAGGATCCAGGTTCAACGATCCTGGACCCATGAAAGCCAGATGCACAAAGCAGAGTACGCATCTGAAGTTTGTTTTCAGTGGCTAGAGACCTGTCCCTCCTATTTGGTCAGTCTGTCTCTCATTTTTTCTGTCTCTCAGCTTGCAAATAAATAAATAAATAACAAAATTTTTAAATGAATATTATTGGTGATGCTCTCACTTTTGTTTAGGGAAGTGTCTCCTTTCAGACGGCAGTGACTACTGGAGACTCAAAACTCATCAAAGTGCTGAGAAAAAGTGACAGTTGAGGGTTTAGCACTAAATAAGACCTCTCTAGCACATCCTCCACTAAGGCTCCGGGAAGTGAGGAAGAGGTGGAAGAAAGAACTTAAGAGGCAAAGGATTAGGGAGGAGTGCTCTGGAACATGGTCTTCTGGACAGGAAGTGGTCAGTGCATTCCTCACTGTGGCTGTCATTACCTGAACAATTTGGGGCCTATCAGTATGTTGTCATGATGCCAGAGAAGGGCAAAAGAAAAAAAAAACGCATGAAAATAGAAGAGGTCGGGCTGAGGAAATGGCTTAGCAGTTAAGGCATTTGCCTGCAAAGCCTAAGGACCCTTTTTCAATTCCCCAGGATCCACGTAAGCCAGATGCACAAAGGAGCACATGTGTGCCCATTGTCTCTTTCTTTCTGTCTCCTCTTCCTCTCTCTCTCAGATAAAGAAATAATAATTAAAAAAATAGACGAGGTCACCAGTACACATAAGTTATAAGTTATCAAGTGTTTTCTGATTGGGTATGAGGCTCACTGAGTGGGAGGAGATTGATGCCTGGTGCTGGCTAAAAGGAGAGGTGATGCTCATCAAAAAAAAAAAAAAGCCTTCTAAATGTCTATGTTTATCCCCTTTGATCCACACCACTTTCGTTCTTCAGTAGAGAACCTGCTTCTCAAAAATGGTGACAAACACCTGGAAGACCCAAGACACATCAAAAGGACAAGAAGAGAAACCCCCGTGCCCAGCACTGCATGAGTCACTTCATCTCTCTCTTACCTGTCAGGACCCAGGAAGCACTGTGGAGCACATGGTGCATTAAACATGAGGGCTGCTCCCACTGCTGTCCTCAGAACCTTCTTTTTTCTTTCAGTTTTTTTTTTCCTTTGAGGTAAGGTCTCTCTGTAGCCCAGGCTGACCTGGAATTCACTATGTATTCTCAGGGTGGCCTCAAACTTATGGCAATCCTCCTACCTCTGCCTCCCGAGTGCTGGGATTAAAGGCGTGCGCCACCACGCCCGGCTCATCCTAAGAACCTTCTTCATGGCCATGGTGGCAAACAACTGAGGAGACTCAAAACCATCAAAGCAGGCAAAAGAGGCTGCTGAGGGCTGGAGAGATGGCTTAGCCGTTAAGGCACATGCCTGCGAAGCCTAAGGACCCCAGTTCCCAGGTCCCCATAAGCCAGATACTCAAGGGGGCACATGTGTCTGGAGATAATTGGCAGTGGCTGGAGGCCCTGGCACAGTCATTCTCACTCTCTCCCTCTCTCTCTTTCCCTCTCTCTGTCAGAAAGAAAGAAAGAAAGAAAGAAAGAAAGAAAGAAAGAAAGAAAGAAAAGAAAGAAAGAAAGAAAGAAAGGGAGGGAGGGAGGGGAGGGAGGGGGAGGGAGGGAGGGAGGGAGGGAGGGAAGGAAGGAAGGGAGGAAGGGAGGAGGGAGGGAGGGAGGAAGGAAGGGAGGGCTGCTGAGAGCTCAACACTAAAGTAGACTTCTGACATGCTCTCCAAGGCTCAGGCAACACTGCAGAAGTGGGAGTGGAGAGAATGGGAGAGCCATGAGATAGGCAGGTGTCATCTGAGGCAATGTCTGGAAATGAACTGCCTGGTGCATTCGTGACTTCACAGTGATGACCAACGTCCCCACTAAGAAAGGGCCTCAGTGGAACTGGTGATGGAGAGTAGGCCAGAAGAGAATAACCTGAGGGGATTTGACCAATTTGCAGTGTGTTTATATATTACAATCATTAATAATATTATTATTTTTAAAAGAAGGGGAGGGACTAGTTAGAAAGAAGAAAGAGACCGGGTGTGGTGGCACATGCCTTTAATCCCAGCACTCGGGAGGCAGAGGTCGGAGGATCGCCGTGAGTTCAAGGCCACCCTGAGACTAATTCCAGGTCAGCCTGAGCTAGAGTGAAACCCTACCTCGAAAAACCAAAAAGAAAGAAAAGAAAGAAAGAAAGAAAGAAAGAAAGAAGGGAGGGAGGGGAGGGGGGAGAAAGGAGGGAGGAGGAGGGAGGGGGAGGGGGAGGGAGGAGGGGGGGGGGGGGGGGAGGGAGGGGGGGGGAGGGGAGGGGAGGGGAGGAAAGAAGGAAGGAAGGAAGAAAAGAAAGAGGGAAGGAATACAAAAGGAAGTTATGGGAGAGGATTGTGATGAAATATATATATGTATGAAAATTATGAATATGCTTTTATATTTCCATTTATTTATTTGAGAGGAAAAAAAAGAGGCACAGAGAGAGAGAGAGTGGGCACGCCAGGGCCTCTCGCCACTGAAAATGAACTCCAGGTGCATGAGCACTTTGTGCGTGTAACTTGACATGGGTACTGGGGAATCGAACCTGGGTCCTTAGGCTTTGCAGGCAAGTGCCTTAACTGCTGAGTCATCTCTCCAGCCCTATTTCTTTTTTAAAAATATCAAGAAGAAATAAGAGTTTGGGCAAAGTAAGAGAACTATTTTGATCTTGAAATGTGTAAGAGTGAGAAACTCTGCCTTCCCCCACTCTTTGATGCCGCTCTCGAGCCTCGCCTCAGTCTTTGTGATCTTGTCCTTTTGACACCATCCCTTGCTTCCTGAGACTTAGTAATGCAAGACTTGGGGCTGGGAGGCCTCCTCCAAATGGTTGTAGCAATGAAAGGTCAGGACCCTTGAGCACCTGGCTGCAGGGTACTCCGCCCACCGGCAGAATGTGGCTTCTATGGGAACAGACCTAGCTAAAATTTTGGCTAGAAAACCTTTTCTCTGAGATGAAGCGTTAAGTCTCGAATTGTTCTCTTGTCATTGCTAGTCTTCAGAAAGTTGATGGCTGTGGATAGAGCATCACTGCCCTTGTCTGCCAGCTATACACACACATGCATGCACGCATGCACATTGCAAGGCAAGGCAAGACTCCAATCTGACAGACCATTCTCCACCCTTAACTAGACTCATTAACTAATTTGACAGAAAAATTCTCTTCTCTTTGTGACTAAAGAATGAAAAAAAAAAAAAAAGAGGGTCTGGGGAAATGGCTTAGTGGTTAAGGCGTTTGTCTGCAAAGCCTAAGGACCGGGGTTCGATTCCCCAGGACCCATGTAAGTCAGATGCACAAGGGGGTGCATGCATCTGGAGTTCGTTTGCAGTGGCTGGAAACCCTGGCGCGTCCATTTGCTATTTCGCTCTGCCTCTTCCTATCTCTCTCTCTCTCTCTCTCTCAAATAAATAAATAAATAAATAAATAAATAAATAAATAAATATCTTTTTTAAAAAGAATTAAAAAAGAAAGGGCTGGAGAGATGGCTCAGTGGTTAAGGAGCTTGCCTCTCTCTCTCTCTCTCTCTCTCTCTCTCTCTCTCCCTCTCCTCTTGAATAAATAAATATTTTAAAAGACAAATCTCCATTCTTATTACTTGAAAAAAAGATCTAAGACACAATGATTAATGAGAAAAATTTGATTCAGTCTAGAAGAAATTGATATCAAAAGTACACCAGTGAGCCGGGTGTGGTGGCGCACGCCTTTAATCCCAGCACTCAGGAGGCAGAGGTAGGAGGATGGCTGTGAGTTCGAGGCCACCCTGAGACTACATAGTGAATTCCAGGTCAGCCTGGACTAGAGAGTGAGACTCTACCTCGAAAAACAAAAAACAAAACAAACAACAAAAAAATATATCAGTGAAGCCTCTTCAAAAATTTCTTGCAGCCACACTCTTACTTTAACAATAGTAAATGCTTGTGTGAGTGTTCAGTGTATTTACAGTGAAGAAGCGTGTGTTTGAATCACATTTTATAGACATCCATAATTGAGCATTTCTCCCGTACAATTTTTACTTATTGATGAACAAAGGTGCTTTGATAACCACTCCTTATTGTGACCCCCCCGAAGAATGATTTTTATTATCATTTAACAGATAAGAAAAAACACACACACACACACAGGTCACAGAACTGACTTAGCCACATGATAGAAGAGTTGAAATATGAATTATCCATCTCCTCCAACTTCCTAAGGCCTAGAGCTATGTGGCCAGTTTTGCAATAAGGAAGCCTATTTATATGACTTTCCATGGGACCAAGAAGTCAAAAACCACAACAGGATAAAAGCAGGAAGACATTTCTTTCTTGGCAGGGAATTTCAAAGGCAGCAGCATTAACTGATTTCAGGGTATTTTGTTGTACTGTGGGGCTGTCTTGGATAAGCACGACTACAAAGGGCCTGGGGAGAGTAGCATACTCTTTGAGAACACTGTCAACTGTCTTGTTTTTGAAAAAAAAAGTTAAAATAATTAAGCTCTGTGCTTTAAAGAGACAAAAGAATGCCCTTTTCCTTTGAACCCTCTGACCACGTCTTCTTTTGCACAGCCAATTCTCAACTTGGCTTCAGAATAAATTGTCAACCAAATACTGGAAATGATCCCCAAAAATCGTTCCCCTCCCTCCTGCAAGTGATAGGACTGCAGAAATGGGGCCTCTGATGCTCAGACTCCACCGACCTTTAATGTGCAGGAAGTTCAGGACGCTGGAGTTCACGTCGAGCAGCATCAATTGCCCGTTCTCCACCGTGACGTTGTCGCCATCTTGTGGTACTCTTCCCGGAAACCAAGTGCGAGCCCTGGACCATCTCCTGCAGAGCTGAAAGGAAGAGTTACCCTGGAAAACAGACCATATATAGGTGACCAATCAAAATAGAAACTTCTCCAGGAAAATTAAACAAACTTAAACTTATTAAATGTCCCAATAAAATCACTCACCCCTATCTTCCTCATACAACTAACCCAAAAAGGAGAAAAATATAGAGGAGGCAAACTATTCCTCTGTGGTCAGACCCTGGAACATGTTCTGTTTCTTTCTCTCTCTCTTTCTCTCTTCCTGAAGGCTCCCTTGTACCTAACAGACGGAGTTTATTCCATTTTTTATTTTTACAGACATGTATTGAATCTTGGACAAAACGTCATAAAGAGGCCAGAATGGGAAGAATTAAAATGTTCTTCTTGATGGGTGGCATTTTGCTTTATGTAACTGGTGTCATTTTTCACTGGCTCTATGGCCAAGTATCCCTGTTTTATGGGAACTTTCCTCTTTCCAAGTGCTCAGATACATCCTCCCACTTGGCCTTTTTGGATCTTCTTGTTTCCCGTCCACTGTGTTGAGTACATGGTGTTGGACAAAGTTGATGGCCGCACGGAGGAGAGCCATCCTAACTTTTGAAGACAAGTGAATAGTCATGAACTTTGCATGGGGGGCAGAGGAGGGGCCCAGAGGAGATGCAGCCCCTCACTGCACCAGCCCTTGCTTCTCCTCTCGGATCATTTGGCTTTCCGTAACTCTTCAGTTATGACAACTCTAAAGTCTCATGTTTTTCAAAACAAACACAGCTGTATTCAACTCATGCATGAGGCTCAGAGCATGTCTTGGGGAATTCTAGAGCTATTTGTAGGGTAGGTATTTTTAAACCAGGACAGAAAAAAAAAAAAGGTAATTTCCTCAAGGTAATACATACAGTAGGTGTAAGCCTCTCTGAACCCAACTCCATCCAAACATGAAACCTGACTGCCTAAAAACGAAGTGTCTTGAAAGTCCTCCAGTGATGTGTTAAGAGGCAGATGGAAGCTATTCATTAAGAAAGGAATGCAGGAGGTAAGGAGATGGGTCAGTGGGTTAAGAGAGCTTTCTTGGCAAGCTGAGTTTAATTCCCAACACCCATTAAAAAGCCAGTCATGGGTTGGAGAGATGCCCCAGTGGGTTAAAGGCACTTACTTTGCAAAGACTAATGGCCAGGGATCGATTTCCAAGTAAATAAAGCCAGATGCATAAAGTGGCGCGTGCTTCTGGAATTCATTTGCAGTGGCAAGAGGCCCTAGCACACTCATTCACCCTCTCCCTCTCTCCTTGAAAATAAATAATAACTAAAATGTTATTTTAATTATTACTTATACATGCATTATTCGATGATAGCACTGATATAATGCATGTATTATTTATACAGGCATGCATGTAACTCCAGTGCTGAGCATGGAAGAGACAAGAGAACTGCTGGAGCTTTCTGGTCAGCCAGTGTGGCCGAACAATGGGTCAAAGACTCTGTCTCAGGAAAGTGAGGCAGACAGCAACAGAGGAAGGCACCCACCTGTCATCTTCCTTTAGCATTCCCACGTGTGCACGCCAGGTACACGTAATCTGCACATACACATGACTACACCACATGCTCACACACACACCACACATACTACACACACACACAAAAAGAAGGGAGGCATATTTGTCATGCCGACTACACTATGTAGAGAATATTTCTAAGAGATAAAATAGAAAATGGTATTGCCAGTAGAATCAAGATATGTTACAGAAGAGGGTACCGACTCCAGGGTCCAGAGTTCCACGTGGTAGACCATCAGTGACAACACTGACTTTGGGATAAGACAAAGGGTGATATTTTTATTTTCTACAGCAACAGGAGAAATAAGTCTGTGGCATCCCAGCTTAACAGATGGAAAGGTATAAGACGTAGTGATAACCACCCCAAGCACCACAGGGGGGAGAAAAAAGAATGGGTTGTACAAGACGACCATTGCAAGCTATATGAGCCATGTCCCACAATGACTATCCACTACTGAGAAACACAGGTGATCATTCTACCCTCTCAAGCTGACTTCACAGCAGAGAAGTTTGTAGTGAGGTAAAATAAAATTTTAAAAAAACACTAAATAAAAATAATTCTTTATGAGGCTATAGAATATCCTTTCCTGTGGTACAGACAGATGCTAGGCAAGTACTCTATCCCTGAGCCATATTCACAGCCCTCTGTTTTCATTTTCCTTTGAGACAGGGTCTTGCTATGTTGTGCCAACTGGCTTCAAACATGGGATCCTCCTGCCTCAGCCTCCTGTAGAGCTAGGAGTTTAAGCCTGACCACATTGTCCATTTTCAAAATCCTTTACTTTGTTCCTATCAATACAAAAAGAGGAAAGGGGGCTAGAGAGATGGCTTAGTGGTTAAGGCGCCTGCCTGCAAAGCCAAAGGATCCTGGTTCGATTCTCCAGGACCCACATAAGCCAGATGCACATGGTGGCACATGTGTCTAGAGTACATTTTCTGTGGCTGGAGGCCCTAGCATGCCCATTCTCTCTCTCTCTGTATCTCTCTCTCTCTCTCTCTCTCTTTCCCTCTCTCTGTCTCAAATAAATAAATAAATAAATAAATAAATAAATAAATAAATAAATAAATACAAAATCTTATAAAAGTAGTTACAATTAGCTTGGAGTAAGCTTGGCCTGGCCTGCCAACCTTCTAAATCACCTCTACTCAACTCAGTGGTGAGAAGATCAAATGTTGTGATCACCACTTTGAGGCTGAGAAGTAAAAGCTCACTTTTTTTGCGTGGTGGGGGGGTAGAGATAGACACAGAGAGAGAGAGAGAATGGGCATGCCAGCGGCCTCTCAGCTGCTGTGAATGAACTCCAGACGCGTGAGCCCCCTTGTGGGCAAGTGCAGCATTGCGCCCTTGGTCACTTTGCATCTGGCTAAACATGGGACTTGGAGAACTGAACGGGCATTGGCTTGACAGCAGGCGCCTTAACCACTAAGCCATCTCTCCAGCCCCAAAGGCTCACATTTTTAAGCACAGTGATGGAAACACACAGGAGTCATGCAAAGAATCCACCTGAGCTGTTTTACTGCTAAATCCCCTCCAGCAACATCTTCCCCAAAGTATTTGCGTGGCTCCCTCACTCACTGCATTCTTGTCTCTGCTTATGTGTCACCTCGTTTCCTACAGCTCACTCCATTACTGCGTTCTTCTCTTTGCTTCCATATCACCTCCTTTCCCATATCCATGCTAAAAATAAATCAACTCCATTTGCTCCCTTCTCATCTAACATTGCTTTATTCTGCTATGGGATCATAGCACATATATTTATCATTTATCGAACTTACTCAGATGAAGCAAGGACTTTGTTTTGGTCATTGCTACGTCCCTATCTCCCTAGTGTCTCAATCTGATAATATAACATTGCTTCCATAGACATTATAAACACACACACACACACACACACACACACACACACACCTTTTTCTAATACAATATGTGAGCAACTAGATGCTAAGACCTAAAATACCAAAAATGTTATAATCCCGGGGTCTCTTGTTCCATTGAGATGGTCTGTGCACTTTCACATTTCATTTCATTATCTATATTCAAATTCTACTTAAACCTTCACCATGGGATTGGAGAGAACTTTTACACCCAAACCTGAGCCTCTGATCTGGCTTCCTTATGAAATTTTGCTCAAATCTTTGCATTTTTTTCACTTTCTCCTTAAGTTTTTCTATTTGATGTGGCAGATTCCAAACAAATACAATCAATTATTCCACTTAAACAGATCTAAGCTACCCAAATTTCTCCTTCACATAGTAAAGACATATTGAAATATGTAAGTGTTTACTGGTGATACATGTTCTGTATTTAAAAAGGGACTATGAGTTGACAAGGAATGCAGCCTCCGCCATTAAACAGCTACCTGGGAAAGGAGAACTATGCAGGACCGTGGTTGGAAGATCTCCCTTGAATCCATGATTGCAAGCCTGATGCCATGAGCATGTTAGGACTTCCAGGGTAATGACCTATATATAGACAGAGGTGGTTCACCTTTCCGTATCTTCATCCTATCCTCAAATCCATCTCACCTTGAGCCAATCAAGTAAATCAGGATGTTGATATTAATAAAAGGATCCTTGTCAATATATCTGAGAACTTCCCTGTTGATAACCATGTGACATTTCTGGTCAAGGGGATAGTCTTTATCACCAACCTACTTCCTAAGTCCATGTAGAGTTCACATCCACTGAGGATTCCCAAGGACCTCAGACTTCGCCTTTGCGTCTTTGAGATAAACAGATCAATTATTTCTCTTGTAGATATGAAGTGGATTATGTTTCCTTCTGAGCAAAGGGGATAGATGTAGAATTAGAGAAATAAGAACTGTTCGGAATATGCCCTCAAATCTTTACCTTGATACAACCCAGTCCAAAATAAAATTTAAAAAAAATACATAAGTAAATAAAAATAAAAAGCAAAAAAAAGTTTCCAGCCTTAGCTAGGAAGCTGACGTGATTTGTTTTCTTTTTACGGCATGTCAGCACTTCTCTGAACTTCAGGGAATGTGCAATGTCTGCAAATCCTGCTTGTCACCTTAAATGTACTTGCAACGCCACCAGAGTCATCTTGAGAGAAGTCATTGATCAGCAAGTTGGGACATCAGGCACAGCAAAGACCTATCAGAGGGAACAGATTGAGCTAGTGTGGCAGAGGAGGTGGGGTAAGGGGATTTCTCTAGTCACAGTGTCCCCTGACTGTCAACAACAAGGAAGAGCTATTGTGACACCTCACTAGAATGCTTTCTTGCCCAGTGTGCAAGTCCTGGAAACAGGAAAAGACAAGTCCCTGTGGCCAATGTTTTCTTCACCTCCTTATTCTCTCTTTATTTCATCCAGCAACACTGACCACCACCTAATACATCATGTGGGATACTTTTCACAGTCAAATCAAACCAGAACTGACTGCCAAAAAAAAAAAAAACTACACAAGAGCTTATTTGCTTTCTGCTATAGCTCCAGTAACCACAATATACCCTGGAATATTAAGGATATCCCACAAATAGACTTGGAACATGAATGGTCAACTCTTATTTGGGTTTGTAATAGCTATAGAGTGATTTAAGACACGGTACGCACTACAATTTCAAAAGAAACCAATTTTTATACCTATTTATTTATTTATTTATTTAGAGAGAGAATGAACATGCCAAGGCCTCCAGCCACTGCAAACAAACTCTAGATGTGTGTGCCACTTTCTTTTTTTTTTTTTTTTTTTTAGTTTTTCTTTATTTATTTGTAAAAGAGAAAGAGATAATGGGTGAGTTGGGACCTTCAGCTGCTGCAAACAAACTCCAGATGCATGTGCCCCCTTGTGCATCTGGATTATGTGGTTCCTGGGGAATTGAACCTTGGTCCTCGGGCTTTGCAGGCAAGTGCCTTAACTGCTAAGCCATCTCTCCAGCTCCATCTCTCTACTTCTATCCACGGCTCCTATACATAGAAATGTTTTTAGCTTTTTTTTATTTACCTTTTCTTTTGAGACTTCCTTCATTATTTTGCACAGAGTTCGTCCTTTTCTCACTTGGACATCAACATTGCTCATGTGTTCATCTTAATTTGTAGTTTTATATTTACGTGTTACTTCTCACTAACTTGGGGAGAAACTAAGTTACTGTGGGGAATTTTTCATTCTTTTCCTTACTTTTATTCTTTCTTCTTCTACCCACATAGTTAAATAATTGTCTTCATATCATTTATTAAATAATATATTCTCACCTGACTGTCTTTGACTCTTCAAATGGCTGCATTATAATGTTGAGTGATATTAAACCTATTAGCCAATTAACTGAGTGTGATGTTGCACGCCTTTAATCCCAGCACGTGGGAGGCAGAGGTAGGAGGAGCGCAATGAGTTCAAGGCCAACCTGAGACTACACAATGAATTCCAGATCAACCTGGCCTAGAGTGAAACCCTACCTCAAAAAGCAAAAAACAAAAAAACAAAAACAAAAAAACTTCCAAACCTTTTGTGCATGAGTTAGTGCAAAGACAATTCTCCCAGAGAAATGTGACCTCCTCCTTATTCTTCAGGTGTTTATTCTTAGTATCATTTAGGAACAGACAAATAGCTAGATAGGGGCTGGACAGATGGCTTAGCAGGTAAGGCGCCTGCGTGCTAAGCCTAAGAACGCCAGTTCAGTTCTCCAGGTCCCACATTTAGCCAGACACAAAAAGTGATGCAAGGGCACAATGCTGCACTTGCCCGACAAGGGGACGCAGCACATGTCTGGAGTTCGTTCACAGCAGCTGAGAGGCCGCTGGCACGCCCAGGTTCCCTCTCTCTCTCTCTCTCTCTCTCTCTCTCTCTCTCTCTCTCCTCTTCCTCTCCCTCTGTTTTTCTCTGTCTCTCTCTCTCAAAACAAAAAAAAAAAAAACTAGCTAGATAGTTAAAGTGTGACCAATTCAATAATTAAAAACATAACCAAGGTGGTATGGGAGCTTGTTAAAGTTTCTAGAGACTGCCTTACAGGTAAAATTTAGTCCATTTACCACCTTTTATTTTTAATATGATCATACAGAGAAATTAGTATAGACTGAGATTATTTCATAGGATAAAAAAAAAAAACACTCACTATTTAAAAAAAAAAAAAAAAAAAAAAACCTGTCTACATGCTGGATGACCAAAAGCACCACTAGCCTGTAATCTATTTAACTCTTTAGGGGGCAAAAAGCAAATCAAATGTGTCATAATGTATTCTTAGTGAAGTCATGCTGGTCCTAAGTGATCTCTTTACTCTCTTTCGTGCTTTTTAAACTGTTCATGACAAGAAGGTTGCATGAGAAAGTCCTTCCACAGATCCACACGTCTGCCAAAATAACTACCAAAGACATGTCAACAGAATCTTCTACTAGAAACGCATGCCCAGTTCTAGTTTAGCCTTTGTCTGTCTTAGAAAGCTGGACAATTGTTTGGCCTATCTCTTGGCTCTACATACTCCTGGCCCTCTGTGAGCTGGTAAAAATGTCTGCTACAGGGATGGAGAGATGGTTTAGTGGTTAAGGCTCTTGCCTGCGAAGCCTAAGGACCCAGTGTTCGAATCCCCAATACCTATGTAAGCCAGATGCACAAGGTGGTGCTTGCATCTGGAGTTTGTTTGCATGACTAGAGGCCCTGGAAAGCCCATTCTCTCTCTCTCTCTCTCTCTCTCTCTCTCTCTTTCTCATAAATAAATAAAATATTTTTAAATGTCTGCTATCAACTCAGTGCTCATGGTTACTGAATTACTGACTCTTTTAAGTGTCAGAGCACTAGCATGGTCTGCAAGCAGAACAAATTTACAGTAGGATCTTCTCCACTTGTATCCTCAGAATTCTTCTGATAGTCCCTTCTGAATTTTAAATCTGAAAATCATTTAACTTGCTTAAAGTAAATAGCAATGACAATGATAGTTACTAATCATTGAATCCCTCTAATGTCCCAGGCATGGTGCTATGCATTTTATTCACCAGGCCCTTAATCCTCACAACTGAGAAATGTAGGGAGGTATTCCTTTCTCCACTTAAAGTTCAATTTTTAAAAAAAGAAAAGAAAAAGGCCTGGTGTGGTGGCAGAGGCAGGAGGATCACCATGAGTTCGAGGCCACCCTGAGACTACACAGTGAATTCCAGGTCAGCCTGGGCTAGAGTGAGACCCTACCTCAAAAAAACAAAAAAAAAAAAAAGGAAGAAGAAGAAAGATTAAGCTTTGCATAGTTGACTTAGCAGGTATTATCTTTTCTTTTTTAAAGATTTATTTTTATTTATTTATTAGAGAGAAGGAGGGAGAGAGAGAGAAAGAGAGTGAGAATGGGCACGCCAGGGCCTCTAGCCACTGCAGACGAACTCCAGACACATGTGCCACCATGTGCATCTGGCTAACGTGGGACCTGGAGAATTGAACCAGGGTCCTTAGGCTTCACAGGCATGTGCCTTAACCACTAAGCCATCTCTCCAGCCCAGCAGGTATTATCTTGCTTAATAATCGCAGGCTCATATTAGACTCTGTGCCTACCACTCCAGAGTGATGGGCCCCTACATTCAGCAAATCTTATTGTGTATACAATACACCCAGGCACTCTAACCACAAAGCAAAAGAGACCCCTGGTGGTATGGTGTTCATATTTTAGCAGGATCACAGATAAATATATAAAACAAAAACTCTGCTCTGGAAGAAAAGTAAAGTGTAAAGTGGATCAGAAATGTCAAGGCAGAGAGGTAGGAATGATGATAGTGAGCGATTGTGCCTGCCACTCTGATAAGGGACTGGAGAAGAAATATTGGGCTGGAGAGTGACTCTGAGGAAGGAGCATGCTGCGAGATCCGCAAGGGCAGACAGGTCAGCAGTACCGGAAGGAGAGAGTGCTCAAACAGTGCTGTGGAGCCTTCCTGCGGAAGCAGCGGGAGACACTGACTAAGGCCTAGTGGGCAGCACGTTTTTCACATGCCACAGGGGGGAAGAAATGAATCACGTGAAATATTCAGTAGCATTTAACAGTCTACAAATTAGGCTATAGCCTAAATCTTGCCTGATTACCAATTTGATATTGACACTACAGAACATTAGCAGTCCACTAACATAGTGTTTATGGACACTCCCATGTCCAATGTGGAGATGGTATGGGCTGTAGAATCTGAAAGATTTACTAGCGAGATCTTTCTAGAAAAGACTTACAGATTCCTGGTATATTCTGATTCATACATTAGGATGGTATCTATGATATGGTTAGTATTGAATGCTACGCTCCACCAATTCCTAAATGTGTTCCAACTGGAACTTTCTGGAACCAAATGTAAGTCATTATTACTCAGCCACCAAAGAGTTTGAGGACTGTCAATCCAACACATCATAACTGAGCTGGAGAGATGGCTTAGTGGTGAAGGCGCTTGCCTGTAAAGCCAAAGAACCCAGGTTCAATTCCCCTAGGACCCACATAAGCCAGATGTACAAGGTATGTCATGTGTCTGGAGTTCATTTGCAGTGGCTAGAGGCCTTGGTATGCCCACTATCTCCCCTCCCTCTCTCTCTCTCTCTCTCTCTCTCTCTCTCTCTCTCGACTATCCCCACAATGCATAACCCACATTCCCCATTGATGAGGGTCCCTTTGGAAGAGGGAAGACAGGGAGGAGGATAAAGGAGCCAACACTATGAATGTAAAATCAGAATAATATAAATAAAAATAAATTATAAAAAAATCAATCACAAGAAATAAAATGCATAAATAAATAAAATAAATAAATAAATAAAAATAATAGTCAATGGACACTGAAGTAATGGAAATTGGTTCAGTTCTTCTTATTGCCCAGTGAGTGATAAGACCCGCTTTCAGGAGGCAGCATAGAGACAAGTGAAAATGTGAGCAGGGATGTGTGTGAGTGAATGTGTCTGTGTATGCATGCTGCCCACATGTGTGTGTTTGCATGTTTTACACACACTCACATGCACACAAGTCAAATCCAAAGATTGACAGATACGTGCTAGCCTTTTTCACAGAGCTGACACAATGCCATTTAACCAGCGAGCCTGCAGCACGTGTTTCTGCTCCCAGTCACTGGGAAGAGACAAGGTTAACATTTGAAGTGATGGACTACAACATGTTAGTTCCCCATGCAATGGACCCGTGACTGCACCGCCTTGGAAAACACTTAATTTCAGTGATTGAATACACAGGAGCACGCTTTCCCTGCTATGAGCCTTTGACAGCTTCTCCGTTTCATACACCAGGGGAAGCTGGTTTTTATTTTTTTAAAACCTCTTTTTCATTTTTGCTCCCCCACTTTTGTACCTGAAGTAAAACAAAATGAATATGTCCTGGGAAAGAAAAAAAGAAAGAAAGAAAGAGAGAGAGAGAGAGAGAAGGGAGGGAAGGAGGGGGAGGGGGGAGGGAGGGGAGGGAGAGAGAAAGAGAGAGAGAGAAGGAGGAAAGAGGGGAAAAGAAGAGAAAGAAAGAAAGAAAGAAAGGGAAGGAGGGGGGGAGGGAAGGGAGGGAGGGGAAAGAAAGAAAGAAAAAGAGAGAGAGAGAAAGAGAAAAAGAAGGAAAAGGAAGGAAGGAAGGAAGGAAGGAAGGAAGGAAGGAAGGAAGGAGGGAGGGAAGAAAGAAAGGGAAGGAAAGGAGAAGGATGGAAGGAAACTTAAAGAATAAAAACTGAATAATAAGCATCAGTGTGTTTTACCATAAAAGTATTCACTACCATCTGCTCTAATTACTTCTAATGTTTGGGCTACCATCTTCATACAATAGAAATAATGATCTCCTCAAGGGCAAAAAAAAATTTTTTCAAAACAAACAAAAGTTGATTACATTTAGCTCCCAGGCTGGGGAAGTGTCAAGTCACTCTGCAGAGAACAATCAGTTAGGAGAATGGGTAGGGCTCTGATTAACACAAACAAATTGGTTCCCCTTTGGTAGTTCCTCCTTTTCTTCCTTTCCTGCCTATTTGGAGGAATTTTACCCCACATATTGCAGAGGGCAAGAAATTGACTTGGCACATTTCTGGGTCATTATAGAACAATTCCTTACACTGGTACCATAAGCAGACAAGGCTAAGCCTTCTCGTAATCTTTTTATTGGCATTAGGAATGTTTCAGCTTTGAGAAATATTGATCACAGGTCTTGGTGCTCTTCCAAGATTTCAGATCACTTCATGGTGTGAACCCCTTAAGGGCCACCCCACAGAAGCCCGTCAAAGGAAACCAGCCAACTGAGCCCGGGTTAAATCTTCAGGAACAACGGAATCCAGGCAAGGTCCACTCCTCAGGCAAGAGGGAATGTCAGGAAACCAGGAGGACATGTTACAGACACCAGCAACTCCACAGGAGAAACCCAGTTATCAGAAAGGCTGAATCTGGGGCTGGAGGGATGGCTTAATGGTGAAAGCACCTGCATGCGAAGCCTAAGAATGCCCATTTGAAACTACAGGTCCCACGTTTGGCCAGACGCAAAAGTGATGCAAGCACGCAATGCCACACTTGCCCACAAGGGGGCAGACATGTCTGGAGTTCGTTCACAGTGGCTGAGAGGCCACTGGCACACCCATTCTCTCTCTCTCTCTCTCTCTCTCTCGGTCTCAAAAAAAAAAAAAAAAGAAAGGCTGAATCTGGATCTCTGCACAACCCACAATCCCCATGGGGATAACTGGCACCCCAACAAGAAGGCTTCCTTCGGGAGGGACGGGGATGAGGGTAAGGACGGTACCAACATGGGCTGTTTATACACTGAGTATGTACATAACTAATTAAAAAAATATATCAAACCTGGATTTAAAAAAAAAAAAAAAGGCTGAATCTGAGCTGGAGAGATGGTTTAACGGTCATAACACTTGTCTGAAAAGCCAAAGGACCCCAGGTAGATTCCCCAGGACCCATGTAAGCCAGATGCACAAGGTGGCACATGCATCTGGAGTTGTTTGTAGCAGCTGGAAGCCCTGGCATGCCCATTCTCTTTCTCTCTATTGGCCTCTTTCTCTCTTTTCCTCGTGCTATCTCAAATAAAAAATAAATATGTTTAAAAGGCATGTGCCACCATGCCCAGCTTGTTTAAAAAAAACCTGAATCCATTGACTTCAAACACCCAAGTCAAATCTGTCCCATGTATTAAGCAGAATTATGATATTTTCCAAAGCTCCCAGACCCAGCATACACATTCTGCACAATTCCCTCTCCTATCCAATGAGGAGACATCATTCTCATGATTAGGTTATATTATGTGACATTTTACAGGAATAATTAAGATTTCAGTTAATCAAAGTGAGAGGCTGGGGGTATATCTTGGTAGTTGAGCGTTTGGCCAGCATGTGTGAGGGCCTCACTTCAATCCTCCAGACCACCACACACACACACACACACACACAGACACACACACACACATACACACAGAAATAAACCATAGCCATCAAGGAAAATACAAATTAAAAGTGCATTGAGAGAGCTGGGTGTGGTTGCGCATGCCTTTAATCCCGGGACTTGGGAGGCAGGAGCACTGGGGTTTCCATACCTTGTCCCCGTGTTCAGATTTGTGTAGGTTCTGGGGATCCAAACTCAGGTCCTCATGCTTGTGCAGCGAATGCTTTATTCACGGGCCACATCCCCAGCCTCTACTTTGTTTACCTGAGAGCCATTCTGATTGTTATGCAATGGAATCTCAATGCACTTTAATTTAATTTTATTTATTTATTTTGGTTTTTCGAGGTAGGGTCTCACTCCATCCAGCCCAGGCTGACCTGGAATTCACTATGTAGTCTCAGAGTGGCCTTGAACTCATGGCGATCCTCCTACTGCTGCCTCCCAAGTGTGCACCACCACACCTGGCTATAATTTTATAATTTTATTTATGTACGTGTGTGTGTGTGTGTGTGTGTGTGTGTGTGTGTGTGTGTGTGTGTGTGTGTGATGTCTGTTATGACGAGAGGACAGCCCCAAGGTGTTGGATCGTCCCCTTCCCATCTTGTGTGAGACAGGATGTGTTTTCTTGGGCTTTTTTGTTTGTTTGTTTCTTTTTGTTTTTGTTTTTGTTTTTTTTTTTTTTTTTTCTTTTTACCACTAAGTTAGCCACACTACTTGCTCCCTTGAGGCTTCGGGATTCTTCTAACTACTCCCCACTAACATAAGCACTCGCCACTTTTTTACATATATTTTATTTATTTGCAAGCAGGGAGATACAGACAGAGGCAGAGAGAGAAAGAAAGAGGATGGGTTTGCAAATGCAAATGAACTCCAGATGCATGCAGCACTTTTTGTATCTGGCTTTACATGGGTACTGAGGAATCAAACCTGGGTCATTAGGTTTTGCAGACAAACGCCTCAACCACTGAGCCATCTCTCCAGCCCCACATGCCACTTTTGCATCCCGCTCTACATGAGTGCTTGGGAACCAAACTTCATTGTCAGGCTTGTGGAGTGAGCACCTATGATCACCAAGCCACATCACCAGGCCCCTATTAAAATTTTTAAGAAAGAAAACAACAAATGATAGCAAGGATATGGGGGGAAGACACCCTTATACACAGCTGGTAGGAATGTACACTAATGTAGTGAATATGCAAAGCAACATGAAGATTCCTGGAGAGATGGCTTAACAGTTAAGGACTTGCCTTCAAAGCCTAAGAACCCAGGTTCAATTCCCCAGTACCCACATAAAACCAGAGGCACAAAGTGGTCCATGCATCTACACTTCATTTGCAGCAGCTGGAGGCCCTGGCACTCCCATTCTCTTTGTCTCTCTTCTCTCTTTCTCTCTCTGCTTATAAATTAATAGAAGTATCATTAATTAATTAATTTGAGAGAGGAGGAGGAGCGCAAGAGAGGCAGAGAGTGATAGAGAGAGAGAGAATGGGTGCGCTAGAGCCTCCAGCCACTGCAAATGAACCCAGACGCATGTGCCTCCTTGTGCATCAGGCTTACATGGGACCTGGGGAATCCAACCTGGGTCCTTAGGCTTCACAGGCAAGCACCTTAACTGCTAAGCCATCTCTCCAGCCCTAAAAATATTTTTTAATTAAGAAAAATAGGACTATAGAGATGGCTTGATGGTTAAAGAGATTGCCTGCAAAGCCAAATGACCCACATTCAACTTCCCAGGACCCACATAATCCAGATGCACAAGATGGTGCATGTGTCTGGAGTTCATTTGCAATGGCTGGAGGCCCTGACACACCCATTCTCTCTGTGTGTCTCTCTCTGTGTCTCTCTCTCTCTTTCTGTCTCTCTGCCTCTTTCTCTCTCCCTCTCTTTCTCAAACAAATAAATAATAAAATATTTTTTTAAACTGGAACTATTATATGACCCAGCTGTACCATTTCTTAATAGGTAGGCAAAGGAAATTTGTCAGCATTCAGTAGAGATACCTATACACTCATGTTTATTGTGGCACTACCCGCAAAAACATAGTTATAGAATCAGCCTATGTGTCAACTCACAGAAGAATGGATTAAAAATAATGTGGTGTATTTACACAGTGGAACTTGATTCAGCTATAAAGAAGAATGAATTTATGTTATTTACAGAAAAAATGGAACTGAAGTTAAATAAGTCAGACTGAGAAAGACTAATAGCAAATGTTTTTTCTCCTATGTGGAACTTTATATAATATACAGCATGTCATAGTTTTGAAGGAAAGAAGGAGGCTGAAAGAAGGGGAAAGAGGTTGCAAGATAGGATAATGAGTGGTGGGGTGAACAAATACCATGTTTTCTCTCAGTGCAGACTCCATTATGTACATATGACATGAGAACAGACACGGGACTATGAGGTCATGGAAGAGGACCAACAGAAATGAGTAGGAAGTACACACAGGGCAATGGGAAGACGGAATTTGAGCAATAAGCAATGATTTACATATATGAAAATGTCACGATGGGGCTGGAGAGATTGCTCAGTGGTTAAGGTGCTTGCCTGCAGAGCCTGAGGACCCAGGTTCAGTTCCCCGGTACCAACATAAGCCAGATGCACAAGGTGGCACATGTGCTTGGAGTTTCTCATAGTGGGGCCCTGGTGTGCCCATTCTCTCTCTCTTTATAAAAATAATAATAATAATATGAAAAAAGTCACAATGGACCTCTGCATTGTGTATGTTAACTAAGATAATGATAGTGAGATGAACTTCCTCTAATTCGGTGAGTGATATGCTGACAGGCCCTGAAAGGGCACACTGTCATGCATAGGACTATGCAATAGGACTATGCGGCTAGAATCCAAGAGTAGCTTTAAGGAGCTGATCATGGTCCCTGGATGATAGCTACCAAGAAAATAAGGTCCTCACTCCTACTGACTCAAAGAACTGACTTCAACAGACAAAGCAAATGAGCTTAGAGAACAGACTTGGCTTGGGATGAGATTGTGCCTGCGCAGCCTTGATTTCGGCCTTGTGAGATCTTAAGTAGGGAGCTCAGCTACTCTGCATTCACAATTCTGACCTAACAAAGCGGTGCAACAAATAAGCCTTGTTTCAAGTTGCCTAGAATGTGGTTATTGACGAAGCAGCGCTAGAAACCTAAACACCACCACCACGGCTTCTTTGAAGAGCCATTTCACAGAGAATACCTGTGCTTTTCTCCCTCTTCCGAATTTACGATTCCAGCATGTGTAAATTAAGACCTGACACAGACCTTTAGTTTTCTCAGGAAGAATTATGACTACGAAAAAAAAAAGAAAATACAGTAAATGCCACAAGGACTTCTAAGTTATCACAATGTCTCTCTAGCCAGTCTTAACAAAGGCACAATCTTCCTGATCTCAACTGCAGCCATGTTATATTGTCCTTTGGGAGACACTGAGAATTT
Organism: Orientallactaga sibirica; assembly: GCA_036365145.1. Taxonomy (NCBI): domain Eukaryota; kingdom Metazoa; phylum Chordata; class Mammalia; order Rodentia; family Dipodidae; genus Orientallactaga; species Orientallactaga sibirica. Next base: position 16,347,742 of record JAEOAD010000006.1, read on the forward strand.
TTGAAAGCCCATGTCTGATGATTTTACTTCTAAAACCATTTGAGTACAATTGGTGTACAGAGCACGGTTCTTTCATGAGCACTGCTTCCTGAAGAAAGCAAAGGAACTGGCCTTTTCATCCCCTCACCTGAGAGAAGGAAGGGAGGAAGGGAGAGAGGGAAGGAAGAGAGGGAGGGAGGGAGGGAGGAAGGGAAGGAGGGAGGGAAGAATGGGAAGGGGAAAGAACAGGAAGAGGGAGGGAGGGAGGAAAAGAAGGAAAGAAAAAATTTTTTAAAGGCAATTCATGCCGGGTGTGGTGGTGCACACCTTTAATCGCAGATAGAAGAGGTAGGAGGATCACCGTGAGTTCGAGGCCACCCTGAGACGACATAGTAAATTCCAGGTCAGCCTGGGCTAGAGTGAGACCCTACCTTGCAAAAAAGGCAATTCATAAAAAGAGGAAACCAGGCACAGAACAAATAAATCTATTCACTACCTGGTTCATCAATGGTCGTGACAAAATGACTTTTCTCGACTTCTTTAAGCTTCTAAGCAGAGGTTTATGTACATGATACAGAGAACGAGGAAAATGTTAAGTTAGGTTATAGACCTCTGCAACAGCGTCGGGAGGCTGTAAGCATTCATGCACAGATTGGTTTCTGATAACACACAGGTTATTCCTGTTAGTAATTCTAAAATGAAAAATATCAGTCCTGCTTAGGGAATGAGGAAACCCAGAAAGCTATGTTTTCTAGCTGGGATGAAGTCTCAAGAGCCTGAAAATGGAGGAATTTGCCTATTCACTGCAGGGCAGGTGCCTTTCTCACATATACTTATTTTGTTGCTTAAAATCATCACCCTAAGCCGGGTGTGGTGGCACATGCCTTTAATCTCAGCACTTGGGAGGCAGAGGTAGGAGGATTGCCGTGAGTTCAAGACTACCCTGAGACTACATAGTGAATTACATGTCAGCCTGAGCTAGAGTGAGATCATACTTCAGAAAAACCAAAAAAAAAAAAATCATCACCCTATTTTTTGTGTGTGAATATCCACTATGAACCTGCCATTGAGGTACTTGCCCCAATATCCATGAATACATAATTGCATTTCTGAGCTCTTAGAGCCCAGTTTCAAATCCACTGTTCTCCTTGGTACAAATGCATCCGCCACACGTTGTCCCTTTTCTGCCAAACCTTGTTTATCGGTTCCAGATGCAATGAATCATTTAATGACTTGAATGATATTAGAAGTAAACACCAAGGTTAAAACACAGAGGTAATTGAATAACACCAACTACCAGTAATAGCAGTCCAGGCAAAAGAGGAAACCGGCTCAGAGATTTCAGATAGAGGAGTCTGATGTAAACCCTCCACTCTCAAGATCAAAACCACACGCCATTTGACATGATGGGGAAAATAATCTGCTGGGGTTTTATTTTATTTTTTTTCGAATTTTCATACGCAAGTTATCAATATGGGAAGAAGCAGTGGACTGCACAATTTAAATGTTACAGTGACTAAAACATCCCCAGATTCAACTATCACATATGTAGTCCATCAAAACAGTATATTTAAAATTGTTTCTAAAAATATGTCTATATCCAATTTATTGCTTAGACTGCTGATAAATAAGATTAATGTACTACATGCACTTTCCTTTGTAATAAACTCTTCTTCCGAGAAAATCTCACAAGGCAAACACTTTTCAAAGCCCCTTCCAAAATCCATAATTTCCAGATAGAAATGCTCTGTAATCATTTGCTTTATGATCACCTGGAATTCATTGTATGCAATTCACATAATGTGTAAACATGGGCATGTAACATACACACATTTATACAAACACTGGAAAATCTATTTCTATCATGTGTTTCTTAAGGCAGCAACTCAGAACACTTGGTCCATACTAAACAATCCACAGGCATACTTATTACTAAAAGGCCTCGTATGGTCTAGAAGCTCAAAAGCCACAGAAACTTCATGAAACAATTTTTAAAGCAACAGTAATCACATACCCAGAAATTGAAGTGAATCCTGAGTTTATTCAATAAACCATATTACAGTGTTAACAGAGGGCACAATGCCTCTCAAAAACAAGCATAAAATGTGTTTACCCAGAAATCTTCTAACTTTAGGGAACTACTCTTTTGCTGAAAATCAATCACACTCAGCTTGTTAGGAATTAATTATTCATGCGGGCCCCACCTTGGCTTTAGAAAATGGAAACTTCTTTCCCCATTCTCCCAGTGGGAAGAAATAAAGCTTCCAGTAGGCCCCCTGTATTACTTCAGGATTAATGAAAGTTTAACTATCGGTATCAATAACTAATTTTACAAATGTAAAACTAAATGACCACTATGAGGTTACTGAATAAATGGAGTAGGGATAAAGGCAAGAAAAGAAGCTAAACCAGAGGCTGAGGAGATAGCTCAGTTAATAAAGTGCTTTCATAGTAAGCGTGAGGACCTGAGTTCAATCCCCGGTACCCGTATTAGCATGGCAGCATTCGCCTCTAATTCCAGTGCTGGGAAGACAAGACATACAAATCTACAGTTTAGTGGCCAGACAGGCTAGCCTAACCAATAAGCTCCAGGCCAATAAAAGATCCTGTTTCAAAGGAAATAGACAGCATACCTGAGTTGCCCTCTAGCCTCTACACACACACACACACACACACACACACACACACACACATACAAACATGCCTGCACACTACACAAAGCAAGTGATTTTTGCTGTTCTTAAATTTTCTTGGTGGCACAATCCTTCTGCAGTCCAGAGATGCCCTTCGTCCACAGATCCCACAGCAAACCCGACAAGCACACACCACAGCTTCCCTCATTGCTAAGTTCCAAATAATAGACAACTTCCTGCTACCACCCCTTAAGACGAGGTTCCCTTGACTCTATGGGCTCTATGAAAAAATTCTCAGTTTTGCTTTAGAAAACTGATGGGGGATCCATTTTATTTTACAGACAGCAGAGAATACTAGGGAGATCCAGGATCCATCAATATGACGAGACAAGATAAGCCAAATGTCCACCATGAGAAATATCACATCTGTCGGGGTCCAGGAGGCATTGCAAAGGACTCACTGCTAGCCTGACAACCAGCTCCAGATAGATGGCGACAGACACTGTGGTCACTAAGAACTCATCATAGCAGAAATCCAGAGGCTCCATGGTACTAAAAACTAAATAAGACTTCTAAGACACCCACCAAGGCTCAGAAAGATTGTAAGAGCCACAGAGTGAGCACAGATACCAATAACCACACTGAGAAGGGCCCTCAGTGGAAAGGGGTAGGGGAAAGGGGATAAAAGAGTATAGCCATTTTAAAAAATTATTAAATTATACTAAATTAAATTAAATTTAAAAAGAAATCCAAATGTAAAAAAAGAAAGAAAGAAAAGAAGAGAAAAGAAAAGAAAAGAAAAGAAAAGAAAAGAAAAGAAAAGAAAAGACAAAACCAGAAAGTATTAAGCTTTCCTTCTTACTCTCCTTATCCTTATTATAGTCAACTTAACTGCAAGTCTTTAAATTTCTCTTCTGGAACACCAAAGCAAACCTGAATCTTACTTAGCCTCACATGGTATCTCATACCATTTTTATAAACGTTTTTAAATTTTATTTTATCTTTTTACAGAGAGACAAAGAGAGAAAGAATTGACATGCCAGGGCCTCAGCCACTGAAATTGAACTCCAGACACTTGCGCCACCTAGTGGTCATGTGCAATCTTGCGCTTGCCTCACCTTTGTGCATCTGGCTAATGTGGGATCTGGAGAGTTGAACATGGGTCCTTTCCTTCGGCTTCATAGGCAAGCACCTTAACTGCTAAGCCATCTCTCTAGCCTGCATCTCATATCTTTTCAACAACTTGAGAACATGTGAAGACAAAACAATGTGGATGGACCACAGAAAGCTTTCCTTATTCCCTAAGCAATGATTAATAATTTTTTTAAAAAAGCACTAAATGTTGATAGGTGAGAAGGTAAAAGTAGGAAAATAAATGAAGCCTAGAAACATTGACAAACTGAGCTAATTTGAGTGTTAACAATAGAACTTAGGTTAAATTATAATTTATACAAAGGTTTCTGTTTGTTACATAAATATTGATGACATTGTATGTATTTGATATGACACAGCAAAACAAGGAACACATAAATAAGTTAGATTTTATCAAAATTGAAAACGTTTTATGTGTGATCATGTGTGTGTTGAGTGGTGTACATGTGTTTATAGGTGTGTGCATGCGTATGGAGGCCAGAAGTCAACCTCAGGCGTCATCTTCAGGAATACCAGCCATGTTTATCTTGGAGACAAGCTTTCTTTTTGGTCTGGAACTCACCAATTAGGCTAGATGGGCTAGCCAGCAAGCCCAAGAAATCCCACCTCTGCCTCCCCCACTCTGGGATTACAGGAACACACCACAACACCAGCCATGGGGATGAGGGATTGAACTCAGGTTTTCATGTTTACAAGGCAAGCATTTTACTGACTAAGCTAACTCCTCAGACTAGAATTTAAAATTTCTGCATATTTAGGGCTGGAGAGATGGCTTAGCAGTTAAGGCGCCTGCCTGCTAAGCCTAAGAACCCAGTTCCAATCTCCAGGTCCCACGTTTAGCCAGATGCAAAGTGACGCAAGGGTGCAATTCCACACTTGACCATAAGGGGACTCACGCATCTGGATTTCATTTGCAGCAGCTGAGAGACTGCTGGCGTGCCCATCTCTGTCTGTCTATCTCCCTTCTCTCTCTGTCTCTCTCTGTGTCTTTCTCCAAAAAAAAAAATAAACTTCTGCATATTTAAATAAACCATCAAGAGCTGGAGAGAGATGACTTAGCAGGTGCTTGCCTGCAAAGCCTAAGGACCCTAGTTTGATTCCCCAGTACCCATGTAAGCCAGATGTACAAAGTAGCACTTGCATCTGGAGTTCATTTGCAGTAGTTAGAGGCCCTGGTGTGCCCATCTGCCCCCCAAAAATAAATAAAAATAAATAAATAAAATATTCTGAATTAAAAATAAATAAATAAACTGAACTATCAACAGAGTAAAAAGGCAACCCATGCAATGAGAGAAAATATTTACAAGTAATATATCTGATTGATAATATCAGTTGCATTCCTACAGCTCAACAACAATAAAATAACCCAGCTTTAAAAGTGAACAAAGGACTTGACAAACATTTCTCCAGAGAAGATGTATAAGTGGCTAAATAAGCACATGAAGACGCTGTAGCATCTGGAGTAAAATTTAAGTCAAAACCACAATGAAATACACATTGAATCCCACCATGATGGCTATGACTAATGTGAAAATAGAAAACAAGAATCAAGAATGTGGAATAAAACAGGAACTCTTGTCCATTGCATATGCACATTTCAATGCTATAATCGCTATACAAAAATAGTAAGGCAGTTTGTCAAATCATTAAACAGAATTATCCTACGATCAAGTAACTCTCGATATATACCTAAAATAATTGCCAGCAGGGTTTAAGAGGTATTTGCACACACAGGTCCATAAGCAGCATTATTCCCTGTATGCAAAAGGCGGACACAGCCTGAGAATCTATCAACAGATAAATAGACAAACAAATGCAGTATGCACAATAATATTATCCAGGCTTAAGGAAAGAAATTGTGATACCTGGATGAATTTTGAGGACATTATGCTAAGAAAAATAAGCCAGACACAACAGAATCAGTATAATAACAATTCCACTTGGATGAGGTCCATAGCATAGTCAAACTCATAGAAGCAGCAAACGGAATGGTGAGTGCCAGAGGCTGGGATGAGGAGAACGGGGATGTTACTGGGCATGGGTATGGAGTCTGCATTCAGAAGGCTGAAAATATTCTAGAGGTCGATAGTGGTATTAGATACAGAACAATATAAACAGTTTTAATGCGATCGAACTGTATGCTTACAATATGAAGATGGTGAGTTTTATGTTGCATACATTTTACTGTAATTTTTACAACTAGAAAAAAAATTTTCTTTGTATTTAATAAGACCAACCACACTTATGAGTTCTCTAGAACAAAGCAACAGATTGAAAATATCAAACCTGGGCTGGAGAGATGGCTTAGCGGTTAAGGCGTTTGCCTGCAAAGCCAAAGGATACCAGTTTGCCTCTCCAGGACCCACGTAAGCCAGATGCACAAGGGGGTGCATCTGGAGTTCATGTGCAGTAGCTGGAGGCCCTGACTGTTGGGCCCTGCCCAGTGTGAGGCCTAGTGGTTCTGGGCCCAGCCAGAGTTTACTTGGCTCCCGGTGAGGCCTGGTTGAGCTTCCAGAGCCTGATTAGAGTTTCGCGACCTGTCCTTGGAGTGACTCAGCACCTAGGCTGAAACTGCCTCCGCCCAGCTACTGCTGACGTGGTGAAATACTATTGGCCCTTACTGCCTCCGCCCAGCTGCTGCTGACGTGGTGAAATAATATTGGCCCTTATACCTTTCTCTCATCCTCTATTCCCGCCCCCTTCCTCAAAATATATAAATACCTCCCCATGACAATAAAGGAGTGAGTTCCACCTTAGACATTTCTCCCGGCTCAGCCTCGAGAGAAGCAGCTGGCCCAGTTCTCTCTCTCTTCCGCTCTACCTGCCGGTGGTGGAGGGGAAAAAACCCCGGCAACTGGCGCCCAAACGTGGGGCGCAACACCTGACATGCCCATTCTCTCTCTCTCTCTCTCTCTCTCTCTCTCTCTCTCTCTCTCTGCCTCTTTCTCTCTCTCAAATAAATATATTTTTTAAAAAACTTCAAACCTATCCAGCTTGGCCAGTACTTCTTTAGAACCTAGTATGATATTGGAGAAATGCAGAACATACAATGTACTTATTTTTAGAGGAATTATCATGCTTCATTGTCTATAATTATGGAAGTTGTCAATAAAATTTTTTTAATTTAAAGAAAAAGATTCCAAAGCCCAGAGAAGTTGAGCGACTTTTTCAAGGTCCTAATACACCAGATGAAGGAATGAGAAAATGAAAAGGGGATCCCACAGCACATGTGCCTGTGTGGTGCTCTGTGGGATATGTGCTTGCACCCTGTTTCTGTGACTAAGCATGTACATGGGTACCGTAAGCATCTGGGTGCCAGTCCCCACACACCACTCCTCCTATACCCCCACTTCCTGGATGAGAGTACACCAAAACCACCTGCAGTTTTCAGACTCGGTCTACTACTATTTCACATCCCCGTTTCTTCCTCTGTGGGAGTTACCGCTTCGACCTCAGCTCCAAGACCTTGGACCAGGCAAACTCATTCTTCAAACTCCAGGTCAGTCCTCACTCCCTGTGATAACATTTGCTAGTACACCTTCACCCCAAAGCACAGCTACTCCCAACCACCCCTCTGGCACTTCCCTGGACCTTGCACATCTGCTGGAGGACGGAGCCACACTTCTTTACAATGTCTGGTACCTTGCTGGGCTTTCTTTCCAGGACTCCTGAACCTCGAGGGAACCAATGGACTCACTTACTGGACAAGGCACAAGTATCTCATTTACAGCTGCAAAGTCTATAGGTGAGGGATTGAAGGAGCTGGTGGCAGAGGAAGAGAAAACATGAGTTTGGGGGGCAAGGTGCATGTCACAGTGAGAAGGACAGATTTAAAGGGCATCCCGGGAAGGGAATAGCTCCCTTGTGATTTAAAGGCATTTTTCCAAAAAGTAGACTAGGTTGTGGGGACAGAAGTGCCCAAAACCAATGAGTCAGCGAGTCAGAGCTGCAAACCAAAGATGCCGGCATGGGTTTCCCACCCGTGAGATGGACGGCCAGCAGCTGCCCACCTGCTACTCAGCTCTCACCTCCAGTGCCCTTGTACTTGCACATGGGCACTTGTGCATTACTTTCCCTCCCACAGACTTACTTCGCCAGCTTTCCCCAGAACCTTGCTTGCAACATTGCTTAATGGCATCACTACCCACCCAGCTTCCTCTCCCTGCACCTTACTTGTTTTCTCTCTCTCTCTCTCTCCCTCTCCCTCTTCCTTTTCCTCTTCCCTCTCCCTCTCCTTCTCCATCTGTCCCCCTACAGACAAACAGGAGGGAAGGCAGGAATGCACACATATATACACAATTACATAACTGACCTGTCCCCACCTCTCTCTCTCTCACACACACACACACACACACACACTTAGAATATACAAGTGTCCAACTTGGATGAGAGTTTATTCCCAGTGCCTAAAGGAAAAACGTCCAAATTTAAATGAATATATAATCTTGCATCCCAAAATTGCCTTCTAGCCTCATCTCTGGCTCTGCCTCAGGCTTCTCAAGCACAGTGCAAATCCTCAAGCTGGATCAAAAGCCACAGTGTCTCCTGATGTATTAATTCTGGACTTAGGTATGTGCCCAGGCTCTCCCGAAGGTTTCTTGTAAGGCCTGGCTCCATTTCAGAATCCCATGTCATGACTTTCCTATGTCCTTGAGAGTCCACTCTCTCTTGTGCTGACCTCTACTCAACTCTGTTTCTTTGCATCATGGATATTCCTGGATAGACTCTGGATTCTACGAGGCCGGGGACCTATGTGCATCACACATCAGTAGCACAGTACTTGGCACATAGGGGACACTTACCTAATAATTAGACTAAACTGACAATTAGGCTAACCAGCCTCATGACTGCTGGAATTAGTAACCAAAAGAACACAGCAAATTGCAATGACAAGAAAAACAAAACTTTCTCTTATTTGAAATTTCATAATTTCTTTGTCCTCTATTCAAATGCTTAATGCTTTTAAAGATCATAAAAAATGTTCATCCAGGCATAACTCAAACTACTGACCTGTATCTGCCAGCAGAACACCTTAGGACCTGCTTCAACAAATTAATATCAGTTATTTGTAACTAACTTGCAGCCTGTATTTGCATGCAGATAATTAATGTGTGAGAGTCCATAAAATTGACTTTTCTCTTAAGTTAAGTATTTCAAATGCAATGTGGTTAGTGTATCAATTAATGAAGTTTTACTAAACTCAGCCAATAAGCCTTCCCTGAGCCAGGTACCAGGCAGACCCTGAAGACGACTGAAGACAACGGGATGAAGAACATAAACCTTTGTTCCTGTGAAGCCCACTGTCCAAAAAAAAAACGAACACGTGAGGAAGTCATTACAATAAGACAGGCTTGTTTCTTTTCTTAGAAAGGCAAAATCTGGATATTGACAGAAGAAAGTAGGAAGAAAAACAAGTAAAAGACAGAATTTTTTAAATGCCTCCTGGACTATGATCCTACCTGCAGAAATATCTAACAGATATTTAAGACTTTTAAACAATAAAAAACCTCTAATCTCTGAAAATGTATGGGCTGCTCAGGATGGTCTTATTATTAAGTCCTTTAACTGTACACAACATACTGCCCGTTCACAGTTCTTCACCCTTTTTTTTTTTTTTTTTTTTTTTTTTTTTTGGTTTTCCAAGGTAGGGTCTCACTCTAGCCCAGGCTGACCTGGAATTCACTATGTAGTCTCAGGGTGGCCTCGAACTCATGGTGATCCTCCTACCTCTGCCTCCCGAGTGCTGGGATTAAAGCTATGCACCACCACGCCCAGCAGTTCTTGACTTTTGTTCATACAAGCAACATTTGTCCAAGTCTGCCAGCTTCTCAAGCCTCCACCAATTATTGAAAGTGGATTAAAGTGGAAAGAAAAGGGAAAATGCCACAGGATTCATACCTCCATTTGGAACCTCTATGGGCTCCCTAAGAGGGCCTTGATTTCAACTCTCAGGAGAAACATATGATAACCAGGATCAGCCTACAACCCCTATTGCATTCTACCGCTCTTGTGACTGGAATCTCAATGAAATCCAAGCCCGTACCCTTCAAGAGCATGGTAGATACGGAGCCTTCAGACAGGCCCCAAGAAATCCTCTCCGGAGTCACCTTGAAGGCTTCCCTGTGGCTCCTTGAGCCTCTTACACCAAAGGGAGAAAACACAGCATTGTTTCCCCTGTGCACAGGAAGTCTCTGAAAATTCAGACAGGGAGCGAGACCAAGGGTGCTGCCAGCAACCTTAGGAATTGAGAGGGAGAGGCTAAGTTGGTGGAGGACTTGTAACTGCTAACTCAATTTTTAACTAGTTGGTGACAGAATCCAAAATGGTAGCTGAATGACCCACAGTGGCAACTGTTCGAGTAAATTTAGACCAGTTTAAAAAAAACATCATTTATTTTTCCAGTTAACTACACTGGTGGGAGCCAATGACATTACAAATAACAGGAATGCCTGTTGTGTGGATATTTTAGTTTGTAACATCATGACTGTGTGAACAGAATCTCCTTTTACATTTGTATTCAGCCGGGGCTGGGCGCAGATTCTGTGCAGATCATCATCATATCACAGTGTGCTTCCGTCTCTCAAAAGCCCAACCTTCTGCCTTAACACTTGCACAGACTCCTCCAGGCCTGCTTCAAACGCTCAAAACCCTCCTCTTAAAACTCAAAGCAACATCGCAACACCTTTGTAATAAGCCCATTTCCCAAGAGGGGGCGGATAAAAGGACAAGGCAAATTAAGGGAAACGTGGAATATAAACTTGAAACCTACTGTCAATAAAACCCAAAACAAACTCGAAGTGGAGGTGAAGGAAGCAAAGGGGGGAGGAACAGCAATGTTAAATGGACATCTTTCTTCTCATTTTATTTGAGGAAGTGAAGTTTGCACAGCTCCTTACAAGCTGTCTTTGGCTAAACTCAGTATTAATGAGCTTTGACATTTGAAAGTTAACTGAACACGAGCTAACAGCTTCCAGCACCGCACCACCCATGAAGGCAACTGGAAATATTTTGCTAGGGCCTAATAGTGTGTTTATTGAAAAGACACAGCTTTCAAGAGAAAGTGTTTATAGCAATCACTTTAACCTGTTATCCCTGCACTGTGAAGTCGGCCTGGTCAGGGGCTGAGGTGGGTCCACTTTAATTCTTTCTAGTCAGTGTTCTAATTGTTTTCAAGTCTATGAGAAAAAAAAAAATGTGATGAGGTTCTTTGTTCTATAGTAACCTGGATTGGAAGGGCAAGTTTGAAAATCTTGACTTAAACAGGAAAAGGAAACCACAAAGTAACTTAGAAATAAATCCGCAGAGACATCACTTCCAACCATTTCTCATTAGAAAGACCTGAAGCTACTATCATTTTATTGGTGATGCTGTGAAAAGTATTCTTTCCCAGAGAGTGTATATAGTTACTAGATCACTGAAGTCGGGAAGATGGCTGGGATTCTTCCTAGCTGAAATCCAAGTCCTATGAACAAAAGTGAATCCATTATTCATCAAGTAGTTTCCTCAAGAGACAGATCTAGAAGGAAGCTCTTCGCTTTAAGCCTTAAGAAAGAAGGCTTAAGGCAATTTGACTTTTTTAAGAAGGGAGAAGGAAAAAAAAAAGGAATGAGCTTGAAATATATGGAACCCCTTATGTACCCTGCTTTTGCATGAAATTACACATTGTCAGCCTGCACTTCCGCAGTGCAAATACCATTCTGCACCTCATTCAAGTCCAACCAGCAATGTTCTTTGTGCTCTGACCCTCCACAAATTCCTGTCTTTGTACATACCTGCATGCTACTATCAGTATGAAATTCAGAACGGCTACCCTTTCCCTGAAGCCACAGTTATGCCGGAGAATGTTGAAGTTTCCTTTGCCAGAGGCATTTCTGGACCAAGTAAAAGAAAAAGAAGAAATTATAACCTAATCTAGAATGCCTCTGAGGAATGGAGAGGAAATCTCAGTTACAAAGAAAAGGAAGTTCACAATCTGTGAACTAGAAACAGAATATCATTCCAAGGCTTTCATTAATCAGACAAAGGATAGGCTACTCTTACAATAAAAAGGACAAAATGGGGACTAGAGATATGGCTTAGTGGCCAAGGAGCTTGCCTGGAAAGCCTAAGGACCTGGGTGCGATTCCCCAGAACCCACAAAAAGCCAGATGCACAAGGTGGCACATACATCTGGAGTTCATTTGCAGTGGCTACAGACCCCAGTATGCCCATTCTCTCTGTCTATCTGCCTCTCTCTGTCTATCTGTCTCTCTCTCTCTCTCTCTCTCAAATAAAATAAAGTATTTTTTTAAAAGAAAGGACAAAATGCCCAAAGATGGTGTCAACTCAGAGAAGATGACTTAGAGGTACAGCTAGAGAAAGTACAGGACTAGGATTCTGCCCAAAGATGTTCTCTTTTTCTTTTGGTTTTTCGAGGTAGAGTCTCATTCTAGCTTAAGCTGACCTGGAATTCACTATGTAGTCTCAGGGTGGCTTCAAACTCATCACAACCCTCCTACCTCTGCCTCCCAAGTGCTGGGATTAAAGGTGTGCACCACCACACCCAGCTCAAAGATGTTCTTTTTATTACTAGATATTTACCCAATAGAAAAATTAAGAAACATTGAGTCATAATCTCTTTTAAAATACCAAGTAGAATATTTTTACATTCTTGTATTTCTATTCACTCTATGACTTCTAAATTATTTCTAAAAGTTACAAGTAGTAATTTTAAATAATTGTTAGTAACCATTAATAAATCATAGTATATTTTAAGAGGTTTTAATTAACCAATGATAGTTCACATTAACAATTTATTTTAAATCTTAGCATGTTTCGGGATAAAAGTAAGAAAGTGAAATGAAAACTTAATGGGATAAATAGGAATGGGAACCTGGGTAGCTATAATTATCTCAAGTTAGAGAAAAAAATCCAGGAAAGTAAGTAGTTGTGGCAGACAGCTTTAGGTTTGCTGAGATAAACTTCCAGACCAGGCACAGTTTGGGAGGAAGGGATATTATTTATTGAAGCTTATGCATCCAGAGGAAGTTCCATAATGGTAGAAGATGGCCCCCTCTTAAAGGACCAGGCAAAGAGAGAGAAAGCCAAAAGCCAAAGCCACACCACACAGCACACCTCAGGAACTCCAGGGCTAGGCACACTTTGCATATCTTTAGATTGAAATCTCAAACCCACCACCACACTTTAAGATCCACCCAGTGACACTGCCTCCAGCCAGGTGGCTGCAGATACAAACTACAAACTAATAAAACACTGCATATTTTGGAGGCCATCTATTCAAACTACCACATTCTGCCCCTGACCCCCAATAGATCACACATTGTAAATTGTACTCAGTCCAATTTCAAAGGTCCCCATTGTCTTTACCAACTTAAGATAGTACCCAAGTCTCATCTGAGATTTAAGACTGTCTCTTAGCTGTGAGTCCTGTAAAATCAAACAAGTTATATACATTCAACATATAAAAGCACAGAGTAAGCATTTTCAACTGGTATAAGGCATAGCAAGGAGAGATAGAACAATGCAAACTCAACTACCATCAAGCAACCATCAAATTTCTGCAGTTTAAGCTCTGACAGTCTCCAGGTTTTCTAATTCCACCCCTCCAGCTATGCAGAGTAGCCAGGAAAAACTTCCATCCCAGGCCAAAAGTGCACTCCATGGCAGCCCTTGCACAATCCTGGTATATCCAAAACATCTTCAGGTCTCCATATAAACCATGGCCCATCTTCCAAAGGCTCTTCAGCCTATCAGGGCATCACACCCTGCCTCATTCTGCATCTCAACAGAGGCTTCTGGAACCGTGTGCAATTCATGACCACTCCATGCATTTTTCATGCTTTTGAAACTAACACCAGGTGTGAAGGACACAGCCATATTCTTAATTCAAGGACGAAACAAATCTTAACCTTGAAAAGCAGGTTCCTTCTCCAGTCAACTGTTCCAAAAGAGTTTGCATTTCTATCATAGTCTTTCCTCAGGCATCTTCTCCATTGTTTTAATGTACAGCAGTTGGGCCATCTTCCTTAAGATTGCTAATGTGTTTGACAATAGCAACTCCAATAACCTAAAACCAGTCTCAGTGTCTGTAATTTTTTAACTTGTTTGAGGTTTTCCAGCTTAAAAATCTTAAATCTCTCAGTCCAATTATCTTTAGCCAAGCACATTAGTCCATTACAAATTTAACCTTTATCAAACTCTCTGGGCCTGGGCAGCAGAATTCATCCATCCCTTATGCCAGTAGCCCTATTCCAACAAAGTCCTCTGCAGTCTTTCCTTCTGCTTAGAAAGTTTATAAGCCAAGCCCCAAAATTCAATACTGTCTGCACTTAGCATTCTCAAACTCTCATCAGAATAGTCCATAAAACTTGGCTTACCACTCCAGAAGGTGCCTTCAGTTGCAAGCACCAAGTCCATGCCTGTTCCTCCAAAACAAAAGTTCCAAAAGGCCAACATCCACATGGTCAGGTTCATCTCACCCCACTCCTAGTACCAACTGCTGTGGCAGACAGCTTCAGGTTCGCTGAGATAAACTTCCAGACCAGTCAAAGTTTGGGAGGAAGGAATTTATTAAAGCTTATGGATCCAGAGGAAGTTCCATAATAGTAGAAGAAGTTGGTCCCTTTTTAAAGGACTAGGCAAAGAGAGAGAAAGCCAAAAGCCATACCACACAGCACACCTCAGGAACTCCAGCTAGGCACACTTTGCATATGTTTAGATTGAAATCTCAAACTTACCACCACACCTTAAGATCTGCCCAGTGACACTGCCTCCAGCCAAGTGGCTGCAGATGCAAACAACAAACTAATAAAACACTGTATATATTGAGGGCCATCTATTCAAAATACCACAGTGGTATATAGCATTTGGCTCTACTATGGAAGCACCATATTATGTTCTGATAGTGGAAAGACTCAGACTGATCTCTCATAGTCTCAGCCAAGATGACCTTTGAGAAAGAGGGAGAGAGGGAAGTGCCACAATATCTGCACACCA